>JAWNMS010000052.1:1200000-2400000 GCA_035043785.1 Drosophila planitibia
CGAGGGCGATAAACAACAATGACAACAACAACTCCAGCAACAGCAAGAAATGCAGAGGCAGCAACAACAACAATGACAGCCCAGTCACAAAATGGAAAAAGACGAATTATGCATAAATTTTAGCGGATTTGCAGAAACAAATTTTTATGATGATGGCCGACACAGAGGCGTGGCCAAAAGCAACAGCAACAGCAACAACAACAATTCAAGCAAAAGCAACAGCAACAACAACAATTCAAACAAAATACAAGCAAGAAGGCTGCAGTCGGACGTCACCGACTGAGGAATACTCTGATGCCTATTGAGACTTGAGACTATCATTAATATACCTCTTAAATTTTCCGACTCTATAGTCTAGACTTGAACACTATTTAAACTGAAGCTTGAAGACTGGATTAATTAGGAGACATTGACCATGTTAATAGGTCAGTTAACTTATTAATATTGTTAACAAATATTTTTGAACTGATCAGATTTAAGCATTAAGCTATATACTATCGTAAATATATTTATATGTTCACTTCAGCTCTAAAACTGCGCTAGATTTTTTTGTGGCCAAAGCGTATTCATTTATAGATCTTATCGATTTCCTGGCAACGCTATTTTAAGACCTTATCTGTCTCGTGCATAGTCTAATATATCTGACAAGTTTCAAGTTTGTATTTAAGTGCACCCAGAAATGTTAAAAATATTTTTATTTAGTATTTTTTTAATCTAAATTTTAAATTTCAATTTTGCTATTAACTTAATTATTTTTTACGACAAGAAATAAATAAATAATAGTCTTTGGTTACAGACGGAGAGACAGCATGCACAAAACCAATATACTCTTCTATCTTCGGTAGCAGTGTATGCAAATGATGACACACTCGTATACTGGCACACACACAAGAGCAGTTAATGTTGAAATATGCGACATTTGAAATATTTAATACGTGCCAGTTCAGCGCCACAGAGATCAAAGATAAAACATACATAAATCCTAATAAGATTAAGGTATATGTGTTAATATTATAATATATTTTAATATATATATATATATTTATATATTATTCTGAATGCATGTTTTGTATATGGTTATTTCTGCTCATTTTTGCAAGCATTTATTTTAATGTATTTTTATTTCAATATTTTATGACATTTGACTGTTTTGTTGCCAAATTGTTAAAGCTTTGAATATCTTTTTTTTTCACTATTAATTCTATTTAAAAAATGTAATTGAAAATAAATATAGAAATTTTCTCAGTAACCAAATTGTTAAATATTAAAGTAAAAAATAAGATGACGAGTATGACAGACTATGAGATACCCTTTACCTAGTTTTACCAAGACTTGATCAAAACTGTTGCAATTTTCATGAGCAATTCCGTTTTCTACATAAAAATTCTTGGCTTTTTGTAATAATTCAATTGTCAGAAAAGAAAGCCAATCAAACATGAAATTTGAGTCAAGTTTTAAGTTTCGAGTCAAATGTTGCATGTCAATAACCTGTCGTCCAACGACAACGAGCAACAGCATCACGTGATGAAGAAGCGCAAGAAGATGCAAAGTGGCAGCAACACAGCAGCTGTCACGCATGCAACAAAGGCCACCGAAGAGCAAAGCAGACTGCAACACTGCCAACACAACAAAAACCAAATTTTTGTTTTTGGGGCAGCTGCAATCTGTTGCAGACTTTGTTTGTTTGGACCCACGAGGTTGCCCCGCCACGCCCTCGCTGCCTCATGGCATGGTAATTATTTTTGCGCCTCTGCCCATACCCCAAAAACAGCCAAAAGTTATGTGGGTATAACAAATTGGCAAAAGCGATTTAACGCGTGATTTAATCTCAAAATATTTTTTTAAAAGATAATATTTTTAGAAAGAAAAACTGAGCATGTTTATATGCTTTCTGCTTTTAATTGTACCACGCGAATTTTCCATTTTCTATTTTATTTTAATTTGCTGTCTGTTTATGGAATACAATTTCTGCTAATGGCAGCCGATTAAATGTATATATATCAATATATAATTGTGAAGTGGATAGCTTGCTAAAGAGCAGAATTTTTCATACACGAACTCGGTTTTACCTATTACCTAACTAGCTATATACCGTGTGACTACAATCCATCGATATCTGACTAATATAACATATAGCTTTCATGGGAGCATTCGGTCAAAAGATGAGTTCTTTGCTTACGATGATAACAGAACTGAACTTAACCAATATCAATATCCAAATCGTTGAGATTGGATTACCACATAATATGGCACCCACAGATCGCTTTTAATATTTTTATTAAAGGGTATGAAATATTCGGCAAGCACAAATAGAGCCGTTCTTCCATGTTTGTCTTTGGTTTTTGTTTGAGCTTAATGAGTATTCGGTTTCTCTGGATGTGTTTGCTGCCAAAAGAGCAGCAAGCAGGAACCAAGATGACGGTGATGATGATGAGGACAACACTGCTCAATGGGCGTGGTTCAACGTCATCATCATCATCATCATCATTATCATCATCGTCATTGTCACGCAAACAATATGCCAAAGTAGAGGAATGACAAGAACATTCTACTCCATATGCAAACATGCTAAGGCATTTGCTTGGCTAGCAACAGCTGCCTCCCCGCTCCATATGCACCCCTCACCTTCCAGCGCTTAACATTGCTGGCCTTTTTGCTATTGCCCAGCAGCAGCAGCAGCCACATGGTATCCACATGCGAGGCGACCTGAGCGCGTTTTGTGGGCGTTTTCAGTAGCGCGAGAATATTGAAACAGCGAAAACTGCAATTTCAATTGGAGTGTGTGCATGTGTGTGTGTGTGTGTGTGTGTGTGTGTGAATGAGCGTGTAATCGGAAGTTGGAAGTGAATCGGAAATGGCAAACAAGCAATTGCAACAGCTCTGAAGCGCTTTGGTTGCAAATCAGTTAACGGATGCCAAAAGTCAATTTTAAAGATAGAACATCTTAGTTAACACCACTAAACTTTATTTCGATTTCCATTCGTATTTAATATATAGTTTTATATTCTTTTCATTATATATATTTTGTTATTTTCTCCATTTAAAGAGAAACGTATTCGTTTATTTGGCGCTATTATTTTTTTCGTATTTTTGCCGATGTGAACAACGAACGTAATAATTAAATTGTATAATTTGTAAACACAAAGCTACCTAATAATCCATTTCTATCATCTATCAACAAGCGACACCAGACAACAGAGAACAGAGAACAGATTACTTGAAAAAGAAATGATCTCATTAAATTTGAAAAATAGCTAATTAATCACTCTATATAAATATGTATTTTTATATTTTTATTTTTTGAATTGTGTTTGCAATTAAATAAATCACTTTCTTATTTCTGCTGATTTGAGATGTGACCTTAAAATGTTTTAGTTATTTAGCAATTACGTATTATTTGTATATGCGTTGTCATTTCTTTGAGTTACACAGAAAGCGGATTGAGGGGCTGGGGGAGGTGAAAAAAAAACCACCCAAAGCTATGAAAACAGGAATTTCAAAGGTATTTGCTAAGGGCAAATTAATATGAAATCTGTATTTGTATATTTTTTTCTACTCGATAATCTGTCGTCCCAAATCAAAGTTATCCAACAGCAAATTCCTAAGATATTACTTAATATTTATTATTATTATTATGTTGTACAAATATTGGCGCCGTAAATTAAGAATCACCCAATAAAACGATTGTTTACAATTTTTAAATTATGAGCCGCTGGCATCTCTCTTCGCAAGAATATTGGAATGCTTCTTTTTTTTTTAACAATATAATCTATAAATTTTGAATGTGTAAACAAATTGCAAGGGGTGTGGAGAAGGGGGAAGGGGGAGCATGTTTATATGTGAGTCGAAAAATTTGCGTGGGCGTTTGCGTGGGTAAAAAAAGCACACACACACAACACACACAACACACACACACACACACACACAACACACACACACACACACATGAAGAGCGAGTGAGAAAATAAATGCCAGAAAATGTGCAGCAAACAACAAACTGAATTGAGAAAAAACAACGAATAACAGACAAAACCACACACAAAATGAGCAGCAGCTGAAAATGTGTGAAAAGTTGATCGAAAAAGCATCGAAAACATCAAACAAGAATAGTGAAAACAAAAATACCACAAAAAATGCTGCATACATAATTATGAAAGTATGCAAGTGCGTGGGGATGTGTGTGTGTGAGTTAGTAACAAATGCAGCTGTCTCAGCTGCTGCTGCTGCGTGGGCTGTTAACTCCTTTTTTGTGCGCGCTGCTGCTGTTTTTGTTGTTGTTGTTGTGCTTGCGGCTTACGTTTTCCATGTTAATGATATGCAAACACAAATGCAAACACACACAGATGCCGAGAAGTCAGAAGAGAGCGAGAAAAGAACAACACCAACAAAACATAGACAACGGCACATGCACAGGAAATACGCGTCATATACGAGAACCTAAAAAAGGTGAACTAGCAGAGAGAGAGACAAAGAGAGAGAGCGAGCGAGCGAGAGAGGAAGTAACTGAAATCAAAAACAAAAATTTGCGCGCAATTTGCGTCAATGAATAAGGCCACACATTGACAAGGGGTGGAATAGGGGGAGTGATGAGTAAATGTGTGTGCTGCTGCCATTTTTTGCAATTAAAACACAAAAATAAACTTGAATGCGCAGTAAACAATTCAAGTGTAAATTATAAAGTGGAAAAAAGTAAGAATAAACATTCACACACACACATGTACATATACCATATGCCTCATCCTGTGAACAAAGACAATTGCAGTTAATATTAAAACTAAAAATACGCACGCCAAAGATACACAGGGAGAGTGAGAGAGAGTGCGAATAAAATCCGCAGTGGGACAACGAAAACAAAAATTGTAAAAACCAATAAGGCAGCAGTAAAAAGCAAGCACACCACGCACGCAAGAAGAGCGTGAGAGAGAGAGAGGGAGAGAGATACAACTTGTCGTAAACAAACCGCAAAATGAAACAAGCTTAAGTCGAACATATGAAACACAGACAAAGCAACGACAACGACAATGAAGAGCGGCAACAACGCATGATTATTGACATTGCGTTACCCTTCTTGCAGGCAGGCAGGCAGCTACGTCGGCAGTTCAGTTCAATCTGCTTGTTTGGCTCTCGTCTTGAAACTGCCGGCCTGGCCTGGCCTGGGTCTGGTCTCTGCATGTTGTTTACCTCAGCATAAACTCAAATTCAAGCAAAGCAATCGGCAGCAGCAGCAACAAACAACAACAGCCAGCAGCAGCCCTCAACTTTGCTGCTAGCAGCGCTGCCTCTGCCTCTGCTGCATACTCAACTTCATGTCGCGTCGCAACGCGCCGCTTATCGCTGTCTTCTTTTCTTCAATTTTGTCTGCTGCCTACCCAACACTGACACACACTCATACATACACATTTTATGCTCGTTGGCTGTTGTTGTTGTTATTCTTATTTCACCGCCTGCACACAACACACACACATACACGTATTATTATGCTATGCTCGCTCACTCGCTCTCTTACAACGCGCTCTTTCGCTCTGTGGCTGCCGCAAATGGTTTTGCTTTTGGTTTATTTGGCGGCAACCCTTTGGGTTTTGTTACAATTGCCTTTGCATTATGTTGTCTTGGCATGTAAAAATGCACTAATTGGATTTTCTTTTTATATGCTACCTGTATAATTGATCCACTCACTCACTCTCTCTCTCACTCATTCTATCACTCTCGCTCACTTACTCTTTTATTTACTCTCTCTCTCTCTTAAGCTCGCTCTCTTTGACTGACAGTTGCAGCGTGATCTTGTTTATGTACATGCACATCTACACATACACATACACATGTGTGCTTTTTGTAATTAGCTCGTGTGTGTTTATATAACGATTCCATTATTGCAATTTGTGCTGATTATTTATTGGTGATGATTTTCAATTGAACTTAGATTAGAGCGCGATTCAAGCTGTAAAATTACTGTACATGTGAGTTTATATATAGCCTGTGTGGGTGTTGAGTAAAATCGTTGACATTTGTAAGCCATTAAGAAAAAAAGCGCTGCTGATAACATTTTGACATTAATACCGACGACGACGTTGACAGCGACGTCTTCTGTTGTGTCGTTGACGATTTCGGCGTCAATGAGCGCGACACCTGCCAGCGAAGGTGGGAAGAGGAGAGCAAGAGCAAGAACAAGAGCAAGTAGCAAAGTGCAAGCAGCAACAACTGCTTATTAAGTAGTAAATGCAAGGCGAGTGTGAATGCGAACAGACAAATAAGCATTCGAACACACGCATGCACACACACACACACACACACACACACATGCACGCATATCGATACATATACGTATGCATGCGAGCGTGCGACAGAGATAGCTGCATGCAGTAACTGGAAATGGTGTGTGTCGAATGAGAACGAATTTGTGTCGAGCTGTTAAGTGTTTTTTTTTTAATTCTAGATGTATTTTTCTATTATGCTCATCTTTCTGATTGCTTTTTATGAAGAATTTTTGATTTTCAAGGCTGTGGCATTGAAACAATTGATGATTCTAAATTTAAGTCAACAGAAGCACAAAGACTAAAATGAATGAGTGACGTCATGGCACGTTTATCAGCTGACCAAATGGGATACTCCCAAAATAAATAAAAAAAAACCCAAAATGTTGACAATATATTGTCGTCTTTATCGATATGCGTTTCGGGATTGGCCAAAAAAGAAAAGCCTTCCCGGAAATCTATAAATAACGAGATATTTAAGTATATGTGTGTGTGTGTGTGTGTATGTTTGTGTGTGTGTTAACAGCCCATTTAACGCAGCACGTGAAGATGAGCCAAAGATGAGCTGAGACCGCATTTAATGCGCCTGGTCACCTTTAACTAATAAACACACTCATCTCTCGCTCTCTGTTTCCCGCTCTCTTTATCTGTCAATGTCACGCACACATGCCAATAATGTTAATGAGCGCAAAATGCGTAAACGAGCCAAAAACAAAACTAGAGCCAAGTGCGTTTGTGTGTGTTTCTCTCTCTGTGTGTCTGTGGAAAGCAGCAGGCGGCATTTGCTCAGCAGCAGCATCTCCCCACCCCCAAATGTGTATGTGTATGTTTGTTTGCACTGTCTGTCCACTCACACAAACACACATACACACACACACACAAAAATACCCACACAGAAATCATTATATTATCCTGCACACTCCAAAAAGCTCTCACTCTCTCGCTCACTCCTTTGGACACTCAGTCAAGCTCTTCATCAGTTTACTGGGCACGTTCTTAAAATGTGCTTTTTTTTATTTGGGAGGACAACAACAACAACAGCAACAAGAAAAAGAAGAGGATGGAGCAGAGCCATAACCACAACTAAGCCAATTTTGGCAAAAACAAGTGACAAACAACCAGGCAGACAGACACGCCGGAGGAGGGGAACAGAACGGAATGGGGTGAGACTGGACCGGAACGCGATAACAAGACAACAGACAACAACTAGTGGTAAATTCGCAACGAAAGAGGCCAATGCATTATTTATGCGTATGCTTGTGTGTGTGCGTATGTGTGTGCTTGCACACATTTTGGGCCAATAAGTCACATAAAGTGTGTTGTACAGCAAACAGCAATTGGCAAGAACTGCATTTTCCATCACACTTTGGCAAACGATCAACAGAAGCAGATGAAGAAGAAGAACGAACAGAAGCAGCAGAGGAAGATTAGTTGCTTATGGGCAATGCATTCGTCACACACATACACACACACACACATATGCAGAGACAGACGGTTTTAATGTCTTTTTACAGCAGCAGCTTGTTTCGCTCTTCATTATCATCGTTTCATCAACGACAACAACAGCAAATACGGAATACAAATTGCAAGCGTTGCCAGACAAAAATATTTTCTTTTCATTCACACACACGCACACACACTATATATTTGTATGTGTGTGTGTATCGATTAGTTTGCATTAAAGTTGAGCACACATTTCTCGTCTTACTTTGAATTTTAAGCTGCAAATTCTAACAGTGAGTGACAGAGAGAGAGAGAGAGAGAGAGAGAGAGAGGGAGGGAGGGAGATAGAAAATCAATGTGGAAAAACCTCAAACCGCAAATAATAACAAATTAATCGACTGCAATTGCCAGGAGCGAAATAGGTGGACCACTTTTGAGGTTGCTGAACTGTTCCATAATCTTTTCGCAAAATGTGATAATAGTTTTAAGCCAACAATCTAAATTGAGCATTAAAAGTTATGATCTTTCCTTGATATACAACAAGTATTTTTAAATCTATTATTTTCAGTGCTTCACATCCAACACTTAATATTCAAAATTAATAACGACCAAAATTGAAGTGGAATTTGTACGCTTCAGTTTCAATTAAAATACTTAAAATTGGGCAGATAATTGAAAATCGTTTCAATATGTGCAAAGAAAAACAAAACAGCTGACGATCAATGCAAAAAATAATAAACAAAGTAAAAGGAAATTACTTAACGGTAATTGATCAAGATCAGCAATTTGAGCAATTGCGTTCCACACCCATTTTATTCCCATTAATTGCTTACAGATGATCTGTTCCAGTTCCACTTAAATCCCATTCCATTTGTCACTTACCTCATCAGTTGCTTGGGTGGCGGCCACCAGCAGAATTAACAGCAACGCTGACACCAACATCCATTTACCGTTGCTAGACGATGACGACGACGTCGACGCCAGCAGCGCAGTTTTCAGCTTTGATTTCATTTTCGTTGCGTGGGCGTTACGAAGAAGAAGCAGAAGTTGTTATTGATATTTTTGTTTGGTTGAACTGAAAAATGAACAACTGAATCCAGATTTGTTGTTGTTTATTGATCGACGAATGGTGGCAGCATAAAGAGCTCAGCTTCTTAATATTTTCTTTTCTTGTAAATTTTTATTTTTATTTTGTAAATGCAATACAAAATTGGGTTACACTAAAAATGCGCTGTGGAAATAAACAAATACGATTTAATTGAAACGCGTGATTAAACTGCTTAAACAGACACTCAAACACTTTATTATCATTAATAATTTTTTTCATTTTTTCATAATCGCGATTTATCAATTTAATTTCAAACAATACGCGTACAAAAACAAATCAATTGCGATCAACTTGTGTGTGTGTGTGTGCGAGAGCGAGACAGAGATAAATAACAGACATTTTACATTTATACATTTAATTTTTGATAATGAACAGCAATTTTTTAGTTGCGCGCGCGGCTAAAATCAAAGCAACCATCGATGATGATAGAGCCCGGAGGAGGGAGTGGAACAAAGACAGAGAGGAGTGAGGTAAGGTGAGCCGTGAGCAGTGAGCAAAGCAGAGAGCAAAAGAGAATAAACAACAAGATTACAGAGCAGAGCAGCTGAGAGACAAGCAGCAAAACAAAAATGATAAAATGAGATAGCGGAGCGACAAGAGAAGAGCGCAGCCAAAAAGGTGCTTGTGTAAATGTCTCTCAGTGTGTGTGTGTGCGTGTGTAAATGAGTTTGTGTTGGTGTAACACGCTCTGCATGCGTGTGTGTGTGTGTGGTGTGTGGGCTGACAGTGTTGGTGAGCGTAGCACAAAATTACATTTACAAACAGCATCAATATAAATAAAAATAAAAAAATTATTATTTATTAGTTTTGCACTGGAAAAATGTGTAAAACGAAAATGAATTTTACACTCGCATTTGCCTCAACTTGATTTTCCGCCCACAACTAACTACACACTAACACACACACACACACTCACGCACATCTACTCTCATCACACACACACACACACACACACAAAACGGTGGCGGCTTCTTTATGTTTTTCTATTTTTTTTTTACGTTTGGGTTTTGCTTCAGCACACGAATTTTGTTGTATTTTCGCCGCTATTTGTACACGCTGCGCTTGAGGGCACCTTATTTATTTAATTGCACGTCGATTGGCGCATTATTTATTGCAATTACAACAAATTCGTTGTAATAAATTGTTAAATTTCTTTACACTTGAACTGGCAACGCGCGCTACTCCCGCGTCCGATAGCTTCGACGGTTTAATTTCGACTAATGTTAAGCAGCTATGTTAACTAACAGCGACTGTAGCTGCCAGGCTGACCATATGCTATACTCTTGGCTCTTACAAAGTGACACCAAAAAATACTAAAATTTGATATGAGCGCTCAGGCCACTCACGTATTTGGTATTTATGGACTATGTGCAAAACAGTCACACTCAGCTCCACTCATTTCGAACATATTTTGCAAAAGGAGAATTTGTACAAAAAGAATTGGATAAATAAGGTAATTCTGTTAATTTACGACCGAAAATGGTTGGGCAGGGTAAACGCTGATAAGGCAATTGACTGACAATTCAGCTGCCCAACGCCGTTCAATAAGCCAATGAATCATTATTTGCTTTGTTGTCTTGCTTTTTGCGTCGCTTCTGAAACGTTCGCTCTCCTCCTCCCTCCCCCCAGCCCCCTCAACGACCCTATCAACCCATGACAGCCTCTGCACACAAACACACACACACACACACAGTGAAAATATTTTTTTTTCGGCTAAAGAAAGCAAGCTGCTCTTCTCAATTTGCTTGTTACGTGTTTCGTTGCAGGCTTAAATGCAAGCCGCTTAGTCAAAATGGATCTGGTGGACATCGATCAGGTCCTGGACAATCTTGAAGCAGAGCTAAAAGGTGCGAGCAACACTATACAACTAACGGTATATTTAACAGTTGTTTTTTTCTCTGTTTTTTTCGTAATTTTTTTTTTAGCGGACGAGCAACAGAGTCGCAATGCAGCAGCAGTTGCAGTCGCAGCAGCAGCCGCTAGTGCTGCAACTGTAAATGTGGGCGGTGGGGAGACTCGCCCACTGGGCGATGGCAGCGCTGGCGCAGCCAAAAATTTTGTTGCCGTCTCTCAGGTGTTCAACAGCCTCAACGATTATCGCAACAATGTAAAATCACTGGAAACGGAGCTGGAAACGAGGGAAAGCTACGACTGGAAGCAGACAGCTGATGAGCAGCAGCAGCAGCAGCAGCAGCAGCAGCAGCAGCAGCAGCAGCAGCTTTCCAGCCAACTGGAAGTTGTCGGCGATAATGATGATGAAGAAGATGATGAAGTTGTCGATGATGATGATGATGATGTTGATGATGACGATGCGCACGAGGACATTAAAAAGTACAGCGAAGCGCAGGCAAAGCAGACGAGCAACAATAACAAATGTGGCGAGGAGCTAACGGTATCCTCCTCGGAATCATTAACCACCTCCTCCTGCTCCACCTTCTCCTCGGGTCCCTCCCCGGGCAACATAAGCAACTCCGAGGAGGAGGAGGAGGAGCAGCACAAGCAGCAGCAGCAGCAGCTGCCAAAAGCAAATAATGCGGGAGATCAGCAGGCGCAGGAGCAGCTAGTGGAATCGATTGCTGTGGAGGATCTGGCATTGGGTCTATCCTCCATTTCGATAACCACAACGACAACAACAACATCAGCCTCGCCATCCATTTTGCCGGGTGAAGTCACAGCCAGCTCAGCGCTGGGCAAGGTGCTCAACGAACTCTCAGCGGAGACGAGCACCGAACTGGACATGCCCAGTCAACAGGCAGCCAAAAGGAATCATCTCCACGATGATGATCTGGATACGAATAATTCACCAGCGGTGAGCTAAGCAATTATTTATTTATTTAGAGTTGAATCTGCACGGATTACAGATCATCCACATATATATATATATATATATTTATTCATACATCAATCAGGATCAGTTTTGTTAATCCTTCTGCTCATTTCAGGAGCCGGCGCCAACGTTGGACGCAGCTTTGGGGCAACAACAGCAGTTGCAGCAGCAGTTGCAGCCGCAGTTGCAGCAACAGCCGCAGCGGGCGGGGGAGGAGGAGGAGTCACAGGATGTGGCGCCAAAGCGCAGTCAACCCTTAACCTTCTGCTCGACCATGGACGAAATCTCGGACACGGAACTGGACAGCATGCTGCAGGAAGTGGAGGCGGACATTGAAGAGGAGCAGCACATGGAGCAGCCAGCTGTGGCAACAACTCCTGCTGCTGCTGCAACCAGCTCGAGCACCAACTACATACACCAGGACATGATTAAGATTGAGAATGTTGATGAGCCTGGTGTCGACGATGAGGATGCTGTGGACGAGGACGAGGATGCTGACACTGGCGCCACGGCATCGCCCGAAACGGAGGAGGAATCGGTGCGCATCTTGTCCGAGCAGGAGACCACCTCGGCGGATCCCATGAATGTGGACAACTTCTCGCAGGCATCCACTGTGGAGTTTGCCGAGCTGCGAGCACACGAAACGGCGGCGCCGGAGGAGGAGCAGGAAGGATTGGCCTCCCCTTTCAGTAGCAGTGCCAGCGATACTGATTCGCTGTCTGGGCGCAAACTGGAGGAGGAGGTGGTGGAGGTGGAGCTGGAGGAGGGAGTGGTGCAGCTGGAGGAGAGCATTGCTGCCGACGCGGAGCAGCGACCACAGCGTCCACAGACCCTAGATCTGAATGGCGGCTATCAAACGAATGCTGGACAAACACCTCCGCCTCCAACGGCGGATCAGGATCAGGCAGAGCAGCTGCAGCAGCAGCTGGCGGCAGGCGGAGTTGATGCAGAGGTGGGTGCATCGGAGGAGAATGGCGACGACGGCGACGCCGATGAGAGTCCCATCTATGAGGCGGTTGGCTACAGCGATCCGCACGCCAATCTGGGCAAGGTGCCACCGATCTGGGTGCCCGACAACATGGCCACGCAGTGCATGCAGTGCCAGCAAAAGTTCACCATGATCAAGCGGCGCCACCATTGTCGCGCCTGTGGCAAGGTGCTCTGCTCCGTCTGCTGCTCGCAGCGGTTCCATCTGCAGTTCGCCAACGAGCCGGAGTCGCGCGTTTGTGTCCAATGCTTCATGATACTCAGCGTGCGCCAGACGGCCTCCAATGGCATCAGCAGCAGCGCTGGCGTCGCTGGCAGCGGTGCTGGCGGCGATGCTTGCATCTCGGACATCTATGCCGGTGCCCAGCCAGCTGTGCTGCCGCCGACGCCGATGCGCACTCCAAATCCGAACAATCCGATGGAGTATTGCTCAACGATACCGCCACATCGTCAGGTGGCGGATGCCGCTGCTGCTCCGACTCCCAGCGTCATTGTGCCCGTCGGCGTGCTGAAGAAGACGGATGGCAGCTCCTCAAACTCGTCCAGCTCGGATGGCAAGAAGGGTCGCAAGCGCAAGAGTGTCATGTTCAGCGATGGCATCGCACCCGGCAGCGAACTGGCCAGCACCATGGAGCAGCAGTGGGGCGAGGCCAAGCAGCCGCGTCGCGGTGCCCAGCGCAGCAGCAGCAACAGCGGCGGCTCCTCCTCCTCCCAGAAGCCACCCACTCCCGGTGCCTCCTCCAGTGCCAGTGGCAGTGGCAGTGGCAACGGAGGTGCCAGCAGCGGCAGCAGTATTGATACCAACACCACCCTGGGCCTGGTCGCCCAGCTGTTCCGTGGCTCCATCCCGCCCACGGCAGCGGCAGCAACGCTCCAGGCAGCAACAGCGGGCAGCCACGAGTCAAGCGGTAAGCCAAGCAAATAATTTCGTATTTTCTATGCTAAAATGACACTTGCTGCAAGTGGGGAATCAAACGAAAACTTCAATTTAATTTAATTTTTTCTTTTTCGCATAGACAGATTTAAGATATTTATTTATTATTATTCATCACCAGTCATAATTGATTAATCAGTTTTACCAAAGTTGAATAGCTGATTTTCAATAATATTTTTAATATAAATATAAACATTAAATGTTGATTAGAATTTCAAGTTTAATTTATTTTAGACTGAATTGGATATTTATTCAATTTGATTTATGTGTTTAAATTTTAATCAAGTTTAAATCAGCAAACCAATTCGCATCATTTTAAAGATAAACGCGAAAAATTTAAGTTTATAAATTTTGTGATTTAAAAAATATATAAATTATTTAGTATTTAAAGAATTGTCTCCAGAATATGATTGAAAGAAAGTAAAAAATCAAGCAAATTACAATTTAGAGTATTTATTGATATATTTATTTAATTCAGTTTTCCAATATTTACTTAAAGTATATAATATATTAAATATCTTTAGTTTATATAAAATATGTTTAGACTTAAGTTGAATCTTATGAAAATAGCATATTTATTTAAATAATTAATTGGTTTCCTTGCAATAATAAGTCATATATCATTCGACTATAATCGTAAAAAGTTAACTAATTTCTTTAATATTCTATATTCTCTTACAAATATGCTTCTGTCATAAGATTTAATTATATATTTACTTGATTTCCTTTTGCATTATCCTTTTACTGATCCCATTCCCAAAGTGTTTGTAAATTGACTCAATTTTCAACTATTTACTTAATTTAATTGATTTCCCTTTCAAATAGTAAATTAGTATTTAAAATACCTTTCGATTATAGTTTCTCGACCATCTGAAGATCTTTTTAGCTAAATTCCATTCAAATATTATTCTAACTTAACTTTTTTTAGCGTAATTGATTTGCTTTTCCAATAATAAATGTGTATTTAAAGTATTTAAAATATATTTGAAATACGCTTGAAATAAAGTTCTTCTCACAAGAGTAACAATCTGGAAAATATTATATATATATTTACTTGATTTAAGTTTAGTAAATTGACTCAACTTAATTGTTTTTAGTCAATTTGAGTTGCTATTCACAACTTAATTTGTAACAATTGATTTATTTAACATATTTTTATAAAGAACTTGAAATTGTTCTCTAAAAGATATTTTTAGACAAGATATTTTTAGATTATTTAAAATATTAAATCTGTTTAGATTGAAGAGATTTAATTTAATTTAATTATATATTTAATTGATTGTAAGTTGACCCAGTTAACAACTCTACTAACTATTTTTGCAGCTGGTCGCAACACAGCGCAGAGTTCGCCGCGCCACAAGGCGGAGGTGCAACGGTCGCGCAAGTTGCCACCGAGCGACGCACAGGGCTGCTGCATACCCAGCGAGGAGAACTCGCTGCCACCGATCTGTGTCGGCAGTCGCGAGGGCAGCAACCTCAACTGTGATGTGGAGTACAAGGAGGTGCGCAACGATGCGGATCTCATCGAGCGTTTGCAGCGCGAAACGCTCAAGTTTATACTGAAGAACAATTTCTATGTGCTCGTCAAGGTGGTCAACAGTGAGTAGCCTAGTCAGTTACCAAGTCATGTCGCCTGTCACTTTGTTAATCGATTTCAGTGAGTTGCTGCATGAATCGCTGGGTGCTGAACTTCACCACGTCCGGGCTGCATCATGTGGGCAACGATGAGCTGATCATCTTGCTGGAAATCAAGCCACCGCCGGCAGCGGGCGGTGCATCGGTGCCGCGTGATATATTCCAGCATCTGTACGAGATCTATGTGGAGGCGGAGTGTGCACGGAGCAGCACACAGGAGCTGGCGTTCACCAGTCCGCGGAATGCCAACTTTTTGGGCTCGCGGGAGCATGGCGGCTTCATTTACATCCGGCCGACGTATCAGTGTCTGCAGGGCGTGATTGTGCCGGAGAATCCGTATCTGGTCGGGGTGCTCATCCATCGGCACGAGGTGCCGTGGGCCAAGGTGTTGCCGCTGCGCCTCATCCTGCGCCTGGGCGCCCAATATCGCTACTATCCATGTCCGCTGATCTCGGTGCGCAATCGCGAGTCCGTCTACGGTGAGATTGCCCAAACGATCATCAATTTCCTGGTCGATTTTCGCAACTATTCGTATTCACTGCCCGCGATACGCGGCCTCTACATCCACATGGAGGAGCGACAGACGACGGTGATAATACCGCGATATCGCCAGAACGATGTCATCAAGGCGATCAACAATGCCACCGATCACATTCTCGCCTTTGCCGGCAACTTCTCCAAAGTGGCCGACGGCCATTTGGTGTGCATGCAGAACATCAACGACGATCGCTCCGAGATGTATGCCTATTCCACGCAGGCAATCAATATACAAGGACAGCCCCGCAAGATAACCGGCGCCAGTTTCTTTGTGCTCAACGAGGCATTGAAGACCAGCAGCGGTCTGTCCGGCAAGTGCAGCATTGTCGAGGACGGGCTCATGGTCCAAATTATGCCCGCCAAAATGGAGGAAGTGCGTCAGGCGTTGCGCAATCAAACCGACATTGAAATTGTCTGCGGCCCCATTGCGGCCAGCGACGAACAGAGCGAAATTGTCAGCATCAAATGGGTGGACACTGATCGCGAGATCAATGTGGGGTAAGCAGTGCCATACTTTCCACATTACTCTTAACCTGGCTAACACAACTCTTTCCCAAAACAGCGTCAAGTCGCCCATTGATGACAAGCCCATGGATGGCGTTGCCAACATGCGTGTGCACGCCAGCTTCAACTATTCCAATACCAATTATGCAATACGCCTCAGCGATATATTCATTGTCAAAGTGAGTAGGATTTGTAGCCGCATTCAGGCTGTTAACCATCTAAACGAGTTGGCTTAAAGCGCACAGTTTGACAAGGCTTGAAGCAGTTTCAGAGAACTTCATTTTATACAACAAATGCTTCTGTTAAACTCTTAAAGAGATGATATTGATGAGTATTGTTTGCTCTTTGTAAAAAGCACAAAGCTACTAATTCTTATATTAATATTTATATTTATATTATTAGTTAATAGATTAACTAAACAAGCAACTTGTGTTATCTGAGCTTTAAGCCATGTTTGTCACATGGCACAGAGTGCTAATGAGACTTAAATTTGCTTTTGAGAACTTCATTTCATACAACAAAAGCTTCTGTTAAGCTTCAAAATATTTCTCGCTCTTGTTTTTAAAAATCTTAAAATTACTTAATTATTATATTACTTAGTTGATTAAATTTAATTGCTGTGAACAATCAAGCTCAGTTTGAGGCTGGAATTTGTTTAGGGAACTTAATTTTATGCAAAGCAAGTTTCTGTTAAGCTTCAAAATAGTGTAATTAATTTAAACTTGTTATTAATTGTTGGCACTTTTCTCACTATTTGATTATTTGTTGTTGTAGTGCGAGGATTGGTATGCCACAAATGGCAACAACTATGCGGATATCACGCGCATCGCAGAGCAGCTGGCGAGAAGTGCTTCGATG
The DNA here is from genome assembly GCA_035043785.1 of Drosophila planitibia. NCBI lineage: Eukaryota > Metazoa > Arthropoda > Insecta > Diptera > Drosophilidae > Drosophila > Drosophila planitibia. Next base: position 1,217,085 of record JAWNMS010000052.1, read on the forward strand.
GCGCTGCTACCATTTCTCGATCTGCTCGCCGCGGCGGGCACCAACAAGCTGGCACTGCGAGCCACACTCGACCAGGAGAACGTAAGTGCAAAAAAATTGGCTAACTGTTCTCAGCTGTCAACAACAAAACAAATTTCTGACCATTTCAGGTGTGCTACGAGGCCGGTGCAAGGGGCAGCAAGCTGCCGCCGCTTTATATGAATGCACTCGATAATCATCTGATTGCCACGCTGCACGGCGAATCGTCTGGCATTCAGGATCCTATCATATTGGAACTGGTTTTCTACATACTAAACGCCTAAGCCTTTGTGCAATTGCTGCTGCTATTCGGTCCTTATGGAGCCACTCTCCCCACTCTTCACTAACCACTAGCCTAGCTCTGTAAGCCTTTGAAGTGATCAAGTGTGACACGCCCCCTCCCCTCATTTACCCCCCAATTAATCGTTATACGTATTCTCCGCTGGCTGCGTTGCAATGGGAGCGGATGATGCTGCAGTTACTGTATATAATTAATTAGTACATGATAAATATATTATCGGTGTTTTTCTATTGTTTGTTTTATCTCATCTCATTTCGCTCCCCTTCACTGGCCGTCGTCGTAAACATTTTGTAATTTTCAATGTTTTTTTATATATAATAATCTCTGACGGCGTTTGGCAGCCCCTGCAATTTTTAAATGTTTATCAATTTGTTTACGATTAGCGGGAAAAACTAAAATGCAAACACAAAAACTTACTTGTATATGATGTTCTTTATTATATCCGTGTATATTTTCGATTTGAATATAAATAACGACTATATAACTGTTAAAATCTATACGCATTCATTGGGAAACGATATTCCAAAAACATTTTTCATTTTGGGGATAATAAAATATTTTAGAAACATTTTTTGCTTTTCCACAAATTGTTGCTTGGACTGAAAACAGAAATTATAACTAAATATATTTAGCAGCTTTTAATAAACTATTTTGGATAGCTACTGCATCTCTTATAAACCTCTTAAACCAGTTATTCCGATCAATACACATTGTTAGATTATTGTGAAAATTGTTTATTAATTTTACTTTTCCACTTGTACACAACTTAAGGAAGGTGTTTCAGTTGGCAGACGACACAACACAAATAAGTTACAAACTTTAATATAACAACCTATAAATGTATATAAAAAAGATATAACGCATCCATTGAGCATTCCCAGATACAAAACTGGGGCAATTGAATCGAAGTGGAAGAGAGTTGTTACAAAAATTGCTTAACATCCTATTTATAAATACATATATGTGTATGGGTAATATGTATATACAGATATGAATGATATTGCCATTAATGATATATTCCACTAATAGCGCCCCCAAAGGGGGAGTGAGTTGTAAGGGGGGCGTCAGTCCACTCATTCTTTGTAATTTCGGAATATGTGTGTATTTTCTTGTCGTTGTCTGTTAAAGTGTTGTTTTTAGATTTGTTTTGGTTTTTTTCTTGTATTTATACATAGATAGTTATAGATAGATATAACTTAAGCACTTGTCCTAGTCGCGGCTCTACAGCTCGTCATGCTTGGGACCGGAGAACTCGGCGTGCGAGATGAAACCGTTCTTGTCCTTATCCTCATGCTGGAAAATCTCCTCAACAAGCTTATCGTTCTCCTGCAGCATGTTCTTCAGCTCATCGGAATCCTGACCCTCCACAGCCGTCATTTGCTTCTTCAGATATTCACTGACCTAAACACAAACAGTTCACAAGCCGAGAGAGAGGTAAATCGGTTAGGAATATGCATTTAAAAGAAATCAAGTTGCAAATATGAAGAATATGAGGTTAGTAGCAAACCGGGACCCACGGATATATCACATATAGAGTGTACAACTAAAACAATACTGATAAGAGTGCGATCCATACATAGACGATTACCTCTTCGCGGCTCAGCTGCTTGTCGGCATTCTCGTCGATCTCCTTGAACACATTCGTGGTCGGTGGCGCATTGCCAATGTTGATCAGCTCCACGTCGAAGAGCAGCGTTGCCTTCGCTGGAATCACATTGCCAGCACCCTGGTCGCCATAGCCCAAACTGGGCGGAATTGTCAGCTTACGTTTCTCGCCTACAAACAAAAAATTAAATTTAAAAGTTGCTTCTAAGGAATTGAGCGATTCTCAACTTACCCACACACATGTCGAGCAGACCCTGGTCCCAGCCTTTGATGACCTGTAAATGCAAATAATAACGAATTTAATCGAGTTTTCATCTAGACTAAATATAGAAAATGAGATTTGTCTACTTTTTACAAGCTTGCCACTCTATAGTAAAAAGTATACAAATTTCTATGATTCATTTTTGTACATGTTAACAATTTCGACTTTAATCTGCTATCAAAAGCTGATTAGTCTAAATCGGAATTTTGTTTCTCAACTGGACAGTTGAACTCACCTGGCCGGCGCCCAATTGGAATGTGAAGGGTTGGTCCCGGTCGAAGCTGTAAAAAACGTAGAGAGAGAAGAAAGATAAGCGTGAGTTGAGAAAAAAAAAAGAGTTGCAGACAAATTGTTGGACGCTTGTTAGTCGTCGCCAAGTTTGAAGTGCAGCTTGTTTTTGGCGAGGTGTTGTGGCATGTAAAGGCAGCTAGAGTGTTGTTCACACACACACCCAAACAGACTACACATTTATCACACACACACACACATTGTCAACGGGCTGCAGTTCGCACATAATCAAGAGTCAAGCCACAAAAAAAAACACACATTTTAAAACAATTCATCATTTTTTATGTCTGCTTGGGGCTGGGGTTGAGTTTGTTGTTGTTTTTTGGCTGCTGTTGGGTTATAAAATGCGCTCAACAAACGCGAAATTATTTGTTTGATGGCCCTGCTTGCGACGCTGCTTAAGTTGAGCGAATTACTTTAATTTGTAACGCACAAATAAAAGACGACATCCCTTAGACGACACACCTTATCCTAATCAGCTGTTCAGCTATGCATGAAAACACCCCCTCCCCGCTGATATCGGGGAGACTTGAGTATGATGTATGATGTGTGGCACAGTTGCAATGAAATCCAGTCATTATAATTTGATGATTATTATATGCTGTTTACGAGCACGCATTCCAAATATGAATGGACTTTAAAATAGCACATTAAAATAGCTACAAAAGAGGAAGTCGCCAAAAAAATACGAGTAAAGAATCAGTCAGATTTTCAAGCTGAATTCCAATTTTGATTAAAGTTTGCACTTGAATTTTGATATCAATATTCGATGCGAGAAATCTGTCAATTGTATTTTAGCATATTCCAAGTGCAACTTGGATTTTTCCGCTTGAACTTGCATAATAAATGTTTACTTTTTCGGGGATTCCCCGGGTGAAATGAACTTGCAATTGGAAATGTGTCACTTGGGCATGCCTAGGAAAACTTTCGAGTCTGTTCCTGTTGTTGTTGTTTGTATTTGGAAAACTTTGCGACTTTGTCTGTTGTGTACAACTTGTGTGGCTCCCTCCACCGCCATACCCGAAGAAGACCTATCCCCAGTTGACGATCATTTTTTAATGAGCCAAAGAGCTGCAAGCGCCTTACAGATTATTGCAACAAGCCCAACAAATGATTAACAAAGACACACGACACAGCACGCAGGACGCAGGACACCCACATGAAGCGTTGCTGACGACACTTTGGGGCTGGCAAAAGTTCTCGACAAAATTCTATTGCCTCATTCCACCTGCCGCCACCCCCTCCACCCCACCAGCTCCCTTTTTTCCGCGGTGTCTGTTAAATATTTTATGTACATCTCTTGGGCATTTTGCAAACATTTTTACATGCTGTTTGCCGCCTGTTTGCCGCTTATTTTTTGTGTGGAATCACAAGTTGTGCCAGCTCATGATGATGGCATGCGGATTGGCATTGCCCGTGGAATAATCCAACCAACCGAAAAAGTGCTACCTACTCAAGTGCTCCAAGGAGTTGGAGCGTAACCAAAGTGTCGTCCGCATCCTCGCGACCAGCCTCGTCGTCCTTGTGGCTTTCGCTGCTCAAGTGCCGCAAATCTCTTGATGAAATAAAAAAACCCACAACATTTGTCTGGCAAAAACAAAAATAAATAAAAAGAAAACAAGCAGCGAAAGCTGCTTGTCTATTTGAACTTTGAATACTCTTGCGAATAACTGAAACATGGAAATCTGTTTTTGTTTATAAACACCCAACTTGCAGGAGTTCGTCGCATTAGTCGATATATATTTTAGATATATCCTTCGCTATTTTTATTCGCTGATTCGGGAAGAGATTTATTTGGAACGCACGCTGTGAATCTCTGCCGAAAAGTCGTAGTATGAAATATAAAAAACACTTGGCCAGCATCCAGAAAAAGACACATTTTAATCATAAAAAGAGGCCAATAAACTGTAGCTTTATATAATATTAAATTAATTATATAATAAAAGAAAAAAGACCAGCTGGACTTGTATTAAATCCACTTAACTTATGCTTTGCGTAATTTACTAAATTATAGTATTATCATAGCATGTGGAAGCCTAAGAATTTGTTCAACTGATCAGTGCTATATAACGACTTAGCTACTTGTAACATATATACTATAGATAAGCAACATAGGAAGAAAAATACCATATGCAAAAATTGTTATAACCCTCTCGGCAAGTGTAGCCAAAAACGGCAAACAAATGTCAAGCAGCAGCACACAACACACAACACGCGGGGCGCTCTTCAGCTGTGCATGTTTGTCGGGGATTACGGCCTTTAAGACACACAAAAACACACACACACACAGCCACACTCACACACACACACACAGCCACAACAGCCCCACCCACTTGCGGCCCAGTATCCCCCTCCTCCCCCTTGTGCCAATCGCAGACGCTACTCGACGCTTGGCTGTGAATTTTTATTGCATTATTTTCCATGAATTTCTAGTAATATGTGAAAATTTTATGGCGCCTCGCATATGTGTCTGTCTTTATCTCTGTCTGTCGGTTTGTCTCCTTTGCCTACTTTGACTCGGCACGCACAGGTGATTGGGGGATTGTGGGATTTGGGGAGGGGAGCGTGGAGCGGACTCACACGAATCCTGCTAATTTATTCGATTCACAGCAATAAATGTGGGCTAAAGAAAGCCGCTTGTCGCGGCTTATATCACTGATCAATGTTAATTGTTATGAAAGAAAAGACAATATGCTGGTTTTTTTGAGTGTAGAGGGCGGAGTGAAGCTCGCCCACCTCAGGTAAATTGAGTAGACTTCAAGCAGAGCTTCTGCAGAAGCTGCCAGGGGCAGGAAATAGAAGAATCTGCAGAGCAGTTCTCGCAACTTGCCAAGAAGCGATAAGCCAGCCTGGGAAGCCCCCTTATTACCCAACTCAGTTAGTAAATTTAGCAGTAATTTAAGCAAGCAGTGGCCAGAAGAAGATGTTGCAGCCTAGGCAGACATAAAAACACTCAATGCCAAAAAAATATTACAAAAATGTTGAATCACTCGGCTTCATTGTCCAACAAGCGTCTAACCTAAACTTGCCTAAATAGTAATGAATAAATAAATACACAACTAATTAGCTTTATTTAACGGTTCATTAAAATGTTTTTGGTGCCTTAAACAAATGAAAATGTGAATTTAAAAACGCTTTAATTGCCTCCTTGTACAAATGATTAAGCCACAATTAAAGCGTTTAAGGCGCACAATGCGCCGAATAAATTAATAAAAATCGTTTAAATGTGTTGATTGTTTCAGTCAACCAGCTACATGTCCAATAGCCGTGTATCCGTGTATCTGTGCATCCGTAAACGTATCCGTCGCCAGCCTCGCCTCTCCGGCGCACTGGTCACCAAGCATGCAAAATTGATGAAGCTGCACGGCTGACGCAACGGCAAATAAACTGCCAGCTTGGCGAGGCGACTGGAGAGGGTCTGGGTGGTGGGTGGTGGATGGTGGTCCGAGCTGGTGGGTCAGTCAATTGCACAGGTGTTTGCTTTTGAAAACTGGACACGCCAGCAGCTGAAGCAGCTTGAGCAACAAATTTTTGGCGAATTGCGTGCGTTTTCTGCGCGCTTTGCGTCGATTTGGACGAAATGTTTGAGAGGTTTTTTCATGAGCCGCCGCATTATCAACAAGTCAAACAGCAAATGTAAACTCATTTTTTGCTGCCGTGTTGTTGCTGGGGGCATCACTAAATATTTAATAAGTTTCGATTTCAGCCAGCCCAGCAATGCCATTGGAATTTTTATGCATTCGAACGCATTTAAAATGCAGCTCAATGGCCAAAAAGGGGGAGATGGGAGAAGGGGGAGATGGGCAACATCCGTTTAAGCCATTACGTGATTCGCAATCCGAGAGAAAGGGCAGAGGAAGTGTTGCAAGTGTGAGTTAGGCTGCTAAATCATACCAAGCCACTAGCTACACACACAGTCGACTTTCAATCCAATCAAATTGAATCCTTTTGGCTGGGCGCCCATTGATGACCTCGTTTTATGTGCGTCGTTGTCCGAAGTTATAAAATCAAATATGCGTCCACAAAACCTCAACGGGACCTCGAAGCGACAAGTTGCCACCGAAATAAAGAGGCATAAATAAAAAGAGCAAAAGCCCGAGAAACGCCAGCGATTAAGCCTTGCAACACAACACAAGGCGCAGTTTGTTGTGTCTGTTGTCAGTCTCGGACTCTAAACTTTGCTCAATGTGCGAACAATTCGCAGCTGGCTCAAGTTTTAGGGCCGCACACAATTTATGCAACCGCTGTGCGGCAGCATCACGTGCCACCTATCCGAATTGTTGCAGACCTCTTCTCTTTATTTTTATTTTTTTTGTTGCAAACAGTCAAGAAATGAGAGGAAAAGAGCATATTTTGCAGCGAGCACATTAATTATTTAAGCTATCTGCGAATGTGCGCAGCAACTGAAGATGTTTGCCATTTTTTGGCAACTTTTTCTAAAAAGAAAAAAAAGGAATCGAAACGCCAGACGCTGCTGGTAGGGGTAGACTTGGGTGGGTGGCCACTGTGGTCCATATTAGTAAAAAATATGTAAATTAAATGTAAGCTTTAATTTGAAATACATATTTATTTCATTTTGTTTTTAATCTACTATTTATTTAAGTTATCGATGTAAGAGAAACCAGCAAGCAATAATGCTAAATTGAATTGAAATTGATAATCTTGGACAGAAAACGAATTTTGTGCCATTGTATTGCGAGCGTGGCAGCAACATTAACTGATTGCCACATATGGTAATGAGCTTTAGAGTTAGTGGCACGTCGCCCGCACTTTTCCACCTTCCGACTGCGAACCGAACTGATCATTAAGCACTCGCAAGTGTTTCCTCTGCAGCCAGAGCGAAATTGTGCCAAGGTGCCGATATCAGATCAGAGATCCACTCAAGCCTGACGCCCATTGCCTGCCTGCCTGCCAGAAAGCAGGCAAAAAAAAAGAAAAAACCTGTCATGGCCAACGCATTTTGTTGCGACTGCCTGCCTGTCATCTTTCCTGCTTTTTGGCCGCACTAATTGTGTGCAGAAACTGAACTGAAGTTGAACTGAAACTGGTGACAGTCAAGGTTGTCTGCCTTGGCTAATGGTTATGTGGCTAAGAGAAACTTTCACTTTGTAGCAGTTGTGTTTACGGAGTGTGTTTTGCCTTATTTTTACGCGCTCCGCTTTTGGGCATTAAATTGCACTTGACGCACTCAACGTTGGTGGCACATACAAATCATGCAAACACAACGACGACAGCCCGTAAGATATGACGCCAAGAGCTTGGGTGTGGGCAAAGTGTTGCAACTGGTAGCTGGAATGCCAGGCTGGACTGTCTGCCTCTTGTCAAAAATGGTGTTCGTGCAATGTGCTGCAAGTTGCACTTGGGCCGCGTATACCCTGCTGCCACTTGCCAGTTGCAAATTGTAATTTTAATGGTCTACAAGATGCAATGCGCTTCGCAAAGTTCAAGTTGCCTTTCCCTTCTCCCTATAAATATATCTCTCTCTTTTTTTTGAGCTGCCACGTGGCGTATGCGTAATAAATTTATAAAGAAATCCTTGAAATACTTTGGTGCTGCACAGCAAGTGCAGTTCATTCGTTTCTTTAGTCTGGCATTTGAATTATCTGCCTTCATTTATTTCTTATACTTTTCAACGAAAAACTCATATTTTATTGGACCAATTTGGTATATTCAATTTATCTGCAGTCTTCTCCTAAATTCAATTCCAATTTTAAGCTTTTCACAATACCACAAAAGTAAAGTAAAACAACTCGAATTAATTGTTATATTAAACTATTTTTAAATTGTAAAATAAAAGTTATTTCATCAATTAATCATTTATGATGAATGCTTCGAGTTTTCATAATTGGGGAATCCGTTTGATATCAATATTTTTTAATTTATTCTTTTTTCAAATTATTTCCTGACTTTTACAAAATAAAATTTAAAAATGTATTCTTTTTAAAATATTTTTGTTATATATATAAAAGTTTTTAGTTAAAAAAAGGCTATTAAATACTACATTTTTTAGAATACAAAAACAAAACTGGGAGTTTTATGGCTTCTTGTTTTTCTTATTCTTCAACTTTAAATAGTTTTATGCATAATTATTAATTTAATATCCCAGATGCAAATTTAAATGCTTTTGTTGAATACATTTTTCTAGTTCCACTTTTGAAGGCGCCTCTCCATTTTCAACTGGGTCTCTTTGCCACACACATTCTTAAAGAAAGTATCAAATTCAGCAGGCGAGCAGATAACAAATTAATTTTTCGTGCACAATGACAACAGTCTCTCGAGTCTACGACAGAGGCGTGGGCGTGGCAAGAGACATAAGCACATATATCATAAAAGGTGAAACGGGGTAGAAGAAGCAGAAGAAGTTGCTCATGTTACGCGTCAGGCTGATTAGAATATAGCGGAACGGCTGCATTATTTATGCCAGTCAAATTAAGGTCTGCGGGTCAAAGGCTGGTCGCATGTACCTGTCTAGTTTGGTTGTGCTTCTTGTGTGTGGCACTGTGGCTGTGGCTGGCAGAGGAGCAGCAGCATCAAATAGAGCAACCAGAGAAACTCCATTGACAAAGTGTGGGCGCACGTGACGAGGCAGTGGCAATGACAGGTGGATGTGTATAGTTGCTGTAGCTCCTTTCTGGCCAGCAAGCCAGCCTGAATGTCAGGCCACAACAATGAAAATAAAAGGAGCCAGGCACGTGACAGGACTCGCTCCGCGCTCATTATTGCATAAGTTATCGACTAGCAGAAGGGCCCTCTTCAATGTCAATTTAATTGTAGAAGCTCGCGAAATGAAATTAGTTGGCCAGCTGTGGTAGCAGAAGCAAGTCTTGTAATCCTTTTCGTGTTCAGTGAGGCACGTATGCAATAAGGCAGCAAACTGCATGCTACAATTATTTTTCCATACTGAAACCCATTCTAATTGAATATATATATTTTCAATCATTTCCTTAACAATGTTTTTTTACTTAATTGAAGTTGACAGCCCAATCAATTAAAAACTGGTCACCGAAATGATTCACAGGGGGTTCTCCGCAAGGAGTAAGGAAATATGTTTTAGAAAATATGTCTGTTTGGCTATCTGTCAGTCGAGCTCCTTTCACCTGGCTATGCTTGCCTGATTATCCTTGCTGTAAAGAAGCATTCAGCATGCTGCCTGCAAATGGCATCTTCAATAGGCAATCGAGCTGCCATTTAAAGGCTTGTCAAATGCACAAAGAGGCCGTTTCTCTGCTTCGCCCTCGTCTGCACTTAAGCCATTCAGTTTGGTATCTGCAGCTTTTTAATTAGCTGGCGGCAGGTAGTGAAAAATAGATATAGACTGATATAGACTGTATATAGACTGTATATAGACTGTAGCAAGGTAGCTAATTTCCGGCGTTCTTGGCTTAACCAAAAAAAAAATACAAAATTCGCACAAAATAAAAGAAAGAAACACTTTAAAGTTAAGCAGCGTATTCAACGCTTCAGGCTGAGTGTGCTGCCAAAGAATTTTGCATACAGAGAACTGGAAGCTGTCCTCTCAAAGCATCCTTCGCTGCACTGGGTGGCCTGGCAAAGTGCCTGTCGCTTTGGCTAAGTGCGGCGAGGCATTTAAGCCAATGTTGCTCAGAGAATGGGTGCATTTAGCAAATGTTGACTGCAGCAACAAGTGGCTGGCAGAGAAGTGCGGGGAGGGACGCTGCCAATGCTGGCAATGCTGGCAACGAAGGACATCTTTTTGGGACGCACTGATTGAGTTAGAGTTCGGGTCGAGACCCGAGTTGGCAGCACGCTAAATTAAACAGCAATTGCAAACTTTCAACACAAACTTTCAGATAATTTGTGAATCACTCTCTATCTCTCTCTATCTTATCAGGTGTGTGTGTGTGTGTGTTGACAGGTATGGACAGACCTAGACATTGTGTGTGTGTGTGTGTGTTGTGTTTTGCTTAGCATATGTGCCAAATCGTATTAGAAAAACGATTTCCTGCACAAAAGACTCAATTCTGAAACAGCTTTAGTCCCTGTTATGCAATCAAAATATAAAAATATTGTCACAGAAATCAAATCAAATGTATTAAATAGAAATATTACATAATATTCTACACTGAAAGAAACAAGAAAGAACGGCTTGATGACTTTGTAACTCGACTTAAATTAAACGACATATAAACTTCAGTACAAACCGACTGATTGTTGCTATGAAAGTTATATAATATAATATATAGTATTGTTTCTTGTCGAAATGAGGGGTTTGTTTTTTGAAAAACTCTTCTTTTGACCAAATGTTCTTATGGGGGCTATATGACATAGTGGCACGATCTCAATGATTTGTGGGTCATATTAATATTAATCATATTTATAATAAATATTCAACACAAAAGATGTGAATACAAAAACTGCACTTTCAGCCGATTGTTCCTATGGGAGCTATAAGATGTAGTAGTTTGATCTGGATAATTTTTGGGCCAAATGTGAGAAGCATATTGAAATATGCGTATTTTAAATTTGATTTAGAATCTTTTTGTTAAACAAAAAAGTTTTTTATACAGCAACTCATTTTTCGACCGACTCTTCCAATGACAGCTATATGATATAATGACCCGGGCAAATGCCAAGTCTCCTTGAGATAACTTCAAAGCTGAGGAACTAATTTCTTTGGAAACATACGAACATTGTTATATATGCCGGTCAGGTAAATATGTACTTGATGTGATCAGAGACGTTACAAAAATATCGACGAAGTTATAAATGATAGAAATCATGGATAAATTATTGAAGACTAAACTTTCTTTTCACTTCATAAATGTGAAAATTAACGAATGTTGTAAAAATAGCGAGGTTCATTATAAGTTACCAACGAATAGACGAATACAGATACAGAAGTGATGTCACCCATTCCCAGTCTATTGTAAATCATATTGGGGACCGCCCCATGCTAAAATCATAGTTGTTTTCATATTCAGCAGCAATCTAGTATATTAGGTTCTCTACACTATTTAAGCTTATCTTTGCCTACGTATATATATATATATATATATATATATATATATATATATATATATATATATATATATATATATATATATATATATATATATATATATATATATATACATATACATGTAGCACATATTGTACTTTTACCAGATTTAATTGTAGTTTGTTTCGCCAGTTTATTCATATGTATGAAGATAAGGACAAAATTGATAATGATGTGAATGCAGCGCCCGTCAAATTGATTACATTCTTAATATAGAATTTCAGAGGAGTTTCGGGTGGGCGGGTTGTAGCGAGTAACATGTGTGTAAAAGTGACCCGACAACAGACTCGAAATTTAATATTTTTAACAAAGATTTGGGCTTTAATTGGCTTGGCCTGCGGCGCATAGAATGTATACAAAATTACCCGAATTGAAAATATATTTTAAAGCCACTGATAAGAAATGAAATATATATAAAAATTGAGAAAAATCATTTCGTTACACCATAGATTAAGAAGAGCGTGCAAAGGCTTTTCATTAGTTTTTCAAATGCATAATGTGTACTTAATATAAATTCGGGCAAAAGTGAAGCAGCTGCAACAAATGTTGCATAGCAGCGATTGACGTGGCCGCCAAAATGCATTGTCAACAACAACAGGAACAACAACAACAACAGGAACAATAAACAACAGCAACAAACAAAAAGCGTATGGAAAATGCTGGCCAACAATTGAGATCGCTTATCAGTTGGCGTCTAATTTACGACAATGAGCCGCCATCGAAGCCAATGCGGCACACGCTTAATCCCCAATGTGCGTGTGTGTGCGAGTGTATGTGTGTGCGAGTGTGTGTGTGTGTGCGACTGTGTGTGTGTGTGTGTGCACATATGAGTGTATGCAGAATAAGTATGCGGTTCAGCTTTAACGCGTTGAACTCGTGACATTATAAAAGTGTGTGTTGCAACTTACCTTGAATCGAATTTCTTGCCATCGGCCTGCAGTGTGCCAGTGTAGTGCATGGTAAGCGAATCTCCGTTCTTCGTTTTCTGGTCACAGATCTCGGGTGTGCTGATCACATCCACTTTGAGATCGCTGCAGTGAACGCCGCTGAACGCCACCAGAAGGCAGGAGAAAACGATTGATTTCAACATGGCTGCAAGTGGAAGTTTTTCAATTGTTTTTCATTAGATAGCTGTGAGAAAACTCATTAAGCCTGGCAGTTAGATGCAGTGAATGCTTAAGAGCCATAAAAATGCTTGACGTGTATAAATATTTAATAGCTTTTAAAACTGATTAAAGTTTTTTTTAGCACATTTACGACTTAAATGATTGACTCTGGCTGAAAGCTACTTTTAATTGCAAGATTAAGCATGAAAACAATTTAAGGCTTTACAGATGAATCGAAAAGTCGCCTTTCAATTATATTAAGTAATGGAAAATGCACTTGAAAGCTTATACAAATTAATTCAATTAGTAGTATTTCAATAATTAAATTAGTAGTACATTTAAACAAATAATTGTCATCTAATTATAATCATGCAGTATTCAAAATGAACCAACGAAAAGAAAATAAAAATTAAAGAAGAGCAGCAAAATTGAAAAAAAAAACGAAATGCGTAAAGAGTGAAAAATTGGTCATTATGCAAATCTACAATTCATTTACGGAGCCCGCTCGCATCAGGTTTTTATCCAACTGCAGAGGATTATGCAATGCCAAAATTGCAAATTATTGCAGGTGTGTACGTGTCTGTGTGTGTGTGTTTGTCTGTGTGTGTGTGTGTTAGCGGTACGTATGCGTAATGTCCGCAAATCGCAAAAGGTGACGATGTCCATTATGGGTTAGGAAGCTCAATTTGGATTTCGAAAACTCTTCAGTTAAAATAGTTTTAATTATATATTTATATTTATTTTTGGTTTTTTCTTTCTGTGTAGGTGTTTTTAAATTGCAAATGAAAGCTGGGAATTGGACATCTTGGGCATTTTCAATGGCCCATTTGTAAGATTAATGCGTGTTGAAGAAAGCGTTTCAAGAAAATGATTCGCAATATATAAACTCGACTATTATAAATGACAATGAGAAGTAAAAACACATCATCACAAAACTTTCACTAATGCATGAAAGGCAGTCGTATATGACCAAAGACCTGGCACCTTACAATTGGTAACGGCACAATTACGTGAAAAAGGCATTAACATCTTGACTCAGCTTCTTCTTCGTTCAACTTTTGTAATCGTCTCTTCCGATCTTTACCCACAGAGTAACCAAACTGAGTTACATCAACGAGTTATGATGTGAATGCCACGGCTAATTAATTGGATTTTTTAATTAGATATTATACTATTTGAGTTAGCTCTTTGGTACTTGGATTGCTTAGTAATGCAGTTATTTCAAAACAGAAAAAGTATGCATAGCGAGGAAAACTCTCTTTACTCGAGAAACTATCTCTGTTAATTAAGAAATGAGGAAAGTTCTTCTAAGACAGCATCTCTATAGTTATGTAAGCTGCTAAAACCTGATATGGGAGCTTTTTCTAATAGCTGGAAGTACAGTCGAAAAATGTATGACTAAGTTGTTATCATAAAATTGATCTCAAGTTTTTGGAGGCCAAGTCTTTGCAGGGAATTGAATCTTCGGCTAATGGAAGTTTGCCTTACTTTCTTGTTGTCGCTTCTTTTTTTATTTTATATTTTTTTTGGTGCGGCAAAACCAGTTGTGCTGTGCTGCTTTGCTCTCGTATCTTTTATTTAATATTGTTGTTGGCTTGCCTGACTTGAGAGGTTCGCTTAAGGCCTGGTTCATTGAACTATCGCCCAAACCGTTAGGTTTTAACAACTGGCCCAATGCAATGAGTTGCCTGCATAATTTGCAGCTGAACGCTAATAGCATAAATATTTTACATCTGTCAAAGAGGCACACGTCATGAGTTTTTCCATAGACAAAAGCCAAACACTGAAAGCAATAAAAGAGACAAAAACTAACTAAAACAACAAACAAACAGCGATTAACGGGACACGACAACACTATTGTAGGCCGGCCGGGCAGATAAGCAAGGTCTGGAATCGTTTTCGTTTCGTTTTGTGAGTTTCGTTAAGTTTTCTTCGGCTGGAACGTCCCCTTATTTAATGCGCTCTCTTTCTTTTCCGCTGTGTGCGACATTCGCTGATGTGTAAAACACGATGTGCATATGAATGAAAAAGACACGCCAGCTAATCAAAGTACGCGCTTTCATTTTGTATAATTTTCATTAATATTTTTTTGTGCCGTGTCTACCAATTAACAGCAGCTTTGTATGCGCACTTTGTTTACTATGTTAATATACCTTTTGTTTAGTTTTATTTATGTTTGATATTCCACTGAAAACACGGATATAAACGCGGCGACCACAAAGAGCAAAACAACGCAAGCACAACGAGAAACAACAACTGCTACGATCGACGTGCGCAAGGCAACTGATGGAATTTCGTTCGTTGCGTCGGCGTTTACTATGCTGCTTGGGGAGCTTTGGACCGCTGAGCGTCAACACCAATACATCTGCACAAACACACAACGATCGACGTAGAGAGATAGAGAGAGAGAGAGAGAGGAGAGAGAGAGTGATAGGCGCGAAAGAGTGCCAAAGCAAACACTTGTCCACGTAATCCAAACGAGCGGTTTGAGGCAAACGGTTAAGTTGGGCGCTGTTAATTGTGGGGCAGCAATTTAAATGCATTTTTGTCTTTTAAATATATTAGGCAATTGAGTAAAATTCGTCATTCGATCAATTTAATAATACACTGGAAAACCAGCTCGTCTAGCTAATTGAAAATATTTTAATTGTTACAAATAATTTCAACTTACATTTACTATTATTATTTTTTCACAACCGAGTAAGAATTATTGAAATAAAATATGTGATTTAGTTTCAAACAAACCGGAAACAAAAATAATAATTTTTGAAATGAGGATAGAGCTGAGACACACACAACCTGCTCGCGCTTTGATACAATCTTAACTGGAGCAATATCGCGGCAAGGATGCTGCATGTTGCAAGTTGCTGGCAACACAATTTCATGTTGCTAAACTTTCCCAGAAGCCACGCCCCAAAACGCATGCGCTCCAGCCACTTGGGTGGAGCTTAAATAAGCATTGTTTATTTTATTTATAAGATATAAATGAATTGATTATCTGCTACTTTATGGCTAAAATAATGAACAAGTATTTGTCCAATTTAGTTATAGCTCAAACTAATTCAATTGCCTAAATGCGGCCAGAATGTGTTTACAGAATAAATAAATAAATACAACCAAACGACGCACCCACAAATTTAGAATAAAAACAAAATAAAACCGTTTCCCCAGCGGCCATTTTACGCCCCACTGAATGCGATTGCTAATGCCAATCAATCTGATTCAGCGAGCTCAATTTAATTAGGCATCAGTTGTTAACCAAATCGCAACGCGTTCGTTTTATGCGACTAAACAAATTTTGGAAAATCCAGTATCATGTTGCAACCGCTACGGAGTCGACCTCAGGCATATGTCCTCAAAAGACGAGATCACAAATTTGTGGTCGAGTGCATCGATGGAATTGCGAATCCTGGCTATGAGCCAGATTTGGATGGGGATGCCATGTCGCAGGCTGCAGCAGCAGCCAATCAACGCAATGGCCAATCAGCATGGCGAGTATATAACTTGACACACACACATAATGCAAAGTATTTCAAAAAGCTAGAAAAAACACACTCTTCTCAGACATTTTGAAATAATCATCCAAATTTTTAAACTAATATTAAAAGCAAAGGCGGCGCTGATTTCATTTATAACAATTCAAATTTGCCAGGCTTTTTTTGTTGAATTATAATATTAATTTAAGTATAAAATGCACTTTATCTCAGTCGAGATGCTCCGACTTGAATTTAATTTTTAGCTTCAATTTTTGACGCTGCAGTTGCGATAAAACATCTTTTTTAAAGCATAGATTTCAAGTTCAACCCTCAATTTGATTTTTAATTTAATTATAGATCTTATCTTATATTAATTTAATCATCTAAGCAGGGCAGCGATGTGTTTTCATGCACAACCCGATCACAAATACCCTGTTTTATGTAATTTTTATTGGGTTAATTGGGTTGGGTGGTCGCGCAATGCTTGAGCAAATTTCATTATTTGGCTGGACAACTTTTGGAAATTTCAGAATTGGTTTGCAGGGATTTCCTCTATTGGAACTTCATCGATTTCATTGCGATTGGCGAATATTGATTGGCGTTAAGATCAACCCGACTGGCGACACCCTGGGAAATATTTATGTGCTCATGTTTAACCTGATAAGATTAGGGATTGGGGATTGGTTGAATGGATTAAAGTATAGTTCTAGATTGGCTTAGCTAATGTTAATTCAAGACTTGATTTGCATGGATTTTCTCCGAAAATGGAATGGATTATAATAGCTGGACTACCTTGACTAATGATATTTTTTGCTCTGATTTATTCCAACCTTGATTTCCCCTATAGGAATCATCTTAGGCATTTCAGCTATTTCTGTATCTTTTATTGATTCTTATGATCCTCAAGAAGCTGTAAAGTGAAAAGCAAAGTTTCAATATGAAAAAGAAATTCTTTTATTGAGTGTGCAATGGTTTTTATGCGTGGTTTAATCCTTGAAATTAGAATCCCATTGTATATTTGGTCTTGCGTCGTTTGGCGGGCGTCGGATTCACCTCACGACCCGTCTCAATGATCGTGAATTCACCCGTACGCAGCGTGGAATGGGGCTGTTTGGTGAAGTTGAGGCTGTCGTTGAACGAGGCATCTTCCGTCTTGATGACTGTCGTGGCATCGATGTGGACAGACTCGTTTATCACTTCTTTGTAGTCGGCATATTGTGCCTCAAATTGTGTCGGCAGATTTGTGCCGGGCACAAAATGCTTGCGTCCATCCTCCTGCAGACTGTCGGCAAGCTGCTCCTCCGGCTGGGGCATTTGCTGCAACCAGGCAGCCGTGCGCTCTTCTGCGGCTGCTTCTTTCTTCTCGCGCTCCAGCTTCTCATCAATCATATCGATGTGGACGTCGCGCGTCAAGTCGAACTCATCAATATCCCAGATGTTGAGCAGACAGGTGCTCAGCATGTCCGTGAAGCGACTCAGTTGATGGGCCGACTTCTGCCAGGGACCACGATTCACAGCCTTCTTCTTAACAATTTGTGTGTTGGGTGCTGGCGACGCCTCCTCAGGAGGAGGAGCACTTGGTAATTGTACAGCATTTTGACTGGTTGTTGGCTGCTGCTGCTCCACCTTCTCCTCCTCTTCCGCATCAGCTTCGTCGGCTTCGTCGCTGTCACTCTTGGTCGAATCGGAATCATCGAACCCATAATCGATGGTGACATCCTTGATAATCAAAGGTTTCTCCTGCTCCACATTGCGTTCCTCCTCCGATTTCATAATGTCGCGCAGCACAGACATATTCTCCACCTGGGTGCACTTCAGTTGCCTCTTCGCATGCACTCGCACAAGGTTCCCATAGTAGCTGATCGCCTCGCTGGCGTGCGAGCTGGTCCGCAGTTCCTCATGCTGTTCCGCATCATCGCGCAGCGTCATCCGCTGGGACATGACGTCCCCGATGCTGTTCGCCGTGAGCAGCTGGGCAAAGGCGCCATCGCTGGACTGCTCTAAACGATCGAATTTGAGGCCAGTGACGCAGCACTTGACGCGCTCACTCAGATCCGCATAGACATCGACGGCGGCGCCCTGCAGCCAGCCATCGACGAGCGCCTCCATCAGCTGGGGCGGCGCATAGGGCAGCGCCGGCGAACTCATCTCGGTCCAGCTCTGCGCCAGAGCGCCCTTCAGCTCACAGATCCGCTGCTCGCTGGGATAGGCACAACCCATGGCCACATATTCGCTGCCATCGTGCGCAATGGCATCCATAAACGTGGGCGGATAACTCATCTGATGTGTCCACGTGACGACGGAACGATCCGCCAGCCTCTTGCCCAGACACCTCACGTCCAGGCAGTGCAACTTATGATTGCTGGCCAAATACAAATGATTCGGATTCTGGCTGCGAGCCAAACACGAGAAGCTCTCGCATTGCGTCGAATAAGCGCTGCTGGCAAAGCACGGATTCAGTGCCTCATTCGTGCAACGCATATCGATGGTGAGCAGCGCCGATTGGCAGGCATAGTGGAAGCAGTGCTCCTGGCTGGCGCGCAACTGTGCCCAGGTGCTTGCCCTGTGGATGCCCATCAAAATGCTCACTTCATGCTTGGAGATATCCGCTTGTGTCACAATATCCTTGAAGCGCACACTGCGATCCTGGCAAGCTATCGCCAAGATTTGGGGCTGGTTAATGGCTTGTGCAACGCTTATGAATGGTCCCTCCTGGGTGCTATATTTGACCTGGCAGCTCAGCTGATATTTAGATGCCTCGTCGTCGTCGTCGTCCTCATCCGCATCGTCGTCCAGCTTCAGCTCATAGATGGCGATGTCGTTGAGCAGGCGTGCGAGCAGCATATTGCCATGATTCACACGAAAACTGTTGACGGGCATCAGCTCGAAGATTTCGCTGGACATGTCCGCCAGCGATTCAGTGTGCAGCGGACGCCACAGTTCCGCCTCCAAGCCCACCTCGGATAAATGCAGCTGCTGCAACCGTTCACCTGCCACATGCATGGCCAGCGTTTTGGCTGCATCACCAGCAGCCGAATACCGTAGAAGATTGAGATTGCCGCCGGTGTAGTAGTAGTCATAGCTGTCCCGGAAATAGGCATTGTCCTGTGTCCCGATCTGCTCGGCCGCGTCAAACAGATGCGTGTTGTAGACTTGATTCCTATGCTTAATTTCGCGCTGCTTCTGCTTGCCCGTCTCCCTCAGGTATCTGCACTTGTGGCTGAGCAGCTGTTTCATCCAGTCGTCGTGTGCATTTGGTCGCTGATAGCACGGCTCCACAATGCTTGTCGTCTGGCTGGAGACGTACAGCGCCAGCGGCACCGTCATAGAGCAGCTGGGGAAAGCACTCAGCTCTCGTTCGGGATCGTAGGGTTGACACAGACCCTCATTCAATGCCGGATGCGTGCAATGTGGCGTAATCTCGAGCACATAGCGCGGCGGCGCAAACTCCTGCTTCTCATCATCGTCCAGTGACCCATCCTGATCCCCATCCCCATCCCCATCCCCATCCGCATCCGCCTCCTCCTCTGGCTCTGAATCGCAGCCTGAATTCGACACCCGTTTGGATTTGTTCGATTCAACGGTTTGATTTAGCTTCGCCAGCTGCAAGCGCTTTGTATATCTTCGCACCATGTTCTTTTCAGTGTCGCTTAACTTTTGCCTACAAGTGTGATCAACTTGAACATTTTGTTGTTGTTGGTTTATATTGTTGATACAAACCTTTTCCGCTTGTTTTTTGCTCTTGCAACTTTTGGTTTCCTTCGGCTATTTTACGGTTGTGATACAGTTGCCAGTTTTTCATTAAATTTCAGATATCCGGTCTATCTTTGCACGGCTTTCATTTACAAACTAAACAAATTTATCTTTGATAAGATAAGCAACAGCAAAAAGCATGCTTTTAGTTAGAGATGAGCAATTTATTAGTGACTGCAAGAACGTCACGATGAATGATAGTCAATATGTCTGAATTTCTTTAGCAATTTTTCGCTTTTATTTTTAGATACTAGTTTTTTTTCATTGAGTTTTATATTTTCCGTTTATTACCGTATGGCTTTCATACAGAAACTAAGCTAATTTCATTTTGCTAAGTTAAGCCACCGCTCAAAGCATGTTGTCAAGTTAGAGATGAGCAATTTATTAGTGACTGCAGAAGCGTTACGATGAATGACAGACACGCAACTAAAAAATTAAAATAAATAAAAATTAACAACTCAAACTTAAGCAACTTTCCTAAAACTTAAGTTTACCTCACATTTTCTCATTAACGTATTCATTTTTGACTTGATAAGTATTATAATAGAGCAACTTGTGTGACTCGGCTGCAGTCGACCAACCACCACAGCTTATCGATTTAGCAAGAGAAAATGGAGCATTTCTCCGCTTACTCATTGTGGTCACACTGTCGCGTTCATCATAATCGAGTTGAGTTGCACCGAGTTTAGTCCTAAGGAATTGAAGTTAATTCTTTTTGTGACAAACAACAACGAATTAGTGTTCAACAAACAGTTGTAAGTGAAACCAATGCAGCATAGTGAGTGTGTCTGTGGCAGGGCGTGCGCGAAACCGAATCAAATTACACAAGTGTAATACGTGAAAAATTTTCGAAGACCCAAACAAATATTGATTTTTTCATAGAAAAGAGCACCGCGAGCTAACTCTTCTTCTTCTTCTTATTGTTGTTGTTGTTTTGTGCGTATTAATTTTAGTAAAAAATCAACAACGAAGGAAAACTGCCAATAAAAAATAAAATATAAATCAAAAAAGCAACCGACAACAATCGCGCAACTTTCAGTAAATTTCCACAAATTTACAACTAAACGACTGCCCACTACTCACACACACAGCGTACTCCTCCCCCCGCCCGTTAACCCCGCCGAGGCACTTGATTTGTGTTACTGTTGCTGTTCTTGTTCTTATTGTTGTTGTTATTGTTGTTGGCGGAAAGTGCGTCAAAGAAGAAAGCACGAACACAACGAGCGTCAGGTGAGTTTTGGTGTCCAGCACACACACACACACACACAAACATACACAGCGACACATGCAAATAAGAGACAATGTGATAATATCAAAAATAAGAACAACAACAACACAATGCAAAATTGCGGCAAGCAGAGGCATAAGTTTAATGCACAAACACTAACACACACGCACACGTAATCTCACACACATGTAATCTCCCTCCTCTGCCACTGCCACTATCAGTTTTGCCTTGCTGGTGTTCCTGCTGTTGTTGTTGTTGTTGTTGTTGTTGCTGCATTCACTCCAATTCTATTACTATGCCCCCTCTCCCAAACTACGTTTCTCTTTCTAAGCTCATCCCAACTAAAAAAGAATAAAAAAAAAACAAACACACACACGCGCCCTGCATCATTTTATCATTTGCATACATTTGTTTTAAATTTTCCTTCTGTTTTTTTTAATTAGCACACTCGGCTCTCTCACAGCTGAACTTTGAGCTTTTAGCAGTAGTTAACAGTTGTCTGTTAGACGATTGCATTGCATGTTAAATGTTGTTGTTGTTGTTTGTCTTTTTCCTGCCTGCTTGCCTGCCACATTTATCTGCTAATACATCTCAAATACATATTTTTTTTTTATTATTTTCTTTTAATTTGCTTCACGCTGTTAATTTTGACTAGCCCCGATTGACTCTGACGTAACGCAGACAGACCAACAAAAAGCTCCACACTAACACACGCACACGTACACACACACACTAACATACTTCTCTACTAACGACCTCCGTTGTTTGCTTAAATTTTATTGCTCCTGCGGCTCCATTGGGAAGGCGTCTGTTCTGTTAACATTACGGCGCCAGCTTGGCAAACAATCGCTTACTTTTTTAGCCTGCTTCTTTTGTTTGACATTGTTCTTTAACTTGTCTGCATATTTGATGTGTAAGTATGTGTGTATATTTGGCGCGTAGGTCAGTTAACCTAACTTTTTCGAGTTTATTACAAATTGCTAAATTACTTTTTGCCAGGTGCTCGCCATCTCCCCCTCTGTTCCTCTTCCACTCTCTCTCTCTCTCACTCTGTCTTTCTGCCTCCCCTTTGCTCGTTCTGCTGCTGCTTTGCTGCTTTGTTTTTATGTAACTCTCAAATCGATTGCAAACACGTAA
This sequence comes from Drosophila planitibia, assembly GCA_035043785.1. Lineage (NCBI taxonomy): Eukaryota > Metazoa > Arthropoda > Insecta > Diptera > Drosophilidae > Drosophila > Drosophila planitibia. The sequence continues at coordinate 1,239,278 of JAWNMS010000052.1, forward strand.
CAGTAAAATCCTGCCAAACTACAAATGTGGCCAGGAAACTACTACATTGTTGACGTTCTCGTCTCTCTCTCTATCTCTCTCTCTCTTTCTCTCTTGCTTGTGACGTTCACAGCGGCTTCTAGGCATATAGCGTGACATTTCCGTTATTTGATTGTGTCGCCCTACACCTGTTTTATCCCCCTCCCGCACCCTGCTCGCCAACATATTTGAATAATTTGACATGTGTGCCGCTTTTGATGGATAGATCCTTGAATTTATTGATAAATTATGCTAAAATTGAGTACTCTTCAGTTGGCCCTTTTTTGTTGGCCAAATTGCGATTGCAATTGCAGAAATTGCCAACAATCTTGTTTCTCGTTTGGGTCAGGCCAGAATCTCCACACTTGTTACAATTTGCTGGGTTTGTTGTTGCCGTTTTTGGTTGACCTGCCAACGGTTGCCATGGGCGACCTGCCAAATTATCGATATTTGCGCCAAATACACGGCGAGAAAATGTCGGGCACAAATTGACATCGATTAAGGGCAGTCAACCATAAATTGAATTCAAGGCAACAGTCGACAGATGTTTTCCATACAGGAAATGTGGCACAAGCATCTTAAACACTAATCACATATTTATTTATATTCATATTGGAATGCACAAATATTGACACAGTCCAAAAGTAGACAAATATTTTCCACTCAATTCTTCTAGCGACTCCTTCTACTGCAATCTTAGCAATTTGTCATATTCCACATGCCACAGTAATTATGAATAATTTCTACCCATTGCTGCTGCTGGGGCAATTATTGGAATTGGCATTGTAGCTAACCCACAGGCTTGGCCTGGTTGCCCAGTTATACAAGGCTGCGACAGCAAATTGGGCACCAAAATAGCTTTATGTCTTTATTATAGCATTTTTTATTTTCTTTTTGTTTCCATTGTTGAGCATGGAAATTAAAAAATAAATTCATTAACCTTTCAAAATTACAAAGCCTATTGTATTTTTTTTGGATTGTCAAAATTCAGAATTGAGAATTTCATATTTTTCTTAAATTCATATTAAATGTATTTTTTAAGGAAGTTTTTGACTGTTGTTGGAGATAGAAGCAATAGTTCGTTAAACCCTTTCAGGCAAATTTAATTTTGTATCAGAGTCTTCTTTTCTCAAGTCAGTCCATATATTCTTGTTGGGGCTTTATCCTCCGTATATTTATGGAATTCCATGACGATAAACGAATGCTTCTCAAACCACTGACGAGCATTCTTGTTGATAAACGTGGGCCCATTTTACTGTTTGAGGACCAACAATAAACGCATTTAATTATCTGCGTAAGACAATATCATATATCATACAATATTTGAACAAATATGTGCTTATACATGTTATACTGTTTTTATCCCATGTATCGGACCCACTACAAAAGAACAAAATTCTTTTATCGTTTGTCAAGAGTTCTGTGGAGATTCGCCTTATATAAGCCGGAGAGACTTTTCCAACAAACAAAGCTCATCTTGTCAGCACTGGATTGATACTAGCGCTATATTTTATATATATATATATATATATATATATGTGCATATATGCAATCTACAATTATATGCCAATGGTTTTACACATCGCCTTGCAAGTCATTCGTTATGACTTTTGACTTGAGAGTGCCATAAAATCACTCAAAGTCAGCTTGCGCCTGTAATTTGGGCCAGGCTAAAAGGTCAAAAGTAAGTGGCTAACTGTAGATAAAGTCAGGCAATGGCTGAATGTTGATTTATAAAACAAAATAAGAAACGCTGTTAACAACGACTGATAGCTTAAATCAAAGCTTTAATTACCTGTGAGGCAATTACTTTTTGCTTTTTACTGACCCAAAAAAAGTTGATAAGCCAAAATACTGTATAAAAACTTGGTATACTCAAATGCGGAATATAATTGCATAGCAAAAGTAGCAAACAACTGAAAACCATTTTAGCAATATGCACAGCAAATTAATTTCTTGTTTTGTGCTATCTATTTGTCTATAGCTGTATTCACAGACAATTAGCACGAAATCAATATTCATCAATGCAAAAATCACAAGATCAACTGTACGATCAGAGAGATAACAAGAACGTCTATTCAATTAACGCAAGTCACGCCTATAAATTATATATATATATATATAGTATAGGGTATTTTCGGATTGAGCAATAAAAATATTATTTTATTTGATACGTCGTCGTCGTCGTCGGACATTTATCAAGCAGAAGGTAGCATGACTCGTTGTGCTCGAGTGGCCGAGATCCAATCAACGTTTTGTGCGCATTTTATTTGCTTTGCTTTAATCTGCGTTTCATTTGGACTTTTATGGAAAAAGTTTACTTTTTTCTTTATTGCTACTATTACAAATTTATGTAGCAATAAAAAAAAAAGAGCAGAAAAAAATGTATCATTTATTTTGCATAATAAATAGATTGCGAATTGTAAGTTCAAACTTTTCACACTTTGACGCTTCTATGTTGGCCAAAAGTTGCTGAATTAGACTTTCTGTCGTTTCCTATTGCTTTTTAATAGCTAAGACGCAAAAGAATCGTAACGAGTATTTTTTTATATATATTTTGTATACCCTTATCTTATGCGCTTACGTCACCGTTGAGGTTTCTCATTGGCTATCATGTCTTTTTTATTTCGTTAGTTTATTGTTTTTTTTTTTTTGTGCTTTTATAAATGTGTTAAATTTATTTGGTGACGCACTTAATCAGCTTCCCGCTGAAGTGCAAACTGCTGTGTGATTCCATGCGGTTGGCCAGAGAGCTTTTTCAAAACGAGAAACCCTTGGATAAGCCGCACACACACACACACACACACACTCGCACACACACACACAGAACTGTAACTGGTACTTTTACTGGAAGTGGAACTGGGTTAATGTAATGCACATTGTGTATGCGAGAGAGAGAGAGAGAGAGAGAGAGGGAGAGGGTAGCGTCGAGAGCTGCTTGCCTGCAACATTAAATGTATGTGTGTGTGTGGGGGAGTGTGTATGTGTGTGTGTGTGTGTGTGGCCTGCATATCTTGTTTCAAGTATGAACTTTGACGCCACACAACAATTTGTATACCCCTGTTATTCTCGTTGTAGTTGTTGCTGTGCTGCTGCTGCTGCTGCTGCTGCTGCACTTACTAACCAAAAATAATGAGGTGAATGCTTGTGGTTATTCATAATGTACTCATTATGCTCTTCACACATGGCGACGAGTATTATATAATTTGTCACTTGATATAGTCTCTGGCTTATATGAGCAAGAAATTAACATTTGTTCTTTTTAATAACAGCAAATCTTAACTTAAATTAATTAATGGTTTTGGCCAAATAAGCACTAAGCATAATGTCTTACTAACTAGTACTAACCTAGGCCATCGACTCGAATTTTTGTTTGTGTGAAGGACATTAAAGGAAATTATTGTAGCGTTATCAGCATTAACATGATTTGGGCTTAATATTTTCTTTGTGATTATGCCGATTGTCATTTTTGATTATAATTTATTACTCCTTTTTTTCTTCGTTTATTCAATTTATGTTTATTGTGCCTGCTGCTGCTACTGACGAATGGAATACATTTTGATATGCGCATATCACACATTATATATATACACATTTATATATATATATATATAACTGTGTTTATAACTGCTGGCTGCTGATGAATCACACGATATATTAAACACACAACAAAAAAATAAAAACGAACGAACGCATTGTTATTTTAATTTGACACCGATTACAAACCACAACACGCGAATCAAAACACATACGCACTCACACATGCACAAATCGCATGCATTTACTCACTCACACGAACACACACCTACACCCACGCACACACACACACACACACACACACACACACACGCACACAGGCAACGCACGGAGAGTTTTAACTGCTGAGCAGGCCAAGTATTGTGGGAGTCAGAGAGTGTGACAGGTCTCCATACACATGTAAATACATATATATATAGATATATATATATATATACACACAATATATAAAGAGAGAGCACCCAAAACGCAACTGAAAGAAAGTAAGCAAAAAAGAAATACAATTACAAAACCAAAAAAAAACAAAATGCCACAGTCAGAGGGCGGCTATGTGTCGCTGCCAGCGACGAATGGGAATGGCAGCGCCATCTATCAGTCCACCACAGAACCACAGGCAGCATCGCCCACCTCCGTTTTTGAGAGCGTGAAGCGTGCAATTGGTCAGGCGATCAAATCCTCGCCAGGCGATAGCGAAGAGCTCGTGCGCACGGATCGACCGGTTGTCATTATTGGTGGTGGTGCCAGGTAAGTGAAAGAACCAGAACCAGAATAATACGAAGAAGAAGAAGAAGGCAAAGCACAAAAAACTTTCTTATACTCCATCTTATATATTTAATTGCTGTTGTTGATTGCTGTTGTCCTTGTTTTTCATACACCGCCGCAATGCATAACTTTTCATTTTGTCCCACCTACTCTACACCAATCTTAACGTTTACGTTTTGTGCATGTGTTCGTGAGAGCTTTTTGTGTTTCTGTTTTGGAGCATTTGCATTCGCCTATAATTTTTGCCTAAAAGTAAACAGTATTATATATATATATATATATATATATTATTATATTGTGAATATCTGTATATTTCTTTCACATTTGCTCACATTTCGCTCTCTCAGTTACATCACCCAATCGACATAAATACGGGGTAAACTTTCTTTATATCGACATATATTTTTGCCCATTTTTATTGCTGAGTTAGCCCCGGCTCAAGGTCAGTTGCCTGCAGTTTTGTCAATATTAAGTGCAATGTAATCCAAACTCACACGGGGACCTGACTAGACAATCTGGCGACGAACGACAAGCGACAAACGACAACGCAATTTAGTCATCCATTAACTGTGTCCCATTTTTGTACTATTTGTGTCGGCGAGCGTTCGACTTGAGTACTCGTTCTTTACAATTATTATTATTTATGTTGATTAGTCGCACAACAGCAAGTGCTTTAATTAATCTTTCCGTTAGAACACACACTGATTTGTTTGTTTGACACAATTAACGGATATGTATGTGTGTAGAACTGTCAGTGTGCGTGCGAGTGAAGCTCATCACAAGTTAAAGCTCTGTTTACACTTTACTTCAGTCATTGCACTTTTCGCTGTGCTCAAGTTCTGTTTGGGTTTCACCGGTCCTAACCGGTTAGTTGCTGACCGCTTCAGCCCGTTCGCAATAACAAACGCAAATAATACGCGAGTGCATACAGAAGAAGAAGCAGACGTAGCAAGAACAACTGCTGATTAACGGTATATGCGATGTGTGTGTGTTTATTTTTTGACTGGATGCCTGCCCACCCACACACATCCCTTTCACTTTGCCTGCTGCTGTGGGATTAGCTTGGAAAGTGAACGGAATTTTAAGAGCTTTAAACTGTGTTGTATCTGGCCTTCCATTTATAGCACCACTTAAAATACCTTCTCCGTATTTTGCGTAGATTATTCCCATGTCTGAAATATATTCCCTGGCAAGACTTCAATTTCGGCATGGCTGCTCTGATGAGGCCCAACTGAATTACGGTCTTTTGCTTAGGGCAACATCTAATTGGATTTGGAGCATAGACAGGCACCAAAAATGATGTATATGTACATATAAGTATCTGTGTATGTGCCGCATATTAATTAAGCATGGCCAAAAGCTGTGAGCCAAATTAGTAGTTTGGTACCTAGACGCAGGCTCTGTTCGCTTCAGCATTAGCAGAGAAAACCAAGTTGGGGCACAAGAGAGGGGACAGTCGGGACAGTCGGAGTGGGTGGAAGCTCATATTTCTGGCGCCAGTTGTTTGTTGTTTGTTGTTTTTCTTCTTTTTTTTTGTTATTGTCGACATTTACCCCGAATGACATTGCGTGACTCATGTATTTAGGTTTATGTAACGTATTGTCGTTGTACGTTGTACGAGGAGCACTCGTGTAGAGCAATTCTCATTCTCATCCTCATCCTCATCTATATACATCGACAACGAAATCATCTACTTCCAACTCCCAATCATCATTGGCATTTTATTCATTATGGGGCCAATATTCCCTAAACTTGACTCTCTCTCTCTCTCTCTCTCTCTTCTGTCTCTTTTTGTCTCTTTCTGTCTGTCTCTCTCTCTCTTGAAAATCTATTACTCAATTCTCAATACACATTTAAAGAAAGAAATCGCAATCGTACATAAACATATTATAAACATACATACTTAGTGTGTATTTAGTTGATTACAATAATAATAAAAAAATAAAAATAAATAAATAAAGTAATTATGAAATTTATGAAACTCTTCGATTTTCTTTTTGGCTAACGAAAGAAAATCGGAGAAAATGGAAAGAGTTTTGAGTTGTTGATTTGTATTTAAAGTAAATTAAGCAAATTGCCTCTCTCGATTTTTGTGTTTTCGGTTCTTTGCTTGCATGCTCATAGTATTTATTTCAGAGACCGCGACAAAACTGGTAAGACACTGAACACCAAGATGCCATCAGCACCAACACACACTGCCGAGGAGGCACATCTGCTGGGGTAAGCCACAACCACAAACAGATCAAATCGATACCGATCCAAAACTGTTCTGAAAAAAAAAAGAAAATTAAAAACCCAAAAGCTCTCCTCCCCTCCCCCTCGTCATGTGTAAGATATATGTATTATAAGTCGCGTAATACTGAACCCGCCCACAAAAAACACCCACTCAACACACACAAAAATCAAGTTACACAAATTGTTTTATTCTTTAGTCGTTTGATTTGATATACATATATAGTCTGTACTCACTATAGAATGTTTGCCATACTTTTGTTTGTACGTATTTTGTGCATAGCGCGAATATTTTTGAGTTTGACAATCCTAACAAATCAATACAATTTATACAATAATATTAATATTAATATTAATAATAATAATACTATTACGAAACCAAAAAACGCATCTGCCCGTCTGTCTCTCAAATCGCATCTCGTACATAAAATGAATGTTAAGCAAAATATTTATATACAATACTATAATCTATATTCATTTACAAATCTTGAGTTTTCTTTTAATGCAACTTGTAATTTAGTTACTTAGCCGCCTTTAGACGCGTAACGAGACAAAAACAAAACAAAAAAAAGTCACTCACACATTTCTGTAGCCTTAGAGCCCGAATCGACTACAACTCATAAGAAATAGAACAACATTTGTGAAGATCAACCAGCACACTGAATCAGCAGCCCGCCGGATGCAAAATTTATGAGAGTGACCCACTAAAAAGAGAAAAAAAAAGAAAAAAAAAAGAAAAGAAATCACACACACAAAGATATAAATCATAGTTTAAATTTGAGCAACCCGTTGAGCTGTTAATTAAACTGCTTATCATTCTATATATATTTATATGCATATATAGCACTATGCCCGTTGATCCCATGGATGACATCGAACTGCGCTCGGTGCAGCTGCAATTCCCCAATGCACGCGGCTCCATACTGGAGGCATGCGAACAGCGACGTGTGCCCACAGACAAGGGTGACATACATGTCGCCATACAGGGCGACACCTCAAAGCCGGCCATAGTGACCTATCACGATCTGGGACTCAACTGTAAGTGCGACCATTTCTACTATTTTTTAAATCATCAACACTGCAACAATGCATTCCTCACTCTGAACAGATGCCACCAGTTTTGCTGGCTTCTTCAATTTTCCGGTTATGCGCGGCCTGTTGGAGAACTTCTGTGTGTATCATGTAACTGCACCCGGTCAGGAGGAGGCCGCGCCTACATTGCCAGAGGAGTAAGTTGACCAAAGTGACCCTAAAAAATGTGCAGTCATTTTTACATTTTTATTATATATTATTAAATATATCTTAAAATTTAAAAACAATTTTTTTTTTTTTTTCAAATATATTTTTTTTTTTATAATGTCGACTTATTCAACACGGAAAAATCCAAAAATTATTTAAATTAAATAACATTACAAATGAAATATTAATATTTGCAAAGTAAATAACAACTTTTGAGAGTATTAATTGCATTTAATTGATTTGAAGAGTTTTTTTTTATTAATTTTTACTTTTTTGACACAATAAATATTTGTTTTACTTTACTTTAAAGCTTTGAGAACCTTAATAGCATTGATTTGATTGGAAAAGCGCGCTAAAGATTCAACTAATAATGTCTTTATTAGCACAAGTTGGCTTAATGAAAATACAGAAAAGGGAATTAATGTTTAAGATAATTTCAAGTGTTTTGTTTGGCACAAGTTAAAGCATTTAAAAATCTTAATTGCATAGATTTGATTTAACAAGCGCTTCAAAACTTAAGATAATAATTGCAATTTGTTTGGCAAAGAGTACTTTAAAAGTACTTCAAATAATTGCTAAAAGCGCATTAAAACTTTAGTTGATTACGCATTATTTGTAACGTTGAATTAAATTCAAATTGTAATATTAAATTGTAGTGAGACATTTATTTTCGTTCTCATATTTAGCCACTTACAACCCATGTCATTCAAGACTAAACAGGATAAACGTTCTTTGTCTATTTTAGCTATGTGTATCCATCGATGGATGATCTGGCCGCACAGCTGCTGTTTGTGCTGTCGCATTTTGGTTTGAAGTCGGTGATTGGCTTTGGAGTTGGTGCTGGTGCCAATATTCTGGCACGTTTCGCCCACGGGCATCCGGATAAGGTGGGCGCCCTATGCCTGATCAACTGTGTGTCGACACAATCTGGCTGGATCGAGTGGGGCTATCAGAGTTTCAATGCGCGATTCTTGCGCACCAAGGGGATGACACAGGGCGTCATCGATTATCTGATGTGGCATCATTTCGGACGCAATCCGGAGGAGCGCAATCATGATCTGGTGCAGATGTACAAGCAGCACTTTGAGCGCGGCGTCAATCCCACTAACCTGGCCATGCTCATCAATGCCTATATTCATCGCAATGATTTGCACTTGGCGCGCACACCGCCAGGAACACCTGGTGCTGAGACGGCAGCCACTACGCTTAAGATGCCCGTTATCAACATAACGGGTTCGCTGTCGCCGCACGTCGACGATACGGTGACATTCAATGGTCGCTTGGATCCGACAAACTCATCCTGGATGAAGGTTCATTCGAATACTTTCATCTTTTCTGCAATGGAAAATACTTAAATCATTGTTTTTTTTTCTTCTGTTTCTTGTGTTGCAGATCTCTGATTGCGCCATGGTGCTGGAGGAGCAACCGGCCAAGTTGGCCGAGGCCTTTCGGCTGTTCTTGCAGGGCGAGGGCTATGGTAAGTGTTAGAAAACACCGCACACACTGAACAACTGAACCTCAACCAACCTATAAATATATCTGCTACAACAAAAATCTACAAAATATCTAATACTAAAAACAATCTACTTACCACCTATTACAACCTACCTGCTACTACTACTACTACTACTACTATAGTCCAACTTCAGATACCACCCCTCAATTGGTATACATTCGAATGAGCAAAACAGTTAACTATAAGTTAGTACCCATTACGACTACTACTACTACTACTATTCTGCTACTACTATTACTTCTACAACTACTACTCAGTTCAGTTCAAATCAATGCAGTATTTCCGATCAATCAAGACTGTGTCTCGAGACAACCAATCCCAACAGATTGTTGTTGTCTCAGCTGCCCCCCGCCCCCTCAAGAAATGGACTCGATTCATTACAATCAAAAATGCCGCTGCAGTCTGCACGTGTGTTGTCTACATAGATCTTATAGCATAGATCTTATATAGAGTTACATTCAAGTCGCCTTTCTTCCCACTACTTTAACTAAACTTAGCCTAAAGACGCCTCATCTTTGCATATTGAAAATCAAATTAGTTACGAAAAAAGCTTTTCAAGCGCTTTCAACAAGCAATCGAAATTTCTAAAACTAACCAAAAACATAAATATTGTTCAAAATTTGATATAAGTATTATGAATTGGCAAAAAAAAGAAAAAATTAAAAAAACAAAAACCAAAGAAAAATTATATTTATGTTCTTAGCCAAAATATTTGTACGCATTTAAAACGAAAAAAAAAACGACAAATGGAAAAACGAAAATTATGATTAAAATAAATAAAAATTGAAATCTTTAAAACAAAAAGTTGTTGAAAATCAAGCGTTTACTTCTTTCTATGCACCCCAATCCCAAAATTTTTAGTTAGAGTGTTAGCCAGGTCGTGTAGGTCCCCAAAAAATACACAAGAATACAGCCAAATTCTAAAACAAAATTCAAATCCCTCCCCCCCTAAAAAAAAAAAACCAAAAATACAAACGTACCAAACGCATTTTCGTATCGAAAAACATGAAAAAAAATATTTCAATATGTTCATTACTTTGTTTTTCATTTCTTTTTTCTTTCTCCAAACTGCTTGTTTTTTGCTAAACAACATACAACAACAAAAACAAAAACAATAAAATAAAAATCCACTTTCCCACAACTACCTCCCCCATCTCTCTTAAAAACACGACACGCAACACACACACACACACCAAAAAAAACAAATACACATGCGAAATATCTTGTAACGCCTGGCCGACCATCCTCGCCTGCCTCTCTCGTCATGCATCCATCCAACAAAAATAAAAAATAAACCATATATGCACACGACCTTGGGCGCCGAAACTAACCTTAAACAAATAAAATATAAAAAAAAACAATACAAACCTGTATATCAAATCGAAATTCATTTAATTTCATGACCCAACAACGTTGTCGAATTTGCTGCATCAATAAAAATTCGATTTCTGAATTCTTCTTTTTGTTTTCTCAAATTATCAATTCTCTTATCAATAATGTAATGCGACAATTAACGCAATCTATGCGCAACAACAATTATAAACTATATTTATATATGGTATGTATATTTGTACACACATACATACACACAAACACATACAATTAACACTTATGCCAATAAATAATACAAAAAAAATAGTCTCCGAAAAACCTCAGTAGAAAAATGGCAGCAAGAAACGCAAAACATAGTTGAAATGCATTTAGCTAATTAAATGAATACAATAATAACGCAAATAAAACAAATATAAAAAGTAGTAAATGCTATTAAAAGAAAGATAAAAACACACACACACACACACATAAACCCGAAAGTTGTTTGTCATTTGCATGCACAAGTATTGGTGAGCTTTTGGAAGAAATTGAGTGCAATGCGTATGCGTATGCGATGCGTGCATGTGTTTGTGTCTGAGAGCTTTCGGCTGCAGGTGACAAACAATGGCGCACACATACATATGTAGTTGGCTTATAGGTTTACAGTTTTAAATACCCTTTCCAAGCAAATGCAGCCGCTTGCTAGTCGCTCTCTCTGTTTCTATAACTATCGGCTAGAAGCACTTGACTCTTTATTTTGCTTTGTAGTATCGTTGTATCGTTTATTTCCTGCACTTATTTAAATCCACATATTAATATATATATATATAAATATAATTTATTTGATGATTTATTTATTTTGTTTATTTACACGCCAAATAATTGAAATGAATTAAACCGTTAAATTGCAAATGCGTAGCTGTTGGCTCCCTGCAAAAGCTGGCACGCAAAATCTCAATGGCCAGTCGGAGTAGTTCCACGCAAATTCAGCTTTGCGTGCAATGAGCTCAGTGAGCGCCGCTCAAAGTTTGGAGTTGCAATGGGCGTGGGCGTGAGCGAGAGCGCAGACAAACGAGTGAAAGATTGAAATTGGAAGAGACACAGTAACAGAGATGAAAGCACAGCACGCTGAGAACAACACACACACACAACAGACACATCTACAAACACACGCATATAGAGGGGACAGCAACAAGTTGTCGTTTATTGGTATGCATTTTTCTTTTGTTTTTCGTTTTCTGTGATTTTCTGTTATCTTTCGTTTATTGTGTATTACGCTATACATTTTTCTATTATGATTAGTTCTTACGTATTACGTATGTGTATTAGTTTGAGACATTTAACTGTAAGTTGAAAGTTGTTATATTAAATCGACAGCAAATGCAGTTGTTAAAACGAATAAAAAAAGCATTAATTACACATATTATTTTGTATTTCTGATTATTGTGCTGTACTTGGGCGCTCGTTGCTTAGATCCACACACACATACACCTACATTTATATGCAAAGCAACACACAGGCAATGCGTAAATGTATTAAAGCAATAAGTTTATATATATATACATAAACCTACAAATATACATACATACAGGACAGTGCTATACACAAAAAAAGAAGGATATATAAAAAAACGATAAAAAAAATACTAATATAAAAAGATATATATACTATATATATATATATTATCTTATATGAAGCTATGCAAAAACAAATGTCACAAATTGTAAGCTTTTGTTGTATATTTGAATTCTAAATAAATGAACAAAGTCAACGAACGATTCAAAAAATTCCAAATCATTTGAGCTGAACAAAAAGCACAATTTCGCTTCCTCGCTCTCTCTTTCTATCTTTCCCACTGTTAAATATGTTTTTTTCTTGTGGTTTCCGAGTCTCTGTCTCTTCACAGCAGCCGACAGAAGGTGGCGCCCTCCTCTCACCAATCAATTAAGTGCATGCAGCGCGCTCTCTCTCTCTCACTCTCTCAATCTGTCTGCCTCAATCTCATCATCAAGAACATTATTCATAAACGCCTCGACATCATCAATCAAAAGCTCATCAGCATCAACAGCGCTAGAACAACAAGAACAGCAAATACCAACTACTACAACAACATCAACAACTACTACAACAACAGCAACAAATCGCAGCAACATCCAGTGAAAAAAAAAACATAAACAATGGCCAAAGCAACATCATCAATGCACGCACACAGCAACAAACACACACACACACCAACAAACACACACACGCACACACACACACATTCATACTCAATACGAATACACATTGAAAACAAACCAAAAACAGCAGCAAATCCTTATAGAAAGTGTATAAAGAACACCCATCAAAAATAAAAAATATGAACAACAATAACAAAAAGAACTTTTAATACTCTACAAACTACATGCTCAAAAGTAACGTAACGTAAATAACAAAAGCCAAACTACTACTACCTTCCCCCTCCACAATATATATGTAAATATACAACTACAACTACAACTACAACTCCAACAACAACAACAATGACAACGACAACAACAACTACAACTACAACAACACAACAACAACAGCAACGCCGCTGTCAACGCCAGCCAGCTCTCCCTGCGGCACCAAATATCACACGTACTCATCGATATTCTTTGCCAACTTTCGCGAGGAACAATTGCTGGCCGCCCAGGAGCGAGAGCGAGAGCGCCAGCGTCAGCTGAGCCTGCGCGTCGGCAATCGACTGCGCGAGACGGCCATCAATTGCAGCGGCAGCGGCGAGAACAACAATGCAAGCGAATTGACAAGCGATGCGGATCCGGATGCGGAGAATGGCAATGGGAATGGCAATCGAGCATATGTCACCACCACTGACACATCCGGCACTCTCTACTTTGGCACACACAGCAACAAGATACGCATCACTGAGAATCCACTGCCCGAGCCAATAAGCTCTTAGATTGTTAAACAAAAAATACAAAAACAAAAAATACAAAAAGTACTCTTATACACGCAAAACACACACACACACAACACACACACACACACATACACACATAACAAACACACACTGTTATTGTTGTTATAAACTACGCATAAAAATACCAAAACACAAAAAAAAAACAGACAGCAAGCAGCAGCAGCAAACGCGCAGCAGCAGCAGCAGCAACAGACGCCAACTCAAGCAAAGCTTTAGCCGCCAGCCCGCCAGCAACAGCGACAGCGACAGTGTGACCAGAGCAGCCAAGCGCCGCCTGAAAGTAGACTTTAGCCCGAGCCGTGCTCTAAGAGACAAATTGACAAGCGATAAAAAATAACTTACCTAGATAAATAAAGAAAAAGATAAAGAATACACCAATTGAGATTAAACGAAAACACCGCTACCTAAAACGAGATATGTATTTATGTTTCTTAAGCAATATACAAATGAATTAAATACTACTTAGTACTCGAAAATGCCGTTCGATTTTGTCTAGTTTCTGTTTAATCATATGATAGTTAAAAATAGCTAAAAAATCGAAAGAAAGAAACCAAAAATAAAAAACGATAAAATATTGCAGAGTAATATTGAAATATTTGTAATTTACACTTTGTGCCTGAGCGTAACATATGCAAATACACATAGATACTTACATATTACATATGTATATCAGCAGCATATTAGTTGTCGGTTTTTAGTTAAGCCATTTAATTAACAAACCAAACAAAAAACACATTAATATGTATACAAAATAGACAAAGTATATGTTAAATGCCAGATTCATTTTTATTAGACAATTATGCAATAAAAATACTTGTATTTTTTGGATGGCACTTAATTTATGATGAGCTTGCTTAGTTGTTGTGAGTAAATACATAAATAAATGTATACATAAATAAATGAAAAACAAGGAACACAAACCAAACAAATTACAAGCTTAATGTTAAAAGGAAAACCAAAACTAAATACAACATTAACTTAATCCCAAGAGCAAAGTAAAAAAAAAGAATAAAAATAATATTAAAAAAACAAAAAAAAACACCATGTAGCATATCAAAACCAAAGCTCTCAAAATTACATATACATTATAAATATTTGAATAGTTATTAAATAAAGAAAATTAAAAAATTAAAATGAAATTCATAATGAATTGCATGAAAACAAGAAACGCATAAAGGCAACTAAGGTTAAAAGAAAAATCAAAAATCAAAAACAAAAACAAAAAACTAGAACACAACCGATTCACACAGATAAATAATGACTCAACTTTTGCAAATAACTTCAAATTCAATTTAATAAAAGTTTTAGAAGCTTGAAACGAGTTTTCGAATCTGTGTTCAGTGCTTAATATGACTAATTAAAAGCGAACTTAATTCAATGCCAGCGCCAGTCACTTGGGCTGTATCAGTTCCCTCAGCATACGGAATGTTGCCTCACGCTCCTGCCGCATTATATTCGATATTTCCTGCAGGAACTGTTTTTGCGTGTCGCGCTGTTGCCGCAGGAATCTCTCGTGGGAATCGGTTAGGGTTGCCAGCAGCTGCTTCTGGCCCTCACTGATGCTGGTGAGGACCTCCAGTGGCGTTGGCTCCGCTGCCAACTCGAATGTATCCTCAAAGTCCTCACTCTCCCCAGCCGCACGCAACAGATCGCAACTGAAACCGGAGCTGCTCGCATCGCTATCACTTTCGAGCCCGATTTGTTCCGACTTTGTAGGCGTCACTTTGAGCTGGGATTTGTGGCCAGCTGGTTTTGCTTTGGCCGTGGTGCGCTTCTTCTGCATCAGATCGTCGAACATGTCAAAGTGGCGCGGCAGCATTCGCACATTCTTCAACCCATCCTTTTTGACCTCCCGATAGCGACGGAGCAACAGGCGCAGCTTGTTGCGCAACTGATGCGGCGTCCTTTGGTACGATTGCTTGGCCAGCAGGCTGGAGATGTAGGCGAGCGTCTTGAAGTTGCGCTTCTTGGAGCCATCGAGGGCACGAAATAGATTCTGCTGCTTGATGATCGCCAGGAATGCGTCCACCTCATCATCTGTCCAGTAATACGTGTCCGGGTGGCCTGAAATTAAAGTGTTTCTTAAACAGATGAAATTGTTTCGTCCATTTCAATTTACGACTGCGTTGAGCTGCCTCCGCCTCATCCTCGTCGCTGTAGATGCAGTCG
Organism: Drosophila planitibia; assembly: GCA_035043785.1. Classification (NCBI taxonomy): domain Eukaryota; kingdom Metazoa; phylum Arthropoda; class Insecta; order Diptera; family Drosophilidae; genus Drosophila; species Drosophila planitibia. The sequence goes on from JAWNMS010000052.1 coordinate 1,255,027, forward strand.
CTCTCGGTGCCGGTGCTAAAGTTTAGCTCGGCATCAGCGTTCGGTTTCTTGGCGGGATTCAGCAGCTGGTGCATGGCCTCAAAGTGTTCAAAGGTTTCGCCGCCAGCCTTGGCCTTGTTGTATTGCCGTCTCAGATGCTGGAACTTGATGCGCAACTTTTCGGGCGCCTTGTCGAAGGATCTCTTTGACATTTCCTTGGAGAGCAGCTTGAAGATTTTGGCATTGCGCTTGCGCAACAGCGCCGCCTGCAGTCCCATGCTCCTTATGATGTCCAGGAAGACATCCACCTCGCCCTCCGCCCACTTTACCCGCACATTCGAGGGTATTGCTGCGCTGATCAGGGCACCTGCAAAGGGATTAGTTGTGGAATAGGATGTGTGACAGTGTGGGAATAGGCTAATATACTTTCAGATTCGCTGTCCAAGCCCGCAGCAGCGGCGTCGCCCTCCTCCTCGCCGCTCTCATTTGAATCGCTCTCCAGCTCGGCGCCGCTGCTCTCCGCCTGCTGCAGCGCTCCATTGAGCAGAGCGTGCATCTCCTCAAAGTGCTCGAAACTGTCGCCGCCATTGCGTGCCTTGGCATATTGGCGGCGCAACTGGTGATATTTGACACGCAGCTGGTCGGGTCGCTTGGCAAAGTGACGCTTGGCCATCTCCCTGGAGAGCAGCTTGAACACCTTCGCATTCCGCTTGCGCAGCAGCGGCGTCTGCAGCTTCAGCGTCGTAATCATGCCGAGAAATGCCTCCACCTCGCCCTCGGCCCACTTGCAGCGCAACGGTGCCTTGCCAGCTGAATCCAAGCAGCGATTTGTGGGTTCCCCGTTATCTAAGAGAAGTTATATGTATAAATTAGCATGTAATGGATGACAAATTCTCTCCCAGCCTACACTCCAGCGTATGCGCATATTTCTGCTCCTGCTCCTCTGCCTCAAAGTCCTCCTCCTCCTCCTCCTGCTCGTCAGCCTGCTCCTGTTGCAACAACTCGTCCGCCAGCAGATCGTTCAGGGAGTTATAGTACTGACAGCTGCGATTGCAAGCATTTGCCGCCAGGTAATCCATTCGCAGCTGTTTGTATCTTTCGCGCAGCTCGAAAATGCTGCGATTGACGCCGTTTTGGGCCATTTGGTTGGCCACCTGCAACCAGTCGAATTTGCCCATGTTGCCGGCTCCATTGGACTCTTTCAGTGACTTCAATATGCCGATTAGCGCTATTGTTTCCTCCACTTGCCAGCCGTCGCTCTCAAGCGTGCTCATTATTGCACAAACTATTTGTTTATATTATTATTATTATTATCGCTGTCAATTTTTTGCCAATAGCAAAAATAGTTCAGTTCACGCTTGCACAGCTGTTCTGCATTTGGAACTAGAGTAAAGTTCACGCTGTTAACAGTGGCCAGCGCTTAACAGTTGACGAAAAGTTAACATTGCTTTTTTAACGCAGTTTGATGTCATATTTTATATGGCTAAGCTTTGCAACATAGTTGATTGGCCATATTATAGTTGGCCATAGGAACTGCGATGTTAATATTATTATTAGTAATTGCCTTAATAAACATATTATGTCGGCAGCGATCAGCATTTATACGGCCAAAACCAAAAATAACAGCTTTTTTAATTTCCTCTAAAATAACATTACAGCTGCTCATATTTAAATACACAAAAAAAAATGCGCCATGTGTAATCGATATGTCGCTGTTATCGATCAAATCAAGAGGGAGATTTTGAGCGTTGCTCGGAAGCGGTCACACCGCACTCAACTGAATCTTATTATTGACGGTCGTTTGGCGCTGACGTTACGTCGGAATCGGGGTTCGGTGTTTTTGGTCAACAAGTTGAAAGCCATACGAGAATCAAGCAAAGTCAAAAGTTTTGTGTGTTTAACGAGAAGAAAGGAAAAGAAAAGAAATAAAGAATACAAATACGCGAATACTCGCATACTCGATTACTGTGGCAGTTGTTCGCGTGCGTAGTTAACTATCATTACAACGAACACGGCCAGTGCGATTAAAGTGGTTTTTGTTGTTTGTTGTTGATGTTGTTGTTATTGTTGTTGCTTTTGGCCCATAACACAATATTTACTCCAACGCCCCCCCTCGGCGCCGGGTTGATCGTTGACCGTTCGGTGCGGTTTCGGCCCTGTTAACGCGATCGCCGCCTGTTTCTCGTATATTGTATTACTTATTTTTTATGATATTATTCCCGTGAATTGGTCGCGACGCTTATATTTGTTGTTCGTTATTATTTTGCTGAAATCAAAATAACAGAACAAAAAACGCAAATTTAGCGAAAATCGAATCAAACTCAGATTTCTCGGATTTGGCGTTACGTTATTTGGCTCGTGGAAGCTCCGCTTTCAAGATGGAGTTTGGATACGCTTGAACAGACCCACAAATCTCTCGATACACTCCCATTACACATTTGGTTTTCTGCAGTTTCTAAACTCGCAAAAAGGGAAAACTGATAATCAACAACAACAACAACGAGTCTCGTTTGTACAAATAATCAAATGTTGCACATTCATCACGTTGTCATCCTTATGCGGTCTATGAATTAAACACAAAATAATCAAATCGCGTGTTGGATACGTCCCCAATCCCGACAGAGAGAGCGAGAGAGAGAGAGAGAGAGAGGAGCAAGATGTATTTGCTACGAATGTTATATGTTGGAGCTGGCATATTGCTGATCTGCGGCATTAACTTGGTCGACGCCTCGGCAACGGCCAATGCCGGCTATGTTGATCATGGCGATACGAAAGGTAAGCAATTTCACAATATCAACAAAAAAACAATACATACACACATATATAGAGATATATATATATAACTGTGCCAATTCTGCGTAACACTCATTGTCACAATACAATGAAATAACTTCCAGCGTGTAGAAGATAATTATGATAATAATAAAAGTGACGTTAATGTTAACGTCTTGCTTAATACCCTGTAATTGCTTAAGGCCAAATATATTCAAAATTTGTAGTAATGGATCATAATGGATTTTGAGTTAAAGATAACTTAACTTGAGAGATTACCCCATATATCGAATTTCATTGCTCAGTGAGAATAATTACAATCTCAGCACACATTAAATTTCATAGTTTGAGTTATTATAGTCGCTAATGGTATGGATAGACAGATACAGATATATTGTGGTATAGTTACAGCAAACCAATCATAAATTTCATAGCTTAAGCAATTATAATCTCTGATTTGTATTGCTATCACTGCTGTAACCAAAAAAGACGCCATTTTAGACACAGATACATCGAATCCACAAAATTTGCTAGCTGTAACCTGAATAGTGCCCCAGTTCGTTGAGGTTTCCACAGGGTATAATACGAAAGAACGTCAGAGCAACAGAGATTATAATGCTAGAACAGAGATTACAGAGTGTCTATGTCTGACAGATGGATAAAGAAAGAGAGAGAGAGGGAGAGGATCACCCAAAAGACAATCGTCGCATATCCATCAACATTTTTTGATAAAAGAGATTCAATTCATTCATTGCTTCAAGATGGATGAGGAGGAGGAGGAGGGGGAGGAAGTGTATCTCCATAAGAATCATCGTACATCTGTTCATTCTTAGTGCTGCTGCTGTTGCTGCCTCTGCTGCTCTTTCAGTTCTTTCAGTTTTGGTTCAGTTCTGTTTGCCCTTTGTGAAACAACAGGTTTCCAGCCGCTACAGATTTCCCATGGCTAACAAGGAGCAGAACTGTTTCTACCTGTTGTCTGTGTCTGTGTCTGTGTCTGTGTCTCTGTTTGTGTTTGTGTGTTTGTCTTTACTTTTACCTTTTGCCTATGCATTTACCTGTCTTTCGCCCAGGTAGCTGCTGGCCCATAAAGCATCTCTTGCTAGCCTCTCTCTCTCTCTGTCTCTCTCTCTCTCTCGCTTGTCTCGTTGTTGTATGAAATGTATGAATGAAGTACAGATACGACTACTCAGTTATTGCTCGCCTTTGCTCTTCACGCTGCTCTCTTCTCCTCTCCTCTTCCGCTCTGCTCTGCCACCATTCGCCACTCTCTGCAGGATTGTTGTTGTTGCTTTTTTATCGCTGTTTTGTTTTGTTTTTCTGTTTTTTTTTTTTGGCAAACGTTTAACATTTTCTATGCCAATTTGCATGTCAGTTTTTCGGCTACGCAAAGGGCAACGCTAGCTGCGCCACCTCTTACACCCTCCCCACCCCTTCGTCCACCCGCTAGTGTGCAAAAAAGAAGACGAAGAAGAGGAAGAAGAAAGAATAACCTGTTTTGCGCGTGTGTGTGTGTGTGTGTGTGTGTGTCTGACTCTGGCTGGCTCTTTACCTTTTTGCTGAATGTCTTTTCTTGCAAAAATAAAACCCACATGCAGCGTCACTTGTCGCTACCCGTCTCGCTCGCACTGCCGTTGCGCCTGCGCAACGTATTTCGTATCTCTTTACAACTACTGCTGCCGCTGCTGCTGTTGTTGTTGCTGCTGTTGTTGTTGCTGTTGTTGTTATCGCTGTTTGTTGAGACTTCCTACCAGCTGCCTCCCCGCTCGCTCGCCCTGCCACGTCTCGTTTCGTCTCGCTCTTTGTCTTTGCCAACTTTTATACGCATCTGAACCGTGAGATTTTATTTCATGCAAAAAAGTAGAAGTACTTGGCCTCTTGTTGTTGTTGTTGCTGCTGCTGCTGTTGTTGTTGCTGGCAGCAAGTTGCAGGTGTTTTGCACACACATTGCACATGCTTTGCAGACCCATAAGAAACAACAACAACAGCAGCAGCAACAAGGAAACCAGCTTATAAATTATAAGGTTCGCTCAGCTTTTTCGGTACTCGTTTTTTTTTGCATTTATTTCGAGTATTTATGACCAAAACAAGGCCTGGGCATTTTCTGTACAATCCTGATTTTTGATTCCTGTGCATAATGTAAAATGTGGCCAAGCAAATTTACATAATTAATGTGAACCTGCTGAAAATTGACGCTTGCCTGAATAAATATTAAATATTGTTGCTTGCCTTTGACGCAGTTCGTTTATTTATAATATTAGTGAGCTCATTGATACACTTAGGCGATATAATGATAATGGAGGGTATTCCCTATAAGTAGCCGAGTAGAGAGGTCTTCTATACGTCAACACTTTTAATTAATCATAATTGAAGCACTGGCAACCGATGCACTTATCTAGCTTTAGTTTAAGCATTTACTTAAAATAGATAAATAAATCTAAGTTAATCAAAGGTTAATTGTAAGTGTACTTTAAACTGATAAACCTCATATCAGCAATCCCTTATTGAACGTGCTTAGGCCGATGAAATGCATTTTAGAACCTTGATCTTAAAGTGACTGAACTGCGACATCAGTCATGAATCAGCCTGCCACAAAGGTACACACAAATATAGTTATATATATATATATATATATATATATAAGAATATCCATAAAAAGCAAAGTGAACCTGAAGCGTTTGCCGCTTATCAGGCGCATTGATAAGCGACGCAAACAAAGAAGTTACTATTCCCAAGATAATTGGCACTGCAGAACACCGAAAAGTACAAATTTGATATGGCGATTAGTGAGAAATCGCTGAAAGTGGAAATTGAAATTGGAATTGTCGACTCAGGAGCACTCGGCTGACGCATATTTCCAACTTAAGACCCTTAAACAGAATACAGAGAAAAGCAACAACAGCAAAGACAGAGTATAAAGTATAAAGTTAAGTGCTGACCGGGCACTTCCAGTGAAGAGGTGCTCAAGCGAAAAGACAGACAGACGGACAGAGAGGACTAAGTGGCGACAGTGGCCAGGATCAAATCACGCGACTACGACTAGCTCAAAGGAGCAGACGCAGCAGAGTTTCCACAATTCTCATCACATGACTGACTTCTGAGTGGCAGGTAAGAATATGGCATGGCATGGCAATATGATGGACGCCCACGTTTTTCAGGTCCGCCTTCTCTTTCCCGTTGCCTAAAACAATACGAAAGTATCGAATTTCATAAGGATATTCACTGGCGGATGCACACAAAAAACACATCCATCGAAAAAAATGTTCCCATATGCAAGTCCTCAAACACATTTAGCTGGAAAACCAAAAAGAATCATGATTGAGAAACAAAAAGATGGGAAAAGCACTTGAGAAATATGCACGGCATGTATCCAATTATTGAAGAGGGCGCGCGCCCACTTAAGGCACTGTACGGTTCTTTTGTATACCCTCCTCCACTTCCAGTCTGGTATCTGTGTCTGTATGCACTTGAGGGTTTCCAGTTCATGTCATATGTTACATTATCTTTAGGACTAGGGTCAGAGAATCTGTTCAGACGCCGACGCCGACTACGACTATTGTTTGCAGCTCGCCGATTCTGTTTTCTCACGTTTGTTTTTAGGTATTATTTTATAGCTACAAATATAGTATGCAAAGCGAGGGCTCTCTCTCCCTCCCCCTCTCTCCCGCTCTCTCTCCGTCTCTCTCTCTCGCTGCTGTAATCATAAATAATAATCAATTTCCTGTGCTGTAGCAGATGATGATGAAGAAGTTGTTGCAACGAAAATTCGTTTCCCATCGCATCGCACTTATTCAGTGCCATATGCAAGTGCAAGTTTTTCTTTTATTTCTTTATTTTTTTTCCGATTTTTTTTCGGTGAGAAAATGCGATATGAAAATTGACAGGCAACACAATAACAACATTTAGAGATATACAGATATGAAAATGAAAAGTGAGCAAAGCAGCTGGAAGTTAAAATGAGAGGAAGTGCTGGGGGGCAAGTACAGTGAATACTCAGCCTAATAAGCCGGCTCTGTCTTTGACATATTTACAAAACTATCACTTCAGCCCAGTGTCTTATTAAAGCTGAAGTTGTTGATTTAATTTGATGTGAAACAAATTTAAAATTGTTTCAACTGCTCAATTTTGTTATATTTTCGATTTCTGGTTTAGTTTTGCATTTGCGAGCGTTTACTGTATTTTGTTTAAGTTGTGTAAAATTGATGGTTTGTTTGTTGTTTATTGGTCTTTGTTATTTTCTGGCTTGCTGCAACATTTGTGCACATTTGGCTGTCTCCTTAGCATTTATTGTTTACGGTTACAGTTTGACGGGCACTGTCGGCTAGCTGGCCAGCCATGATGCACCAATCAGAAGCGCCTCTCGTGCTCATTTGATTGCTCTGCCGCTGTGGCTGTAGCTGAGCGAGGTTAAACGTTGGCCCAATCAACGTGCCCCCATTTGTTGCCGCTACTGTTGCTGCTGGCTCCCATGACGCATGCGTTCTTCGCGCCTTTCAGTTTGTCGGCTCGTTGTTCGTTTTTATTCGTTTTTTTGTTTGACTTTGGTTCGTTCCTCGTTCGTCGTTCGTCGCTGCTCGCTGCTCTGCTGCAGTTTTGTTTGGTTTATGAGTTGGCCAAATAATAATAATAATAATAAAGCGCCAGCAGCGTGCAGCTGTCGCCTGGCAATCTCAACGAGTTGCGCCCCCGCCTTGCCTCGCCCACCCTCGACCCTCGCATTTCTCCTTGCCCCTGCATCTCTCACTTTAATTTTTGTTTTTTTTTTTTTTTGGTTTGTGTGTGTTTTTGTTAAACATTAAAACGTCTGTCGCCACATTGCTGGCTGACGATCATGCGCAGATAAACACATTGTAATTAGTGAAGGGCTGCGACTGCTGCAACCATTTGTCATCATATCATCCCCCAGCAGCATCATCATTGCGATCATCATCGTGATCATCATTGTGATCAGCATTGTGATCGTGATCGTGATCGTCATCTTGCAGCGTGGGTGTTTTAGCCTCTGGCCATATGTCACATGGGCTGTTGCTGTTGCTGCTGTAAGCTGAGACTGCAGAACGCATCGGATTACCATTAAGCCAACTACTGATGCCTCATTAATTTATGGCCATGCTACAAATCGGCCATGCAGCTACAATTTATGGTAAACTGCGAGCATATGGCTCCCTGATTTACATCATCTATATATATATATATATATATATACACATTCCATTCTACAATATAGTTTAAAAAAAGCGCTTTAATTAAATCTGAATCTCACTTTAAAAGCCCAATATTTTTCTACATATATTATTTTAATTGAATTGAAAAAATGATTTATGAACTTGAGTTTTTGTAAATTAATTAAAAAAAACACAGTTAAGTTGTGAACATAAAATCTTTGGCATATTTATGCTTTTACTCACAGCACAATTAGCAATAAAATTAATGCTGCTCTTGTTGTGATTATTGTTGTTGTTGCTGTTGTTTCTGCCAAGCCGGACGAGCGAGCTGAGAAGAAAGGTTTTTGGTTATTGTTATTTGCTGGCTTTTGGGCCGGAAAACGTTTAGGCACATAATAAGGCAGACGAAGAAAGAAGAAGAAGAAGAGGAGGAGGAGGCGGTTGATATTGTTATTGTTGTTGCCAAAGGTCAACGTCGTCTGGCAATGATCTTGCATAATTACAAAGAGACGCGTCCGAGCGGCAGCAGCTCTTTGACACTGGCAAAGAAAATAAAATGAGATGAAACAGAAACAGAAACAGCAAAGAAAAGAAAAGCAAAGCAAAGGTTTGCTTGCGTTGGACAAAAGCTCTGCATTTCAAACTGTTCAACTGTATACGTATCTCTGTATGTGTGTGTGTGTGTGTGTTTGCTTGCTTAACCCTATGCTGACTGCGGGTCAGATCGGACCAATAACGGCAGCAACGAGAACAATGTGAATCATTGACAGTTTTTATGAAGCGCCGCAAGTATCACTCAGCGCTCAAGAACTAAGTACTTACATACATATGCATGTGTATGCATGTGTATGCATGTGTGTGTGTGTATTTATGATCAGACCGCACCCCACTTTGTGCCTGTAGCTTTCAAAATCATTTCAAATTCAATACAAAAAGTCAAACGATGACGAAAGAAGATCTCTGACAGCGAGCGCAAAGCGGGCAGGGGGTTGGCCGGGGTGCGTCGCAAGCACACATATTGAGAAATTGGAATGTGGCGACGAGTCAAAGGCAAAGGCAAAGGCAAAGCGTTTGCGTTAATTAAAAACAATTAAGGCGTAAGGAGAGCGGCAAAGAGAGATGGCAGGGGAATGGGAAGTCAGGGTGGCGGCTTTCAGCAGCACCAAACAGTGTTCGAAAGCCTCTCACGCACAGCCAGCAAAAGGTTTCGACTTCGAATGTGGGTCGTGTAAAGTCAGAACGAGAGAGAGAGAGAGAGAGTGTAGGGCTTATATTAAAATTGTATAATATTAATTGCGGTTAATTGGGATTAACAGCTGCGCCGAAATGCCGACGATGCGTTCAACGGCAAATTGAACGGTATGGGAGAGCTTTTATTCCACTGCAATTGCAGGCAGGCATAGCGAAAAAATAAGCAAAAGGCAAGGAGCTTCAAGTAACAGCAGCATCAGCATAACATAACAGCAGCTCAAATGGCAACAGCAACAGTAGAAATGCTGAGCAGGCGCTTCAATTAACAGAAGTCGCTTAAAGGCGACTTCAAGTAACAGAAAGTCTGGAAAGCAGAGAGAAGGCTTGCAAAATTAACACTGACAATTTTGTTGTTGTTGTTGTGGCGTGTTTTTCAGAGTCTAAGCTCTTTTTATGCACCCTACGCTTTCTTCCTTTGGCACTTGCGCAGCCGGTTCGATTTCCTGTTATATTCTCTGACTGCCGGCTTGCTCCCAAAGTGTTAGCAAAACTGTGTTTTTGTTGTTTTTTATTTTTTTAATTATGTTTTGAATTGGCGACAAAGTAGCTAAAGCGCTCTTAGTGGGCAAAATGGCCAGCCCACCAGAGGCCGTTCGATCTCCATCCGGTGTGCATCATCCGGTGTTTGGTAACTGGTTCTTCTGCTGCTTCTAGTTTTGCTGCTGCTATTGCAGGATTGCCAGCGAAGCGGTAATTAAGCTGAAAAATCAAATTGTTCTGGTCTGGGGACCGGGGACTGGCGACTGGAAGCCAAGGCGGAGGGGCTGGCATTATATTTTCCTGCCTGGAATTTCCGCTGTAAGCTCACGCGCCTTAATTACACCTGTTGATGGAATAGTGGAATAGAGCGACAGGCGTGGCACACACACATATATATGCACGTACAGATTGGTTACATAGATTACACACACACACACACATATATATGTATATGTGTGTTGCTGAGTAATTGTTTTAGCTGTGTGTGCTGCATGCGTTGCAACAGAATCGGAATCATGCAGCGGAAGTAATTTGAGGTTAGATCTGTGATCTGTGATCTGCGTGATGCTGCCGTTGCACACACACAGAGAGAGAGAGAGGGACTGAGTAGTTAATAGGCTGCGCGGCACACAAGGGTTAATAGCCAATAGCTAATGCAGTTTTGGGTCAGCCAGACAAGTGTTAAAAGTCGACCGATTCGGCCTTTCTTAGAAGTCATTAGTTAACTGACAAACACACTCAATTGGATGACTTTTTCCAAATGCACTTTTTGCTTTGCTTTGGCGTCCAAGTCCAAGTCGGACTTTTGGGCTCTGCTGCACCCATAAAGACAATGTTGAAACAACGTCAAAGCGTACGACTTGCGCATACGTAAGCCACATCGTGAAACAAAAACAACAAACAGGCAACTACAAACAAGCAACGCGCATTAGCTCCATGGTAACAGCAACAGCAACAGCAACAACAACAGCAACAACAACAGCAGCAACAACAACAAGAGCAACAAAAGGTTGACAGCCACAATTCAAATTGTATACAAATGTGTTTTCAATTTCAAAATGCCGCTGCTTAGATCGCCACACTGCGATAAATAGTCGTGTATCTCCACACAAAAGCACACATATATATTTTCATGGCGCTTTCGTGGCTTTAGCGTTTAGTTTTTGGAGCGTTTTTTTTTGTGGCTTTAGCACTTAATCTAACTAAATTCGTTATTTAATATCCAATCAATTTTAATTGCGTGCTAAAAACATTAATACTATTTTTATGTTAAAATATGATATGTAACTACTGTTAGAAAGAGTTGAGAAAGTTGGAAAATAATAATTTATTTTTATGATTTAAGTCACTTGTTTTTAAGTTTGAGGTGTAAAATAATTTAAAATTTTAATTGGATGTTAAACATGATTAAATTTATTTACTTAAGTTGAAAGTTTTCTAGTTTGTGGTGCAAAGTAAATTTGTTTTTATTTCTATTAGGATACGATCGGTGAAAAAAGTTAACAAAGCGGGAAAAATATTTAAAAATATTTCAATATTTAATATCTAATAAATATTAATTGGATTTTAAAAATTATTAAATACATTCTTAAAATTAGATGGTCTAACAAAGTTGGGAATTATTAATTTACTTCTATGATTTACGCCACTTAGTTGTTTTCGCTTTTGATTTTCCCACAGGTTGACAACTCTACAAAAAAAACAAAATAACAACAAATTAGTAGACAGACTTTTAACAAGCAGTCAGTTGACATTTGAAGACTAACGAACGAGAGATACGACAGATTGAACTTTCCCACACTCGGAGAGGAAATCAATATAGGGCCAAAATTGAATAATTAAAATAAACCTTAGCTCAATGATTCAATTAGAAAAAAACGAGATCATTATTATAATTGGTGTGTGCGGCAACTGTACGCCTGTTCTGTTTCTAATTCCAAATCGAAAATGCCCAAAAATAAATCGTCGATAAAAATGATCAGAAATCAGTTTGGAATAGCAAGCAATTGTCTTTCGTAATGTGACAATTATTTTACATGCGACATGAGACAAATAACAACAAGCAAAACCAAAATTTCAGGGAGTGTCCGACGAGGCGACGCGCTCTTCCAATGAAAATTCTACACACACACACACACACACGATCAGACGCTTGAATGCCAACCAATATTTTACTCAATAAAACTACAATTGAGAAATTTGCCATGGCGATCACGTAGCAACACAAAACAACTACAACAACTACAGCAACAACTGGGCGCCAAACGTTTCTTGGAAGGCGCTGCTGGAAGCAGAACATATAATGGGGTCGCTAGTTGCAGTTGCAGTTGCAGTTGCAGTTGTTGCTCGCACCTTGTCATCGAGCTTGTTAAAATCTCTGCTTACAAGCTGAACATAAATGCAAGTACAGCTGCAGCTACAGCTACGGCTACAAGCTAAAGTCAATCGACCACAACAAAAAAAAGAAAGAATATTGCTCAGAGCTCCCCCTCCCCGCCCAAAAGATCCATGGCAGGCAGCTTAGGGCGACCTTTGTGTTGACTTGTGCTGATTGCTGATTGCAGCGTTAAAAATCACCTCAAAAACTAGATGACAACGACAAAAACATTTGTACAACGTGTACACATGTAGGCACATATCATCATAACCCAAAAAAAAAAAAAACGTAGAAAAATCCCAAAAAAAAAATGGAAAGCAATGGCGAGTAGTCAGCAGCTTTACAATACCATAAATAATATTGTTAGGCTCAGCACGTATTTTTTTTCTGTTATGAGCTGCTCAAAGAACTTGACGAAATAATAACGAAAAGTTGAATTTTATGCTGGGCACAGCAAAAGTGGCTCCGATGTAGATTTTAAAGTCGTCGAACCAACATATGAATTTAATGCCCATACAGGCATTCAGCATTCATTTTCACATTATATGCTAAAAGAAAAAAAAATATATAAAAGATTAATAATAAAGAAGGTTCCAATACAATAAATGAAACTGATTGCCAAAGCTCGTTGCTGCTCTGTGGCTCATTGAATTTTGATGAACACCCGCCGTGCGGCCCAAAAAAATAATAATAAAAAATAAATACAAAATAAGGTTGAGAAAACCCATTGCTACTGTGGAGATCTCTCTGGCGGTTTTCGAGAAGAACCGGTATCTGGAGCCGCAGACTCTCGGCCACATCCACATCCACAGCGTCAGCCTCAGCCTCAGTTTCAGTCTCAACTTTGGCGCTTTTTTTGTTTGCTCCGGAAGTAATTAATGCCTGCCTCTTTTTTCATTTTTTTTATCTGTTGTCCGCTAAAACATAAAACAGAATCTATGCATTAGAGTCGAGTGCTTTGGCCAAGTTAAAGTTGAAGTTTTTTCTTAGCTGTTATTGTCGTTGGTGCTCAACTTTCACCATTGCTGTGGCAAACATCATTCCCATCTTGGCCATTCGATTGACCGCAAAACGCTTGTCAACGCCAACAGCAGAATGTGATGTGCCAATGCGGGCGGGCATGCCTCAAATATGGCAATTGCAACTGCAACTGCAACTGCAGCAGCAGCAGCAGCACCAGCAGCAGTGACTGCAACAAAAGGCAACATCAACATGCTGCTTGCATCCAGAAATGGTCAATGCGACATAATTGATCAATTGGCGGCAGCTCAGCGCATCCTATCCGAGCCAGTTTGGAGGCCATAGTTGGTCATGCGCCTTAATCGGCAAGACAACTAACGAGTGACGAGCAGCAGTGACGAGCAGCGAGTTGTGAGACGCTGTCCATGCTGTTGCATGCTGCTGCATGGTGCATGGTGCATGGTGCGTTGTGCGTTGTGCGTTGTGCGTTGGCTACCCTTCGAATGTATCTGCTTTTTAATTAAGCCAAGCTTGTAGCTAGCAATTGCCCATAAGTGGAGCCTGTGGCCATAACCATATATCGAACTCTGATGTGTGCCATCAGCTGCATGTCAGTCGGTCCTGTTATCTGAGAGTTCCAGCCAGCTGTGCGCAATTTACAGCCAATGGCAATACGAGACTTATGTGGTGGGTTTGGAGTGTACAACAAACTATAAGCAACTAACGAGTACACACTGTATAAATGAGTATGGTGAGGAGAGTAACGAGTGGAGATCGATGAGAATAGAGTGGCGAGTAAATAGGAGAAAATTTATAAGCGAGTAGCAAATATAGAGTATCGAGTATAAGGTAGCAACAAAAAAGTAGACAGGAGCGAGTAGAAAATAAAAAGTAACGACTAGACACTGTATTGTGGCTAGTAAAGATTATATTAGATTACGTGGCGAGTATAAAGCAGCGAAAAACGAGTAGAGAGTAACCAACAAGTAACGAGTGAAGGGTAAGGATTTTAAAGTAGCGAGTTATGAGTACCGAGTTAGCAGTAGAGATTAACGCGCAATTAGGAAGATGTCATGGGTGATGATTAGTAAAACGAAGATGTGCTGCAAAGCGAGTGATGTATTGCGAACTAGCGAGTAGCGTGTAGCAAGCCACGAGTGCAAAATATGGAGTGGTTAGTAGCGAAGTGATCTGTGGCAAATCGCGACTAATAAGTAACGAGAAAAAATGTGAAAGAGTTACCATAGAATAGCTGAATAGAATAGAGAGTAATGAGTAACGATTTATCTGAATAGAGAGCTTGACAGATTGCTCAAGTGGCACTTGCAGCTGCAGCACGACAATAGACTCTTCTATAGTCACTTAGCCACACAGCTCACAAAACTGTGCCACGAGCTGCATTCGCGCCTCACTCCCAAGTCAGCGATACGCCCTGTAAGCTTTGATTAATTTCTCCCTGGCTGGCCTGCTGCCTGTTGGCTGTTGGTTGGGTCAATGTGCGACTGCCTCGGCATTCTCGGTTCCACTCAGTCAGTCAGTCAGTCAGTCCGTTTGTCAGTTTAGTTAGCTAGCTCAGTGAGCCATGCCCGCCCTGTCCAGTGGTCATTGGAACGAGTCAGCCCCAACCCCAATTCCAATCCCAACTGTGGCTCGCATATTGGGGCGCTCTGTCTGCTCTTCATATACACAGATAGTAATAATTATTATTTTTTTTCATTTAATTGCCAACGTTTCATATACATTTTATTTGAGCATTATTTTTTGCTGCTCTTTTTTTTTTTCTTTTTTGTGTGTTTAATTTGTTTTTCAATTATATTTGTGGCTGGTTTTCTCATTGGGATCGGGCACGCTTGTTGTCGCCATGTTTTTTTAGCTGAATTACGAGTACGCGGTCGCCGGCTCCGTCTGCCGTCTGCCGTCTGCCGTCTCACGTCCCCCTCCCCCAGAATCCCAGTCTCTGTGCCCCTTCTCCCTTGCCAGCGTCTTTCTTTTTTTCTACGGCTGAACACGAGCTTAGCTGTAGCCAAGTTTCGACTGCTTCTTCAGCATATTTGTTGTGGCTGTTTGTATTATTGAATGTTGTTTTGGTTTTTTCGTTTCGCGGCGCGTGATAACTTTTGACACGGAGCGCAGCTAAAGCGTCAACACAAATCTGTGGCTTTGATAACAGCAGCCACACGATGCGTGCTTATCGCTCAATGCAACACGGACTTTGGCGTGCCACACTTGTCAACTCTCAAGGGGTGCTATCAATTTTGATTTCGTTCGATTTTAAACTAAATGTGCTCCAATTAACATTTATTATATTCCTTCGATTCTTCGGAAATGGCGTCAAGTAGTCTGTCCGATTAACTACAAATAGAAAGAAAAAACCACAACTCAAATGATTAATCTGACAAACATCTGAGCTATAGAATTTTAATTAATAACAAACATTTGTATTTACCTAGAAATTCAGAAATTTAAAATCAACTTTGTCAGTCTGTGTTTATTCTGATTTTCCAATACATATTTTTTCTTGGAAATTCAAGTAAACAACATTCTGATTATCAATCTTTCTCATCTTCAATTTTTGCAAATACAAATACAAAATAATTGCAATATTTTTGCACAATTATTCAAGCCACCCTCGCGTCAGCATTGTCAGTTATTGTTGAAAAATGGCATCATTAAATGCGAATACGATTACAACAAATTTCTGCATAGTCGTAGAATTTGGAATGGATCTGTGCAGCTTTGTATACAGAGCAGAACACACACACACACACACACACATGTACGTACATCCCGTATATGCCACATTGATGGAAACAATATGCCATAGCTGCAACAGACACAGCAACAATTATAATCAAGCACAAAGAGCTGAAATATATTTAATGGCAACATCAAATCAAATTTCATCCGACACATCCGCCTATAACTCATAGATACGAATTTATTACATATTATATTATATGTATTTGTGTGCAAATTAGATACGCAGACAATTATTTATAGCCCATTAAAACTGAAAACTGAAGCTGCGATTTTTGAGGATTCTTCAGTTAAAACTTGATGTTTGTTTAATGATGGATTAATGATCTCTTTGATTTCGCGAGTTGCACAATTTCAAGTAGAGTTTTGGCTTTGAAAACTGTGCCAAACTGTGACTCAAATGGAATTGCTTTCAAATATCGCATCAGTTTAGAGAAAGTTTTGAAAGTACAAAATTTAGAAGCCAAGTATCTTAAAGGGATTCCAATGCGAATCTTAATTTTCCATAACCAAAACTTTCTGAAAACTGATGCGATTTGCGAACTCAAAATCTTTTTAGTGATGGCTTTGCAAATAATTTTTATTTTATATTCCAAGAACTTTTGTAGTGCTAAGATATCCACCAAGTTGTTTGATTTTAAAGATAACTTTTATTTATATTCCTGTTGAAAATCGTGATCCTTAAAACCACAATAATTCGTTAAAAGTGATCTTAAATATTATCAAATGAACATTTTTCAGCTATTAATTTGTGGGTTTCTATATAAAGTATATGTATTCTTGATCAGCATAGCTAGTTGAGTCGATATGCACATGGCCGTCTGTCAGTTTTAAAGCTATCTTGATGAAACTTCGCATATATCCATGTTTTCGCTGCAGATATTCAAAGATTAGATAAGATAAGGTACCCAAATAAAACTTATCCAATATGCGTATAAATTTGCTGCTCACATTTTGGACAAAAGCCATTGAGATGGAAATACCATATATGACTCCCATAGGAACAATCAGTCTCGGATTTCTTGTATGAAAAACATTTTTGTTTGCGAAGTTAATCTAATATTCGTTTTATAATGCTCCCATCATTTGGTCTGATAAATCTTCCATATCGGTCCACTATATCACAAGGAACCATTGGTTGGATTTTTAAGATTGTACTGAGAGTTCAGTAAGGATATGTAATATATTAAATATATTATTTACTCTTTTTATAATTCAAATATGTTCTTTCCTGACTCCAGGTCATGTTTTGAATAGACCAATATTAAAATATTTTAAATTTTTTATACACTCAGGCACAATTTGTCGTTCATGTTAAAGAAACGTATGAAAAGTGGCACAAACTTGGAATTTCCTAGAGTGCATGACATGCCCCATATAATAATAGTAGAGATTGTATATGTGTATCACCATCTGAGTCATATTCAAAATAATTTGGATCTGACGATTGTGTCGCATTGACCTCTGGCTAAGTGGCACAGAAAGCGAGCAGGCAATGTGTAAATGTGGCACACTAAAAGCCCTGTCTCAAGTGCAGCAGCTGCCGCATCATGGAAATGCTAACCCACAATTAGCCAAAGGCCGACACATGTGGCTGCTACATGTGTCACAATTGCAGCTTGCAACGCGGCTCTTGTCAGTCAAAAAAAAAAAAAGAAAAAAGTGAGTGAATGAGAGAAAGAGCGATGGCAAAAAAAGCGTCCGCTTGCTGCATGTGGCATCATTTTGAAGCGGCTGTCTTAGTGTTGATGTTGCTGTTGTTGTTGTTGTTTTAGTTGTTGTTGTTGTTGTTTTAGTTGTTGCTGTTGCTTCAGTGTCGTGAGAATTTTTCGCGTTTGGTCGCACAGCGTGTGAATTGAAAAGTGGCAGCGCCCGTTTGCTCGAGTGCCTGCCACACCCAAAATGAGCGCCACTCACGCCTCTCTCTTTCGCTGGGCTCTGCCCCGTGCATTAAATTTAGCGAAAGTGTTGCAAGCTAAGCTCGCCGATAACGGCAATCATCAACTGTAAACTGTTGCAATGCTGCATGCACATGCACATGCACACACATACAAACATATTTACACATTTGCATAACTCAGTAGTTGCTTTGCTAAGCAAAAGGGATTTTAAGAGGGAAAATACCTTACCAAAAGAAAGAAGAAGACTAGTGAAATTGTTAGAATAACAGACATACATACACATACATACATACATACATACATACATATGTTTGTGCACTTAGCCTAAGCCTGATTCAAAGCTCATTTAACAAAGCTCATTTGCAAAAGGGATTTTAAGAGGGAAAATACCTTAATAAAAGAAAGAAGAAGAGTAGCGCAAAAGTTAGAATAATAGTTTCAAGGCACAATTGTACACACACACACGCACACACACACATACACATGTGCACTTAGCGTAAGTCCGACTCAAATCTGATTTAACCAATAACAATTAACATTTTTGTTCTCTCTCTTTCTGTGCTTTGCAGGTGAGTCTGCCTTCTGCGCTGCAGTGCAGCTGGCGTGTAATTCTAAGTTCGATAATTAAAGGTAAGCACGAGTGTGTATCCGTCTGTATATTAGCTGCAATTAGGCAGCTGTGCCCCACATTGCGGCATTATGTTTAAAGTTTCCACTTGACTAAAACAAAAATGTAATTGAAAATAAAACCCAACACGCGCCAATTTAATTAAAGTACCAAAACCATACAAAACGAAACAGAAAAAAAACTGTGCATCTCAAACAATGGGAAATTTATTAAAAGCCCAATAAAACACAAAGTTGCATTCAACTTTCAACTGCAGCTGAGCTGCTGCCGCCGCAAAGCGTAACGCAAATTGTTGTTGTTGCAGTTGTTGTTGTTGTTGTTATTGTTGAAGTTATGCTTCAAGTGTTTTATGGCAAAAAAAGTGCCTGAGGCAAGAACTTCTATGCAACAGATACGCGCTGGCACTCAGCTCAGCGCAGTGCTTGCAACCAATTGTTGCACACACACTCACACACCCGCTGTCCGAAACCACCCCAGCTGACACACTAAGAAAAATTAATATGACCTGTAACTTTTTTTTCTATATTTCAAATTCATTGGGGGTAATTTTCTTCTTTTTAAGCCGTGTCATTAATATACAAAAAATATGAATATATAAATACAACTCATCAGTTGGCACTATGTTTTTTCTTCGAGTGTAGCTGCTCTTGCTGCATTTATTATTGTTGCCGTTTGGTGGCGACACCGACACGCATGCGTTTTAATTTCTGCCCGTCCGCTTTGTCTCTGTGTGTGTGATTGTGTGTGTGTGTGAGAGTGTGTTTGTCTCTGATAAAACCTTAGCCACTCCACGCACCTCCCTCTGCGCTATACGAATGAAAAAAAAAGAAAAAGTAAAACAAAGCACAGCCCAAAATGAAGTTGGAAAACTTCACGCTGTCTGATCTCGTATCGGGTGTTCTTTTCCAGCGGATACAATCGACTGCGCATGCGCCAACACACACACACACAAACAAACCCACACACATTAACAGTTTGGCATATGACCTGTGCAACAGCAGCACACTAAGCACACTAAGGGTTAATGCTAATGGTAATACATTTGCCATTATTTCTCACCAACACACACACACACGCACGCATTCCAGCACAATGCTTTGAACTTGTTTTAACTGCGTTCGCTTAGCGCTTAGTTGTATTATCATCATTTTGGACAATGGAAATTCCACATGGCCAAAACAATAGACATGCTCTGTGCGGTGACCGTTATAACGACCACAACTCAATTTGAGCCAAACTATTTATCATTTCGAGCTCAGAAATATGGCTTTGGAATTTGCCTTTTTCAGTCCTTTTTCTTGTGTCTATTTTGGCATTTTAATGGGAATTCTGCACGCATTGCAGGTGCTTGTCTTTGCTACTCTTTTTGCTGTAGTGCAAATCTTTGATTTTACCTATATTTCTTTGCTACTGTAGCCGTAATGCATAGCTATCCGCACTATTTCCCTGTTTTGGTCAGTAAATAGTGAAACTTTGCTATATTACTAGTATACTAATACAAGTCGTTGGATTTGCTGTGATCATTACTTGGCTTATGGGAAATTCCATTTCTTAGTTACTTTTTAATCAATCGTTATTTTGTTGGTCATTTCCTTCCTCTTGCTGTTTATTTCCCAGTAAGGTGTGAGACTTAACTATATTACTTTGTGTGGTGCATATATTTGCTAATTTACATATTTCTGTACTACTGCAGCAAGTCTCCAATTCCCTGCATTCGCATTATGACGATTGTTTACCTTAGCTGGGACCGTCACTTAATTTTCCCTTAATTCCCTATAATAATCACCACTTGCTAATTTCCCTCTTAGCTGTACTTTCTCCACTAAGGTGTGGGTCTTTACTATTGTATTTCCTGCAGTTAAAATCTTTTATATTTTCTGTACTACCGTTATACATTCGATATCTTTCCTATTTCCCTTTTTTCGCACTTAGAAGTGAAACTTTACTATTGTAAGTAAAGTCACAAACCAGATCGCACTTAACGAAACTCACAAACTGAACGTACCGCACTTAGCTAAGACACACACGTCCAGCAGCCTTGAGTTGAGAGACTTGTGTGGATGCTGAGCGAACCAACCACTTCTGCGGAAATACTCACACACAAACACACACACAGAAACACACTCGCACACACACTTGCATTCCATAAGTTCAGCTTGTCATATCCAGCATCTCTTAATGTGTTTGTGTGTGTGTGTGTGTTAACTGCTCTTTATCGAAATCTTTTGGGAAGTTTCTCTTAAGGCAATTATTTTTTATGGGAAATGTCTGCCAGACATAAAAGTTTCTTCTATTTGTGTGCAGGATCTTATAATTAATTGGCAACAAGTTTGCAAAAACAAAATAATCAGGATTAATTTATCTTTGCCCCTCTGCCATTTGGTGCCCCTTTTGCGCCACTGTGGATGCCATCTCAGCGATCCGTTTTCATAGGAAATTTACACACACACACACATGCGATAAGTCTGTGATTGTGTGTGTGTTGCGCTCTCGCTCTCGCTCTCTATTTACCTGGGAGCTTTGGTAACGGCCATTGTTGTTTTTGTTGTTGTTGTTGTTGCTATTTTGAACGCCGAACCGGTTTCAGTTCGAATCTTGACTCTACAGAAACAATAACAACAACAACAACAACACGACAAATAAAACACCAAAGCAAACATCAAATGAAATCCGTAAAGCAACAACAACAACAACAACACCAACAACAGCAGAGACCCCAATTTAATACAGCTTTTGGCATTTTTATAATTTTCATTTAAAAACAAAGAAAGAAAAATGTGAATAGCATCGGAGGAATGCTTAAAATTAATAATGGCTCTTTTGCTTTTTATTGTCAACTTAATAAGCATGTACACTTTCTAAGCCAGCTTCGATTCGCTCAAATATATATATATATATATATACATATGCAAATAAATTCCATATTAATTATAAATAACAAAATAATTGCTGCGAAACTGGAATCATCATTTGCAATGCATTCAATTTAAGAACTTAAATATATATATTCGATTAGCTGAACTGGCAGTCAGCATATCGGGGCTGGCATCTGTGACCTTAGCTGGCAATGTATTGACCTTGCCACAACTGCAACACGGCAAGAGATGCTGCTGCCGCTGCTGCTGCCGCTGCTGCTGCCGCTGCTGCTGCCGCTGCTGCTGCTGTTCTCAATTGGGTGGCTGCCTGCAGCAGAATCCTTACATATTGGAATGCGGCTGCGGTTCGATTGTTGTTTTTGTTGCTGCTGTTGACACAACTGGCAGCAACAGCAACAGCAACAACAACAACAACAACAACAGCAACAACATCTCACGTTTGCTTCAATCTTGGTGTCTGTCGCCGCACGTACTCGGCTTTTACATAGTCGCCGATTAGCCAAGGCAGACGCTGAACGCTCAGCGCTGTGGCGACTCAGCCCAGACGCGACGCGACTCGACGCGGCTCGAAGACCTTCTTGCTCGGAACAGGCTTAAAGCCAAAATGAGCTATCTTACTGTGCAAATCTTGCACTTCACTTGGTCCGCTGAGTTGGCTTTTAAGGGCCTTTAGTCCCAGTCGAAGTTGAAGTTGGAGTCGCAGTTGCAGCCTCTTCTCTTTTGTGGCAAGCATTTCTTTGCTTCGTCTTTTGTTTCATGCTTCACGGCCTAATGGGCGGTGGCTCCACAGGTTGCTGTCGAGTGTTGTTGCAACATCTTGTAGCTGGGCGCCCTGGACATGCCACTCTACCCAACTCGACCCTATGCCTCCCCCCGCCCCCCTTCCGCCCCGCATCCCTACCTGCCCCATGCATCGCTTGGACACGTGTGCGTTGCTAAAACGTCCGTTTTCAGCCTTGCCGTGGCTCTCATTTTTTTATCTTGTGGCTTTTGTTCTACTTGGTAGCCATCAGAAATGATTTGCAAAGGGGTATAATAAAGTATAATATATAATTCCACAAAGTCTTCATATTATTGCACGGCACATCTTTTGGCCATAACAATTTTGCAAGGCATCATCTGAATATTTGCATAGCTGCACGGATGCTCTGCAAATGTAATGAATACTGCGCAAAAAGAGTGTGGCAGTTTACAGGGTATCTGCATGTCGATTATTCACTTGACTCTGCCTTTCTTTGCCATTTTCAATCTGCGTTTTATTTTTATTCTCGTGCTTTATGCTTGGATTAAATTTAGCAAATCGAAGCGGGCAAACAACGAATGCGCTAATTGAACTTGCTGCTGCTTCTTCTTCTTCTTGCCCACTTAGCTGTTGACAAAATGGACGACGACGACAACAACAACAACAACTACGAAGAAGAAGCAACTTTGTTGCTTTTCCATATTTTATATTAAGTCGCCTCGCAAATATTTATGCACAACAAATGTGCCAAAAAAACACAACGATGCTCGATGCTTGCGTGTATTTTTAAACCCAAAATTAATGTCTCACACATATATATGTATGTATATGTATATGTATATATATGTATATATAGATGTGTATGTTGTTGTATGCGCTACAACTGACGAGTGACCCTGCCCCACCCCCTCCAGCAGCATACCAGTGCGCACAACAATAAAAAGCATCGCAATCGCCTTTGCGGCAAAATGTAAAAAGCTCCACGGAGAGTTCGCCCCGCCTCGCCCCGCCTTCGCCTTCGCCTCGCTTCGCCTCAACTCGCCTTCGCCTTCGCTTGTGCTTGTGCTTGCTTCGGCTCAAGTCGAACGCGGACTCGCCTCGGCTTGGCTCGGCTCGGCTCGGCTCGGGTCTGCTTGGGTTGGCCAGCAGCGGTCGCTCATATTTCACACTTCACGACAAAGCGATTAAAGTCGCGCAAACAATCTGTTATTGGAGTTGTTGCAATTATGTTTACAAATACATTAAAGAAACGGCCCAAGCAACAACAGCAACAGCAACAACAACAGCAGCAGCAATGCCAAAAAAAGCACACAAACTCAAAGCTTCAACTCGAATCGAATACGACAACGACAACAACAACAACAACAACAAAAGAGACGCAGACGTTTTTGAGTCTTGAACTGAAACGTGAGTCGTGCGACGAAATAAATATAAGCAACAGAATCAGGAATGCTAATATTACACTCATTAGGAACACGACTGCGGGACTGCCCTGTAGCCCTGTAGCCCTGTCGCCCTGTGTAGACCAGCCTGTTGATAATCAACAAGTCAATCGCTGAAGACAAATGTAATTAAAAGCTTAAATATTAAACAAATTGTTTCTTCTTTTTTACATAATGACAAATGTGTATTTTTGCCGAACCTATTTGTCTCTGAGAATTCTTAGTATTCATTAGCTAATTACAACTGCAAGTATTTTTATTGGTTTTTCTTAATAAATTGCTCTTTTGATTGATTACAACAGTTCTAATTATAGATCGAAAGCCATATAAGCCATAAGCATACGATTTTGATGTGAGCTAGAGACACAGACACAGTCTGCTCAGCTACCCTTTGACCCCCCTGTTGTACAGGGTAGCAGCACACAGCACTCGCTGCTGGCTGGCGACAACCAATAAAATACAATTCTAAATGGAAAAAAAAGAAACAACAAGAAAAATACTTATGCCAACTGGCAGTTAAATGTGAATTTGAAGTCGCTGTCCAAAATCGGCGACTCATCAGCGTCTGCAGATGAAGCGTGATATTTGCATGCTTATTTTGTGGGGTTAAAGGCAACAGCGCAGCGACGACGACGTCACTGTAAAATGTGGCCAAATAGAAGAAGAAGAAGAAGACGACGCACGTAGAAGAAGGTTAACACGAAGAAGAAGAAGACGTGGAGAAGCAAGTGAAATGTGCCGCATCATGATTGAAAGCTGTGGCAATTAGCTTTAATTCTAAGCGGATTCCACTGCCTCGAAATATTTGTGACAGCTGATGTTGAAGCTGAAGCTGATGTTGAAGCTGATGTTGCTGCTGATGTAGCAAAATTGTATGTTTGATCGATCTATCGCAGACTGCTGGTACTCGTCGCTGCTGGAGACGCCAACAAAGGGCCTGACAATCCAATCAGTGTGTGGTTGAAGCTTAGTACTAAGCACCTTTTGGACTGCTGTGTGCAGCACGTGCTTAAATTAAATGTCTACTTGTGGCTAAAACTATTTGTAAACTGAAACTGGAACTGAGTGTTGGTTAGCAGCGGCGCCACCGACTAACAACTGACTGTACTCCGTTTCTGTGTATGGTTTGTGTGTTTTGGCCCTATTCAGCTGTCAAATGTGCAAAACGCCTCACACTTTACATTTCGTTACGGACACTTGAGTAACGGCGCTTGCAACAGCAACAGCAACAACAACAACAACAATAACTGCAGACTTAGGATCAGCTCTGCACTTGAGCGCAACTGAGCTGAACTGAACTGATGCTGGCTTCTTTTGTTACCATTAATCCCGACAGCGTTTTAGCCGCAGTCAGGCGCAAAGTCATCTACTTCAACGACAACGACAACGATGATGATGATGATGATGATTATGAGAAGGAGCAGTCGCAGCAGCAGCAGGAGTCTGCGTCTCAAGGGTCGTCGTCAGAGGCTTTCTTTTAATTTAGTATCATTTTTTTCTCCTTCTCTCTTTTGTGTGTGTGTGTGTGTGAGAAGAGGGTGCGGGACGATTTTCATATGCATTTTGTACGCTTCATGGAAAATGTTTTGTAACCAATTTCTTACACCTTCGTTTACCTGTTTGACGTTTGGAGTGTGGGGCTGATGCTGATGCTGTTGCTGTTGCTGATGTTGACTTGAAGTGGTTTTCACTGGAGCTCAGTTGTCGGTTGCATGTTCTTCGATTTTTGACAGATGATTCTGTTTTTCTTGTTTTTTTTTGTACTGTGATTGAGGTCTGATACTGCTGCATAGACAGCTATTAATATGTTTGATTATAGACATCGATTTCAAGCAGCAGAAAGCCTTTAAACTGAAGAGGCGCTTCGGCCAAACTTTTAACAACGATTTTCGAATTTGGAACGTATTTTCATGCTTGAAACAAAAACCGAAAAATCGAAGAAGTAAAACAATGCGGCAGAGTTTGGAGAGTCGTCAGTCGCCGCGTGGGACTCGATTGGTATTTGGTTGGATGGTGCAGCTGTGGCTCTAGCTGCTGCCTGTTGCACTTTTCTTCTACGTGCCACACATCTTTTGTCCCTGCTGCCATCCTGCTGTACAATATTTATTGTTTATTGCCCCGCTCGGCATTGTGCGTCTGAAGTATGCGCCTCATTTTACCTGTGAGAGTCCTTGCTGCCTGCTGCCTGACGTAAAAACCCCTGCGGCTTGCAACAGGTGAGAACTGATTTTCTCGACGCAACAGCAACAACAACAACAGCAACGCAGAAGACTGCCAAAATACAATGTTAACAGCGCTTCTACAAATCTGTGTGTATTTTTTCTGTTTTTTTGTTGTTTTTTTTTTTGGCTAACAAAGACAAAAGCCAAAGCGCCGTAGATTTTAATGCCCACGCAGAGATCAGTCTCGCACACACACACACACACACACAGACAGACACACACCCAGACAAGGCAAGCGGCGAACTTGAGTGCTTATAAGGCAGCATTTGCACAGTCCAACAACTCTCTCAGACTCAACACACACACACACCAACACATAGGCGCAGGTGAGCAAGAGCAAGAGAGAGAGCGAGAGAGGGAGAGAGAGCGAACGTGTTCGCTTACCTGAGCGTCAAGCGCATGGCTGGCTATAACACTATAACAACTGTTTAAATGCTTCGCCACGAATTCGCCGCACACAAGCGATGAACAAGAAGAAGAAGAAGCAGAACAACAACAACAACAATAACAGCAGCAACAGCTACGAATTTCGGTACATATACAATTTGTGAACTTACCTGTGTGTTTGTGTTTGTGTGTGTGTGTGTGTTTTGCTCGGGTTCGCAACGAATCTGGGAAGCCGCTGCAAACGACAACCAGACGACAGCTGTCAGCAGACAGCAGACAGTAGACAGAAGTCAAGGGCGGCTTAGGATGAAACAGTTATCAGCAATATGACGCAAAGGATTTAAGAATTTGTTAAGCCTATTTAAGTTCAACTTGTGTTGCGCCAAAAGAGAGAGCAACCTGTATTTGACCGTTTAATAAAAATGCATAGATTAAACAGCTGCATTTGCATTTTCTATATTCCTATTCTACTCAAGATTTTCTTTTATTTTTATATGCATTTTCTACAAATGGATTTACTAAATAATTCGGAATAAGTTGGGTAAATACTTGAAACATGTCTGATAACTCTCTTATTCTAAAACGATCTTGATGAGTTATCTTTATGTTGTAATGCTCACTTGAGATTTCTAACTAAAGATAAACCATGATTGCAATTGTGATCGTTCCACAATGTGACATATTTAATATTATAGAACGGATCCGCAGTGTGACATATTTAATATTGTGGAACGGTTCCACAATGTGACATATTTAATATTATAGAACGGTCACCTTGCAATCATGAGTTATCTTTAGTTAGGATCACTAACTCTATCAGTCTAACTGACTGCATCTGTATGTGTAGCTGTGTAGCTGTGTAGCTGTGTGTGTCTTTAGCTGCCTGTTGCTGTCTTCGAATCTAATGTGCAGCTGCACAAGCAACAGGCAGCATTTTCTTTGGCTCGCCTCGCTTCGCTTTGCATTGGTTCGCTTCGCTTTGCTTTAGTTTTGTATTTGTTGTTTTGCGTGTTGTTGTTGGCCTGATCTTCGCTTCGGGATCTTCGCCGCTCACCTTTTACCAGCATTACGACGTTTACCTGTATTCTATACTGGCTATGCTCGCTCTTTACCTAACTCGCCGTGTGAGCTGTGCATGTGTGTGTGTGTCTGTGTGTGTTTGTATTGGTGAGCAGTGTGCGCTGTGCATTGAGCGAGGTTCGTTTCGGCTTCAGTTTCGAAGCTAACGTGACACTGCGCAGACGCGAATCGCTACACGAGTCGTGACGTGACGTGACGTGAGTGAGTCCAGGCACTCGATATAACTGTGCCACGCCTTGCCGCCCCCTTTCGCTGCACCGTGAACCGCTCGACTTGCCGCTAATTCACTGCTAATCGAATGTAATGCCAAAAAAGAAAAACAAATAATAAAAAGTCCAGTTTCGTTGCGCGATTGTTTAGCGACTGGCTGCTGATAGAAACGAGTGTGTTTGTGGCAGGCAAAGAAGAAGAAGAGCCACAAAAATATATAATAATTTTTGTAATTTCATTGCTAATTGGCGAGACAGGGACGAAAGTGCAGCTGTAGTTGTTTAGCAGTAGTTGTTGTTTGCCACAAGATGGCCCAGTGTTTATGCAAAAGACACCAACAACAACAACAACAACAGAAATAGCAGCAGTAATAACAACAACAAAATAGGCGAGAGGCAGCTTGCAGCTTGCAGCTCAGCTTTTTAAAAGCTGCGCCTGCGCCTGCGCGCGCTCACCCTAACCTCGAAAAAAGCTACGCGCGAGTCGAACTCGAAAAAGAGAATTGAAAAGCTGCCAGCAAACAAAAAAAAGCAAAAAGCAAAAACAACAACAACAACAAAAGCCTTCGTAATGTGAAACTGGTTCCTACACAAAAACAACAAAAATAAATAGCAGCAGCAGCAGCAGCAGCTACAAATACAAACACAAAACACACACACACACACACACACACACACACGCGCAGATACGGCAATTGCAGCGACAACAACAGCAATAATAAAACGCAGTGAAAGAGTTCGGAAGTTTTTTTGTTGTATTTTTGGCACGCAAAACGTAGCAAATTTTTTGTTGGTCTTTTCGCGCTGACAAAGCGAAAAACAACACGCGCAAATCAGCAGAAACGCAAAAAAAACCAACCAATAAAAAGTGTTTAAACAAACAAAAAAAGAAAAAGAAAAACAGAAAAACCAAGCAACATAGAAGGCTGTAAACGTTGCCAGTTTCTGTAATTAACAAAAAAGAGACCACAAAGACACCCATGACGTCACTGGCCTCAGGTTCGATTCGCACTTGATTCGCATTTTGGCTCAGCTGCAACAGTTTGCCTGCAACCCGAAACGATGCGCATATTAAAATTGTTGAGGCCGCTGCTGCTCGTCCTGCTGCTCCTGCTCCTGGTGAACTGCGTCTGTGTGTGGCCCGTCTCGGCGGCCCGGGATCGCTTCGCCCGCCAGAACACCAAGCAGCGGCACCAGGACTTATATCGCAACAGCAACGCGAACCGTGCACGCAATCGTGCCACTAACATTGCCCTTCATCGCTCAACAGCCGCAGCAGCGGTGAGCGGCGTCATCATCGGCAACGTTGGCAGCGTCGTCGGCGATAACAGCAAGGATACATTCCCCAAAGGCAAAAGTAAGTGGCAATCATAATGCAAATGCAGGCAAGCCAATGCTGCCAAATTCAAAGCTTATAATTTGCTATATTGTTAATGTGGCACATTAATGTGATGCCACTAACGGAATTCAAAGGGTTTATTAACGGTTGAGATAAAGAAAATGGCAGCGTAAAGGTTGAAAATGCTTAAGAAATCTTGGCTCATTTGCAGAACTGAAAATGTGTTTGGATTTGATCGCAGCGAGAGATCTTTTATTATATATATTGTATACACCATAAATTGATCAACTTACTCTTTGCTCATTGGCGATAGGAATAAAGAAAATAGCAGTTTAATGTCTGAAGACGTTTAAGCCACTTTCTCAAGTCATAATCAAAGCTGAAAATGCATTTGGATTTGATGGAGATCTATCATTAAATATATATTATATATTTATTGACATTTAGAATAAAGAAATGACTGCTTAATCGCTGAAACTACTCTCTTAAGTCACAAACTAAAAAAGTATTTGGATTTATTAGAAAATGGCATTAGCACAGAAGAGAGCAAGATTTATCATATTATTATATACTCGATGAGTTGCACAATTTACACTTTGTTTGGCTCAACATGTTTAAGCCACTTTCGCAAATCATATGCAAAGCTGAAAATGTATTTGGATTTGCTAGACGAGAAATAGATTTAACATTATATATACATTATATGCTCGATTATCAATTTACTTACTAGCATTATTTTGTAAGATTGGTTTCAATGACTTGTTCAATTTTGAAAACACAAATATTGAACTTGTTTTAGCTGCTGAGTTGTGGGGGGGGGGGGGGGGGGGGTGACTTATTCAACTTAGCCACACTTAGCCTTGTCCACACATCAGTCATGTGCATCCATCATGCGGGTGCATCCATCATGATGTTTATGTAGATTTGCCTGCCCATATATCATAATCATATCAAGACATTTGCCCCGAATAAGTGCAGCCCCAACACAAAAATCAAAGTACATATGCACATATATACGTATATATATATATACATATATATTTGTGTATGTGATGTATGCCCAAAAGGTACTCGTATTTACTCGGCAGTTAACTTCGTTGGGTATCTGTATCTGTGTATCTGTATTTGATATGCAGCTCCGCTTATCTTATCGCTCTGAAGTGCTGAAGTGCACCAATGTTTAGTTTTGGGTTGAGTTTGGGGTTTCTTTTTTGTGGGCTGCTTGTTGGCATTTCATACCTTTTTTACCTGCCCAGTTAGTTGGCCGGCGTTCGGGCCTCAACCTCTTGACTTGGGCGCACGACCCCGCCTCCTCAACCTCCCCCATCCCCCCTCCCTGTGTATGTAGTTTACTCTTTAGCTTATTGTTGTTTTTATTATCAATCCGTTCTACAAACACGAAACCCTGTAAGAATCTCTCTACTGTTTGTGCGCATTTCGTAACCAACTTGAATTTTTTTTCATTTATGTTGCGACTGGTTGGCTGTTGCTGTTGCACTTTCAAGCAAATTTTCCATTTCTCTTTGTCAGCAACAGCAGCAGCGGCAGCGGCAGCAACAGTCGCAAACAGTCGACACAATTTCCAGCTAAAATGGCGACTTAATTTGTTGACATCGCAAGTATCACGAGTATCGCATTTGCTCATTTTGCCCAGCTCGAAAATGAATGAGAACCCATAGCAGCCAACACTCGAGGGCAGTTCAATAAGTTCAACAACAACATAAAAATGTTCGAGATCATTTCCATTATTATCATTATCACATCATTTGTGTATGCTTATTTTTCCAAATTCTTGTTTCGTAGACTGTTTAAAATTTGGATATCTTTTAAAAATGGGTATTTTATAAACTGCCCCTTGTCGCTGTTACTCGAAAATTAATAACAACAAAATATTGCACGTTTTTACACCCTGCACGGATTGATTGTGGGCACGACGGGTCTCATCTGGCTGTGAACAAATTATATATATGTAATTCTTAATCAGTCAATATTGATAAATATCGAATTTGACTAGTTTTGACTAATTTCCATTAGCGTATTTTTGTAGATATGACCTTGCAATTAGTTCAATTTACACATTTTCATGAAGGTTGCAGCTGGGACAATGGAACAGGGTATCTGCTAGTCAGGGCACTTTAGACTCGACTTGGCATCTCATTTATTTTGTTTGTATCTTTAAGCAAAACATTTGTTTGGCCAATACTTTGGCGCAAATATTAGCATTTGGCTGGCAAATAAGTTAACAATTTTCTGCTGCTCCCCACCACCAATACCACGCCCCTCTCCCCCTCTCCCCCCTCCCCAACACATTCCACACTTTGTCGATATTCAGTGATCTTGTAGCTGCAAATTAATAAGCGTCTCGCCCCCGGTCCGCAACTGTACAAATATTGAGATAAGAGCCACGGCTATCGCCAGTTGCGTTGCCGTATGCTAATGGATCCAGCTTTATAATGTTTGTACACACTATATACACTATATACATATTCAGGCTTGCCGGATATGGATAAGAAAACAATAATAATAATTATTATTATACTGATACTGATAAGCGATTTGCCAACCAATTCTCAATTGTTAAAAGTCCCCAAAGGTCGATTTGCTCGTTTCTTCGGAATCGAATCTGTACCCATATCTGTGTGACTACATATAATTATATATATATATATATATATGTATGTGTTTTGCATCACTCCAAAGTAGTTTTGCGATTCTCTGGCACGTTGTCGTCGTCGTTGTTGTAGGCAAGCACAGCTGCAACAGATATGCAAATAAGTCGATTGGCAAAACAAGCCGAGTCGACACGGACACTAACTGTGAATCTAACAGGGGGCGAAAAGGGGAATGCCCTGGAAATCGAGGACAATTGGAATTATTGTTGTGGCAACTGTGGACTATTCGCAATGCTTTGATTACGATTGTGGCGCAACCGTAGACAGCCAGTTGTCACAATAAGAGGGCTTAGATATTTGCCGTACACACAAGCGACTCTAAAGTGGGGCAAGCGCAAATAAGGGCTCAAATCAAGCGATTAATATGTGTCTATGATTATTTATAATTGATGTTAATTAAACTGTTTGCAGACTTAACCTAGAATATATATTTATATTGGCATGAAACAGCGCCGTGTACAATTTATTTGCAATTTCCTAGCCAAGTTAGCTAAACTTATTAAGCTAGCTGTTTTTGGATATCAATGACCATTTAAGATGCACACAAAAAAACATTTTTAACTTGCCTATAAATTTGAACATTCAGCCATGTTTTACACTAAACGAAAAGTTGAAGTCTTGTTTTTTCTATATGTACACATTATTTCCAGGTTTACCTTTCTATTGTTTTCTTTGTTGGTTTATTGCTTGCGTGCGTTTTGGGCTGCACTTTAACGCTTTTTGGCCAGGCCAACAACACAAAGCATCGGCCACGATTTGAGAGCCCAAGCGCCTGATTCTAGTTGAGAACTGAAAGGTTTCCTCAGCCAGCTTTGTGTTGACTGTGTGTGTGTGTGTGTTTGTGTGTGAGTTGCTGCTTGAAAAACCACATTCCATAGTGTGCCTGGCCACACTGTGCATCCACAAAGACTCACAATAGCAACAACAACAACAACAACAACAGCATCCACTGAGAGCCAGCTTCATAAAATGGTGTAAGCTTTGGCTAATTACGGCGTCAGGCACGCGCTCACTCTAACTCTGTGTGTGTGTGGTGTGTGTGTGTATGCTAGTGTGTGTGTGTGTGTCTGTGTGTGCCTGTGTGTGCAACTGCAGCTGTGTGTTGCTTAGTTTGCATAGCATTTCTATAATTCCTGATTAAGACATCATATAAGCAACACAAATAAAAAAAACATTCAACTGCAAATCGCCAATTGCGGGTTTTTTTTGTATTTATTTTTTTATTTTATTTTTTTGAGCTGTTGAACTTTAATGCCAGTTTTGCTGTTGGTGTTGTTGTTGTTGTTACTTTTTTAGCAAGCCAATTGCAGTGTGGAGTGCGCAGTACCCAGTCTTTATACAAAATACTGGTTTTCTAAACCCACACACACACACACAGACAGACACACAGACAGACACACAGACAGACAGGCAGCAGTTGCAAGCAGCAATTGCAGTGTGAAGTGCTGGCTGCTGCGACTGCGCAGTTCTCTCGCCTCCTCTCCCTCTCTCTCTCTCTCTCTTTTATTTGCTCTCACACACACACACACACACACACACACACACACACACACACTTGTATTTACACATTTTACGACACTTTTTTTAACAACCTTTTTTTTGAAGCCTGCTTGCACTTTATATTTTGAATTGCCGAATGCACAGTGTGACCGACCAACAAATGATTTGCTTTCCACTGTGTGGTCTTACCGTCTTCTTCTTCTTCTGCTTCATCTTTATCATCTTCTTCTTCTTCTGCCTTAGCGACTTTTTTTAAGTTTTGCTGTGCTTTGCCTGTCTTCTCGTGTGGGCGTTTCGATTTCGAAACTTGCAGCAGCAGCAGCAGCAGCAGCAGCTGCGGCAGCTTCCGCAGCTTCGTTGTTGCGGCCCACGTATTTGTTATTGTTGTTGCTTGTTTGTTATTGTTGTTGCTGTTGTTGTTGTTGTTGCTGCTGTTGTTGTGGGTTTCTTCGCTTGGTTCTATGCCTAAAAATAGCTAAAATGCTGAGTTACTGAAAATGCTTATAGCCATGGGCATTGAACAGCCCAAAAATGGCGCCAGGGCGTGCTCATTAGCCAAGCAGCTATATCGTCATTTTCTCTACTCCACTCTCCTTTCCTCTCTCTCCACTCTCCACTCTCCTCTCGCTCCACTCTCCCGTCTCCTCTCGCTCCTCGCTTATTGCTGCTTCGGACTTGGCGCAAAGCGCAATCGCGTCGAGCTTATCTAATGGCAACATTGTTTGCTGTTTCTACTACTCATTCTAGTTGCTGCTGCTGTTGCTGTTGCAATTGTTGCTGTTGTTGTTGTTTTTATCATGCAGCACGACCTGCGCCCAATTGTTTTTTGAGTTGAAAAACTTAAATGAACGCGCATCGAACACGAAATGGGCAACAAAACAGCGCGCAGCAATCCCAAGCCAGGGCCACCTATTTTTTTGTTTTGTGTTTTTGTGGCTTGAGATCTTTTGATTTTGTATACCCTTTCGGCAGAGGAGAGTCTAATTTTGTAGACTGGTTGAAGGTATATATATATTATTGGTTTGATTTGATGCTGACTTGCTGTAGACATATCTGCCTGCCTCAGCTTTGGAGTCACAGCCAACGGGATTGTTCCACTATATCATATATATTCACAGAAACTATACAATTGAGCCAAGTTATGCCAACCAAACTCTTCAGTTCTGATTGTTATTATGCTGCCATCATTTGGTCAGAAGACCAACAAATTGGCACATTTAAATCCATTAGATTCCATGGTAAAAATGGATCGGTTTTTCTAAAATTTCAAATGAGCTTTTTCATCAGGTTATCCTTACCAAAGTATCCAGTTGAGATTGTTATTAAGTGTCTGAAATTCTTATTATTCATATTATTCTTTTTTATTTATTATATTTATTTATTATATTATATTTCACATAGCTTTCATGGAAAGCGTTTAGACTTGAAATGAGATTTAATCCGCAAGCGTATGCAATCTTCGAAGTGCCCAAGATAGCCGTTCTTGCTTGTCTTATGTTTTTTGTTGCAGGCCAAGAACAAGAGGCATGCCTTGTCGGTGCTTTGTTGTTGCATGATCAGCGCTGCCCCACTGAAAAGAGAAAAAAAAGCTACAAAAAATTTGTTGAAGATGCGCGCTTGCAGCGTTTTCTGCGAAAGCTCGTTGCGCTTATTTGCCTTTGTCTTCGTGACGCCACGACATAGAATATACATACAACAACAGCAACAAAAACAACAACAACAACAGCAACAACTTATGAAAGAAAGTTGCCGCAAGTTGCAGCATTGTTTTGCTAAATCCGCGCACGTAACCAAGCGATCGCTCGGCCCATGGCCAGCGCGAGGGGTGGCTTGGGGAGGGGGTAGCGGATTGCCGAGTGGATGGTGTATGGTATATGATCTATGGTGTATGGTGTATGGTGTATGGTGTATGGTGTATGGTGTATGGTGTATGGAGTATCTGTAATGAGCTGCGTGATTTTAATGGCCACTCGCAAATGAATTTATTAAGCGCTTTTACACAATTTCATTGTAAAGTGAACGCGTGCCGCGACTGAATTGTCGCAAAACAGTTATGAATTATTTATGTGGCAACGTTGTAGCTAACAACTGGCAACCGCCAATTGCCAACTTTAAATGTAGCAAACAGCAACAGCTCTTGCCACAACAGCAACAACAACAACAAGCACACACTCGGCTAATCTATGACACCTAATCATCGACGGCGGACAGCTGCTGTTGCATCTGCATACAAACATATATATATATACATATATATATATACATATATATATATAAATATATATATATATTAGAGCTGTGTATTTGACGAACTTTCACCGCAGGTTTTTTGTTTTGTTTTTTTGTTGTTTTGTTTAGAGATCAATGTACTTGTCTCGGTTCAAATTGTGGCAGCAACTAGCTGGCGGCAATAACGGCCGACGCCTTATAATTTTTGTTGATCAGAATCTGCCCACTTCGATCGAGGGAGGTGGGGAGTTGGAAAGGGGGGCGGGGGGAGCATGCTGAGCAAACATTGATTCTATGTAGGTAAAAAACAAAGCATGCTTAATGCCCTTTTAAATCTTTTGTTATTTTACAACAAAAATCTATGGCTTTTAATGTTGCTGTTGTTGTTGTTATTGTTGTTATTGTTGTGGCCGCAGGCAAAGGTACCAGCGAAGAGCGATGGGCAGCAGAACTCAGCAAATCCAGATGGTTTGGCCACAGAGTTAAAAATCTTTTCCACGAAATGAAAATACACACAAAACAGACAATCAGACAGACAGACAGACACAGCTAGAGGGAAAAAGAACAAGCACGAGAAGAAGAGGAAGATGATGATGATGATGACGATGAAGAGGTCTGGAGGCGGGGAGCGCACATAAACGTGAGCAACAACAACAAAGCAACATGCACGGCCAGAACCGGCTAAGCGAGTCTCAAAACCGAAACTGAGCACTGAGAACCGAACTGAGAGTCTGCGACTGAGTCTGAGTCTGAGTCTGAAGAGTTCGAAGTCTGCTTCTGCTGCTGCTGCCGCTGCTGCTGCTGGAGTCTGTGCATAGACTCGAGTCTCTAGCAGTTGCAGCATTCAAATCGATTATGCAGCCGTTTGACTTGCCACACGAAAATGCGTCGTGCTTGCAGCAGCAGCAGCAGCAGCAGCACCGGCTAACCCCATCCTCACATTCCCCCCTGCAACGCCCCTGCCAACAAACAAACTTTAACCGTAGATCGAAGAAAAAACACAATATTTAGAAAGTCAGCACCGCACAGCGAAGCTTGGAATGCGGTTGGGTCTATTAATCAGCGCGTCAGCAGCACAGCACAGAGACAGAAAGAGAGAGAGAGAGGGGGGTGGGGGGCAGAGCGGGAGGGAGTGGGAAAGTAGTAGGGGGCGCTAGAGCTCTGACTAGAGGGCGAAGTTGAAGATAAAGCTGAGTTGCTGTCTTCTTGATGGCTCTGCACAAAAGACAATGTCGCCATATGTGAGTGTTGCTAACCTCAAGCAACTACACTCCCTCCCCTCCACGCCCCCTTTTTGTCGTATAGTACGTGCAAGTTCGTTGCCTAAGTCTTTTGTTTTAATGATTCACAACGCTTGAATTATGACTTTGATTTGTTGCCAAACAGAGATAGAGCGAGTCCCTTGCTCATTAGCGTCGAGACACTTAGCCTAAGGATTACAAATTAGCCTTTTTGCCACACACACACACACACACACACACATGTAGCGTCACTGGCAATGCGGGCGTGTCCACAGCCCAGCAGAAAAATCGCATATGCAACATCTGAAGCATTTCACAAGAAACACAGCACAGCCCCCTTGCCACTGCCACTGCCACTGCCAATGCTTGCTGCTTGCGGCCTGTTCGTGTCTCAAGTTTCAGTCGAAAGGAGCAACATGAAAAACGCTGCTGATAAATTGTGCGCGATAAAGCAGCCGCGGCTTGAAAAGGGTTTCATGCGGCGCGGTATGAGAAATGCCAACGCAAAAGAGCGGCTTGCTGATGCTGCAACTGGCCAGCGGGCCAGCAACAAAAAAAAACAAAGCCAAAGAATTTGTACGAAAATTGTTGCGCTTCGATTTGCCAGCAGGCAAGCAGCCAAGCAGCCAAGCAGCCTCTTTTGATCAATGTCCGCCTTGCGTTGGGACTCGAGTCTCGGCCTGGGTCCCAGTCCCAATGTCAACTGCAGCCTCACCTTTGTATTTTGTACTTTGTGTGATGTTTTGTGTGGTGTTTTGTTTTAGCCCTGGTCCGCTGTCTTTGGGCGCTGCATAACTGCAGGCATTCTCCAGCGTTTTTTTTATTATTTCTTTCTCGTTTCCCAAGCCCCAGTCAAGAATTTCGCATTTCTGGCGACAAACAAAATATTTCTGCCAATATTTCGTTTCAATCTTTGCTCATAATTATTGCTGGTTTCTTGTCTCTTTTTCCTCGAAATGAAATCAGCCAAAATGCGCCATATTTATGGCTATCGCATTTTTCCTCTTCTCGTCATTTTTAACTCTTTCAGTTTCTTTTTGCTTTTCTTGCCGATAATTAGCTGAGTGACGGGTGGGTGTGGAACCCACCACCGCTGCCCGTGGTCCGTAGGCCGTAGGCCGTGGTGCAGCAAGTGGGTGTTCGACAACTCCGACTCTGAGACATGGCACACTTTTGCAGCCCACACATATGGTTGCAACGTTCCAAGTCCGGCGACCCACGTAGCCCTTTCCTAATAGATTCTACTCGCTCACATCTCTATTATAATCATCATCTGGCAGCAGTAGTAGAAGTAGTATTGGTAGTAGTAGGCCATGCAAATCAATGGCAGAGCAGATGCTTGGGCTGGCAAGCTAAAACAGGTCGCTGACTAATGATAACAGACGGAGTCACAGTCGGGCCCGACTCTCCGGGCCTGTCTCCGTCTCTGAATCTGCGTGGGCTGCTAATTATTGAAAACGCCAACTGAACTTGTGACTTGGCAGCGCCCACTTACTCAATGTTGTTGTTGCTGTTGTTGTTTTCACTGTCGTTGTTTAAGTTTGTTCATTTAAGTTGTTGTTTTCATTGCTTCCGAGCGTTAAATACAAAAGACTTAGGCAACAAACTTGCGCTCTCTGTTGCCAGCCTTTGCTATTTCCGTCTATAATTCGAATGAATTTCGTTTGATTTTAATTTTAATTTCCCAGCATTTGCATTCACCTGTAGCACATAATTCAACACCTACCTGCGTCTAATTAGACAACGGCTCGAAATTAAATTTAGCCCACACATTGTGTCATATTTTGTTTTTTGGTTTTTGTTCCGCTGAAATCAGGCGTGAAATTTCGTTGCTTTCACTGCACCAAGTAATCAAGTCCCGAAGTAAAACATTATCTTTCTTGCCGTTGCCCATAAGAAGTGATGTAAAATACTTCAAATAAATATTATAAATTACTTTATTTTCCCTTTACCACGTGAAGTTCTCATCGAATTAACTCTTAAGCTTTCACAACTTTTATTTTTATTTAAATAGGCAACTATTATAAATATTTAATAGCTGGAAAACTATAAATGAATTGCAAATTGAAGTAAAAAGACCTTTTCATCTATTTCTCTAAAATTGTAAATAATTGATTTATATTTATGTATTGTAAAGCATTTCTCGAGCTTCTCTTCTAGCCAAATCTTGACTTAATTTGACAATATTCGATATCAAGTCAACTAAAACCCAACTTTTATTTATTCGCTGTTACAGTTTGCATTGGCACAAAGAGTCGTCTATCGGTGCCCTCGAATCGGGATCATCATTATCGCAATCTGCGCGATCGTTACACAAATTGCACCTATGTCGATGGCAATTTAGAGTTAACTTGGCTGCAGGACGCCACTTTGGATCTCAGCTTTCTGGCCAACATACGTGAGGTGACCGGCTACATACTAATCAGTCATGTGGATGTGACCAATGTGATATTCCCAAAGTAAGTAAACAACAACAGATCACAGTTCTCTTTCTTGCACAAAACTAAACTCGGCAAATCTGTTTTGGCGTAGACTTCAAATAATACGCGGACGAACGCTGTTCAGCGTGAATGGCGAGAAGGAGAAGTATGCCTTGTTTGCCACCTACTCGAAGATGAACACGCTGGAGATGCCCGAGCTGCGGGACATACTGCAGGGCTGGGTGGGCTTCTTCAACAACTACAATCTGTGCCACACGCGCTCGATTGTCTGGCGCGAGATTCTGTCGGGCGTCAAGGATGATTTCAATTACACGTACAATTTTACGGCTGACGAGCGCACCTGTCCCAAGTGCGACAGCTCGTGCGAGACAGGCGCCTGCTGGGCCGAGGGACCGCAGAACTGCCAGAAGTTCAGCAAGATCACGTGTGCCCCACAGTGCGCCCAGGGTCGCTGTTTCGGTCCGGGGCCGCGCGACTGCTGTCATCTGTTCTGCGCCGGTGGGTGTACGGGGCCCACGCAGAAGGACTGCATTGCGTGCAAGAATTTCTTCGACGATGGCGTCTGCA
Source organism: Drosophila planitibia (assembly GCA_035043785.1). NCBI lineage: Eukaryota > Metazoa > Arthropoda > Insecta > Diptera > Drosophilidae > Drosophila > Drosophila planitibia. The sequence continues at coordinate 1,294,241 of JAWNMS010000052.1, forward strand.
AGGAGGAATGCCCGCCGATGCGCAAATACAATCCATCCAACTATGAGCTGGAGCCGAATCCCGAGGGCAAGTACGCCTATGGAGCGACCTGTGTCCGCGAATGCCCCGGCCACTTGCTGAAGGACAATGGCGCCTGTGTGCGCAGCTGTCCCTCCGACAAGATGGCCAAGGATGGCAAGTGTGTCGCCTGCAATGGACCATGTCCCAAGACCTGCCCGGGCGTCTCAGTGTTGCACTCGGGCAACATTGATTCCTTTAAGAACTGCACCGTCATCGAGGGCAATATCAGGGTGCTCGACCAGACCTTCTCCGGCTATCAGGATATCTTTTCCAATTACACAATGGGCCCCCGCTATATACCGATGCATCCCGATCGCCTCGAGGTCTTCTCGACGGTCAAGGAGATCACCGGCTACCTCAACATTGAGGGTGTCCACGACAACTTCAAGAATCTGTCCTACTTTCGCAATCTGGAGGTCATTCACGGCAGACAGCTGATGGAGAGTTATTTTGCCGCTCTATCGATTGTCAAGTCCTCGCTGTCCAGCCTGGAGTTGCGCAGTCTGAAGCGCATCAACTCGGGCAGCATCGTCATCCAGGACAACAGCCACCTCTGCTACGTGGGCAACATTCGTTGGCCCACGCTGCAAAAGCTCGACGAGCAGAAGCAGTTCATCAACAAGAATCGCAATACAACCGCATGTCGTAAGTACTCTCGCATATATAATTCTCTTAACGAAACCATTCCTAACACACCCCAAACCCAAATCTCCGCCAGTCAAAGCCGGTCAGGTCTGCTCGGATCAATGCAACAGCGATGGCTGCTGGGGCGCTGGACCAGACGAGTGCCTCAACTGCAAGAGTTTCAACTACAACGGCACCTGCATTGCCGACTGTCGCAATGTCTCCAAGTAAGTAACATTATTTATATATATATACAAGTTATACATAGGCATCGTATATCGGTATATAGGCAGGCAGTATATATTCTTGATCAGCATCCATAGGCGAGTAGTAATGTCTATCTATCGGTGTGTTCATCTCCGATCTCAAAGATTATAGTAGCTAGAAAATAAGTCCTTAACAGACAAAGTTATCGATAAACGATAATTAACTTGATCTGAGTTGAGCATAAAATATAAACAAAGTGAAATACTAATAATTTCTATCGTAGAATAAGAAAAAGTGGTCGATAAAGTGAAATAAACTCGACGTGTTATTATACTTGACTCAAGTTTATTTCAGTTTATCGATAACCTTTTCCTTAAAAAGCACAATTTCATAGATATATCGCTCCAATCAGGTTTGTATATATCTGTGCATAATATTGATCAACTGTGCAAATTTCATCAGGATCATTTAGGAAAGACTAAGAAAGAAAGAAGTAGAAATTGAAGAACATGTTCAGCAAAAACTTGGTTCATTTTATCTCCCAGTCGAGCACTCTCGACTAGAGTATTTTGTGTTGATTTTCTTTTGTGGGCAGTTACTAACTGGACGTTCCTCCTCCACTTTGCAGCACTTATCAGTTGGATTCGAAGACGTGCAGGAAATGCGATCCGGAGTGCCGCACCTGTTCCGGACCCGGTGCCGAGCACTGCGACGAGTGCGTGCACGTCCGGAATGATCAGCATTGTGTGACCGTCTGCCCGGATGACAAGTACTCGGACTTTGGCATCTGTCGCAAGTGTCACGAGACGTGCACCGGCTGCACGGGACCAAGGAATACGATTGGACATGGCGCCTGTAATACGTGCAGTCTGGCCATCATCAATGCGGATGCGACTGTGGAGCGTTGTCTGCGCAAGGATGACAAGTGCCCCGACGGCTACTACTGGGAGTATGTGCATCCGCAGGAGCAGGGCTCCCTCAAGCCACTCGCAGGCAAGGCGATCTGCCGCAAGTGCCATCCGCGCTGCGAGCTCTGCACCAACTATGGCTTCCACGAGCTGGTCTGCTCCAAGTGTGCCGGCTACAAGCGACGCGAGCAGTGCGAGGACGACTGCCCAGCGGATCACTATGCGGATGAGGAGAAGCGCGAGTGCTTCGAGTGTCATCCGGAGTGCAAGGGCTGCACGGGACCCGGCTCCGAGGACTGCCTCGCCTGTCGCAACTTCAAGCTGTTTGGCGAGAACGAACCCATTGACAATTCGACACTGTTCAACTGCACCTCCAAGTGCCCGGCGGAGCTGCCGCATGTCAACTATCAGTCGCACCTCATTGGGCCGCATTGTGCGTCCAGTCCGCCCCGGGGATCGAAGTTGAATGCCGGCCTCAACGTGAACACGGTTGTCATTGTCATTGTGGCTGTATTTATACCCGTGATCTGTGTGCTCTGCGTCATCATCTACATCTGCCGGCAGAAGCAGCAGGAGAAGAAGGAGACGGATGACTTGGCCAAGGTGTTCTTCGGCTGTGAGGATTCGGAGCCGTTGCGTCCCTCCAATATTGGCGCCAATCTCAGCAAACTGCGCATTGTCAAGGATGCCGAATTGCGCAAAGGTGGTGTTCTCGGCATGGGCGCCTTCGGGCGTGTCTACAAGGGCGTCTGGGTGCCAGAGGGTGAGAATGTCAAGATACCCGTTGCCATCAAGGAGCTGCTAAAGACGTCCGGCGCCGAGTCGAGTCAGGAGTTCCTCAGCGAGGCCTACGCCATGGCCACTGTGGAGCATGGCAATCTTCTCAAGCTGTTGGCCGTTTGCATGTCATCGCAGATGATGCTGATCACCCAGCTGATGCCGCTGGGCTGTCTGCTCGACTATGTGCGCAACAATCGCGACAAGATCGGCTCCAAGGCGCTGCTCAACTGGTCCACCCAAATCGCCAAGGGTATGTCCTATCTGGAGGAACGTCGTCTCGTCCATCGTGATCTGGCCGCACGTAATGTCCTCGTGCAGACGCCATCGCTGGTCAAGATCACCGACTTTGGGCTGGCCAAGCTGCTCAGCCTGGACTCCAATGAGTATAAAGCGGCTGGCGGCAAGATGCCCATCAAATGGCTGGCTCTGGAATGCATTAGGCATCGGGTCTTCTCCAGCAAATCGGATGTTTGGGCCTTTGGCGTGACCATTTGGGAGCTGCTGACCTTTGGCCAGCGACCGCATGAGAATATACTGGCCAAGGATATACCGGATCTCATCGAGATGGGGCTCAAGCTGGAACAACCAGAGATCTGCTCCCTGGACATCTACTGCACGTTGCTCTCCTGCTGGCAGCTGGATGCTGATCTGCGTCCGCCGTTCAAGCAGCTGACGAATGTGTTTGCAGAATTCGCACGCGATCCGGGCCGATATCTGGCCATACCCGGCGATAAGTTCACACGCCTGCCCGCCTACACGAGCCAGGACGAGAAGGATCTCATACGCAAGCTGGCGCCGACAACGGACGGCTCCGAGTCCATTGTCGAAGCGGACGACTATCTGCAGCCAAAGGCAGCAGCGGGTCCCAGCCACCGCACAGATGGCACCGATGAGATACCCAAACTCAATCGCTACTGCAAAGATCCCAGCAACAAGAACTCCAACAGCAGCGGAGGCGGCGGCATCAACGGTGACGATGAGACCGACTCCAATGCCCGTGAAGTGGGCGTTGGCAATCTGCGACTCGATCTGCCAGTCGATGAGGATGACTATCTGATGCCCACGTGCCAGAGTAATCCGAATGGCAGCAACAACAACAACAACAACAGCAACAATCCCAACAACAACATGGCCACAGCAGCCACGGGCTACATCGATGTCATCGGCGTAAGTACTAAAACAACATTATTTACCCAGATCAGCCAGATAACAAAACGAGTTGCAAGCATCTCAAAAGACTCCTTAACAAATATAACAAAGATTTGAATATCTGCTTTGAAAGGAATGCGAATTTGCTTGGCATCTTTTAAACGAAAGTAAAGTAAAGTTATGTAATAAATACTAATCGATTGCTTGATCTTTTGCAGGTGCCTGCCAGTGTGGATAATCCCGAGTATCTGCTGAACGCACTGAGCCCTGGCGAGGCGCCGATCCCAACACAAACGATTGGCATACCAGTGGCGGGTGTGCCCAGCACCATGGAGGTGAAAATGCCGGGCAGCGAATCGACCAGCTCCGATCATGAGTACTACAATGATACGCAGCGGGAGCTGCAACCGCTTCAATTGCTGCGCAGCCGCAACACGGAGACGCGTGTGTAGCACACAGCTGCCAGTTGTGGTTGCAGTTGCAGTTGCATCGCACACACTTACTGCCAGAATGTGACAAACACAACAAGTTAAACAAAGAAAAACAATGAAACATTGGATATCAATCTTGCCACGTAGTACCCAAGTGCCTTTGAACCCATCGCCAGATGTCAGTTGCCAGTTGCCAGTTGCGGAACGGCTGCTGAGGTGTGCCTTCTGAATGCTGTTATCATAGATAAAACCAATTCGTGTGTAGTTGTATAAAACCCGTGTAGCTATACTATATATATATATATATGTATATCTCGTGTACATTACTATCTATCTATATATCTATCTGTCTATCTATCTGTCTGTCTATCTATCTCTATCGTACTTAGCCGTTTAGTCTTTTCCCCCCATCCCCTTGTCGAACTTTTCTCTATTATCAATATCTACGCATATTGTTTTTAATGTCCAGTCGCTGACCAGCGCTTGTAGATTTGTATGTAATTACGAGAACAAAACACCGATAGTGCATTTCTTAGACGCCAGCGCAGCCAGCGAAGCCAGCGAATTGAACTTTGTACAAGCCGCCCCATTTTGGGGGGGTCGGTTCAATGGATCTGGTATTGCGTTGGGCGTTCACTAAGCTAAAATAATGTTTTCTAGTTCATGTAGTGGACTGTCGCAGTTGTACCCATCATAATCTTCTTATATATATATAAACTTATTTAATAATATATATGAGTTATAGGCTTTTAGTTAATAGTTTTCAACTGTGATATAGTTCGTAGGGAACTCTGAATAATAAAAGAATTTTACTTACTTCTGAATTAACTCAAACGATATGCAACCCACTGTATAAATTGTTAATAGCCACTCAGATCTAATGCAGTTTATGGGCCTAGTTTCATTACCATTCGAAAATAAAATAATAGAACCGATTTGATTTGAGAAACAATAAATCCCGAGCGTGCCATGCATCGATTATGCAATTCTCCTAAAGATTTCGAATATTTGTTGGCACATTAAGGTTGAAACTGAAATGTAAATGTAAGCCTTAGTCTAATATATATTGATCAAAGATATAATTATGTAAAAAATATATACAATATATACGATTATAATACTTAAACGTATGCAGCTAATATCTAATCTTTACGCCTACTTCTTATACACATGTAGATTTGTACTTTGCATATACAATAATACATATATATTTTAATTTAATTTAATTGAAATTAATTTACGAGTACCTACGCAAAGATATGCATAAACGAGTAAATAAAACGATTTTAAAATAAATGAAAGAATTGTCATTATTATCATGGAAATTGTGACTACTGGGCCAAAGGAAATCCAAAACGTTCTCGATCCGAGCTAATAGTGATTTTGCATTTTGTCACGATTCAACAGAATTTTTTTAAAGGATATATATGTTCTTGGATGACCCCAAAATCCTTAAATGCAGTTGGATAGAGGATGTTGCAGTGGCTCCAGCTCACCGTGTTCTTTGAAAATCTGTAAGGATTTGGCTGAGTTTGAGCTACTTTTGTTTTTATTTCATAGCTCAAACATAGGACACATATTCTTCAGCTCGCAGTAAAAAGGGCTATCGATTATCATTCACAGATTTCCAGCATTCGACAAAAAATATGGTTAAAAATGTCATTAGATCCCCCAATTGTCCTTAAGTTTGACCCGCCCTGAAAGTATGCTTTAATAATTTTGGCGTTCTGCTACTCGCTTAAGCCACAGATTTTGCTGAGCAGCCTAAAAGTATGTTTTAGAATGTAGATTTTATTGTCAAGCTTTTGCGCCACCTGTCGACATTTTTGTAAGACACGTCTTGTTACTGTTGCTCTCGTTCCCGCTGACCGAAAGGTGGCGCTTTGTTCACATTGAGCCGTTGGCAAGAGAAACGCATAAATTCACTTTGTAATTTTTTTTATTGTTTATATTTTGAAATATGCAATTAGACAATTTAATGGATTTTGCTAAAAGTGGGCGCAAACTGTGTTCATTTTGTTTTTGTTTCGTTTTATTTCCTTTCTTGATTGAGTATATATATCTTGCACATAATGTAGAGCTTGTCGGTATGTATGTTTATGTTTATGTATATGTATTATATGTATGTATATTGAGAAGTTAATCCATAGTTTACATTCATTAAAAGTTCAATTACATCAATTATGTACTACAAAACTATTGCTGTGAGTTAATTTATTATAGTTGCTTAGTTTGTTGCGATAGCTACACATATGTACGTATAATAAGTTATGCTTTGAGACAATTCCCGAGAACTGTCTGTCTGGCTAGTTTTAGGCAATTAAATAACCGAAAGTATACAATTATAACCATCTGGGAGCACTTAAAACAAGTAGAATACCTAATCAAACTATGCCGAAAGACTACGCCAAACTACTCAACTTAGGCCATAAACAAATCAGTGCTGGGCGCTCTGGGCTCTACCTAAAAATACTAAAAGAAATACTAGCATATCCTATTTATGATGTGCACGTGCTTGTTAGTGTGTGTCTAGGTGTGTGTGTGTGTGTGTGTGTGTGTGTGTGTGCGTGTGAACGGGCTGGGTTTGATTGCCAGCAAAAACCTAATTGATATAAACATTAAATAACATTTGGATTCAGAAATTTGCAAAGAAAACCCCCGCCGCACTCCGCACTCCGCACCCCGTCCCCGCCCTTGCCTTCAGAAGACGCCCATTTCCCCCTCCCCTGGTAGAGATGCCCCCGTCCCCCAAAAGTTAGCCGAAGGGGCAGCAATTAGTGCGCAACTCGCACATAGATTACGATTACACAGTGCCCAGAACGTTGACGCAGACGTTGACCTGGACATGGAGTCTATCACATTGGAACGCGACGGACGAGCAAATACTCGGAGAACTGCTGACCCTCGACCCCGCCCCCAGTGCTCGCCTCGATGGTGAAGCCGGCGTTTAGCAGCCGTGTGAGCACCTGAACAGAGTTCAGCTTACAGTAGCCGTTGAGGGGGAAGCGTATGATTTGGCGCCAGTCGCCCTGGTTCCAGGAGACGCCGCTGCGACTGGACTGCGTTGCCTGGTTGGCCTCCGGGAAGAGCTCGTCGAGCAGTGCCCGTTCCGCCGATAGCATAATGCGTTCGCCCAGATCCGGCGAGATGTGCAGCGCCACAACCTCATAATTGCACTCAGGCGCACCGCTTGTCCTTGGGCTGGTCTTAATGTGACGTGCTGGCGGTGTGGGTGGCGCCACCAAATAGTTGCCATTACGAACACGCTCCTTGCGCATACTCTCCAGCTGCTTAACCATCGCTGCCATGGGGCACAAGGAATAGAGAACAGAGAACATATGCACGAATTAGCCACAGGTTGGTTGTGCTTACACTTTAACAACATTTTCAATTTCAATTCATTATTTATTCTTTTGCTGCTTTAAAAATAACACTAAATTTTGAATTCCATTTAGTCAAAATCAACACAGCGAAATAATAATGAAATAACAATGAAAACAGTCTCTTTATTTTTGGCTTTAATTTGCTAGTTAATTTCTTTGCAATTATTGTGTGTATTTAATTGCAATTTCAGTTGTTTTGCCATATTTCGAAATATATTTCGAATTGATATCGAAATTTTGAACAGTGTAAGAGGCCTTGGTACTTACGCTCCACTTCGTAGTAGCGCGCCTCCTCGAGGAGCAGCTCGAGGTCGGGAAAATCATCGGCAATCAATAGTCTTGAGTTTCTCATAAAGTTTAGTATATGGCGAAACATGCCCCCGTCCCGATCGATGAAATAGTGCTGCTTCAGCGAGTCGAGCACAATGGGTATCTGTCCATTGAATAGCTTGGCCAGCTTCGACTCGGGATATTTGGTAAGCGTCTCCAGGGAGCTAGTGTAAATTGTGCCGCCCACATCGATGTGCACCGGCGCCGTATATCGCGAGGCGGCTGCCACACACGGTATGCCAGAGATGGGCTTGTGGTTGTGCAAATAGGAACTGGCTCCGGCCGAGGCGCCACCAGGTCCGGCGCCCGCAGCAGCCGCAGCGGCAGCGGCCACAGCGGCAGCCGCCGCCGCACCAGGCAGACCCAGCGGCGTCACTGAGGAGCTGGCGGGTGGCGTCGGTGTGGGCGATGAGGAATTTGAGATCGTCGGCGAAACGGTGGGCGAAGCGCTGCGAAGTGCGAAAACAAACAACAATGTTAACATTATGTTGCTAAGATTATAGTTAATATAGCTCGACTGGACGATGGCCTGTACAAAATCAAGCCAACTCCATTTCCATTTAAAAGTCTAAGCTCGCTGGATCTTATAGTGGCTGAGTAAGCTAAATCGACGCGGCCATTGATGGTGATCGAGAATGCAGCTGCCTGCAACATGCCGTTGCACCATTTAAATATGCACACATTTTTTCAATGGGCTCGGGGCAAGTTGCAAAGGTGTTGGGATGGCGGGATCAGGTTCTTACCTGATTTTAATATCGCTGCGGGTGTAGATGCGGCCCGTGGAGGATAAATCGCGCGGCTCGAGGCCCTTTGCATCTCTTTCGCGCTCTCGATCCATATCGCATTTTTTGCTACAAAAAAAGAAATAAATAAGACAGATTAGTGAGGCACACAGCGGCGCTGGATGAGCTAATGTAAGGCTGTGAATCAAAATTGACTACAGCTCGTTGATTACATGCAGGTATGGCCAAAAAGAGACAGCCAGACTGGCACAGCAAACGTGACAAAGCAAATGCCCAACGCAAATGCTTTGGGGGCTCTTGTCTCGCATACAACTTAAGTTGAGAGCTTTTCGCATATATATGCATATATATATATATATATATACAGAGTATTTCATATGATTGTGTGGGAATATTTGGCTTTTCACTGCGTGCAACTCACTTATGCTGAAGCTCCCCAAACACACTCACACACACAAACATGGCCTGCAGGTGCGGTTGCAGTTGTTGTTGCAGCCACGACAAGACACTGAAGAAAAAAATAGTGGGTGGAGTGGGGTTGGGGTTGGGCGCGGCGAGTGGAGGCACAGTTGACTGAGTGTACAGTCAAATTGACCACGGGGCATGCGCCTCGATTTTCACACGAAAATCACGTTGATTTGAGCATCGTTATGGCAACAAACTGAGCGCTCTGCGGTCGCCCTCAGACAACTGCGTGCAGCAAGCAGCAAGCAGTAATCAGCAGGCAACAGGCAACCGGCAACAGGCAGCAGGCAACAAAGAACATCCGACAAGCGACGGCATTGGCATCGGCATCGGCATCGGCATCACGCACGCTAATTATGACATGTCAGGGCCTGTCCAACATGACGTATACGCAATGTAATCTGAGCCACAATCAACGCTAAGCGGCCAACGCATCTTCCTTGACTATCGCCTTCTCCCTCTAATTCATTCACTGCCTTTTCTCTTACATCATCAGCAGCAGCGGCAGCAGCAGCAGCAGTTCTCTTAGCTGTCGCATCATTAGCGGTCGTCATGGATAACAAATTAATAAAACTCAATCAAAACTTGTGCCGCGGGTTACAGGACTCAGCCTTACCACTTCCACCATGCATTGGGGCATTTTTACGACTGTCGCTTAGTCATCGGCAAATATGCCATTTTCAATTAGTTTAATATTCTTTTATGCTGGCCTATGCAATTATTAAAATGGCAACTCAAATTCTGTAAATGATACGTATACAAATATTTAGTATTTACTACAATTATATTTAATGCTGAATTGTTTACAAAGATGGAAAAATAAAAGGGAAGTTTCATCTTGATTGCGTTCCATTTACAGGGTATATTCGAATCGTTTATTCTTAGCTAGCTAATTGGTTTTTCTCTTGTTTAATCTGTTATGCGCATTAGGCCACAGAGCAATTGCCAGTTGTCAGACGTCCGGTGATGCATTCAGTTTACTCAATTCCCCGCTGCCTCCCCCCTCGACCCACTCCTCATCCTTTGGCTCAGCGTATTTACTAAACAAGTTTGCTTTTTAAAATGTTTTAAGCCCTCGGGCCATATGGCTCTGGTAATTACGATTTGATTAACTTTAACTACATGAGCATTCGCATTCGCATTCAGATTCACATTCGCATTCGCATACGTATATTCGTATTCGTATTAGTATTCGTATTAGTATTCGTACTGGCATTCGAGACGAAAAAAATGCCAAAGCGACGCTGAAAATATGATTAAGCCAGAAAGCACAGCGCAGATTGCATACCCTTGCTGACCAGAGTCCAACTGATTGATGGATGGAAGCATAATGACAAGCATATCAAGTGAGTTTGTTTATAATAACTTGGTTAACAAATATAACTCACTGTCGACCGATCGTTAATATATCAGCTATAATATATATAGAGACTAGATCAGGCCAGCAGACAGGCAGACAGACAGACAGATATGGGTATATTGAGTCGTCTGGTGATGCAGATCAATAATATATATTATTTATGGGTTCAAAGACGTCTCCTTCAATACGTTACCAACTTGACGATATAATTATATTTCCCACAGCAAGTGAATAAAAAAAAGTATTTGCTAAAAAAATGCCCGCGGGACAATTCTCATGGCAAGTGTGTGTGTGTGTGTGAGTGTGTGTGTGTGTGTGAGTGTGCAGCTGCGTCGCGTTGGTGGTGTTCACATTTTTATTAATTTACAACAATTATAAAGCATGCGGCCAATGAATATGGCTTAAATGCCACAACAGCAACAGCAACAGCAACAACAAGTCGAATAAGAACAAGAGGAACATATGCAGAACAGCTTTTGGGTCTGTTTGCCACAAAACAATTCAATTTCAATTGCTTTGCGGTTCACTTGAGGCTGCCTGCATGCAGGTTGCAGTTAGCTTGGCACAGGTGCAGAAGGCGCACCAACGGGCGGGCACACACACACACACACACATACCCGCTGTTAACGGTATTGTATATGAGCACAAGAGCACACACACACACACACACACAGACACACACGGCTGCTTTGCAGTTTTGCCAGCTATTCTAGTCCAATAGTGCCACAGGCATTATCTTTTCTATGCGCCCCAGCACAGACCATAACAGCAGACACACACAAAAAGAGAGACAGAGACAGGGAAAGAGAGAGAGGGAGATGGAGAGAGGGGCGCCATTCGCAGCGCCTTTGGTTACACTTCAGTTTAGCATCAAATTTTGAAGAGTTGCTGTTGCCAAATGTTGTTGTTGTTGTTGCTGTTGCTCTTCTTGTCTGTCTGAAAGAGCCGTAGAACGAGCCCAAGCCCAGGCCTGTGCCTTGCCTCGGCCTGTGTCTGTGCTGGTGCCTGTGCCTGCCAAGCTGCTGCTGCTGCTGCTGGTGCTGGTGATGCTCCTGCATTTGCATTTCAAGTGGGCGTCTCTGGTTGTGGCTACCATAATACGCCCCCTCCCACACGCCCCTTGGCCGGAACTAGTATCTGACATCTTTGGTTTGCCTTTTAATGGCATTGCCATTAACTCAGCTCTGCTCCACTTGCTTAGCCAGTTTTGACCAATATTCAGTTTCATGGTACACATGCCAGACAGAGATAGAGCCAGACAGAGAGAGACAGAGAGAGAGAGAGAGAGAGAGAAAGAGAGGGAGAGACAATATATGTGTGTAGACTAAAATACAGCTTATTAGTTGGCATTGTTCAAATTTTGGACAAAACTATCGAGTGGCAGCTGCTGCTGCTCCTCTTATTGTTGTTTTGCTGTTGCTGCTGCTGCTGCTCTGCTGCTGCTGCAGTGCCTCGGGTGCAAATAATTTTGCAGAGTTCGTAGCATAGACAAAAGTAGCCGCTGGCTAAGAGTTGGACTAGCTAGTCTTCTGCCCGCCTGCCTGCCTGCTCTGCCTGCCTGCCTGCCTGCCTGGTTGCCCTTCCATTTAGCTGCTCCTCAGCCAGAGGCAGCCACACAGCTCAATCTCAAAATGCGACATGGCCGCCCCAGCAATTGGTTGTAGTCCATTCCTGCCACTCACCTCAGCTATCCCATCTCGAAAACCCACACAAAAGCGATAACAAAAGCCAAGAAATGAGCTAAAGTGCACACACACAAACACACACACACACTAGATCAACACACTCACACACACAGTGAGCTAGTGGTAGTGATACACACCTCAGCAGAGGCGAGCAGAGCTTGACGACGACGTTGACGTTAACGTTGACGTTGACGCTGACGTTGACGCTGACTATGTAACCCCTACAAAATGTCCTGCGGCCAGGCAACCTTCCGCACACAAAGGCCAGGCAGCCAGCCAGACAGTGTGTCCTGTGCTGCAGCACACCAACCCCTTCCACCCCCTCCGCAGCCACAACCCCCTCTGTGTGCACTGGCAAAAAAGGGCAAAACGCTCGTCTTCGCCAGCGGCGATCGTTTGGAATTAGTGCGGAAATCATGGATGGATACGAAACGAAACCAAAACCAACAGCAAAACACCAACCAAACACCCAATCCAAGCCAAGCCAAGCCAAGCCAACCCAAGCCAAGGAGCAGCTCATATATGGCAAAGGTGCTCGGAGATTTGATATTGGGAGCATGGGCGGAGGGGTGTGGATTGCTCTGCTCCTACGGCTGCCTGCTGCCTGCTGCTGTTGCATGTATATGCATGTATGTGTGCTGTGTGCTGTATCTGTGTGTGCCTCCTCATTCATTTATCCTTGCAGCGCTAAAGGCAACTACAACAACAACAGCAACAACAAAAGAGCATGAAGCATTGGCTCTAACCACGGCAAGGCGACTGACTCCACAGCTCCACTCGGATTCTAGTTCTCCAGTTTGCTCTAGCCAGCTCTGCCCTCTGCTTTCTATGTTTTGTCCCAAAACAATACACACACACACACACACACACACAGAGGCGAAAACTTTGAATTTTGGTTCGAGGTAAGTTGGGTGTCCGTTCTGGCTTACACACACACACAGAGACACATTCATATGAGCTGCATATGTGTGTGTGTGTCTGCATTTTAAGATATCATACCTTAGTTGCTGATCCCTTGCGGCAGCGTAAAACATTGCTCTGAACGCAACAACAAGCGAATAATAAGAAGAAGAAATCAAAAGCCCCAAAGCTCGACAAACCAAACCAAACCAAACCAAACCAAAAAACCCAAATCCAAATCCTCTGCCTCTGCCTCTGCCGCTGCCTCAGCTTGAGCCCCAGAAACGAAAGTTTGTCGAGGCAAAAACCTTATCTCAATTTTAAAATGCCGCCGGCTCAAGCAATGCTGTTTGCCCCACCCTCACCTCCGCCGTCACCCCTTCCAACCACTGCCCGCTCGCGAGTGTCTCATGTGGGGTGGGCGGAGGGTAGGGGAGGGCGCAGTTAAAAGAGGTGAAGCGGGGTCGTATCAGATGCCACCAAGTTTCTGTATGCAACTTATGGCGAATTAATTTAAGGCGGATTTATTGCCGCGCTTGTTGCAACAACTGTTTTTGGCAACAGTTTACCGCCAATGCGGTTCAATTAGTTCTAGTGTCATGTTCTGAGGATGTGCGGCAGTGGAATTGAGGGTTGTGGGTGGGTGACTGAAAGGTAGTTAAGGGCTGACAGAGGCGACCTCGTGCTGGGGCAAGGCTGGAGCAGGGCTGCCAGGTTTGTGTATGTTGGCAAAGACAAACACAAAGTGCTCGCATATATATGCTTCACTGCAAACACACACACCAACACCCACACATACACTCACAAATCACACAAATGGCCGCAAGGCACTTAAAGAAGAATCCAATGCCTCAAGTGTCGAGTGGATGCTGCAAACTGGCAACTGGGGAGCAGGCAACTGGGGAACTCAGGCAAAACTGGAGTTGGCGGACAAAATCAAAACGCTGATGAGCAGGCAAATGAAAAAGTTTTTTATTTTTTTTATTTGGTGGGTGGTTGGCGCTTGTTGGACGCAGGAGGGGCACAGAAAGCCAAAGCAAAAGCTAGAAACAAAAAGGGAGCAGGCAGCGAGGGCAGGAAGCAGTTTGATGCAACATACACACATAGCCAAAACTTCTGCTGCTGCTGCTGCTGCTGCTTCTTCTTCTTCTACTTAGCCAGCAGCAAGTTACAAAAAAAGGCCACGAAACTGAAGCCGTCACCGAGGCAGCAGTTGCAGGGAGTCGCCGACGCATATGGGAAATCAGTCGCAAGTCCTATGAAAATTTGCTAGCAAAAGTTGCAGAATGTTGGCGTGTGTGTGTGTGTGTGTGTGGGTGGGTGTGTAGCTGTGTGTGTGCCAAATTGTACAAATATATGCGCTCTGTATGTGTGTGTGTGTGTGGCAAAAGTTGAGTTGGAGTCGAGTCGAGTCGAGTCGAGTGTAGCAGATATTAAAACGCTGCAAGGCTTTCAAAAATAAACTTTGAAAAATTTATTAGAAAATATTAAATAAAAACGACGATTGCGCTGCATATGCCAAAAGCTGCACAGAATGATTGTGTGGATGTGGCCCTGTATAAGAAACACGCCAGATGGCTATATACACTCTATATGGCTCTATGTGGCTATATGCTATGTGTGCTACAGCTGGCAGCATGCGATTGCTTGGGCTGACTTGCTGCGCTCCATGGCAAAAACTCACAGACAACTTCAACAAACACACAAACACACACACACACACACTGAGAAACAAAGGCACATAACTGTTTTCATAGCTAAATGTTCAAAAAATTGAATTGCAAGTAAATCAGGGGAAAAAAAACAAAATAAACAGAGCAGAAGGGCAACAAATATGCTAGAAGACGAAGACAATAATAAATTGCGTATACGCCGCATTGTGCACAGGTAAGCCAATTATATGCAGTAAAAATGTAAACACTGATTGATGGATAATAAAGGTAAACAACAACTTGAACACCGATCTTCAAGATATCGAAGATGTAATACCCTGCAAATATAATATATATATATATATATATATAGAGATATTTTAACTTGTTTATATTGCTTATTAATACATAATAATAAATACAGCTTCGAGTTAGTTTGCCTAGAAATTAATCGAGAGATATTAAAGATATTAAACAAGTTCTTTATAATCTCACAAAAATTGTTTTGCTGACTAAATCTATGTTAAAAACTTAAGATTTGTTTTATAAGCTTCCAATAACACTGAACTTATCTTAACTATACCATAACTCATATTGATATTTGAATAATACAATATAAAATTAAGCGTTATTTTATTTAATACTAATCTACTAATGCTTAACATTTATTGGTTTGATCGGCTTTTTTTCTGGGTTTCCCAATCCTGGCTAAAATTGTTGGGTCACTTTACGTTTTAAGTCCCCCAGATGACCCAATACAGCTGCTTAATAACTTAAATTTGAATCTACATATTAATTTGTATTATTATATCATTTAATTTTAATTTAAAATTTAAGTTGATATTAAATAAATATATGTAAAACAATAAAATATAAATTGAACCCTTTTGTGAAATCAGACAATGTATTCAGTCCATCATTTATGGATTGGAGCCTAATCAAGTGTACATTAAAAAGAACAACAATACTTCCAGTTGAATGCAGATCAAACAGTTGCCAACATTACATTCAGATGCAGATGCAGATGCAGATGCGGTTGCAGTTTCAGTTGCATGTGCATCCCCATTCAAGTGGCAAATTCTACTTGCAATGCGTTTCAAACTCCCTGTAACTGGTAAATGGCAGCCGGCAACTGGCAGCATCCAATGCGCATTTCCTAATTGGCGCAATTTGAGTGTGCATATTGCAATAACAGTATTTACAACAGCAACAACCGCTACAACAACTTGCAGCAGATGCAACACAAAGCAAAATTGGCAGCAAGTGAAACAAATGCAGGCCCAGGTGCAGCAACCCGCAGCAAAACCAGACCCAGCAGAACCAGCAACAATTGCCTTTTCACTTACCCTTTGGGCAAATCTCAAAAATGGGTATATCGAAATTATGCTGTGGCATACTTGGTATAACAAGAGTTATTCAACTTACACAATACCATTAAAAGTTAAGTTAAGCTAAACCTTGAGCTACATAAACAATAAAAGCTGTCTTTATCAAATGTACATTTTGTATACTCTTAATCTGGAAATTAATGTCTGCCTTAAATTATTTTTTTAATGTAAAATCTCAACTAAAAAAAAAATAAACTATTCTAACTGAGATTGGACATTTCTTGAATGAAATATTGAACTACATTATTTTATTATCTTAATTATTAGTATTAGTTTTTGGCTTACAGATGAGAAATTAATTGGGTTAGGCATATTCTATCTTACTCAGTAAATTGGAAAGAGAAAGTTTCCCAACACCAATTTCTGACACTGATTTAGATGGTGACAAGCCGCCTAAGGTTAGTTAAAAGTAGAATCTGTTTTTACATAAAGAAAGAGCATTTCACAGTCGAGAAAGGGGAATTGCTGTAAATTTGTTGCCTGTTCGTCTCCCGACTGGCAATTGCTATGTTGCCAATGTTGGCAAATGTTGTTGCTGGTAATGATGCCCAATTGCAGCTTAATTAACACACAGCGCGTTAAGCGCTTTGTGTGCGGTGGCAGCAGCAACAGCAACATCAATAGCAACAACAACAGCAGCAACAACAACAAAGCTTTAAATGAGCACTCGAATGCATAACCATTTCCATTACCCTTTCCCCTGCTCCTTTGACTATTCATCTGTAATGGAAAGTTGGATGAAATGAGTATGTATATTAAATACTGCAGCCCGTGCAAATTCGCCACACAGAATACAACTTTCAGATTTGATTTGAGAACAATTTGAAGTTTTAGAATTTCGCGCTACGTTACGTAAAGTTCTTTACGTTACGATTGTGGCACACACAACATTAAACGGCAACCAAAACAAAATAAATAACTTTGACTTTGGCTTCGGCTCCGCCTTCGCTCAAGTTAAAACCAGTTGCTTGCCACAGATATTGTGAAAGAGATAGAGATTGAGAGAGAGAGAGAGAGGGATGGGCAGAGCCGTTGTCGTAGTGTCGCAACTGGTGAAGGTCGCCACACAACTCCCGAGACTCTTCCCGCCACCAGCTGCTGTTGTTGCCATTGTTTTTGGCTCCACTTGAATGCGATTTTTGTTTTGGCCAACGCTGCAGCCGTGCTTTGAACTTTGCCTCCAACACTTTTGGAACTTTGTCGATTCGTCGGAATAAAACAAAACCAAAAAAACGTTGCTGTTGCTGTTGCTGTAATTCTTTTGGTGTTGTTACATGGTGAGCTCTTGGCCTGGCGGGCATTTTGGCCATGCCCGCCGCTTAGTTTTGGCTCGCAAGCGACCGCAAACACAATCACAATCACAACAACCGGTAAATCGCATACCCCCCTTCCCCACCCCTTCAACCCAAACGCCCGTCTCATCAGCCCAGCGTGCTTTGTGGCCTTTTAAGGTACAAAAAATAATGCGACCTCCCACTGCAAACCCTTCCCACCGTTCTCGTTTTGTCGTCATCGTCATTTGCTGCCTCCATTGCACACACACACACACACACACAGGCACACACACACATACAACACACATAACTCAGCTGCGGGCCAAGTTTGTCGAAAAATGCTTGCGGCGTGGTACAATTTTTTTGTTTGTAATATTTTTTCAGATTTTTTTTTTTCTTGGTACTTTTGTTTATTTCTCCTTTGGTGCGGGCCGAGCAACACTTGAGGCGCATCAAATTTTTAAAACGTCTGCGTTTATGGCACACAGTTTTCGGACTCGGACTCCAACTCATACTCGGACATGGACACGGACACGGACAGCGACTTGGACTTGGACATGGACGTGCCATGTGCATGTGCGGCCGATGTGGGAGAGACGAAAATCAGTTGACCCCTAGGCGCATTTGGCCCAGGCGAATACCACAAAAAAAAAAATAAAGAAACAACAACAAAATTCTACAACAAAAAGGGGGAAATCAAAAACTGAAAGAGGTTTCTCCACAGCATGCAACTGGGACCTTGTCCTGCGTTCAGTTTCGGTTATGTGCTTCAAATTCGTTTATTACAAAATCTTTTTCGAACTAATTTATTGGCTTGAGCAGGGAGAGTGAGATAGAGAGGGAGAGCCAATGGGAGGTTTGTTTTGTTTCGGTATCTGTTTTGGTCGAGTCATTTGATTTACTCACCGTTTGGGGCAGGAGGACTCCACCGTCAATGGTGATCGTTGATCCAATGCAACAAATGGAGTTCTAGAATGATAACGCAAAATAGATATTATAAGATATTGCTTAAATCACATGCTAACTAAAATCTCCTCGAAAGCGATTTTTTAATTCCAGATATAAAAAGAAAAATGATATTTAATGGTTTTGTGTGTGCTTTAGCTTAATCTGCTTGAGTTTGCTGCCAAGATCATTACCAAAATAGCGCCAAACTTCCAAAACCGAAAGGCAAACCCAACGGCGCCCGCATAACAATTTTTAAGTACTTAACTGACATACAATATACAAAATACGAATATTTCTCAAGTAACCCAACTGAAAGACTTTTTAAAATTTGAAACTAATATCCAATTGCCATAGTTGTAATTTGATTTAGAAATAATACGATTCAGTCCAAACATAAGCCAAATCAAAATAAACTGTTGCACAATGCAGACACACTTAGATAAACATAGAGCAAAACAGAGAGTGAGTGAGATCGAGAGAGAGAGCGAGAGAGAGAGAGAGAGAGAGAGACAGTACAACTGTAACTGTTACAGACACACATACAATGCAAATGGAACTCACAAAAAAGTCGGTATATTTAGGAAATGCACTTTAACTATTTTATATTAACCAGCGCGTGTGAACAACTAATTTGGAACTGTTTTTGTGTTGTGTTTATTATATAAATATAGTTTTCGAATTGATTGTTATTTTTGATTCATTTCATTTATGCTAGCACTTAATTCTCGTTTCTAATGTTTCAAAATTTTAGCTTGGGCGCATTGTTAATTGCAAAATGGCGTCGCACACACACACACACTAAAAATCACTTAGAATTGTTATTTCCGGTTTCCGGTTGTTGACGCGCCCGCTGTTTGCTGCCTACTAGTCTCTGTGGCGCCTCTCAATTGCTTTTTACCTGACTTGCATTCGCGTCGAGTGTTCGCTATGAACTGAAATGTTGTTCGACATCCAACTGGTTTTTACCCAACCTCAAACTTGTTGGCATCAAACCAAAACTTTCGCCTTTGGGCTATGCAAGCTGCAAAAGGACTGATTTGGCTCAAAATGCTTGCGAAGGGCTTGGAAAATTGTGATGAAATATGAAACCCTTAAAATGTAACATATTGAATGACTACACGAAGGCTTATGTGGAATTTCAATATTTAATAATTTGTTATTTGTATATTATAAATATTATAAGTATTACATTCATCGAATGAGAACCCCAGATCTGACTAGAATTAAAATGATATATGTCTCCAGCTAGACGTACAAGCAACCTATTCATTTGAACCTAGAATATTTGAAGTGGGAGCAGTTCTTTCACACAATTAAAACATAATTATTACCACTTAAGTCAACTAATTTCAAAATGTAAACAATAAGCTTATTAGAATTTAGCGTGGCTTGCAGTACACGTTGTCAGTTGTTGTTGTGTTCGAGCACGGTTCGAGTTGCAAGTCGTGTTTGCTGTTTGACGCTTGACGTCTTCAGCGAATGGCGACCTTGGAGAGAGCAGCAGCATCAGCAGGAGACAGAGAAACAGCGAGAGAGAGCGAGAATGAGAGCGAGAGAGAGAGCGAGAGAGAGAGAGAGAGAGAGCACAAGTGACTACAACAACAAACGCTTGTTTAGTTGTTGCTGCTGACTTTTCCCACCATATGACTGCCAGTTGCAAGTGCCAGTGTGTTTGTGTGAGTGCCTGTGTGTGTGTGTGTGCGTGTGTGTGTGTGTATGAGTGTGTTTGCGTGCGAACGTTTAATAGTCTATTTCCGGTTTAAGTGCTGTTGTTGTTGGTGCTGCTATTGCGATTGCTGTTACTGCGGCTGTTGCAGTTGTTGTTTGCAACTAAGCTGCCGCAATTAACTTTGTAACTGGACTTGCGTGTGGCGTGTGAAATGCTGACTGCTCTGCTCGTTCTGATGGTTAATCAATGCAAAGACAAACACACATGTACAACTCCGTAATAGCTTTGTGGCAAATAGCATAATAGTTTGTAATTATAAATAAATGTTAACTATTAACATTAGTTGAAGCTGTTAATTATGTTGGTACGACTTTGAGTGTTCCGACTAACAAAAACAAAAGAATATAATATTTATAGATACGTTTTTTAATCACTAGAAGCTTATGGAAAAAATAATTTCAAAGTGTAGCTAATCCAAATTTGTGATCGGATTTAATAATGGTGCAGATATATTGACCATAACATAATAAAAATTTCCAAATATTCTATTGGGTTTTATCCGAAGCAAATATTTTCTACAAGCTTTAGAAATAATTAGCTTAAGTTTTACCAAAATGATTCCTTTTTAGGAGCGGGCAGCTTGAGTTGGTCAGTTCGCAAGATTAAGATATGTTAACTATGCTCATATTTACTAACGCACACATTTATGTGCAAATACACAAATGCACAGATATGTATATATGTATGTATATATGTATGTATGTACACATAAGTTGTAAGTGCCAAATTTAGCTGTAGACTTCAGTTGCAGCTTCCGTTTTTGCGCTATGCATATGCGATTCTTTCGCTCTCTCTCTCTCTCTCTCGTTCTCTGTCTCTTTTTCTCTCTCTATCTCTTTTTTAGCTTGTGTACGTGTGTTTGTGTTAATGACAAAGCATAGAACGCTGCTGTAGCCGCCGGAAGGCTCAAAACGAAATGAAACTTTGTGCGCATAGGCAACCGGCAACCGGCAGCGCCAGCGTCGCAGAGACTTTGACGCGTTGGCAAAATAAGCAGCAGCAGCAGCAGCGGCAGCGGCAGTAGCATCGGCATCGGCAGCAGCAGAAACGTAGCTGGCAACAATGCCCCAGGCGAACCAGTTCCAGTTCCAGACGATGACGAGCAGAATGACGAAGCCGACGACGACGTCGGGCAGCTGAAATATTTTGTAGTTGGCCCCAGGCTATGCAAAGAAAAACTTGTGATAAATATGCCGAAGGGCATATTTCAAAGCAGCAAATGCGTGGAAGAGTGAGAGAGAGAGAGAGAGAGAGAGAAGGAGAGGGAGCAGGAAGAGCGGATGTGGAGTACAGTAGGGCTTCAGTCGTCAGGCAGCTGTAATTAAAATGAGTGCCAACTTTATGCTCCAAAACGCAATCACACAGTTACAGCCCACCCCTTTGTGGCCCCAACCCCAAACACAAGGTTGCCCCACCGCCCACCGCCCACCGCCCAACCCATCCTTCCAGCACAGACACGCATTTATGTCACATCATTTTTCATTGGCAATTGTTAGCCGAGCTGCAATTGAGCCGCAGGCAAAATTAATTCTGTACATACTTCATATTTTTGTGCTATTTGCATACAAGTGGCCATTGTTGTAAGTTGCAACTTGCCACAACTACAACTAATAGCTGCATATGTGGACGACGTGTGTGTCTGTGTGCATATGAACAATACCAATGACTGTTCACTGCCCAGTGACGTTTCAATTTTTCATATTTTATCTGAACAACGGGGGTACGAAAGCGACTAACGCCAACAATGATGACGACGACGACGACGACGACGAGGACAACGAGGACGACGAGGACGGCGACGAGGATGTTGCCAGTGGAAATTGTTGCAATTTTATCGCTCATTTCACTTATTGTGCCCCGGAACGAGTTTGTGAGTCAAAGCGTAGGCGAAGTAGGCGGAAACTGTGCAAAAGAGCAGTCCATTTATTGTTATACTCCTGCAAAGTGCCATAAATAGCCGGCTGACCAACTACCAAGTCAACTGTATTTCAAATAGCAATGAATTGTTTTTTAGCTTTTGAATTTCATTTTTAATCTTTTTGGTTCAAATATAATAGTTTGAAAGTCGATTTACTTGCAATTTTCAATCCTAATATATATTTAGTTCTTGTCTTTGAGCTTACTCGATTTTCATTCCACATATAATACTCAAATGCGCATGATAGGGTATCTGATGGTCGAGCCGCACACTCGTTTCCTGACATTTATTACTTCTTTCGGTTTTGGGGCTGAGCTTTACACACAGAGTATCAGAGCGAAGCGGGCTTTCAGTTTTTTATATTTCTGTGCCGCGATGATTTTGCCATTTTAAATATTTTTTTAATCACAAACTCACGCACACTTTCGTACTCGCACACACTGAGACAGAGAGAGAGAGCAACACATAAAGAAAAAGGGGCAAGAGAGAAAGAGAGAGAGAGAGAGAGAGAGAGCGAGCTCATACATATGGCAATACCAATATTTCAAGCCAATTTGCTGCAGTTAGCCGCCAGCAACTGGCAACAAAATAATTCGACAAAATGTGCGCGGCGCGCTTTATGCTTTATTGTTTGGAACGCTGCAGGCGGGCAGGGGGGAAGTGGGCAATTGTGGGCGTGGTCACACATGCGAATGTGCATGTGTGTGCGTGTGTGTGTGTGTGTGTGCGGCGAGTCTACAAAATCAGCGTCGACAGCCAGATGTATTTCTCTCATGGTAATAATTGTTGATGGATTTTTAAAGAAGCCACAATCCACAGAGTCCATTGAGTTGCCGCCTCCCCCGCAGCCCCGCAGCCACGCAGCCCCACAGCCGCGCCCACTCTGCCCCACATCCATATGTGGCCCGCAATGCAAATGCATATTTATTTAAGTATGTAGTTTTTTCACTTGTGCTTGTGCATTTTGCGTGTTAATCAATATAAAATAACAAACAGCAATTGGCTGAGAACAGCGCGACTGAAATGCTCATCGACTGAAAGCACCCCCATACACTACAACAACAACAACAACAGCAGCAGCAGCAGCAACATATGCTACTGAGAATTTCCGCACTTTTTTACGCATCATTATTATTATTATTATTTATATATAGCACATACAATACATCACTTATGTGCGTGTGTGTGCCTGTGTTTGTATACATTTGTATATACATATGTGTATATATTTTTTGTATTATTAACGACACAAAAAAAAGGCTCATAAAATTTACAATGCCTGCCCGTAGGCCTTTTACTTAATGATGCCATTTTTGCGTTGAAAACGCTGCCTGAAAAATTCGCGTTTAATTTTTAACACACGACTGACTGCAACAACAAATACAAAAAAAAAACATATATATACAAATAAAAACAGCAAAAAGCAATACTCATATTTCACATTATATTTCAACATTTCTGCAGAAATACATATTATTTTTTGAGTGCTGTTTTATATCGCTTATTCATTGTGTGTAATATGCGACGCCACAAGCTAGAAGACTGCAGTCTTCTCAGTCCTAAAGTCAACACAAAGACAACTTGCTAAACTCAGTGCACAGCTATAAAGAACAAAGTGCAAACTGAATCTAAAATCAAGTATTAGTCAAAAAGACTTTGAGAAAAAATATACACAACATTTTTGTATTCAATTTTAACTGTGGCGTTCAAAATAACACCTGTGCTGCCAATCTGAAGAACTGGTTTTTCCAAAGAGGACATAGTTTATGGGAAACTTGCGCTAATAAAATATTACAAAAAATGCCTCAGCCGTCGTTTTAACTGTGGCATTAATAATAACAACTTTTTATCTATCTAAAGAACTGGCTTTTCCAAAGATTACATTTTTTATGGGCTGCTCTCATCAATGAAATAAAAAAGTGCCCGAAAATATTGCCAACAGCCAGCAAATGAAAATTGGAACACACCAAATAACAATTACACACGCCACGAAATTGTAAAAAGAGTCTTAGTCTTGGTCAAAACGCATGGAGTCGTCTCATAATATATACATATATTATTTGAGTCGTGCGTGACATTTGCCATTAAGCTGCATTATTCCCAACCAGTTTTCATTGTCATTGGTGACTTAAGTTTCTTGCAAAACTGTTCAATTGTGTGTGTGTGTGTGTGTGAGAGTGTGTGTGTGTGTGTGTGTGTGTGTGTACACATACATAAATTCATACACATGGTGTGTGTGCATAATTTTTACTGATTTACAAACTAGCCCGCCGGCATGTTGAGCTCGAAAACTGACAGTTGATATTTGACAGAGAGAGAGAGAGAGAGAGATAGAGAGAGAGATAAAGAGAGAGAGACTGAGACGGGAATGGGAATAAGATCTGAGAAAAATATAATGCAAAATGCAAAAATTGCCGCCAGTTATGAATGGGACCAGTTTCTTTATTTGCTGCAGAACTCTGAATGCTGAACGGAAAAGGATTGCGTCGAACATGCAACTAAGAATGCCCCAAGGGACCAGCAGCAGCAGCAACAGCAATGTATATATACATATATATGTATGTATAAGTTAAAAATAAGTTAAACTTAAGTAGCTGCAGGCAATATTTTGGCATTTTGCATATAATGAGGGTACTACACAGTCAGCTTCAAGTCCGCCGAGGACTTGTCACCTGGCAGCTGCTGTTGTTGTTGCTGCTGCTGATGCCACTGGACAACATTTCGGGGACAATTATGAGCTGTGATTGTGGCACTGCCACAGAGTCAGAGGTTCGCATATATCCAAACATAATTATAGGCTGAGACACCCGACCCGATGCTGAAGGATGCCCAGTTTTTTGTTATTTTTAAATTACACTTTATATGCATTTATGGAGACAGCTGCTGTTGTTGCTGCTGCCGTGCCACATGTGCGCTGCAAGTTTTTGTTAACATCAACGCTGATTTTGTTGTTGTCTAATTTGGCACAGGTAGCTCAATTTTTTGCCCGCCTCACCAACTCGCCCACTTGTCCAAATAACCAAGTGTATGCCGCATGTTTTTGTTGCCACGCCCACGCACACATATAAGTGCAACAAGTTACTTGCCAAACAAACAAGTGACATTGCTCGAAAAGTGGAAAGTGGAAAGAGCAAGCGACTAGATACCTCTTGAGATACTCAACAAATGGTGTTGCACAATGTCAATTTTAGACTTTTTGCAAGTGATCTGAAAGGCTTAGTCCAATGCATCTTGAAGGCAGAATTAATATATAGCAGCTTTAATAAGTTGAAGACTGTCCTGTAATCAGTCTTATATTCTGATTATAATCAGCATTATATATTCGCCACATATATAAATAGATGACATGTTTAGATGAGGTCTTCACTTGAATTAATTTAATTTTCATTGAATCAATATTTTCCATCGAACTCCAGTTGGATTATTAAGGAACAAAAGCGAATCAGATATTGTATGTATGATGTAGGACAATTTAAATAAAATAAAAAATATAGGAAAAGTCCGCTTACAACATTTGTGGACATTTTCTATTTTCATTTCCTTAGGACTAAATACCATGTAGAATACAACCTCTTAGATTATATTTCATATATCCTTTTAGATTGTCTTTCGTTTTCTTTTCCACAAGAGTATGCAAATTGCGGCATGCCTAAAACAGCCGTTATTTTCTGTTAGATATGCCACTTACTTGGGTAAATGTCTAATCCACTCTATTCGCTATTCGTTACGTACAGGGTATGTCAGATAGTAACTCCACTACACATGCATGATACGGAGAAAAACAAGAGCAAAAAAAATGTATGGCAAACTATTCACCTGCTTTCCGTTATTCGTTGTCCGCTGTCACCTGAGCAAACAAAACACAACCGACAACTACTAAACACACAGGGACACTCGCAGAGTGGCACACACACACACGCAGACACACACAGGCTCACTCACGCAAGGACAATGGCAGTCTAGAGGACGTGGCTAGAGACGAATTGTTTTCGACTATTTCGGTTGCATGCAACATGTTGCAGAGCGAACGAGCTGCAACATGCCAGTTGCCCCGAAGCAACGAACTGCTGCGACTACCCGCCACATTATCAGCCAAAACGTAAACACAACAAACGAACAGCCAGCCAAGCAACCAATAGCAACAACAACTAAGCAGCAGCAGTGGCAGCAGCAGCAGCAGTGGCAGCAGCAGCAGTGGCAGCAGCAGCAGTGGCGGCAGCAGCAGTGGCAGCAACTAAGTATCCATATCCGCAGCTTTGTTGAGTTTCAGCTCAGTTAGATAGAGATACAGATAGACAGAGAGACGAGCTGACGGACAGACAGGCGGACAGACACGCGATGGCAACGCTCGCAAACGTTGCTGTTGCTTTTGCTTTTGCTGTTGCTGCCTCACCTCTCCTTGCCCCTGGGGCGTTCGCTTGTAATTATAATATTTCAACCCAAATGTAGCCGCCGGCCATGCGCCAATGATGGATTTCAACTCTCTGCCCCGCACTCTGCCACCATGCCACATAATATACCATACTACACACACAGCAGCACACACACACACACATTTGAACAGACATTCCCAGCTGGTTTTTGTTGGTCTTGGTTGTGGCATCGAGGTGTGCCTTCTCTGGGGTTCCGGGGTTGCTTGCTGCTGCCGCTGTGCAATTTGTGGCCAAGGGGCAAAACGGATTGGCCGCCGGCCATACATGTGAATAAAATTACATTCACTATTTTATGTGGCACATGCATAGATACATACATAGATATACATATTTATAATTGTATATTAAATATATCTGTCCATATATAAATTTATGTACGCAGGGCATTTGTCTTTTCTATACTTGCACAAGTCTTACTTTGTCTCAGTCGCAGTATAATTGCGAAAAAAGATAGCTCGACATTTATATAAAAATATATCGCGTTGTTATAGACAACATAATTGAATTGCTGCTGCTTCTCATCACTGGCAACGGCAATAACCACATTAGATCATAGTTGGACTCACACAGCAACCACAACAACAAAAACAACAACAACAATCTTTGACCGCTGGCCATAACTGACAGAAAAGGGTAAAAGATGCTGCCACTCGCAAGCGACCAAGTTATGTTCTGCAAAATGTGATAGGTGGGGAGGTGCCTTGGCGCTCCTCTAAGCTGCTAAAGACCCCGACAGACTCAGTACACAGTTTCCATTTCCCAGTTCTTTGCTCTCAGCTCTCAACTCATCTCGTTCGCAGCTGAACATTAATCAGTCAAACAACCAAATAACTTGCGGACCCGGCTAATAGAGACATAGACATGGCCAGTTGGGAGTGCGTGTAAATGAGTTGAAGTCAATTTAAAGCAGCTAACTGATAGTTATCTCTAGACAGCTGTATTAATTAAAGAGACAAACATGTTATGCTATTTCACTTATATGACAATCGCTGAAAACAGTTCAAAGCAAAGCAGCGCAAAATACTATGGTATAATAAAGAAGCAAGAAATATTTCAAAATAAATGTGTGTCAAAGTTAAACAAACAGCTTTTACGAATATAACATAATTGATTCATTATAAATACGAAATAAATCTCAAGTATTTTGAAAAGTCCCAATGTCTCCTCTTTTAAAAATGGCCTTTGAATTTGCGTATATTTGAGTTCGTCAGAGAATTACTTTTCGATGCAAAGTTTGTCACTTCTTGAGAACCAACCTTTAAACTCTATTATACTAACTGATTCCAAGATAGATCGTAGAGTAATTCATCTTTTAAAAATCACTTTTGAATTTATTTATATTTAAGTTCGTCTGAGAATTACTTTTCGGTGCAAGGTTTGTGATGTCTTCAGAACCAACCTTTAAACTTTATTATATTAACTGATTCCAAGATAGATCGTAGAGTAATTCATCTTTTAAAAATGGCTTTTGAATTTATTTATATTTGAGTTCGTCAGAGAATTACTTTTCGATGCAAAGTTTTCTTTTCTTTCTTGAGAACCAACCTTTAAACTTTGGTATACTAACGGATTTCAAGATAGATCGTAGAGTAATTCATCTTTTAAAAATGGCTTTTAAATTTATTTATATTTGAGTTCGTCAGAGAATTACTTTTCGATGCAAGGTTTGTGATGTCTTCAGAACCAACCTTTAAACTTTATTATATTAACTGATTCCAAGATAGATCGTAGAGTAATTCATCTTTTAAAAATGGCCTTTGAATTTATTTATATATTTTTGAGTTCGTCAGAGAATTACTTTTCGATGCAAAGTTTTTCATTTCTTGAGAACTATGCCTTAAGCGGGCACACACAGCTCGAGGAGTGCGACAAGTGAGCGGCATTAAGCCCATTATTATCTATATACATACAAGTGTAACGGGCGTATTTACATCCGTATGCATATATGCTTGTTACGAGCGGGGCTTATGCATATATACACATATGTGTATATGGTGTAATTAAATTGACATTAATTAAGCTGACACATCCTGCAGCTTCAGTGGTTGCTGTTGTCAGTCGCTGCGGTCGCAGTGCTCAAGTGCTGCTCATTAAACAATTAAGGGATAATTATCGACGGCGTTGCCTTTTTGCAATTTTCATGCGCAAAGTGTTAAAATCACTTAATAGGCAACCAAGGACGAGCAGGTTGTCCACAGTGTCCAGGATGTCCCATTCATCATTGCCGCCCATTTGTGGCCATATGGCGGCAACAGAGTTGCTCTCTCATTATTTTCACCTGTGTGCAACGCTCCACAGTGTGTCTGTGTGTGTGTGTGCTTGTGTTGCACGTGGCTGTTTGTTTTATTGTCGCGTTTAACGGCAAACTGCTGAACAGCGGCAGCTGTAGACATACATATTCGCATGAATATATGATAACGCCGTGGAGAGTTGTCTGTAATGTTATGCCAACACCAACACTAACACCAACAACGGCAAACACTATTGTGGACTGCGGCCGACTCGATGCAACATAAGCTCACATTAATGCAGTTATACATTACACGAACCAACACTTTGGCAGACATAAACCAAACAGCAGCCAAAGAGCTGCCAACAGCCAAAACTGTCGATTCAGTCAGTAGTCACAGTCAGTCAGTCAGTCAGTCAGTCAGTTAGTTGGTAAAGCAATTTGCAGACATGTGTTTTACACACACCACCACACATACTCACCCACACTGCCACTCGGATACAGTCAAGTTTTTGCACACGCCGTTGCACATGCGGAGTGAAAATTCACACGCCGAAAAAAAGGTGCCAATGCATTTTAGGCACCTGTCAACGACCAACAGCAAAATGAAAAAGAAAAAGAAAAACAAAGAAAAACAAAATTATTTCTGTCTTTGGCATGCCGAAGATTACATACCCTTGCAAAATGGTTTAGCTTTTGAGTTTGTTTTTAATATATGTTGAAAGCAAAAGAGGACTCAGTTTTACATATAAAACTGACATAACTTGGCGGAAAAGGTCAGTCACCTTACGATTTAGTAAGCATCTTTTGTAAGGGTATTTTTAATCGTATCTTTCCAAAAACCAAAGTTTTTCTCTTCTCAATCCTTGGGTAGACTTTCTCAAAATTTAGCAAGAATAGTTAAGTACATAAGACTCTACACTAGAATTTTACGACTTCACTTATACACACATTGTAGATAGTATAAAAACTAAAATATTTTATCTTAATTACTATTTTGTGAATTTCAGAAAAGATGTATTCTTAAAATAGTTTGCATTGCTAAAGAAATACATAGAAAAAACGTATCCTTTTAATTTTTTTGAAGTTTATTTTTCGTATATTTAGAAATTTGTTTCAAGTTTTTCAAATTTCAAGTCGATTTCTCTTTTGCTTCTTTAAATCTGAGAGATAAGATTGACAGAAATGACTTCTCTTTTTATGCTAATGTAGTGCTTATGAAAAAATCTTCTTCGTTTCGATTGGCCCCCTTAATGCGTTTCAAATTTCTTGGGAAAACTAGTATAGCCTCTGCGCGAGTACAAAAAACGGAAAAACGTGCAAGAAAGAAAAACGTGGGAAAAAAGTTTAAAGTTTTACAATTAAACAGTAGCCAACCTAATTAAAGCGTTAAGTGTGCTGAGATGTGACCCACAATTGGAATGGGAACAAACTGACAACAACTTGCAATTTTGAAAAGTATGCATCTATTTTCACATCTTACAAACGCCATAACAAGTCAAATGAAATGAAACAATTCATCTGTGTTTTATTTATATCATGTGGTTTATGGTTATTTGCCCGACTGCTATTTTATACTGTTGCTAGAGAATCGTACGTTTGGACCGTTATCAGACCATAAATGTGACTGATGATATTTACTGTCCCTATTTGCAAAAAACCTATGATCTGCGCGATGATGCGAACACTGATATATGATCAGTCTTAATCTATGGCCATAATGAATTACGGAATCGAACTGAATATCTGTGATATGCTGCACGTGTCCTGGGATAGCAATCTGGCCGAGCTCGCCAATCGTCATCACAGACACTATGTGCGACGAGTGACTTGCGAAACTGGAAAAGATCACTTGAATAAAGCAGAAGATCAGCATCGCTTCGAATTTCGGAAATTTGGAAGGAGCAACAACAGCAACCTGGCACAAAGCAGTTATTTTCTGAAGAACATCTATGCCACCAATTTCATAGAGTTTGCGATGGGCAGCTGGTACGAGTCGCACATTCCACTGGAGTACCCCACGAAGACCAAATACCACGACAACATTTATCACAATCTGATTGGCATCAATGCCTTTACGCAAATCTTCAAGCCGCAGATGCATCTTTTGGGCTGCTCCTATGCCTGGTGAGTGAGAGCTTCTGCTTCCTCGAGATTTCTGATTTCTTTAAATTTTAACTTTATGCCTCACAGGTTTGACTATGGTCTTAGCTTGATTTGTTGGTACTTCTCCTTCGGCTATAAGAACAACACAATCTTGCTGCGACAGAAACCCAGGGAATATCAATGCCCGTATAACTTTCCGCTTTTATATCCGGTTTTCAAAGGACGCTGCAAATATAGCGAGTATTTAAGCTGAATGACTAACTACCGTTAAAGAGAACCCACTTATCCAATTAAATAAGTGTAAAGAAATTGTCCTTAAACAGTTTGACAAATATGTGTTGGCCGGGGGTATCAGTTAAGAGAAGACAAGTCATGGGGTGATTATACATGTTTATATACAGGTATATAAACATGGGTAATGCGCCCATCTCCTGCACACCTCAGCAGGCTGGTCAGAGCCACATGACCCTTATCATATCTGGCCCGAATAACCACATCCCAAAGCGCACACTTTCGCCTCAAAGCAAATTCTACAAGCGGGTAAGAAAACAAGAACATATCTACTCGACTTAAAGACACCCATTAAAAAGCATTTGACATTTTCGCATACTTAAAAAAAGTGAAAATAAATTACTTAAATGAACAATTTGGACTACAGTTATTATTTTGTGATTGAAAACATTTAACATTTTTGAATTGCTGAATCGCAATTGATGTTCCATAAATTGACAGATATTCTGTGTCTTACAGATTTCAATAATCGACTTTCGATATCAACTTTTAAGATTTTCAAAAATGTTGCAGACCTCTTTGAGTTTACTCAGTGCAGGGTATGCAAAGGCTGCATAAATTCCTTTTTTCTGGTTTGTGGCTTGTGGTTGGCTGGTCTGATGATGCTGGTGGTGCTGTGGTTGCTCCATCGCCATCTCCATCTCCGACTTCCACTCCGACTCGGACTGCGGCTACAGTTTTGGCTTTGGCTTTGGCTTTGGCACTGCCTCATAAACGGAGTGGCAGCGGCGTAACTGCCCCGCAGGTGTAAAACTTGTTGGTGTATTACTATTATGTTGCTGTTGTTGTTGTTGGTGTTGCACACTTTTCAAAACTGCCTGTCAATGTGTGACATTTCATATTTAAGTTATAATCTGCATGTATTACTTTTGGGATCACATACACACTGCGAACAGCGAGCAGCGAACGGGAGAGGGAAGCTAAGAGACGTGGAGACGCAAGCATGTATAAATTTAATGGTATACAAAATTAACTTGCGGCTAATTTTCAATAAAACTGACAGCTACGTAATATGTAAGCGCACACACACACACACACACACACACACAAACACACACACACACACACACAGTTCGAAGGCGTAAGTGTGTGTATTCTTTTGTGCCTGACGTGCTGCAAATTGAAATGGAAATGAGTGAAATACAAAAACAAACACGCACACACAAATAATATTATGTGCTTATGCATGTTTATGTATATATGTCAATGTCCGCTTTATAAATTAAACAAAAACTTAATAAACAGCTGGAAGCAATAAAGTTGCAATTAATAACGGTGCTCTTCCTCTGCCTCCCCCTCCCTTTATTCCTTTCATTCGATTGTCTTTTGTTTCAAACAGTAAGCCCACACAAAAACAGTTGTAAGAGAGCACATCTCTCGCTCTCTCTCGCTCACTCAATCATTCGAACTGCAGTCTAAGTCTGCCAGTTGCCATCAAACATGCTCCTCCATACATCAAACCAGTTTCATGTCTTATCACTGCAAACGCATCTAAATTATCACGAATGCCGGCAGCAGCAGCAGCAGCAGCAGCTGAGCTGAAGCAGAGCCAGAGCATAGGAGCGCACATACATACATATGTAAACACAACAAAGTTGCCTCTCTTCCTCTTACTCTGCTTGCGATTCATCCTCCTCCTTTTCAATGTTGTCCGCACGAACATGTTGCGAGCCAGCCTCGGGCCATACTCGAACTGGCTGCAGCTCGAGCGCTCTGAGTTCGGTTCGGTCTGATTTGGGGCTCTGTCTGCTGCTCGCTGCTTGCTGCTTGCTGTTCGCTGCTGCTGTTGTTCCTGCCTCTACCCGTGCCACTGCCTCGTGTCTCTCCTGCTGCTCCTTGGCCTAGGGCTATTCGCTTGTAATTATAATATTTCATCCCAAAAGTAGCTGGCGGGCATCAGCGTCAGTTTCGTTTGCGGCTTGTTGCAGGCTGAAGCACAGCACAGGGTGCGACAGGGGGGGCAACAGGAGGACAACAGAGCAGAGTAGAGCCAAGTAGTGCCGAGCAGAGCAACAATGCAGCCACAACGCCAACAATGATGAATTTTTGAACTTGGCGTGTGGGTTACTCGTACAGTAATGTCTGCCACATAAACGCCACAACCCAACGAGAGACAAGCAACAACAACAACAACAAATCCACCTCGCTGCCACAGACTGTGGTCTGTTCTGCTTTTTGTTGTGGCCTTCGCCGCATGTCCTCAAGCGCTGCGTAGTGCTTGATTGTATGCATTGCCCGCTATACCTGTTATATGGCTATATAAAAAAAAAGTAATATATATATACAAACTTACAGAAAAGAGGATTTCATTCTTACGCTGTTTACATAGAAACGTGGCTCAAATTAAATAGTGCCGAACAGTGAACCGGCCTCGTTATTTATGGACAATAAATTAGCCATCAAAAACGGCGCAAAGCAGCGAAGCGAAGCGCTCGAAGGCGCCTAAAAATGTGGCTGACACATGAAAATGCAATTCCAAATGGCAAACACACACAAAATGCTATTTAAGTGCATTGCAAATCTTTGACATGTGCAACCTGCCACAGCGTGGCCAACTATGAGCCCATGGGAGGGCGGGGGGTGGCCAAGTGGTTACGCTGAGGTGTGGTGCATTTTGTGATAAATTGAGCCGCTAGCCGGCAGCCAAAATCATATTCATATTGCTAAAATATTGCTTACCTCTTTGTGCTGCTGCTGTTGCTGCTTGAATGAATGTGTCTGTAGATTTCGTAGTTTTGTAGATGCAACTCGAATTACCGCATCGTTTGCGGCGACATTTAATTAAAATTTTCTCTTAGGCAACTGTCGTGCATATCTAGTTTTGGTTTTGGCCAAAACTTTTTGTTTTTTTTTTTGTTCGGGACGCAGTTATCAGTTTGGCAATTTAGTGGCTTGAAGATAAGTCGCAGTGCACTTAATACCAACTCAGGGAAATGGCCATTAAAACGACGCTTAATGACCAAAATGGCAATGGTTATTCGTTGTTATTTGTTGCTGCCACAGTTGCTGCTTCTCGTGCTGCTGGTGCTGCTGCTGCTGCTCTTATCAGTGCTGGCTGCTCATAATGGCTGCAAATGCTGAATGAAAAGCTGACAGCAGCAACAATAAGAACAATAATAATAACATGCGGCATACCATGTCGCATTGTGCGCTCTGTGCCAATAACATAACACATACGCCGCATTGGTAACAACAACAGCAGCAACAGCAACAGCAGCAGCAGCAGCAGCAGCACAAGCAGTGGCAACAGCAAACTCCAGCAACAACCGCAACGTTTAATTTCCCGTTTGCTGCTTTTGTTTAATGCCGAACGTCGCATTGAAGTGTTTTTCCAGCCACACACACCCAGCCCCACCCACTGCGCCCAGCCACGAATCTAAAGCAAACGGAATAACGGAAGCCAAACCGGCGTTTCCGTGCACCATTATTTGCCAAGATGCTGCGCCATAATGTTTGAGGTGCCTCTGGGACAGACAGACCGTTCACTACCCTAGAAGAAGTATAAATTATAAAATACCTGAGAAGCAACATTTTATTAAGTAGTTTTAAATGAAATTTACTTACTTGTATTTATATAATAAAGATACACAATATTTAAGAAATGAAGTGTTGTATTAAATGTATCCAATTATTATTAATGTCAAATTATCCAATTAAAAAATTCATATATGACTAGGAAACTGGGCAATAAATAGTAGGGTAGCTTTCATATAAGACTAGTCTTGTCAACATTTTTAAAATAATATCACAACTTGATGCTAAGGTTGAACAATCATTTTTTGCACTTCAAATACCCTTTAATGTGTATTTAAAAAGATAGCTGCAATTAATTGTCTAGAGTAGAGTCATCTTAAACTAAATCCTTTCAGTCAACGATAACGAATATATATTGTATTGTTGGGCCTGCTTTAGAAATACCAACGCATTAGTCATTTTCTATGTTCTATGCAATTATGTGCACCATTGAGCAATCACAGACGAGGCTAACGTTTAGACACAATTTAATTAACACATACACACGCACACACACACACCAAACAAAGTGGAGTTAAATGCACAACAAACGAATTCACTGTGTGTACGTGTGCATTGAATTTGAAAGTGGCATTCATGCAGAAATTATGCAACTGTCAGTTGCACAACAAAATCAAATTGCTTGTTGTGCTTCTGTGCTGCGCGAGTGTGTGTGTGTGTGTGAGTGTGTGTGTGCGTGTGTGAGCGCTAAATAATTGCCGCACCCAGAAATATATATATAATATATTTATACAAAAATATGTATGTATAATTTTTGGAGCAACTTTAAAGACAATTAAAGAAAGCCAGCGACTCAAAGTCAAAGTAGAAGTCAGTCAGCTGCAGCTGCAGCTGCTGTTGCCGGTGGCACGCACATTTCAGCCTGAAATAGCTAGGGGCAATGACAAGGCAACGGCTAAGCAGCTACAAAAACAACAGCAGCAGCAGCAGCAGAACCAGAAAAAAGGAAGCAGCAGCAGCGGCAACAACAACAAGTGCATTTAGTTGCGCCGCACGAAATAGCCGGCAGCAACACGCAGAATAGTCGCACACACACACACACACACACACAGACACACATACTAGTACATATACACACAGATATAGAGACAGTCGCTTTCTATATATACAAAGTCTTATGTACAGTCCCCCCCCCCCCCCCCCCTCCCTTCCTCTGTCGCTGTTAGCGCTGGCAGGCTTGAAGGAGTTGCGGATGCTGGCAACGGGCGTTGACTGACTGTACGGGCGAAAAAGCGTCGCTGCGTGAAAAACTCGACAGCCGGCGGCACAAACGCCGCAGCGAAGCCGTACGCTTCGGTTTGCTAATGTTGCCCCAGGACCTTACCGCTTTGATGAGCGAGCAGTGCGCAGCGGACAGCCGAAGGACGAGGCAAGGACAATGTGGCAGGAGGCGAGATCGCACCAGTAAGGGACACTCTCGGGAGGGTTTGCTACTAGCAATGTGTATGTGTGTGTGTGTGTGTGTGTGTGTGTGCGACCTGTTAGTGGGCATGGCAAATTGCCTGCGGTTTTGCGCTTGCGCAGCTCAAAGGTAGGCAAGAACAACAGCAACAACAACAGCAACGGCAGCAGCAACATTAAAGGCCACTGGCCATGTGGCAACATTTCAATCTCCGCTCTGTTATTTGCCAACTAAATCCCCAAAGGGCTAAATTATATTATTTCTGAGTTTGGCGAACTTAATAAATATAATTATATGCCTAAGATACATCAATATATATAGTATAGTATATAAATAATACACATTTAATTCAATTTTCTAAGAGTTTCAAGTTTCAAGTATTATCTGTAAATTTCTTCAATTTCAAGGGTGTACAAAATAATGTATAACAAAATTTAATCGTAACTAGAATTCAAAATAATGGCATTAAGAGTTTTATATTAGAAACTGAAAACTAACAGTAACAGAACTCAATTTCTTAAATTTCAAGAGTATATGAACTAGTATGTCCTAAAATTTAACCATAACACAAACTCATTCTAGGCAGGCTGGCCTTTTTAATGATTTAAGTAATGACAGTAAACTGAGTTTGTACTATTTATTTTTCACTTTTCAATGATAAGAAAAACGTCATCTGAAAAGAATGTGGAAAGGGGCACAGTAAGTAAAATTTATATGGACTGCAAGGAAATATAATACTAAATATATTTGATAGTAAGCATACAAATCGATCTGGTGCCCTTCCTGACGTAACAGAGCTGTACAGAAATGATAAATTTGTGACCGACTCGTAAGTAAATCGTAGTGAAAATATTGAATATCTCAGCTAATGTTCAGTTGTAAAATAGGCTGTGCTCAGTACGTGTAAACTCTGTTAAAATCAATGCGGATGGACAGATAAAGACAAAAACTGTAGGCAACATCGGCGATCGTCGTTTACGGGCTGACCTGAATTTACCAGGACTGCAGGAGCGTTGCGCCGTCTCAGCCAACAATGATCTATTTATGTTATCAAAACTATTGGACGAAAATGAGACTGAGTTCCACGCAATAGAACAAATGGAAAATCGGCAAAAGCTACCCTCGACCAGATTTACACACAAGAATTGCATGCTGGCCAAACAAGTCAAGACCTTTCCCAAGCAGCCAACAATTAAGCTACAGAAATCAGAAGTACATGCTCCAAAACAAGTTCGGCCTTCCCAAGGAAAGCCGAAGAAAACCAAACAGAAAAAATGTTACTTAAATAAAGACGTAAACTCCGCAGAAGAAGATTGCTATGAAACAGCAGAATCAGACCAAGAACCAGATGTGGCAAGTTTCTGCTCTGTGACTTTCACTAAAATAAGCAGTTCCCTACTTAAAATATTACTTTAATACTTTTTATTTATTCCTTTCATTTAGAGACCATTAGCAACCAGCTTGGTGCAGCCAATTGTGCATTATCAAGGGGAAAATCCGCAGCTTGACAATGTGAGGCCAACAATGTTGTGCCACAAGTGCTGCCAGAAGCACATTAAAATCCATGGGGTGGCTCAAAAAGTAATGCGATTTGGTAAATCTCATGTGTCGTATTTAAGCTTGACTTTATTATTGGGTTATCATTTGGTGTTTTGCCTGTGCACATTTGCATTTCTCAGCTATTTGCTGTGCTATGATGTTATCGAGTATATCAATGAGGAGCGGCGCTATTTGGTTAAAATGAAATCGGCTGGTGTTTTAGCCAAAGGTTTTTACTACCTCATGCGACTGTTAAAGTTGCCAATATTTTAATTGGCAATTCCCAGTGTTCTATTGTTCAGCTATGCACAAAAGCAATTTATTTATTGTAAAATATGTGTAAATTGATATATTTTAGTCATAAGTGTTAAAATCTAGTTGCACTCGAACGCGTCCATTTCTCCACAAAACAGGCCCCATTTGCGACCAACTCCCACCGTTCAGCGTTCAGCGCTTGACCAAATGAAAAACAAACAGTTCGCTTTTGTTGTTATCCCAAATAACACTAAAAACTACAGCGAGAATAACAACAACAACGACACCGAAAATAAACCGAAATTGTAAAGTGTTAAAAATAATAAATTATTTCTGTTATTCCAAATGGTATTAGAGAGCGACCATGCATAAATTTAAACTGCGCGAGTGTTAGAAAAATATTAGCGCTATCGCAATGATGACCAATTTTGGCCACCGAACCGAAATTCGAATCCTAATGCAAACATCAAAAGCGATTACTGAAAGGACCCTGAAATTCGATTTATGTATGTGGCATTTGAATAGGTACCCAAAACAGAATATTAACAATCCTCTAATGAATTCCGTTCAACTGCACCTTATTTTAAATAAATATATAAAATAAAAACACATTGTAATAGTACTTTTTTACTAATTAACTAATTTTTGTGAATTTCACATTTAGAGTCCGATTTTATATGAGTGTTTCAGTTATTTTTTTTATTCGCTCTCAGTTAACCAACCGATATTCTTTAACGGGCAAGCCATAAATACAACAAGCTATAAATACAACAATATTTTAACTCTTTGGGGTAAGGGCATAACGACTTATAGATGTGTCATGGCCTACAGGGGCTTAATCCGTTTGCCTGGGGCTCGCAGCAGTTTATACTTGTGTGTATGGCACAATTTATATAATTTGAGCCTATTTGAGGTGATGGGTCTGTGGAGGCCATAAATCAAGGTTACTTTCACATTGGCCATAAATACACGTAGGCTAACGATTGGCAACAAGAAGTCAGGAACAGACCGCCAGAGACTCCCACAACTGTTGGCCAACATCGAACTTGCTCGTGCAGTTCTTTGCTTCGACTCGGGCTAGAGCGTGCGTGACTACGTGTGTGTGTGTGTGTGTGTGTGTGTGTATTGTTATCACAACAACAGCATCTAAATTATCATGGCCAAAAGGCAAACGCAGCTACAGCAACAGCAACAGCAACAGCTTACAACGTAAACAGAACACGACGAACAATGCGACTCGCAGACGCCAACGAAACACGAAACATTTTTTACTAATAAATCGCCGCCAGGGAATTTCCCATTGCTCTGTTCCTCATCGTAATACATATTTCACATGAAATGCAGCCGGTGGCAACATGAGGGCTAAATAAAACTGAATAAAAAATAAAAATCAAACCCAGAGCAAAAGAAACGCAACGAAAGCTGATCCAAAAGCTAACTCTTTGCTTTTCATTTGCTTAGCCCAAGATTGTGATTTCTTATTCAACCTATTGGCATCTGAAATTCTTAAAACCCAAATTGTTTACAAAAGTTTCCTAAAGAAAGCTTTACAAGTATCTTTACTTTCATGTTCATGTTTGAAGATCTTTATTTTATACTTGAAATCCATTTCCCCTTTTTTTTTTTTTGTTTAATTTAAGTTTTTTAGGTTTTTAGTATTATGTTGGATACCTTATTTTTTTATCAAAGGAGTCAATATTTGTACTTCAATGCATTTAAAGTTTAGCTTTTGGTATTTTGGCGTCCTCAAACATTTCGCGAGCCACATTTCTCAGCAGTTTTCCATTGAAGTTGACAGGAATTCTATTCACAAATCGAACACCTGCATGCAGCTGCTTGTAGGGCACAGAAATGCGTTTTGCCACATGATTGATGACCTGCTGTTCACTTAGTTCACAACCTGCTTTCCTGATGATTAAAGCACCAGCTGCATCTCCATAAAACTTATCCTTAATACCGACGACACATACTTGCTGCACAGCTGGCAACTCAATGATGATCTTCTCAATTTCGTTGGGTGTATAATGCATAGACTTGTACTTTAGCAAATCCTTCTTACGATCAATTAAATACAGCTGATTGTCATTATCAAAATAGCCCAAGTCACCCATATGGAACCAGCCCTCAGAATCGAGTGTTTGTGCTGTTTGTTCCGGATTGCCATAGTAACCGTTCCAGGTTTGGTTCGTCTTGACGAGTATTTCGCCAACCTCATTGTGGCCAAGATAGATGCCCTGTTCGTTCACAATACGAGCACTTATGCCCGGCAGCAAAGCGCCAACCAAATTCTCCATTTCAGCATTAAGGCATAACGATATGCCATCGGTTTCTGTTGTACCGTAAACACACACAAAGATTGCAGATTCGAGTACTCGTTTAGCTGAGTGGACAACGCCCGGAGAGACCCAACCCCCGGAATACTGTACGAACTGTAAACTCGACAGATTCTCTGTGGTGGCCAGTGGGCTGGCGAAGAGCTCATTAAATTGCCAGTGCGATAGATAACAGTAGGTCACCTTCCATTTCTTTATAATCTCCACAATTAGCTGCGTACTAATTGGCTGGCTACTGACAATGCGTGCTGCTCCATTCAGAATGCTACTCAGCAGACACTTGATAGCTGTCAACCAATCCAAGCTGGCTGTGGTGTAGGCAACATCGTTGATGCCGCTGGTGCTGAAGTGGAAAATAATATCTCCCGATCAATAGTAAAGCAACCCGTTATCAAATAGCAATATACTCACGGTGATATTAACAACAATTGCGAATTGGTTAAGGTGACAGCTTTTGGCAGACCTGTTGTGCCCGATGAGCAGACGATGGCCATTGTTTGATCGCCACCGTGCACTAATTTACAAGGTCTATAAATTGAAAGCCTAAAACTAATTAGCTTCTTCGAGATAACTCAATCTACTTACACATAGTTATTTTCCGTGTTTGTTGTTTTCAATAGTTCCTCAATTCTGAGCACATTCACGAAATGATCGTTCAGCGTTATAATCCTTGGCTTCCAGTCTTTAGTTAACGTTTTGATTAGCTCGTAATTGCAACCATCACAAAATATTAGCTTTGGCTTCGTTATCCCATATAGAGCAGCAATAGTAGACGTTTCAAGCAACGGATTGACGGCATGCACGGGTGTCGTATTGAAAAAACATGCAAGTAGCACATCAGTTACATGGATGTCACTTTTGGCTATGATTCCCACAATGTCCTCGTGGCTCAGTCCTTCAGCCCTTAGGAATTGTGCAATGCGTACGGCTGCAGTCAAAGTTTCCGCATTTGTAACGACTTTACCATTATCATGTGATGTCTGTGGCAAACAGATTCCTTAATAAATACACTGCATGAAATACTTCCGGCTTTTTACCTGACATATATTTGTGGGATCATCCTTAAGCGCTTGATAGACAACTTCTCCTATTGATGTTGTGGCATCGGCAAACAGCACATTTTCGGGACCGTGCCAATATTTCTGCTGCTCATTGTAGTATGTGTCGATTAATGACATTTTACTGAACTTCATTTACCAGCATTTGAAAAGCAACTAAATTCGCTTATCAAATCAAGCAGGTATTATTAGTGTTGCTTGAATTATTTAGATTAGGAACTGATCGGTGATAACACTTATATAGATAATGATAGGTAATCCGTTCAATAAGTCAAGGTCATTTCGAATTTGCCAAGTATAATGCATACGCCTTTCATATCTTATCGGTGCCACATACATACTCAAATATAAATAGAATTGCTTTTTCATAGATAGGTCAAAAACCTTATACAATAAAATAAAATAAAACACTTACACAATTCTGGTAAATATATTAAATATATATAAATAAATAGTTAATATTAAATATTTAGTAAAATATCCAAGATCGAGATTTCTAACCAGAGTACAGAGTTTGAATACCTATAGAATGCAGATAACTTTCAAAAATTGTCAAGGGATTCAAGCAACTATAAATTATAAAAATAATAATTCTATCAATTCTAATCATGTGTCGAGGATACACATCGTGGGATTAGCTTTATTTTCAACGCAGGCTTAAAGATTGGATGCAAGTCGAGGTCAGCTGTAGAAAATGGTTGGCGTCTGAAAACGCAGACGCAGAGAGTTTGATGTGCTCGAAGGGCTCAATTGAACTTAAGGGCATTCCCATGCACTCAAATACAACAGACACCAATACACCCACATGCGGCTAAATACACACACATATGAAATGTGGGAACTTTTTGGCTCTTAATCAGTTTGCCTCGAAGTCAAAACCACATCGCACACAACAAACACACACACACACACACACACACTGATAAATTGAAACCTATCTTTGGTATTTTGTTTTTCTTTGAAGCAACAATGCGCCAACAATGAGCCTGGGGCTATCCTTAGTACGGACTACGACGCTCATTTATTTCACAGTCGTGGACAAGATAATCGCCAATGTCCGCTTAGAGGTAGACGAAGACGATGTCGACGACGACGACGTCGACGACGAAAATGTTTAGGCCCAATACCGAATGCTATATACAAGTATACTTACGATTATATGTATATGGACTGCAGCCAAAGTCGTTTCTCGACTCATTTGCTGTGGCTTTAGGAAATGTATTTCAATAATTTTCACACGAAAATCAGTTGAATGAAGTCGTTGCTGGTTTTCTTTTTTTTTTTCTTTTGCTCTAGCGTTAAGTCATTTATATGTCTTTTAAGTCTTAATTTGTCTAGTGGCACCACAAAAAATATTGGTTGCCAGTTGCCAGTTGCCAACTGCCCGGCAGCTGGCCAAGCAAG
The DNA here is from genome assembly GCA_035043785.1 of Drosophila planitibia. Taxonomy (NCBI): domain Eukaryota; kingdom Metazoa; phylum Arthropoda; class Insecta; order Diptera; family Drosophilidae; genus Drosophila; species Drosophila planitibia. The sequence continues at coordinate 1,336,760 of JAWNMS010000052.1, forward strand.
TAAGCGAGCCATATTTGCTGGGCCATCAGTCAGAGCTCAACTAGATTCAGCGCAGTAGCAACTGGAAGTCAAGTCAAACTGGCAGCAGGCACATGCAACTGGCTTACACACGCACACTCTATAAACACAGACGCACACACACACACACACACACACGCACACACACACACACCAACACATAAAGCTTGCTAGTTGACAGGCAAGGGAAAAAGCGGAACTGTCACAGCATCATCAGAGAATTGTGTGGCGCTGCCACCTTTGCCTCGGCTTGGTTTCCAGCTTCAGATTCAGTTTCTGTTTCAGTTTCTGTTTCAGCTTCATTTGGGTATCATCGTTGTCATGGGCAACGAACGACGTTGTTGAGGCGCTGCTCGGGCACCTCTGGGGCCTGTTTCGCTTGTAATTATAATATTCCAGCCAACCCAAAATGTTGCCCCGGGCCAAGCTGCAGCAGCAGCCACAACGGCCAAGGCAGGAAGATGAAGCGGCGTCGTCGACGTCGTCGTCGTCGTCATTCGGGTCCGCAGCCACACGGAACTTTTTTTGTTGTTCTTGTTGTTGTTGTTGTTGTTGCTGTAGAACGTAGCTGTGCCGCATGCAACACGATGTCGCCTGAAGACTTTGCGGATGACCTCGAGCGCCACAAATGCTGATTACGTAGACGCTCCCTTCTCCATTTCCTCGGCGAGACAACAGCAACAACAACAACAACAACAGCCGCAAAAAAGCAAAGCACTCACGAAACTTGTGTACCCTTTCTTAACTGCATACTCACATCAAGTGAAATATTGAAGGTGATAAAGCAGCGAATAATAACTGTGGTATCTGTCCGAGTAAATGTGATAAATGACAAGTCATTAGTAAACAAGATACAATGCCAAAACGAATTAATAATATATATATACATATACTGACAGTCTCTCTGTGTATATATATAAATATATATATGTATAAATACATTTATTTGCAACTTGTCTTCAACTTTCTATATCTCCCTCTCTCTCTCTCTCTTTCTTTCCGTTCTGAGCGAAAGCGTGTAAATTACTGCCATACTTTTGATTCCAATTGCATAGTTATGGATTATGACATAGGTAACATGCTCGCTGATATCGCCAGCTGCCCTTATTACAAACAAGAGCTGGCTGATATGGTGCCCTATGGGTACATATGGGTTGCACTCACTCTGTAGGTGTACATATATATATATATAAAGAGGGCGAGCAAACTTTTTTTTGTTGTGCCACCCGCCAGCTTTAGCTGTTTTTGTTGTTGATGTTGATGTTGTCTCGTCCATATTTTCTCTGGCAAGCTCTACATAGGTGTGTGTGTGTTGGGGGGACGGCCTTTGCGTGTCCTTGTGGCTGGTTGGCCATTTACATAGCTTGAGGTATTTCAATTTATTTCATTGTGCTTTTCATATTATTGTATTTGCAATTTTGATTGCAGTTGCCTTTTGACCACTGGCAACATAGACGAGAATCCCGATGCATATGCAAAAATATCGAAAGCATCCACACTATCCCGTCTCCCCCTTTGACCCTCACCTTCCCCCTACCGTCTACCATCACAACTCCCACTCATCTATCCCCCTCTTCCCTTTATATTTGACTGAATGCGCTGAGGAAATGCAATCAGCGCTGCGTTGGATTATTGCATTTTAATTGTAGTTTAAAGTTGTGGAGCATTTGTTGTTGGTAGGGTTGATGTGGTTTGAGAACAAACTAAAACAAAGTTCAATTAAAACAATATTTTGCAAAGAGTTTATTAAAGAGCACAACGTTTGAATTAAGTAAACAAACACAAAACATACATTTCTATAATCTGAAAGTAAACAACAAGCAAACCATTGTCGGCTCAAATTTTTGCCAGAAGCGAAATTTGATTTTTATGCTCATTTTTCAGCTGGGCTCGTATATCAAGTGATGAATTAAGAACGGCCAGTGAATAGTATAAAGTCAGAAAATCATTTCTAGATATGAAATATCACAGAAAGTGACAGTCAACTCAGTGAAGAATGCCTGCTGAGGTGACTCCTTGAGCAGCAATGAGAGAGTAGACTTGACTCTTCTAGCTGCAGGACTTTAGGCAACTTGAACAGTCAGTTGTCTAAATATTTCCAGCTTAATTACATACATTTTCTCATCTATAATTCAGCTCTTACGTTTCTCGGCCTGCAAATCATGACATCAATATTTCCTCGACTTTAGACAAGCTTTGCATATTTCGAGTTTAAAGACATTTTGGCAATGACAGGCAACTACTTCATTAAAAAAATGCTCAATTTTGATGTGGAGAAGACAAACGAAACGAACCAAACAAATAACAATAGAAATACAATATGCATCTCGTCATCATTAGTAAAACTCAACCAGTTCCAACCCAAATGTCATGTTCAATTTCGGCAAACAGATTTCATATTCTTTTTAATTGCGCCTTGTCCATCAACAATAACAACAGCAACAGCTACGAGAACTGTCTGTGCCTCAACAATTTTCCTATTAGTTGCAATTGCAAGACGGCTCAAATTGAAATAGAAAACTTTTCATACAAAATATATTTTTGCAGCTCATTTGAATACTAATAATGAAATATTCAGCTTAAGCCACAAACTGGAAATTCTTAAATATTTTTCAATGATTGGTACTTATTTTGTTACTAATACTGTTGGCTAAGACAACTCCTGCTCCTGGGTTTGTTTTGTTTTTTAAGTTTAACAACTATACATAATCTGCAAATTAAAAGTGCTACTCAATTTTAGTTCTCAGGAAATTCAAATAAAAATTCATAAATGCTCTTTAATATTCGTTTGGAATATCCTTAGTAGTATTTTTGTGGGTGGATGTGTTATTTTGCACTCTCTTCAATAAGGCAACACCCACTCACCACACATATAGGATGCGATAAATCAGTTACTCAAACTTGACCAAATACACAACAATCACCATAACAATAACAAATACACATTGTGTACGAATACGAATATTCAAGCATAAATTGCAAACAATAAATAACCGAAAAATTGTAAATAAAGTTGCTTGCAAATATTTCATAAAGTAACAATCAGCTTAGGGCCAAGGAGCAGATGCCAAAAAGCAGCAGCAACAGCAGCAGCAGCAACAACAATAACAACAACAACAGCAACTATAAGGCTGGAAGCAACGGTAAGGCACCGACACCAAGCGAGGCCAAAAGTATTTGCGACCAACTTAACACACATATACACAATAACAGACACACACACACACACATAAACTGAATGCAGCACACCCGCTTATGCTGCTCCTGCTTCACCCCTGCCCCCTCCCACCCCCCGCACCTCACCGCACCGCACCGCACCTTATTCAGGCGGCTCTCGTATCGAAAAACGAAAAGTAAAAAGGCCCGCAGCAAATGTTGCAAGCAGCGCCAGATAAGCGGGCGAGCCAACGACTGAGGTTGAAACTGAGACTGCCGCTGCGGCTGCGGCTGCGGCTGCGGCTGCGACTGCGTCTGGTGGCATCGACGCTGGCAGCGCCAACTTAACATTTTTGGTATGCAAACAAATTTTATACTTGGCCAATGTTTAAACTCTTCAATTGGCTAAAAGCGTTTTAAAGGTTTTTTTTATTATTATTTTGTGCTGTGTGCGCTATCTAAGTGTGGCACGATTATTGTTATTATTGTTGCTGCCGCTGCTGCCAGCTGCCATCCATATGAAAAGCGGACGGGAACGTAAGTAGAATGTACGAGTATTAGCAAATGCATCAGAAGCTGCAGCAGCAAAAGCAACAGCAACTGCCTCAGGTAACTGTGCTGCAACGTTAGAAACTCACATACCTTGCCAATTGTTGGGCTTATAAATAGCAGCCAAGACTTTTTGTCAACGCCTCACAGAAATGCACTGAAAATAAACAACAATCGCAAATAAGAATTCGGTGGTCGAGTGTGTGTACGAGACTAGGAGATACCCCCAACTCAGATAGTCTTAATTAAGTATTTTTATATATTTTATAAATCCTTTCTCTTGGTAACATTTCTCAGGCTATAAATATTGATTTGATACACGTTGACTTAAAATACAAGTTGTACAAGGTCCCGAACTAAAACAAATACAAATATTATACAAACATTTTCAAAATAATAAAGGTTAAGCAAATAAGACTCCAGAGGTTGCTGTTATGGATCCCAAATTTGAATTTAGAACCATAATTTTCTGAAGCTTCTATTTATGTCTAAATTATATTCTTTTTTTATTTATTATTTATATAATTAATTACATTATTATTTATTTATAAGACTTATAAAAACAAATTAAAAAACTTGAGAATATGCGAGTAATAAAAGCTTTTAAAAATTTCCTAAAAAACACAGAATCTGCAAATATTGCACGAGTTTTTTGCATTCTAAGCTTTGTTTGTTCTCAGAGATAGAAGGATCTAGATGAAAGGATCATAGATTCCCACCACTGGATACGCCCATTACTGTTGCTATTCAATAGCTATAGGGTATATAGTCTATAACAAGCGCTGGCTAGAATAACTTGACGACGGTCATATAAGAGCACCCAAGAGCTGACCCCCCTCCAAAAGAGCAGACAAAAGCAAAGCAAGAACCGCTTGCAAAAAGGGGAATAAAGAAGTAGAAGACGGAGAAGACGCAGATGAAGCAGAGGAGACCGACAGCAGCAGCAACAACAACAAATTGGAATATATAGCTGCTGGCCATAACGGTGTTCATAATAATGATGACGTGGCTTCTCACTGAAAAGCAACATAACGATGAGGCTGCGGCTGCGGCTCAGGCTCAGGCTCAGGCTAAGGACGAGCATGAGGCAAGGACATCAGCCGCAACATAATGAAAACGAAGGGAATTTTCAGCTGCTGCTGCTGCCGGTGATGCTGCTGCTGCTGCTGCTGCGATGCGATGCGATGCTATGTGACGCACGAGACCGCAAAATGCCCCACGGCCATTGCAAGTTCTCAAGTGCTTCCGGCTCATAGGTTGCCTACCCAGCGGTAGAAGAGGGAGAGAGATAGAGAGAGAGACAGAGAGAGAGAGAGAGAGAGAGAGAGACGTGAGGAACCGACACAACCCACTCGCAACATACCGCTGCCAGCCAGCTTTGGCCGCCAAGCAACCAATACTGTTATGTGGTTTTCTTTGCACTGTGGCACTGCGCCTCTTGCTGCTGCCGTTGCTGCCACTAACCATACGGGAGGCACCGGCAACGTCATGGGACGGAAATGAGTCAAGCGTGACATTTGCTCGACGAGCTGGCGGTTGTCACGCTACGCTGCGCCGCTCCTTGCCCTTTATGTGCACATCCTTTCGTCTACATCGCACACACAAACACACAGACACACACACACACAGACACACATGTGTAAGTGTGTGTGTGGGTAGCGGTGCCGCAAGCTACTCAAAAGGAAACTCCTCGTATAACGCAAATTAAAAATCCAACTGCCAGCGCCGAGTGCGAGGCAAAGAAAATGTCAAGTAATGGGAAACTAACGGGTAAATACGTATGTGAGTGTATAAATACCAGCGATTCGTATGTATGTGTGTGTCTGTGGGTGTGCCTGTGGGTGTAAGTGCAGCTAAAAGTATGCAACACTTTTTTTGTGCAGGCAGCAGTCAACTTTAATTAGCTTGGGAAAGAACACATATTTCAGCTTTAATTTTCAGCCAAGTCAAGTTATTACAAATATTAGCAAAAAGTGTGCAAAGGCAGCGAACCCCGACTTGTAGATACCCTGTGTCAAGCTTGAGACGCTTTTAGTTAGCCTAGGCGAACGAGAGAAATATTCCTTTAAGAACAATTTCCTGACCAGACTGTAGCTAGGTTGTCGCATTATTATTAGCCAATTTTAGCTGTTACAAAAGCGGAACATCCTTTATTTGTACTCGTTTACCAGCACGGTATAATTATGGGGGTCAAATTTTTTTAAGCAACTCATTGCCATTGAGGCAACAAAATGGCCGCCAGCGGGCAACAATTCAACATCAAAACAACTGCATAACAAAAGGTGTAGCACATATCATGCATATTTTGGAGAGTAAATTGCCGCCAACGGTGCCCAAGCCTGCCCCGCTCCGCCCCAAACCTTTAACTCAGACAAATGGGAATGAAATAACTGAATACCGCACCCCCCACCCCCCCAACGTCAACCACCACACCGCAATCAACCTTTGGCTGCGGCTCGCGTTTTTGGCATGCCAGCGGCCAAATATCGATGTAAAGAATTAAAAACATAGGTACACGCATAGTAGCTGGCTGGGGGCGTGGCAAACGATGGAAGGCGGGGGGTCTGCTCCTAAACTGCGAGCAGATACAATAAAACATGCAAATATGCGCCCAAGGACATTGCAATAGCAAATACAACAACAACAGCAACAACAACGGCAGCAGAGAAAGTAGCAACAGACACACTGTGAAACACAACACAGGCCGAACATCAAACACACACCACACACACACACACACATGGCCACATACGTTGTCCTCTGATGGCGGTATGACCGCAGGTGTATGTGTGAGAGAGAGGGAGAGTGCGGGGCGGAGAGATACCAAAGGGTACAAAGTTTATTTAGCTTTAGTCAAAATTAAAGGCCTTTGTATATTAAGTAACCACGCGGCACACACACAACACACATACATAAATGCAGTGCGATAACAACACACATGCTGCCACACACTCACACACACACACACATTCCCACCCACACATGAATACTTACAGTGTTGAAGTTGTACATAAAATATGCCGCTGGCCATTCGGGAAACCTCTAAACATACCAAAAATGAAATTTATACAACAAAAAATACAAAAAAAATTGTATTTCAATGGTGGAACCAAAGGACGCCGCAGGATACACGCTGCGTACCTCACAAACGAGCTGTAAAGTTTTTAGGGTATTCCAAGTGAGCGATGTATGTGTGTGTGTGTGTGTGTATGCTGTGTGTGTGTGCGCTGTGTGCCGTGTCTGTGTCTGTGTCTGGTTGTGAAAATACTTCGGCCGTATTTTGATTTCATCAAAGCTTTTGTGCACATTACTGGACAGGACACATTTTGCGGCAGTAAAATATATTTCCTGAAAACGGATGACATTAAAAACGGTGCTACGAAACGGAGACAGTTGCTATCTGGCAGCCCAAATAGGCTGCATTCATCTGCTAAGCCCATAAACTGCAAATTGCCATCAAATGTAAACATAATAAATGTTGATTTTATGACTTGTACGGAAGTTTAAGGCAAGAAAAGCATTTATGTAGCTACTAGGCGAATATGTTCTGGATACGTTTCTTAAGAATTCAATCAAACGTTTCGGTAGCCAATTGAGGGCTTCAGTTACGAAATATTAAAGCCAACTTGCATGGAAGATATGAATAGTATTATTATGCCGACCATTTAAATATTATTTTATATAGTTGTAGTAGAATTAGAATGCTCACCTGTCTCTTGGCAGGACTCTAAACACTAAGAGCTCACCTAGCTGAAGCTACCTATAATCAGAGCAAATTATAATTCTAATATAATTATATTAATAATTCGATAAAAAATTGTACAAATTCCTGGAATTGAATTCACGCAAAAGTTAGGGTTGATGGAAGCGCCATAGAATCAGAAGGGGACACAATAGATCTAACTAGGTCGCATCGCATGAAATTCCCCAATATTATTAATAATAATTCCTGTTAAAACCTTTGAACAGTTCAAAAATGCACATCGAGCTGATGAGCTTTAAGCTTAATTTCGATATTTAAAATTAAAATCAAAATAAACCATAACGAGACACATGCACCGAAATTCCATTGGGTGATTGAATGCTTGTCAATTTTACTGCAATTTTTACAAAAAGTTCAATCCAAAGCGATACACAAAAGCCGAATGCAGCTGCATTATTATTAACTGCAATTGCATATGAGTATTTACAATTCGCAATATACATGCAGATTCAAATGGAGGCTTCAGTGTTGATGCTGTGACTGCGAAATGTCACTGCAAGAGCATAAAAAATGATGACTTGCCACGATGTCTGATCCGTTGGCCCAGCCATATCCCAATGGTACAATTTTTTCCTTGTGTATACGTTGGACATCACAATATTTATAAAAATGCATGGAATTGCGACAAATTGTGTAACATATACATATATATTTAAATGCTGTTACACTGATTGACGGCGAACCGTATCTGCGGGTAAAATGTGAGAAATGTAAACGGGCGCACATGTCGTATGAGTAATGTTACAGCTATATATATCAAACACTCGATACAGGTCCACAATGTCATATACATATTCGTTTATAAAAAATATGGCAAATTTAAAACCGTATTTTTAAAAAATAAAATAAATGTATATTATTGCATTTATTTGGAGAGAGTACAAATAACTTATTCAATTCAATAGAGCATTTACAGCAATTGTATCGATAGCAGACCTGTGCATTATTTACATTAATTTAATGAATAAGTACACATTATGGATAATATTCATAAGGCAATCAGAAAATTAAAAGAAACACCCAAAGATACCCTTTAAACTTTACTAAGTATAACCGTCGAGCTTGTAGAACTTGCAACAGCTGTCCAAATAAACGCAAATTTTAGATAATAGTTTTCGCTGAATTAAAATGTATTGTAAGAAAAAACTTGAACTTTATGAGTGTATTAATGTTTTCATATCTTATAATCTTACATTATAAATTATCATTTAGTTAATGCTTCAAGCGATTTAAATTGCATTTAAGCGAATTTAAAGCTTAAAACTCTACTGACTCAATACATATAAATTAAACTCGAATAGCGATGGAGAGGGATTCGCACAGAGGAAAAAACGTTTCGCAAGTTGGCATTACACAACACTACACACACACTTACTAACACACACACATACACATAAACGCACACATGGAGGAAATTCAAACAAAGCTTAGAATTTCCAACTATTTCCGCTGTAGGTTTTACACATGGCACAAATGTTCATACATTTTTGATTAGTTTTATACAAATATTATTTTTGATTTTATTACAAACAATATTTATAAATAAATAAAATGTAACGCGCCACACACACGGTCACAAGAAATATGAAAAGCAGAGACAGAAACAGAGAGAGGGAGAGGGAGAGGTAGAGAATGAAAGAGGAAGCGGAGTGGCAACGCGCTTCACAGCTCGTGGCATGCATCTTTAATGTTGCCGCTGCAGCAGTTGCAGCGATTTGCATATTTTTAGGCACAGGCACGTCGCTTTACCACTTCGTTTGATGATTTTGATTCTATTAAAGTGGATGTTATAGTACGTTATAGCACTGTGCTACATGGCCATATAATTTTATAGTCGCACGCAGCTAATCTGCATTTAAATGGAATTTTTAATTATTTTCGGAGCAGACAATTCGCCGCTATCCTTTGACAATCACTGTGGTCGGGGTGTTTGACTCTAGCTGGCGGCGACAAAGCGTTACCAGAGCTCCAACCAGACTCAAAATGCTGTTGTCCAATGTCCAATAAAATGCAGTTCGATTATTTATATAAAGCTTCAAAATTCTGCTGTTGGTTTTGCTGCTAGTGATGCTTGTGCTGCAGCTCCCTGTCGTTTGTCCCGATACTAAGCACGAGCGCATTTTAAATTGCCAATCAAAAAGTGGTGCACAACCACTAATATTAATCGAAGCAAGACTGGTCAACATAGAGTTACTCTAACATATCCTATCCTTTTAAAAAATATAGATCAAGCACATTAAATTTGCATTGCAGAAAAGCTTTTCAGATTTAGGTCAGATCAAAATTGACTTCTGCTGTGATATTCCTGTTGTCACATTCTGATAGTTGGAGGGTATACAAATATCGAAGAGCGTTAGGTTTTAGCGGGGACTCGCAGCACCTACCAATTTGCCATCAGCGGCTAAGCAAATAAGAATATTAATGGTTTTTCCAGCCATTGCACAATATTTTCCCATGCTACCGCAGCTCCATAACACACCTGAGCGAGTTTTCGATAAGAATGAATTTCCACCCACCTCTGGGTATGTGTGTGGGTGTGCTGTGTGGTGTGCGTATCATGAATAAAATTAAAATGGCGACATTTTACAAAATTGCATTTCATTTATGTCAGGAGAGAGCGTGCAACAAAAAATAAAAAACAGGATTGCAAAGCTGTAATTAACATGTTAATTAATAGTTGGCTGCGGGCTAAATAGAAAATAAAAATGTTGCATAATTTTAGGCTGGATTCATTTTTATACATATTTTTGTAATTTTTGTGATATTTTAATATTAATTAGTTTTTTGCAGCAGCTACAATGAAGGAAACATTGTATATTAATAATTTTTACAGAATGAATTCAAATGTTTTGTGAATCGAACAGGAGCGAATAATCGAGCACGCGCAGAGGACAACGCACAGCCCCAAGGGTCATCTTATTTTTAGGTGGAGGGGGTGGAGACGTGGGGACAAGTGGGACAAGAATTGTGTCATGCCGCCGCCGGAAGTGGCTGTAATACATAGCAAGTGGCTGTGACGTGTATATCCAATGGGGAATTTAACGCTCTCCTTTCAATTCTCAGAGTCTCGGGCTTAACTCGAGGTTTTCTTGTACGGTTACTGCTGAGCAGGTTCGAGCATTCCTGCACGGTCCACAAGTAGCAACAGCGTCGGCCAATTGGCCATTGGCGTTTCCTACGAAAATTCGTTAGCTTATGTTGTTCTTGGCAACGATGTGAGCGTGAAAGGGAACGTGAATCTGGACATGGTCGTTGGCGATGAACGGTGGTAGTAGCCGGGAATGTGAATGAGAATGGGAATGAGAATGAGGGCAACTCCAACTGCAAGTCTCGGTCTCTGCTTACCTGTGACTGTTGCTGGTGCTGCCAACTTTTGAGCCAGTCGTGCAGCAGCAATAAGAACAACATCAGCACAGAGCCGCCACACGGAGACATGGACGCACTGGCGCAGTAGCCAACGCCCGAGGGCAACGAAAACGGAAATTAAAAAGTGCAAAAAGAAAACAGCAAAGGAACCTCTAAACCATAGCCATTTCCGCCGTAACCATAACCGTAGCCGCAACCGTAACCTGCTCTGCTTGACTGACTGACTGGCTGAATGAGTGAGCGACCCACCTGGCTGACTGACTGGCAACAAGATACCAGCACATTACAATGAATCCCGCGGCTACAACTCAAACAAAACTTGCAGTTGTTGCACACACACACACACACATACACTCACATCACATACACACACTCACACACATGCAGACGCTTATGAAAACAGGATATCATTTCTGAACTACTTCTCGTTCCCAGAACCCGAGCGCGCTTTTGGAGGGTGCCTATCCTTGTTGGCTGTTGAGCCTTAGCCAGTGCTGAAGCCAAGGACTTGAATGCCAGGATAATGATGCCCTCTGCAAATCGCAAAAGTCGTTTCCAACGACGTTAGATGACAACGCAACTTCCTCTTTTTTTAACCCACAGTAAAGTCCAATCGCAAAAAATTCCGTATGTTTCTCACGGCTGCTCATTCAACCTGCTTCAACCGTACAGCAAACAAAAGCCCAGCCTGGAAATCCATTCTCCTTCTGCAACTTGTCTTTAATCTGTCACTTGTGTACGCTTTAAAAGTGCATATTTATCTCACTTGTTGCAGCCAATATTTAATATATAGCGATTATACTGATAAAACATAAATAATAGTTTATTTACCCTTACAATTCCCAAATGAAATTTTGGGCAGCCTTCAACTATAAGCTTTGCTCTTCCAAAAGATGTACATATTTTTCTTAAGTGAAATATTCATATATATTCGTTTCTTTTTAATAGACTCTCTTGAATTCAGCTAAGTCGGAAATGTCTTATTTTATTTTTTGCGAGACGTGTCTTTTGTTAGGTTCGCTATATTTCACTCTGTGTCTCTCACTTTTCCTCTCTATCTTTCTCTCTTTTATCTTTATCTTCCTATCTGTTTTACTGTCTTACTCTCGCTCTCTTTCTTATTCTCTCTCTCTCTCTCTCTCTCTCTCTCTCTCTCTTATTCTCTTTCCCCCTATCTTGCACAACCATCTTAATTATTTCAAATTAAAAGGCTACTTACCAAATTCGAATTGCCATGGCTTAGATCCGATGCAAACATAATTAAAAATAATCATATATAACGTTATATTATATTTCATACTTTTTGGATCAGATGCTTCAAATATTCGACAACGGAATGCAGTTTATTGTAACTAGTATTGCAAATTTGGCACAGTGTACGTTTTGGAAATGACTTCTCTAATATGACTGGAGGCCATTTAGCTCCAGATGCAAGGAATACTTTATCAAAGCTAAAGACAAAATCTCGGCTAACTAACCTCAAGTTGCTTTCTTCACTCAACTCACACATACATATGTGCCACAATAGGTGCACTCTGGTCTCTCACTCTGGTATATGCCAGAACGCGTGGCAACCTCTCAAGGCAACTGGATGAAAAGCAATTACTTTTTCGTTTAAAATTTTCTTACTTCGTAAACATTTAATTTCCAATTTTAATTTGCTTGAATGCATTGGCACATACAAAGGGCGAGAGGGGGTAAGATACAATTCGACATCGACACAATGTTCAATATCATATCGCATATCGAAAATGATGGGTTGGGGTATGTGGGATGTGGCGCTGCCACATGAGCCGGGCTATAGCCCGAACTGGCCTGTACTATGTGAGTGGCTCGTGGCTCGTTTCTCGTTTCTCATTTACATTAAATAAATATTGTACAATTGTATTGAGAGCCAGTGCTAAAGGTAAAGCCATCCAAATGAGCTCCACCTACCCAACAGGCGGCAGCTGCACCAAAAAGCCCCCTCCACTTCTGCGGCACGGGCAACATCATCTTACAAATGGAATACAGTTTACCTGCGCCTGTCTCACACCCATCCAATATCACCCCCCACTCAGGGTAAATAACCAAAAACAGAAAAAAACCGAAAAAACCCAAAACGAAATTGCTTGAAAAATTGCAGTACAATGAATAAAATTGAAACATTTGAAGCATCCTGATGAGGAGGAAAGCCTTATGGAAAATGTATGTTGCATGTTGTATGCAAATGTACAAACAATATTCGTATCGTTCTTATATTGCAATTTTGCAACTATCAAAATATTTCCAGCAATTGCCTCTCTCCTTTGCGACACCCTGTAAACAAATACAGGCCAAAGTGGGTGTCTCATTTGCGATATAGTTCAACTAGTCAGATATTTAGTTATATAACAAATTCAATGATATGCCCACTTCGTGTATTTCCTTAGCATTGGATTTCTTTGTCATTCAATTTCACAAAATTGGGGTACACCTTTAAAAATGAGATTAAGGATAGGATGGCGACAGAAATGAGACACGTTGCTTTTGCTGGAAATTATTACCACAATAGATACTTGAAGGTATTTATTTCCTTGAGAAAGTATAGTGAAGTCGAGCATTCTGTTATTTTTAATTCCCATCAATTTTTGTGTGCAATAATACATTTTCTTATAGTATACTTTGCTGTACAAAAATTTGCATAACTTTTTGTATCAAATTAATTTTTTGCTATGTTTTTGCAGACACAGGTTGTGTGTACGAATGTGTGTGTGCAAGTGTGTGTGTGTGTGTGTGTACCATCGTTTTTAATGGCTCAGTGAAATCCTGTGACTTGTGACGTGTTATCGTTATCCTGCCAGGCTTCACTGACTCGCTCTGCAGTCCGTCTCTGTCCGTCTCTGTGTTTATAATTTACTTTGCTTTCTGACAAAAGGATTTTAAAACAATTATTTTAATGTTTTTCGCACACAAACACACATCTGTGTGAAATTGAGTTTTATATATTTTAAACGACTTTTGAATTTTTGACTTTTAAATGTAATTTTTCTCTTCATTTCACATTTAACAATATTATCTGAGCCAAAACGTACAAAATTGTATTTAATAAAATGTAAAATAAATATACAGTTGAATAAACTTTGTGAAAATATATTTGTTATTCAAAATTAGCAAGCTGAATGATGTATACAAAACAATTTCATTGCAATTTTTACAATAATTGACAGCACAAATTTAATTTTTGTGCTATTCGAAGCGTTCAATAAAATTCGTTTACACAATATTATCATAGACCATTCCAATTGGATTTAAAGTATATTTACATGTGTAGCCAATTCAAATGACAATAAATCATTGCTATTAGACATTTATTTGAGTTCTCTGTCACATAAATTGAAAACGCAATGCAATTTTATCATCGGTTTCAACCGTTTTTCATTTGGATTTATTATAACAAGCTAGTTGCTGATATTTTTTGAAATCTCTTCTTTTTTGCCCACGCTTAAGATTTGTCGTCTTAAATATGATTAATGTTTTGCCTATAATATCTTAAATCTATGCATAAAGCGAACTTATCAGACCAGCTGGCATTGCAACTGCAGCAATTGAATGATAAATGACGCTTTTAATTATGGAATAAAACTTTGCCATTTTGTCTAGTCGTTTTCATATGCTAATCAGGCAAAAGACGAAAAAGTTGTTATACAAGCAAGGAAAACAGATAACGTGAAGGCGAGACAGGTAGTAGCAAGAAAAAACAACAACATTATCAAGATGAGAGGCAGTTGGGGGAAAGTAAGCAAAGTCATTAACATATCGCACCAATGAAAATGCAAATGCAACACAAATTATCTAGCGAGTGTCCTGTACAGAGCGTCCTGATGCTGTGGCTACTGTTCCTTGGTTGATCGCATGTTGTTGGTGGCTCATTAAAATGCGCTGCCATCTTGCGAAAGTGAAAAATTACCCAGCCCAGGGAGCAAAAGTACGAAAGGAAAGCACCACAAGAAAAGGAAGGAAAAACGAAATAGAAAACTGCTGAATAGGTATAAGTATGGTCAAAAGGAAAATGAGAAAAAAATGTACTGCGGGGCAAAGGCAAACAGACGTCAGCTGAATGTGGAATGTGGAATGTGGTAGTATCTGAGCCAGACTGCTGCTGCTATAGAAAAGGTGTTCAGCCAAGTGGCTGCCAGTGGTAGCAAGACCACCCCACCCCACCCACCTGTAATTGTTGTTGTAGCTTTACGCATTGTTAGCACTTCATAAAACAAAGCTCATGAATATTATGAGCTTATCTTTCAATTGTTTGAATTGTGCAGATTGTGCAAATGCAAATGCAAATGCATTTGTTGCCATTTGGTCAAGCAACGATTCGCGGTAGTTGATGTTGCGGCACGCTGCGGGTTATTGTCACAACTTAAGCAGCTTCTGCTTCAGCTTCAGCTTCAACAGCAGCAGCAGCAGCATTACAACATGCCTCGCCTGTCTGCCTGCCATGTGCAGAGCGTTGTAAATTCACGATTAAGCGTAATTACACCCCGAAAAAAGTCAACAATGAAGCAAAGGATAACGGCAGCGGCAAGAGCCCAACTTAATTGTCAGTAAGTGTTGCTTAATACCCATTATCTGTGGCCACGCCCACGCAAGCCTCTCCTCATGTCAGCCGCATAGCCGAAACTTAATTGTTAGCTTGCCAAACTTTTTGCAACAGCCAACAAAAATTCAACGAGTCAGCTCAACTCAACTCAACTCAACTCGAGTCGAGTCGACTCGCATTATTAACCCCTTTACTTTTGTTGCTAATTAAAAAACTTTTACGCAGCGCCAAAAAGAAAAGTGGCAAAAAAACTGCCAAAGACATGGAAGCACTCGTTTCCCGCTCCAGCTCCCGCTCCCTGCCTCCTTTTGGCCATACATCCGACTGTTTACACAGAAGCAATCATACGCCATGTTGTACGCAGAGTTCGTCGCTTCACTGTCAACAATACGCGTGTCGCTCAACAGTTTCAAAAGCAAAAGCAAAAGATCTTCCCATGCCACACGCCACGTCATTGTGCTGAAGTTTCCATTAATTAGATAAAAGTTCTGCTTCCCCTAAATTGTTAATGAGCCAAGAAACGAGCTGCAAATTATTTGCACACAACAAAAGTCACAAAAAGTTGCACAGCCACACACAAAAAGTTTGACATGCCTTTGCACTATATATACACAAATATAACCGGCTGGACTATAATCTATATTTGACAGCAATTGTTGTGAAGAACGTATCGCAATTATACCACAAGTAACTTGCAATGAAGGCAGCCCTTTAGTTAATTAGGTATACAAGTCGGTTACAAGAAATACGAGTTTCCCCAGGCACTTCCGACCCAAAAGAAAAAGGTTAGCTGCTGCACTCATCAAACTGAAAAGAAAACGTGAGGCTATAATTGAAATCTAACTTCAAATTGCTACATTTGCAACTAAAAATAACACTGGCAGGGTGCCACATTTATTTTAAAGGGGTTCCCTTAAACTCTTATACTTATTCTAATTTCGAATTTTGAAACCACTTAGCGTAGAAAAGACAATACTAACCGACCTTCGAATTTCACGCTATATTTTTAAATCACATCTCATATCTTCTCGTAGCTATCGTTGACGTTGTATTTATTTTGTATTAACTACAGGTTCCCCCTAAGCCGCAGCCCCTGTTTCGCATCTTATGCAGGCTCAAGACTTTATCAAATATGCCAGTACACAAATTAATTAACCCCATTTTTTTATAGCTAAGCTTCATGCTAATCAAGCTGAAAAGGTAAGCGGAGGGTTGAGGGCAAGGCCAGAAAAAACCGGAAATGCCGGCACGAAGAAGAGCCACACCAATCAAATTAAAAGGGACCGGTAGCACATCAAGTAGACATGCTTAGCATAGATACAACACAACAAAAAAAACGCAAAAGAAAAACCTAATAAAAAGGAAAGCAAGAAAATTGTATCTGTTCATAAAACATGAGTTATCTGTGTGTAGGTTTTCGAGCGGAAGATGAATTTTTTAATTTGTGATGCTGCTTCCCGTTTTAATTGTTGTTGACAGACGACTGAATGACAGCGTAATTTACAATCCTTTTGCCCTGCTAGCTGTTTCTCGTGCCTTCAGATGTGGTCGGATTTGGGGGTGAAATTTTAATTAAAGAAATTGCGGTTAATCCCGTTAGCAGCGCTACAAAAAATTGTTATATCTTAGAGAAGATGGAGGCAGTCTGCCTGGGGCAACTGTAATTTTTGTATTTTCCCGCTCAAATTGTGTAGCATGTTGGCAACACAACATTTTTTAGCTAATTGTTAAATTTCAACTCTTCAGCGCCCCCTCGTATTCCCCCTCTGTCTATCTCTCTATCTTTATATCTCTTAACTCTAACCTGTACAATTATTATGTCATTTTCGGTGCTTGACAAGAATTCTTGCATGCCACTTCAAAGCACCAATATTTTAACACCTTCGCAGGAGGACAACAAAATTTGCTTTCATTTGCATGATATTAATGGGATTTATTGCCATGGCTAGAATACGTTAAGATGAAGGGGGCGTGGGGTACCAAGTGTGCCACGTACATTCTCGTGCATATTTGTCAAAGAAATTTAAGTAATTGCATTTTATGCCATCTGAACATCAATTTACATACAGATTATAACAGGAAATTCATTTTCAACTCGTACGCACATTGTAATTGTGAACACAACGGTGAAATACTAATAAACTTGAAAAGAGTTTTGGAAACAATGCGATAGAAATTACGATATCAATTTGATTTAAGAATTAGCAGAGCCTGAAGTGATGACTTTATGAGTTATTGCGTTTTGCCGCTGCTAGAACTTCGACAGTTAACCAATTTTTAAAACCCAATCTTTTTTATACCTTTAAATGGGTAAAATGGAGGAAGGAAGCATCTACGACTTAAGATATATTTGTTCTTGAACAGAGACTATAAGAACTAGGGACTTTAAAATTGTATATAAGTTCGCGTATATCACGAGCATATCAGGTTTGTTGTATATTATCGATAACCACCTCCGTTTCGACACATATCGATTTCCGATAGCAATAAAACTCATATTTTAAAAGCAGACCCTTCTAATTGATATATAATATGCGCTTATATATTTTGATTGATTTCTTTATTTAATGTGGAATAAGAATGGTTTAATTTTTAAATATGTTTCAATAAAAAATGAATTAAATTCAAATTTTAAGTTAGGAATTAGATAATGAACTACTCCAAATTAAAAGGAAGAAATTAAATAAAAATTTAAAACTAAGGACACAACAAATAAATCTGGGGTATTCAAATGTAAAATGTTGCAAGGTTTGCGGATCTCAAAAAACAGTCAGTCAAAAAATTGTTAAACGTTAGTAGCTTAGTAATAAGCAAAGTAAAAATTGTTAATAAAAGAGATAAATAGTGAGATAGAAAATAAATAAAAAAATAAAAGCAAGTCTCTAAACCTGTGGAGTAGGATAAGTTTACCACAGTAAAGCACGCTCAGAGTATTTCTGAAGATTTATTTTTATTTATTTATTTTATTTTATTCAATTATCGGAATAGAAAGTTCCATCGAGAATACTTGAGAGCAGACATTGTAAGACTTACAAATTATCCGAACAGCATTGTGCAAGAGCCTAGAAGGAATATTGTCCAACTGTAAACAGTTTATTAAGAATTCATTCTAACTTGTTTGTGATAGTTTGTGATAACTAGATTAATACAATATTTATGCAAGATGATATAAATACATACTTATTACAATCAATTACAATACATTTGAGATCTGATCACTCTTGACTCGAGAGCAAAGTTACTTGCTTATAATGTTAATCACGTTAAAAGAAAACTTAAAGCCCAACTTGGTTGTGATTCCTGTGCAGCCAATCAGCCATGCAAGGTAAGGTTGCGGGTCATGCGGTTGGGTGGGTTAGAGGGTGTGTTGGCCACGTAGTTGCTGTGGGACAACATTCTCACATTCTCGTCGCATGCATGTTATAAGAAATTAACTTAAAAAGTCATTTTGCAGGCAGGCAACGAGACAGCGAGACAGCTAAGGAGCAACAGCGCGAATGAGAATGAGAAAAAAGGATTAATTGCATGGAGAGTGCTGCACGAAGCTGAGGCCATGACATCGCCGGGATATGTGGCAACGGCGATGGCAACACGGCACTGAATATCCTGGCTTTTCCATAAGCCATTGACTTGCACATCTGCATCCACATCCACATCCGCATCCTTTGCCAGGACAACACACACATGCAGACAGACAGCGGCTGAAGCATGTGCAACTCGGGCATGTGTGGAGTATTTTTTAATAGTGTTTCGTGTGCCTCATGGCGTTAATTTATGCCACAAAATCATTTTCTTTTATACACGCAGCCACATGCAAAATAAAAATTAAAACTGAAATATGAAATATGAAAAAGGTGAAAAAAAGACAAGAAACATGCAAATTGCGTTGCAGCGCCTTCGGCGATGAGTCGCAGTTTATGTCAAGTGAAAAATGAGTGCGAACTATGACATGAAATATGAGCGCATCCCAAATGCAACAAACCCCCTTCATCCCCTTAACCAGCCCACACACCACCATTTATTAGTGCGCTTTGAAAATGAAATAAAATAAGACATAAACAAGTAAGAGTGCTCTGAACGACTGTGCCCGACCAGCAAATATCTTGCATCCAACTCAGACCTGCCAAACTTAATCGATTCACAAAAGCAATGCATTTTTGATCAAAACTGCAAATCTAGATTAACAATATTTTTCTAGATTCTAAAACTACACTTGGACAAAAAATGTCCCTGAATTTTAGAAAATCTACATACTTTTGGCGCCAAGGGTTACTTATCTTATTATTCGCAAAGTAGATTTATAAAAGATTGGCTTGCATCTTTCTAAATCTTAATAGAAAGTTATTCCTAAAATTTCAAAAAATAATATGTCTAAGCTCCAGGATATTTACAGGGTATGGAAAAAATGGAAGCGCGGCTTATTATTGAGTAGTATTAGCTCATATGTCAAGCGAAAATCAACAGCGAAATTGAATCGAAAACAAAATCGTAATAAAAACACATTAATACGAAATATGTGAAAAGAGAAGAGCAGCCTGATAAGGAACTGTATATTAAAAAGTTGGAAATACAAAATACCTCGAAGTATGTGTGAGTGTATATATAGATAATAATATTATGTGTTATTTTGATTTACTAGCCGTGCATCGACTAATAAATGCGAATTTGTGCGAATATAAACAATTTCAAATAGTTCAAATCGCCATCGGAAGTTCACAGTTGCAGCCTGACCAACTGCGAAGCACAGACCAGACAGCAAATGTTGTGTAATCTAAGACGTAGTTGATTCAATTGAACCAAGTCTGTATAGTATATTTAATTAGAATCTATGTATATATAGTGTATACTTTATGTATATACAGAAATATATTTTATTTCAAGGCCGTCGTTTCATGTTCAAAGTCAATTTTCGTTTTCACTGGCACTGGAGCAAGCTGACTAAATTAGGGAATTGCAATGTTACTGCAATATACACATGTTGTACGAGTGTGGGTGTATCTGGAGGTTATAGAGAGTGACAGTAGTGGATACGAGTAAATAGCAAAAAGTATAGTTCCATTGAGGGTATTATAATATTTTTACTGGCTTGCAACACTTTGAAGGATATGTCTGTGATCCCATTAAATATACTCCATACCGACTCTATAAAGTCTATTTATTATATATCTGCAGCCGAGTCGGTCTAGCCATATTTGTCTGTTTGTCCGTCCGTCAGTATGAACTAAAGGATCTCAGAGATAATAAGAACCAGACTCTTTAAATTTGGAATGTCAGCTCTCTAGTTATTTTTTTATCCTTCAGTATCTGTTTCGGCCCGTAGAAATGAGAGCACAGAGTGGAAATTTGTCGCTGAGGGGAAATTTGGCAATAAATCTAAAATAATATATTTAATAGCTGGGTTCAGAGTATCTGGTAGTCGATCTCACTCTATGACAGCATTCTTACTCGTTATTATTATTATTTGGTTGACATGCACATCTCTTAAGATCTCGCAAGGCATATTTATAGTTTATTTAGCCCAGCTATATAGAACAAAGAACTTACAGTGTAAACTTTAGTTTTTCTCTAAAAAAATTCTAATATTTTTAGCTCTTAAAATGAGATCCACTCACTCAACGAGTTGCCTTGGCTTAATTCATTCAACTCACTCGCCTAGAACGATTTCATATTTTTCGCCACACGTTTCCAACGCAACTGTATATAACGACATGAAATAAACATTGAAATATTAGCGCAAACTAAAATATTATTTATGGGATAGACAAGCTTATACATCTGAGAGCCAGACACGGGTACGTGCCTCTGCTGTCATATAAATCTTTCGAATACCAATGTTTAGCAAGGACGTTTATTTTAACAAAAATATCAGAAGCAATATTTGTATGTAGAAATTCCAAAATACACTTAGAAAATGCGATTGAATACATGAAATATACGAGAATCAAACTGTTGTCAGACCTAACCAGCGTTGAACTTGACACTGAAACCCAAACCGTAGAGATACGCGTTGACGTCTATATAATAAGGTTCTTTATATGCATATACTAAAGTATATTTAGAGATTACGCTCAAGACTGATCGGATCCAAAGCTCTGTACGTGCACGCCACTGATCCATTGACACGTGACAATTGCAAACACAAAAATGTAAACATAATGATGATGATCAAGATGACATCATGATCACCATTTGGAGAGCATTCTGGTCATATATCATCCCAGAGAGTGGATCGCTGATAAGAACCGCCACGGCTGACCTAGTTGGCAACCTGTGTGTCTCTTTTGTTACCTATGATTCAGCAGTCGAACACAAATACACGTACTTACATAACCCGTGGAATATTTTCATATACTCAGGAAAACAATCCCCCCAATCACTCTTAGAAAATCGACATAGGTTTTTGGCAAAGGGTAATTCACCGCACTATTCAAAAAGTATATTTCTAAAAAGGAATGTTGTGTGTTTCTACAATCCACCGATTTTTCTTAATTCACGGTACATTTTTTAAAATTAATATAAAAATTTCGAAATTATGGCGTAATTTTTACATGTATATTTTGCATGTGTTTTCTAAAACTGCCTTTTTTATTGCTTGTATTATCATAAAACATTTGTATATAAAAATTTCCCATATGCAACCATTTTTAATAGCTTATAAATTCCAAAAATTTAATTTTTAAAATTTTCTAAATATCAAAAGAATTTGATCTACAAAGATCGGCTTGCATTTCTTCTTTTTCGAAATATTTCCATTAATAAAATAATATAGTAATGAAAAATATAGCAGAAGCCTTTTACTTCAAAAAACCGTATACTTAGAAATTAGTTCTAATTAAGAAAATCTTTCTAGTCTTCAGGATTATACAGAGCGAATTTTTTTCTTAGTGTATTATTCCTGCGAGAGCCAAGAGAGACAGAGAATTTCAATGTAAATAAGTTTACACATGCAGATTAAAGCAATTGCTGAGAAGCGAAATATAAATGAGTATTTGACTTTACTCACCATAATTTGTCATTCCGATAATAATTATTCTCAGCAGGTGGAAAAAGTCGCGATCTTTTTTGTCTCCTCTGAAATTGTTATCTATATTTTAAAATTTACATACATAACCTTAAGCAAAAATAAATATTTGAGTTCAAGCCATGAACAGCGTTAAAAGCGTACACTCAGTTAAGTTAGGACCTGGAAAATCATTAATAATATTATAGCAAACGGAAATGTGAACGTGTTTGAGTGCTCATTTGTATAACTTGTTTCATTATAGCATTTAAGATAATATATATATATGTATATAGTCCACAATTGATTATTATTGATTTATAGAATACATATTTAAAAAGACCAAAACATTAAATACTCCATTTGACAATTTCCCTTTGATAAATTCTTTTACAATTCCCCTCAACAATGTTCTCTACTTTCTTACGGCTTTTATAACACTCACTTAGGATCTATCGATAAATAGCATTAAGTTGCGGTCTCTCAGTTAAATTGTATCATCATCATCAGGAGAGCCATTAATAATATTAGTACATTTGAACACAGCACATTTGGACCATCCAATTAAGGCACTCCGTCCCAATATTGTAAATCATGTGATAGACTCAAGGGCCTTGAAATGAACACAAATAAATAAATGAATGGGCCATTAAATTAAAATTGGTGTCCCAATCATTTATTGAAGAGCTAGAAAAAATTCAAAGAAGTATGCTCGACAATGGGTCATTCTGTATTAATCAATAATAAATTGATAAAATCTTGTATAACAATGAAATCAGCTTTCATATAAGTTACTTGAATATAGATTGTTAAAAATATTTACAGTGCATTTTATTACAACAATCGAAATATTTTTATATACAAAATATTGGTACAACATATAAATAAAAATATAGATAAATATAGTCTACAGTTGACATGTGTATGTTCCCCTTGATTTATATAGATTATGTATTACTACGCAAATTAGCTAAACCAAAACACAGCAAACTTCTCCATTCTTGCAGTCATTGCCCGGTCTTTCCAGGTCTTTGTTGCACCTTTCCATGCATTCTCCCGAGAAATGCGAACACGGCGCTGGTTTAACCGAATCTGGAGCGGCATCGGAATAATTTGCGGTAGGCACACACACATAATAACAAGCACAGTTACATGTGAGAGACAGTATTTTAGGGGTAGAGGATGAACAATCCATGTTAGTACATTTTTGTTGATCGGAATTGGTGAAAAGGACAAATAAATATAAAAACAATATATGAGTACTTCGAGCAATACCAAATGAATCATGATAAGCTTTCGGTAATTTACTGTTAAGTGAGTTAAAAATTTGAGAGCTTAAAATTTGACTACTCACACTCAAAGCAACACTCCACACCGTACTTCTTGTTGGTGGGGCAGAGACCCTCGTAGGATGTGCGCTTATCACAATCCCTAGTCTGGATACATAAACCTCCAAGTTTAACACATTCTTCTTCATGAGGCAGATATACACGCACGCCCTCATGCACTATAAGTTGGGGTTTAAACATATATACATTTAAATATATATATATATATATGTACATATAAATTTAGTATCATTATCAGATCAGACTTACTAAAGAATTTTGGATCATTATCGTTCACTTCGTTTGTCTCGATATCCGCACAGACAAATTGCAGCATTATAGCTGACACTAAGCACAGGCCAAGAAATATGCTCGTATTTGACATTGTTGTTCTTTTACGATTAGTATTAATATGTATGTAGTATGTTATTGAATATTTATTTTGAAATATGTTTACTCTCGCTGCGTGTATAAAAGTAATCCACACAATAGCACGGTTTGTGTAGCACTGAGCAAAACTAAATTCGCTCCAGATGCTTTTCAACGAAAAATTATTGTCGAACAGAAACCATCAAACGTCAGCGGGCCGCAACGATGTTTTGCAAAACTCGACGAACGATCGGTAAATGAGACAAGAGGCAACCACGACAACAACAACAACAACATATAGCAACAACAGCCAGCAGCCAGAGAGTCGGACGCAACAGAGAAGAGACGAGGAGAGGCGAACACAGATGAGCAGAGGAGAAGGTCGGGGAGAACGGTTTAAATGGGCAGCAGCAGATAGCAAATAGTAGTGTTGAATGCGGGCGCTCAGTTCAATTGAAGAGCGTGAGAGTCATTAATAATAATATTGGCGCGTTTGATCATGGAAACCCCAACATGATGACGAGTGGCGCATAAGAAATCAGCCGGCAGTAGCCAGCAGGTAGAGGCAGCAAACACACACACACACCCCCACCCCCACCCCTCCCCCACCGGAAGCACGGTACTCAAACCCAAAGCCAAACACGATCCAAAATAAAACATAATTCATTTGTTGTATTCACGCGCTCTGAAAAGCATGCCAATAACTTAATGAATGGCCCATCAAGTATTTAGATTCAAGTAGTATTTATGCGCCTCTTGGTTTATTTAACAGCAACAACGAGTGGACTGATCGACTACAACTGACCCTGTCAGCAGTCATCCCGGATATCAGAAGTGTGTCTCAAAACTTGTGGTTGAATCTCAATTTTTTTTATATATAAACTTAATACAAGTGCAATTTAGATTCTCCATAGTTACATAATATTGCACAACTTTATGATTGCCTATTTGGAAATTTCTTGGCTTACGGGGTATTTGCGAAGCCAGGAAAGGCGTCTATAAACAAATCCAGAAGTAAGACTTCTTCATGATTAACCGCATTTATCGATGCGGAACGTGATTTAACTGCATATAACACAAATGATCTGGTTTTGCTCCCGTTAAGATAATCTGTGCATGTGTAGTGTGTGTGTGTGTGTGTGTGTGTGTGTGTGTGTGGGTGGGTGTGTGTTGTGTTGGGGAAACAATCTGTAGTTGTTATCAGCTGCAATGGACTTCGTGTGCCTGCTTGTGTCAGCTGAGTGAATTTTTGTTTTTGGAAACTTTAGCAATGTACAAAAATAATAATTTAATTATAGCTCGATGCTAAAATAAGAACAAAATTGGTACTAGAACGTTCTCTGTTAAATATATTTTATTTTCAGTTAATAACAACATTTCTGCTAATTACAGACCTTCAGTATTAAAAGTCTCGTTTCGCTCACAAATCAAAGCTATATACATATTTACTTGACAAATAGAAATCAAAAATAAAAACAAAATGTTCTGTTGCACAAATCTCAGCATTATCAAAAGCGATTTCGACCATGAAATCTCATAATCTGAGTAGAACTTAAAGAACGTTCATTGAAAATCCCCGACTTTAGTCATCGCCTCTGATAACAAACCGACAAGCGTGCTTTTATGCTGGAGAACAGCAAGTTATTCTTATTATATTGACTTAAACTTATGTCATCGTGAAAATTGTTAATAAAACGGAATACAATTGCTGCATTCAACTTGAACACCTGTCGTCAATATTTTGTCAACAGCTTAAGCTGCTCTACTTAAAGCATTCAGGTGTTTTTTTTAGGTCATGGTTGAGAATAGAAAGTTTTTGGAGTTAGTAATTATTATTGCTACTAAGCTTATTCAAAATAATTATAAATATCATTGGAATCAAATGAATTGCTCCGGAAGAATAAGAAAAAGCATTTATTGTACTTTACTGGTTAGTGGCTCAAGTTTTTAAACTGTTCTTAAATAAGCTTACAAGAGTATTTAATTTGCGGCGATATTTTTTTTTTAATATTCAAATTGAAAAGCTTTTTGTTAAATATTGGTTTTTAAATCGTTTTCTGCGCTGCTTGTTTCACACATGAGCACTGCTTGATTGCACTACTTGCAACACAGCAGTATTTGAACTGCTTGAAAGCACTGCTTGAGGCACACTGCTTGATAAATTGCTCAAAAATCGGTAATTTTTTTAAACCAAAACGTGAATCATTTTCCACTGAATTCTGTGAGCAATATCTTAAAGATTTGCATACTCATCCCAATCGACAACTAATGAATGAATAACCAATTTTTAAATGAGATAAAATTTGATACATTTTATTAGCTAACAAAATGCTAAATTAATTGCGAACAAAAAATAAATGGACCAGTGGAAAATATTTTAACATATTTTGTCATTCAGTCTTTTTAAGCAATTCTAATAACCTATTCGTTAAATATACGGATGACAATTGCTACAATACAATATATGTAATATAATACATTTCACACTGCACTACAAAATCTCGACGTTTTCGACATTTTGAATTTGGCACCAGGTGCACGCACAGCAAATATCACAGAGACGTTATACAGTTATATTCGGGCCGATAATGGCCAACTTTCATCCAATTACGCCTGTGCCTTTGGCCGCTCATCAATTGTGTAGGCGTTGGTGGGGGAGTGGGCAGGGCCATTAGTCGCATCATTGGCCTTATTCTCACTGTTGAACGGTATAACAAAGACGCTCGTCTTGGCGTCATGCTGCATTTTAATAACAGTATCGTAGCTGGGCGGGGCAAATTCACTATACGATGGTGAGGGTGTGGGCGGGGCCCGTTGTGCCTCATTTTGCATGGGATTCGCTCGTCGGACACGCATGCCCCGGCAGCGTCGATCCGAGCAGGCCATCAGCATGAAGAAGGCGGCCAATGCCAGAAATGTTGCCACATACCACACAATCGTGATCACATCCATTGCCGTCTGTGACAACTCGTTGCTGGAATCAG
Source organism: Drosophila planitibia (assembly GCA_035043785.1). Taxonomy (NCBI): domain Eukaryota; kingdom Metazoa; phylum Arthropoda; class Insecta; order Diptera; family Drosophilidae; genus Drosophila; species Drosophila planitibia. The sequence goes on from JAWNMS010000052.1 coordinate 1,363,854, forward strand.
ATGCTGAAAGTAAATACAAATAGGAGATCATTAGTTACCAATAAGATGAAAAGTATGCGTATTGCAAATAACATTTAAGCTTAAGAAGCCACCAAGATTGATTTTGAAATAAGTTAGTCAAAATCTAAAAAAAAATAAAAATAAAATGAAATAGATAAATGTGACAAATATTTATTCTTATGCATCTAATCAATAAAAAACGAAATATCACAATTACCCGGATCTTTTTGCTACTATATACCACAACGTAAATATATCCCCCAAATGGGGCTTATCAGGCTGACGTCGGTCTCCAAGTGGAAAACTGTTGAACCATTCGTCATTTGATGACGCAAAATATTCACTTTGCAACAGCGCGTCATATTCCAACGAATACATGAAATGATTGAGTGAATCCATTTGCGCTGGACATTAAGTGGGATTGCTTATAACCTGTTCGTCAACCAGTTATTAAGTTGTAACCTATAACTGCAAATTGGTTTCAACGACAACAACATTATTTATATTTTATTATTACATTTTGAAATGCCTTTTACATTTTCTGCCTTTAAATGGGAAATTGTACCGTACAGTAAATACTCGAAGTGCAATTTGAACAAATTTAAAAATTGAAGTATATATAACGTGTTACAATTTGCAAAAAAGGAAAAGTTGTCTGTTATCATTTTCAGACTTAACATATTTTTGAGTTCACAAGAAGGTAAGGTTTATATTCAACAAATTACAATAATTACTCACACTATTCTACTTTTAAGCTTTTGTACATTAAACTTAAGTCTATCTGGGCACAATACTTACTGTTTTTATAGACAAATATCCTAGATTTATTATCCACTTGCTCGGTAAATAGATCCGTCTCCGTTGTACCGTTAAAAGTCGTTCTATTATATGGCAGTTGTCGTGTAATAACGTTCTCCAAAGTCAGCACATAAGACTGGCCATGTACAGCGGGTGCGTAGACACTGAATACTGAAATGGTAAAAATACAAAAAGGCTATAGAACCTGCATTGCTGATAAAACAAGAACGCAACCAACACATGAACAGCAATAAAATCACACCGAAATGATGATCACACAGATAAGCTATCAGGTATGTTACCATTGAATATGCTTCCCCTCTAAATAAACAAATACTTATAAATTGTATATTACTACCCGGTCATTCCCTGGCTTGGGCGTGTGCAAATTACAAAGGCATACAAAGAGACAAAATGCCCAGACTTCCATATACTTTTGTCAAGGGGAATTATGATCGCAGCAGTTGTACATTTATCGCAATGAAGCGATAATATGAATAATTAACCAATTCGTTATGGAAACGATAATAAGCCTAATACGCAAAGGCGCAATTTGTCAAGTAGTTTCTTGATAACCACTGGCGTCCACTGGTCTATGTCTAATTTTAACACCTGCCACCGAACTAGTTAATGGATCAGTTTACAATCGCATAAACAGGCAAAGCACTTAAGTGCCGCAACTTATGGGTAAGTTCAAGTTCCATCATAAACTTGCAGTTAATAACACATTGCTATTATTAGTTGAGCAGGTTTATCGATTTGTTTTTGTTATTGTCTACTTTTTTTAATCTATCATACGCTGCCGGAACATTCGACGATTTTGCCTTTTCACCATTTATCAATCGGCAAATCAAAAGCGCGTGTGTCAGCGACAGAAATAGTAAATATAATTATCTTTATGGAACCGCACACGGCACACGATTTTGTTGCAAATTCAATAATTTGACATATTTATTCTCTTCACTCTAATTTCTGGTTGGATTTTATCAATTTCACAACGCAAGCGACCGATGTACAAAAGTTTTGTTGACCCAGGCTCACAATGCAGCAGCTGTCCATTTTCCTTATTATTTTATCGAACTACTTAGGGGATGTCTTAGCTATTATTCAGACGCCTCTTGGGCCCGGTGATTATGTCATGCAATCTGACAACTCTTAAGTCACAAGCTGCATCTGACAGCCACATTAAATGTAATTTATTACGACAAGCACAATTTGCTTAGAATAACAGTGACTTTATCATCCGGCTTTATCTTTAGCTACTCATTGCCCGCACCATGAAGGAGCACAAATTGTTTAGTTTGAATAGTATTTTAGTTCTTATTTTAGGTACTCAAGTTATTAAATCAGATTTCTGCATGAAAACAAAAAAAAAGATTAGGTTGAATTATAAATTATGCATTTAAGTAGTAAAAACAATGTTGTCTTGTATTGTCGCTAGCTCTTATACTCATTGAAAATTGGTGATAGGGTATAATGAAGTTGTGAATGAAGGTTGATTATTTTTATAAAATATCCCCACCCTCAGGCACTTCAACATTAATCTTAATTAATTGCCACGACACTTGATTCATCAGATAATGTGCTCAAGTGATTAGAAGTTCACCCCCCAATACACCCCACAAGCAATACTTGTTTTTTTAAACAGGCATCTTACAATCGATGAACGTTAAGCGTTTGCCTGATGCGGCCATATCATAAGTTCATTAAGGAGCGCCCATGGCCAATTATAGAATGCACAATGCGCGCTGATAAGACAAAAGCCGAACCCTATTGGCTACAACCATAAAACAAGCGCACCGGCTATACGACAAACAAAAAATGAATAAAAAAAGAAATATAAAAATAAGAATGCTATAGTCGACTGAGATCGACCACGAGACACCCTTAACCCTGCTATTAAATATATAATTCTTGTTTAATTTCCAAATTTCTTTGCACATTAAAATGTAAGCAGTTGCGAAAGTGCTCTATTTCTTATGGCCAGCACAGGTACTGAAAGAGTAAATCAAGTAAAAAAATGATTCTTCGAATTTTATTGCCACATATCAAAAATGCAAAGCGAGCTGATAAAACAAAAAACAGAACCCCGTAGCCAACAGCCATAAAAAGCCTGCCTACTTTGCGACACCAAAAAATAAATAATAAAGTAAGAATACTAGAGTAGAGTGAACTCGACTACGATATCTCCTGAAAAGTGCGAGATACGAGAACCTATATTCTCTTCTCCAGCTCTTATAGTCTCTGACATCCGCGTATGTACTGGAGATACTCCTTCTGCCTATTTCAAACTTTTGCACAATTTCATTATACGCTTTTTACACATATTTAATGGGTTGAGGGTATATAAAGAAAATACTAAACAACAAAAAGCTGAACAAACTGGGGGTGGGGGTAATGCCGAATGTCAACCTTGCCACTTTATAAACTATATTTACACATATTTTACAATCATGCAACTGTTCAAATTGTAGCCACGTCTGGCAAATCTATTTAGGTGTCTAATCTGTCAAGAGACAGTCAATCAATATACGCGTGTCAATCCTCTCTCTATTTACATCTAAACTCTAAACTCTCGCATTTTTCTCTCTTTCTCTCTCGCTCTCCCTCTCTCTCTCCCAGTAGAGAGCGGGTCAGTGAACGTAATCGAAATTCGCCGATTCTTTCAATTTATTTCAGTTTCTTTCAACGAAATAGCAGTCGGTCACGTGCCGTCAGTTGTGTCCGTCATTTTCATAGCTGTTGTGCTGATTACAAGTCGAGTCCAATGCCTTTTTGAGAATTCAGCCAGAATTGTGTGTGTGCGGAGATTAGCATAAACAGTTGAAGAGCCATTGCGCAGAGCGAAACGGTTAACCGTTTGGCGTGCAATTTCAATATAACATACTTATTTCAATGCCGATGCCCAACTTTATATAATTAAATTGAACTTGCTGACTTAGCAAACGGTTTTGATTAAATTATCTTTTGTCATGTTTGTAGACTCATTTTATTTATGTATTTAATATGAACTAAAACAAGCACATGTCAGCTCTTTATCTTTACCTCGGCAATCTCATAATAGACGTCATTAGACGGTTTATGAGCACCGGATAAGTGCTGATAATATGTTATTTGATATAGATATTTTGAAGCTGACTGCTCAGTTGCTAAATAGCCCATAAAAGTGTTTAACAAGATTTTTGTCAGATAACCGCCATTTCCTTATCAATACATTGACAACACTCAAATTTCGTCAACCATAAAACAGTTTGGCTAAATTTTTGTCACATCAACCCAATTTCCTTATCGATACATTGACAACACTCAAATTTCGCCAACCATAAAAGTGCTTAACTAGATTTTCGCAATATAAGCCCAATTTCCTTATCAATACAGTGACAACACACATTTAAAAATATATTATACTTGCTCCTAATGTATTAGCTGTTACCTCTAATATTTTGTCAGGCTGACTTTGACCCTGTCTAACAAGCATTTCACTCGGCAAATTCAGCTAACAAGCGGTGTTTAGATATGAGCAATTATTAATTGCGATTTATCAAATAGCACTTTCAGCTATTGAGTAATGAGAACTGCCACGGGAAGTTCTCATGCAACATGCATGCAATATGAATAATTTAAGTCAAGTACAAACTATTGCTCATTGACAATAACATCATAATTCGCATTAAACTCAACTTACCTCAATTACACAAGTAAGAAAAGTGCTCATAGTTCATATACCTGTGTTCACAGAAAAAAATATACTTTTCAATTTAAAATCGTCGTGAAAACTAGAACACTTTTCTGTACGAAAAAATAGAAAGGCTTCATTCGTATTTGTTAAAAAAAATATACTTCTAGAAAGTATAAGTGCAAAGACATATTTTTCAGAAAATCATTTCGAAATCTAGAAAATAGTGGGACCCTGTATAATCCTAAGTTTTTTTAAAATTTAATGAAATTAATACATAAACTACCAAGAAAGTTTGAATAACTGAAATAATAATAGCTATGAAATGAGCTGTGTACTCATATTAAAACAAAAAAAACCCATGAAATACGAATTTTTTAATTTATAAAAATGTAGCCAGAAACTAAGTAGATTCAGATCCAGATTTTCGTTTCAAAATTATTCTTTTTGTATAATAATGTGAGTTACCCTTGGTGCCTAAAGGAAGCCGATTTTCTTAAATTCAGGTCGAGTTTTTCTCTGAGTGTAGCTAATTGCTTTAAATGCACTATAATGTATGTATCTTAATCTCTAGTCATATTTTAATGAGAAACATTCCCATGCGATGTGGTCACAAGAGAATTCATATTATAAAATCTTCAATTTTATATTTGCATTTTAAAGAAAGTCATTCATATAAGGTCTTAAAAAATTGATGAAATGATCTGCTCATTGGTAATTTAAAATCGCATTTAAAATTACAATTTTGAAATCTATAAAAAAATACAAAGTTTTGTATTTACGAGCCCAAAAATTTCGTACACTCCTCCGCATTAACAATTACATTATAGATTACATATTGTTTCTTTACTCACATGCAATAATCAGCAGCATTGTCTGATTTTTCGGCGCCGTCGTCATTTTCAAATAAAGCTTTTTCATATATTTAAAAAATTTTGAAAAGCAGGCGCTATGCGCAAACAAATTATCGTTTATTTCTGACTTATACACAAAAAATATTTGACTTTGGCGTTATGCGTTGTATTAAATAAACTATCGCTTCCGCGTTTGGATTTTTCCCCTTAAACAAAAGTCGATAGCACAATTGACTGCACAATAATCAATGAAGAAATAAATGTGTTAGATAAATTTCTGAAATATAAATCGTTGAGTTTCAATTGAATTTTCAGCGACACGCGCGCACAATTTGCATGGGAATTACGTTCGAGTGTAAAACGACGGTAAAGTTTGCCACCCCGGTTTCGATTCGCCGTAGCTCCAAGTTCACTGGCACTCTCCGACACGCAGCGCTGCGAAGCCCGCTAAATTGATCTTTCTGGTTGAGGTCTGTGTTGTCGACTGAGCACAGCTCTCCAGCAACTTGGGCAGCCAACTGCCTCGAGCTGGTATTGTTATGGGTATGGGTAGTTTCCACGAACCCCACCACTCTCTCCCCACGTCGATACCAATACTTTTGCATCGTTCCGCTGTTCGTCGCTTGAATCACACACACACACACACACACACGCACACAGACACACTCAAACAAACAACGACAATAATCGTTTGAGTTGCGATCGCAGAGTTTTAACTCGTTTCTACTTTTTTCATTTGTGTATGCTAAAAGTAATTTCAACAAATTGTGTTTTGTTGATGCTTGTGTTAGTTAGCGTAACGTGGCTAATTGTACCACTGACCAAAATCAAACAAATGGCCAAAGTCACAGCAACATCAACAACATTAAACTGCAGCAATTGTCGCAGCCGGCAACGCCAAAAGGTAACAACAGCTTCACAGCGAAATCCAAGCGAATTGTGTTCGTCGACATGCACAGACCTGCACACACACACACACACACTCACACACACGCATACTCGTGTAGTGCAATTTATAATTATATACCTGCAGATGTGTGTATGGTACCATTGTATATACCAATATTTACGCTTTTATCGTCGCTCTTTGTAACTCGCACATTTCATTAATTCAGTTTATAAATAAAATGCAGCCAAAAGTATCTCATGGCATTTTAGCGTTTCAGATTGAGGACGTCTTCGGGGCGTGGCCCTAAGCATCTTATTATAATGCCTACACGCCCACACGCACACAAGTTGTAAAATTAACAAGCATGACAAAATAATCTGCCAGCAGACACTCTTCTTAAGCAACACAAATTTAATTTAAAAATGAATAATCTTTTGTATGTACGAAAAAAACACAAAAAGCTTAAAATGAATTTATAAACGGTGCTTTAAACAGCAATCAAATTATAAAAAATAAATTGATAAAATTCCAGTTGGATAATTTTTAAAACAACAAAGTTCTTCACATATAAATAATGAAATAATTTATTTAGCTTTGATAATAATTAAGACAAATTTTATTTTACACTTAGTATATTATACTCAATTTATGTTTAAACCAAGTTTACGCCTTTTAAATTCCCTTTGTTTGTTGAAGCATTTTAAAATTACATAATCAACTGCAATCAAATAAATAATTTAACAAAAACGAGTTGAGTTGCGATAACTTCAACAAAAATTGAATAAATTTCAAAAATACATACTCAGTTATTTTCTTATTTTGTTATTTTACTGCCTTGTTATCAATACAAAGTTTGCTCAAAATACACAAACTTTCCGCTCACATTTCGCATGTGCTATTTAAGATACTCTCTGTGTGAGTGTATAGAAAACCAGAAACCAAAAAAAAAACATGAATTTCATAAATTTGAACGCTTTTAACGCTTTTGACGTCACTTCGAAATTATCGAGATTTTGGAGTTTGTCATTTGCTATCTGATATATATAGCATTTGGATACTGGTTTCAGCTTGTTTTTGATATGGCTGACTTAAATCTGAATGTGGACACAGCCTAATTAGCGTCAACGGGCAATTGCGTTCCAGCCACGACGATTGCACTTGATACGATGTGCTCTTATCTGGTGACTGAATTATGCTAGATAAAGAAAATAAATAAAGCAAAACGAGTACTCTAATCAAATTAATGACCTGATTACCAATTATAAGAAGTGGTAATTATGGCTAAGTGTTTCAAATTGAGGTAGTTCAGGAGCTAGCCCTGAACTTGACCATTACAAATTGGCATTGTGAAATATCGGGCATTGACTTTAGTTGGGTTCGATGACTCACTTAATAAAGATTAAATGTTTCTTTAAATTACCAATGTTTTGGATTTAGTTTTAGTTTAGTTGAACTTTACCAAGCCAATTACCAAATTTTTGACCATTAAGATTGGTTTCGCATTGGCATTGAACACTTTAAGACTTAAAAATCATCTGGCCTTATATGGTTTGTTGACCTCAGTCAAAGAGTTTAGCTGAGTTGTTTGCAAATGTTTGCCATATTTAAAGTGCGCGTGACAGATTCGAGGTGAATAAACAATTATGCTTTCCCTATATGCAAAAATTAATACAATAACGAAATACTTTTTGTGGCTGCAACTGGTTTTTGGCTTCCTTCTCTCGTCGCTCCGAGATGAATCATTTGGTTTTGAGCTCTGTGTCACCATTTGATGTGGATAAAAATTAAATATAAATGGGTAATTTCCCGCACCCATTCAAAAATCATATTATTTAGTTTTAACATTTAGTTGTTTTATTTATAGTTAATATACGTATATGGGTATGTGTATTTGTGTAATTCTCTGCGTGTTTCAAGACAAATTGACCGCTAGTTTTCTACATATTGCTCGGCTATTGCTGTTACATATTTCGAGTACATACTGTAGCTTACACAATAACATTTTCGCATATGGATTGACATTAAACAATTGACGACAAGGCCAGCAATAACATAATTGTTGTCTTTTCACAAATACGTAATAAGTTGTCTTTTTTCAGTTTCACAAAAGCGTGTTGTTATATATATATATATATATAGATATAGATAAATATGTTACAGGTACAACTAGATGGAATGCCGCTAAATTTTGTGGACTTATATTACAATTATTTAATTGGAATCTCCAAATTTGCACTAACTAGCATTAGTTGTAGTTTATCTTATAATTGATACAATTTGCATTACTAATTGCGTGAGATTTCATTAGTGTGTAATTGAGATTGATTGGATTGTGTTTTATTATATTTTATATTTTTACTACAGATTCTTGAACGGCAGCTTTTACATTTAAAAACAAACATTATTCGCGACTATAATATCAACAAACAAAATAATAATATATATCTATATAAATAATGTGCGTGTGTATTTACAAAACTGTTAGTTAAAAACAAAAGGGGGAAATCAAAGTTGGCTGCTTTAGTAGTAGTGGTTGTACTTGATTTGTTAGCGTTTGAACACATTCACCCAAAGTCTTATAAGATATATAAAATAATATTCTGAGTTTTGGCCTAAAGCTAATCGAATATCGAATCGAACATAAAATCAGCCCTAACACTACAACGAATGTGCATATTTACATTGCATTCATATCATCTCGCCTGCTATCAATATCAATATTGTAATAGTAATTGCATAATTCGTTAGCAACAAATGCAATCTTCTAACAATTATTAATGGAACTGTTGCATTAAACGTGAATTCGAGTTTTTTTTAACTGTTTGGAGTTTTGATTTTCGTGTTTGTGTTTGTTTTGGCGCCAACATCTTTTTGGTTCAACGGTTCTGGCACAAAGCGGAGCGTATTAAAAATATAGCATATTATGCAGCCCTTATCTCTCTGGAAAAAGTGACTCATAGCTGGGCGGCAAATCTTTCGGAGTTCCCGGCTGCTGCTGCTGTTGCTGTTGATGATGATGGTGCTGATGATGATCCGGCGAAACTGGCGATAGATCATGTGCCAGCACACCATCATATGACGGCGCTGACGGCAACTCAATCGTGGGCACGTCCGACTAACAAACGCAAGCAACAAATAAATAATAAAATGATGTAAGCAGTAATCACTTTATTATACTCACCCGAACATGCCGTTGATTGAAGCGAGCAGCGGATGCTTCGTGGGCATGCTGCTGCACAGTGATGCAGTTCCAATATTTCCAGCAAATCCATACACAGAAGCCCACACCGACCATGGTGAATATGAGGGATGTGATTGCCGATAAGGCCACATTGGTGGTGTCCATCTCCTCGGGTGCGATGGCATCGTGGAAACAGGTGCCTTCATCCCGGCATGGATACAAACAATTGGTGATATTGTCACGCACAAAATGACGCGATATGCAAGAGTATTGATCCTTGGGATCGCACAAAAAGTCACCCGCAAATTGACAATCCGAATGGGCAGTGAGCACCATGCGCAGCTCCAGTGGATTCTCGAATATATGACGATCCCTATCGATAAATATATGCACATGGACATCTCGATCCCGCTGATCGAAGATCAGACGACCAGCTGGACCATCGATAGAGATGTCGCTGCAGATGCGTTCGCTGGGCGAACGATTCCCATTGGTGAACTGAATGTAATCGATGCATTTTTTCGTCACCGGATCGCTGCGAAACTTCAGCCGTGTGATGATCGTATAAATGCCACCGGGCGGACGATCATTGGTCTGCACACGGAACTGGCAGTCATATTTTATTTTATTCGACGAGTGACCACCACCACCACCAACGCCTGCGCTGGGCAGCGTCACATTCCACGATTGGGTGATGATCGCCCCCGAGTCGTGGTCTTCTGTTAGCCGGAGCGTTGGATCGCCACGGAACGGTTTGGCCAGCGTATAAATGAGCTTGTCCGAGCAGAGATTGTCCTGTAAACGCACCGTTTTGTAGCAAACAATTGCAGTTGGCGCATAGAACGCAATTGCAAGCGTCAATTTGAGTAGCGAGCAAAGTGTGATTTGCTCATTGTGTTTGTATTTTGGCGTATTTGGCACGTCCTGCGTGCGTGCTATGTGTGCGCGATTTCAAATGCAGACATGCACGTTCCTTTGTTCGTTAATTATTATTGTAAAAAATGCTTAAAAATACATTCGACGAACTTTTTGTTGTTTTGCATCTGGGCCAGGGCTGACAACTACCAAGGCTAGCCAGAGCTGCTGCACTTCTAAATGCTTATCGATATATCGAATGGCTATATCGTTTTACCCGATACTCTTGCATCGATACACACAGAAACAGAGCGTTGCTGGTGCCATTGTGAATTTATATGCAATTTTACAGCACACGCAGCACTCGTAACGGCTCATTTTGCAGTTGGCTGCAATTTGACAGCACACAGCACTCGTAACGGCTTCGCACTGTTAATAACATTGTCGCATAATGCTAAAGCTGTTGAGCGCCCACAGCTGAGTATCGATACCATATTACATTATTTATTACTAGCCTCAACACTGTGGGGCAGCAGCTACTCCCACATGGAGGCAAATTTAATAAATATAGTTTTGTTTTGCTTTGTTAAACGCCGGTAGATATTTGAGGCGTCAGCACCTTCACCAGCCGCACTGAATCTCATCCATCTACGCTGAGTAGATCCTAACATGACTGTTTGACGCTTGCCGACGAATTATTAAGGATCCAGCTGAGCTATTTCTAGTCGAGCGTAACTAAAAACTAATGGCTACGTCGGACTTTGTACTGGGTGGCTTGGCCTCAGTGGGCGCCACATTCTTCACGAACCCCATCGAGGTGATTAAGACGCGCATCCAGCTGCAGGGCGAACTGGCCGCCAGGGGCTCCTATGTGGAGCCCTACAAGGGAGTCCTGCAGGCCTTCATCGCAGTGGCCAAAAATGATGGCATCAAGGGCCTTCAAAAGGGCCTGGCTCCCGCCCTCTATTTTCAGTTCATAATCAACTCCTTCAGGTGAGTGAATCAATTAAATTAAACGATTTATGTAAATGGTGCTTAATTCATCATCAGGCTGAGCATTTACACAACTGCCATGGAGAAGCACTGGATGCACAACAGGCAGGGCGAGGTCTCCTTTGGATTGGGCCTCTGCTGGGGCGCCCTTGGCGGCATTGTCGGTTGCTATTGCTCTAGTCCATTTTTTATGGTGAGTGCAGAGACGGTTACATAAAGCATGCTATATAAAATCAGGCGAGAACTTATCTATCTTTATGATTATATTCCTCTTCCCTCAAATATCATTTGAGGCTAGCCGTAATTTGTGTGCCTCGGCATTAAATGTGATCTGAATACATTCGAGCTTAGATAAGAACACAAATTACATTTGCCCTCCTCGACTAGCGATGTGAGCGTGTTGCATGCTTTTTTTTACCACCACACGTATAAGTATAGTATATTATAGATTTAATTATATCGATGATTCCATTACTCTTTCGAATTACTGTGCAATTATTATTTCTGAATGCTTTTCGAATGACAACTGTTTTAGAATTATTTATTTTTTAATTTAATGTTACATTTTCATTTCGACAGCTACAGAATTATTACACATTTTTATTTTATTATTTAATATATCAATTAAAAAGAGTAACGACTTGTGATTTACTTCAAATTTTCTAATATTAAAAAAAATACCTTCTGCATAACAATTTTCAACTGCAGCATCAAATTTATTATTTATATTATTATTTCTGTACTCGAAGTGTTCATTTTGTATTTTATATTTTCATTTCCACAGCAATGTGTAATAAATCTACACATATTCTATTTTATTATTATTTAATATATATTAATATTAATTTTAAAATAGAAACTTATTCATCGCCACAAAAGTACATTGAAAACTTTCAATTTCAATTTTTGTAATCTTTTCAAATAGTTTTTTCCATAATAATTTTAATCTGCAGCATGAACAAAACTTTTGTATATATAATTAAGTCTGGCAGATCAGTAGCAATTCATGCCACATGGGTTAATTCTACTGAGACGACAACTGATAACCCCTTCTTCCCAATTCAGATCAAAACACAGCTGCAGTCGCAGGCAGCCAAGGAGATTGCTGTTGGCCATCAACACGCCCACAAATCGATGAGCAGTGCGCTGCGAGAGATCTATGGCAAAAGTGGCATCGTTGGCCTCTGGCGAGGATCACTGTCGGCGTTGCCACGTGCTGCTATTGGCTCCGGTGCCCAGATAGCCACCTTTGGCAAGACAAAGACGTTGCTTGTGGAATACGATCTGGTGACGCAGCCGACCCTGAACTCGTTCAGCTCGGGTTTAATTGCGGGCTCGTTGATGTCGGTGGCCATCACGCCGCCGGATGTGATAAGTACGCGTCTGTACAATCAGGGCGTGGATGCGCATGGTCGTGGGCTCTACTACAGTGGGTATCTGGATTGTTGCGTCAAGATCCTGCGCACCGAGGGCATCTATGGTATGTACAAGGGTTTCTGGGCCAACTATTTGCGCATCGCTCCGCACTCGACTCTGGTCCTACTGTTCTTTGACGAACTGATCGCAGTGCGGGAAAAATACAATATTCGCTTCTGATTGCAATGTACTCCAGTCTGAGTGCTGTGTGCTAGTCTTCTTGTCTTAATTTAAGTACAAATTTCTTTAAATAGTTGTTACTAGATTTGTTAACAAATAAAAACCTGCCCAAAGAGTTTTCCATTCCCCAATTCCTCAAATGCGTCCTATAAATGTGCCTTAACGTGTAATTTTGTAATGTATGGTTAAGATTTGAGAGCTGGAATATCCACAATATTGAAACAAATAGCGTTTATTTTGCTCAAATCCAAACTTAAAATTCCCATTTTGCAAAGCTAGAAAAGTAGACATGTAGTACGTAAAAATAACTGTGCAATACTTTTATTTAATAAAATGCGTTATTTTGTTTGTATTTTAGATTTTGTGTTTTTATTTTAGTTATACAGCTAATTTAGACTACACATTTAATATACGTACAGGGTATAAGAGCCATCAATCAACATTACGAAGCTGTTAAGCTTTCCAATTGGAACGTTTTGTGCTGCGCTGCAAGCTTAAGCATGGGTCACTTGAAGTTCGCAGCAGCTGCAAACGCAAAATTGACTCGCTGTGGCGGTCAGTCGATTGTGCGCACTATCGAAAGTAAACATTGGCATCGAAATATTGAAAGAACACTGGTGAAACTAGTCGGCGAAGCACATTAAATCAATTATTTTCAGAAATTTAAAGTTGATAATGGCCGCCCAATTCTCACTTGTGACGCAATGGTTTGAAAACTACAAGCAAACAGTGGACAAATCGCTGCACGACGCAAGCAAGCCATGGACAAAACCCCTAGATACGGTCGAGCAGCGCACGGGCATCGACAGGTCTAAAATATTTTTCGGTGAGTCCTGCTCCTAATGAGACTCATTCTCCAGCTGAAAATTCAACTAAACATTTCGCAATAAGCAATTAGAATGCCTCCATGCATAATACGTGGCTACGCGGCGTGACTAGGTGGGGTTTTTTTGTGTTCGTGTGACACTTATAAATAGGAACCGCAACCTGTTATAATATTATAGCAAGGCAAACATATACAAAACATTTCATGCAGGCGCCGAAAATTAATCACAATGCGAGAATAGCAGATTGACTACTTTTATTACTACAGCAATTGCATACTTTTTACAGCACACACAGATTCACACACACACAAAGTCAAAGTCTCTCTGTATTTTCTCCACATATTTTTCCATAAACTATTGCTGTGTTTTTTCTTTCTTTTGTTTACTTCATACACAACGCATTTCTCGCTGCGTGTAGAAGCGTAATTTCTGTCGTAGCAGCAGCAGCTGCAAAATTATATTATTAAAAAACGATATAATTAATAAATTAATCCAAAGGTTAAGCTCAACTTCGACTTTGTGCTTTCGTGGCGATTTTTTGCTTTTGCACACGTGCGTAATAAAAAGGTCGGGTCAGGTGTGCACACATGCATATACATATATACATGTGTGTGTAGTGTGTTTAAGCATGTTAAGTGTGTTGTAAAGCGCAATATTAATGTGGCTCTGGGATTACATGATGGAAGTTCGACAAAGGCAGGCAGCGCGTAAAAATGTTCGAGTTCCCATTGTCTACATAGGCTCAGGTGAGTGTGTGTGCGTGTGAATCAGCAGCGTTTGTTTCTTATCTGTCGGCACCTTCACATCTCTCTGCCCATGGGTAAGGTGTGTTGGAGAGCGCGAATTTAATTAGTTGAGTCTGACGTCACTAACGATAATTCAGTGCGATTAAATATGCAAAGGAGAGCATTAATTGTGCGTCGCCGAGCAAAGCAACACTGGCCAGCTGGGCAATCTGTGATCATAGAAATTGTAGACGTAGAACAGAATTCCTAATTTATGGGCGAAATGCGCGTGGCCAAAAATCAACTTATGACAAGAGCTAAATGGTTAATAATAGCCACACGGGCTGCAAAAAGGGCAATCGTCTTTGAATTAAACTACGTGCAACATCTGCATTCAGTTATCAGAGATTGAGATCATGGCATTCGAGGCATTGGAAGAAAAACTAATTCAAATTTTCCAAGTGAATCCCATTGTGCGATATGGTCAGATTAAAAATAAAATAGGCATTAATTAGTAATTACTAATAATTAATATTTAATATAATTTTTTAATTTTTATAGGTGCTGCTTTCTGTTGTGGACTTTATCTGATATTTGGTTATGGCGCTCAGTTATTGTGCAACATTATTGGCGTACTTTATCCAGCGTATGTCTCGATTCATGCCATTGAGACCAGCACCAAGCTGGATGACACCAAATGGCTGACCTACTGGGTCACCTTCGGCATCTTCACGGTCATCGAGTTCTTCTCGCATATGCTAACCCACGTAATACCCTTCTACTGGCTCTTAAAGGTGAGTAGCATTATTTAATTATTAAATTAAACTGTTTATTTTAATTTGCTATTATTATACATCTCGTCAGTGCGGCTTCCTCATTTGGTGCATGCTCCCAATGGAGAACAATGGCTCGGAGATCATCTACCAGAAGCTGGTGCGACCTTATTTCCTTAAGCATCATGCTTGTAAGTGCTTTATATTTACTTTATAGATATCAATCCCATGCTGAAACTCTACTGTTCCCTTTCCAGCTGTTGACAAGATCATCAATGATGGCATGAAGAAGGCCGGCAGCGTGCTGAAGAACGATTAAAATGAAGATGCTATCACACAATTCTCACTCACTTCTCACTTCCTTGAGCAATTGGTAGCTTCCGCTGGCACGACGGAATGTCACGATAAATTCAACTCGCTTGTATCACGGATTGTCTTTTAATTATAAATTTATACTCGATAATTGTTGTTATAGGGCTCATGCCACATGGTTCTCGCAACCCCCCGCCTCATTTAATAATGATTACTGTGTGTTTTTAGTGGAATTCTCGGCTTGTTACACATAAATTTTTGTAAAAATCAACAACTATTTATTGAGTACTTTAATTATAATTAATGCAAAACTACGCCGTGTCGGCCTTGGAGGTTTCAGTCTCTGCTGTTTCTGCCTCTGCAGCTGCTCTCCTATTCCGCCAGGCAGTCATATAGGTGCGTGGATGCACCGGGAGCAGACCGGAAATGCCCAGCAGCTCTGCAGCAGGCTCCGACATGTGGGCGCCTTTTCCCAGCCAGAACCGAATGCGTTCCGTGTTAAGAGCCACCAGGCGTTCGTTGGATTCGTTCGGCATGGGATCGTAGGAGCCAACCTGCTCGATGATAGGCTGATGCTGGTTCTTGCGACGCTGTAAATTGTGAATTCATTTATTACACCACATTCAAAGGAGAGTCCAATCAAAGACTCACCTCCATAACGACAATGTGATAGAATGGCCGATTGGCGCAGCCGAGACGCACAAAGCGTATTATTTTGGCGGAGTGCTTGTAGAAGCGACCAATGCCACTGGCTGGAGACAAGGACATTTTCAAATCTATTCAAAACTTGACCAAAAAACAAAATGTGTTATGAAAACACACTGAACTAAAATACCTATCGATAAATTATCAACAAACGGACTATCGATTAATTTACCATAATAATAATTAAATCGTTGCAAAATTCTTTGATTAATAATAATGCTGCCCGCTGACAGGACAGCAACGCAAGGACCTAAAATTCGTGTTGAAAAACGCTGTATTTTGGTTTTTCAAATAATTGTGGTAATGCAACTCTGCGTCTTATGGGTAATGAGTGTGTACACACTGTTTGATCATACAAAATGGCGTCAGCAGTCGAACACGAACACTAAGGAATTTTTCAGTGGTGTCTGTGTCTGTGAATTTATATATTGGGGGTAAAAAAAAACTGTGCATTATTTTGTTTATAAATTTAATTGCAAGTACGGCACATAAATAAATAGCGCGTACACACACCCACCCACCCACACACACAGGCAGACAGACAAATGCTAAAGTGCGCTTATCAATGAATCGAATTTGAGGCAAAAAGCAGCAGCAAGAAGCACGCCAACGCCAACGAAGTGAATTTTTCGAGGGAACGGAAAAAAATGGCGCCCGCCTCAGCCACAGAAGCAAGTTGACTTTCTTTTCGGTGTGTGTAATTCGTCGCCGCACTCGTCGCTCGTTTTCGTCGCATATTTGTCGCGATAAAATATAAAAAAAAGAAAAGTGAAAAAAGAAAAAAAAAAAAAGAAATATTGCAAATTGCATCTAAATGCGACGTTTGACGTACAGCAGGAGGCTAGTATTTTGTACGTGATTTTGTATAAATACATATACATATATAATACAAATAGAAGCAACAGAAAAGTGCAATTACAATTTGCGTTTGGAAATTTTGCGCTTTTTTTCTCTTTCGCCTACCCCCCAACTCCCCACCCCAAATTTTCTGTTTCTGCTTTTTGCTTCATTTATAATGTGCGCTGCACAGAGCAATCCGCCGCCCTTCGGCTACACTTGGGGTTTTGCAGACAACGGCAACCGTGCCGCAGAATCAGTTTTGGAGATATCGCCAAATATTAACTACACTGTCAGTGGGGAATCGGTAAGTCGAGCCAACATTTTATATCTTCAATTTGTATGTATACATAGAATAATTTCCTTGGTTGCATCTATATTTTTTTTTTCGTATTCCTTTTTCATTTGTATTTTCGTACATATCGAATGCGAGTGCTTTTTGCAAGTGCAAGCTGCTTTACTAAATAACCAATCGACCCAACGAGCTAGCTAGCGCCAAACCCCTCTCTCCCCCCGCCACCCACGTAATAATATTGCTGTTGCTTTCCCACAGCGAATCGTGTTGTGTCCTCTTCTTACAGCTCTCCCCTTTGTACGCTGTTGTTTCCTTAACAACAGCGCCACATACACATAAGCATACTGCTTAGAGATGGTCACATGACTTGGTCGTGTAAGCAAATATCACGAGAGAAATATCAAATATCATGTGTAAGCTGTACACGATTTTTGATCAGAAACGAAAACAATTTTAGAATTTCAATCAATCAATTTACATACATACTATACTTTTAAGTACACTTTCATTTTGCTTTTCCTTGATAGATTATATATTTAATAGTTATCCCTCTGATATGGTTAATAATCGACAAGCCTTTGTGTCACGTTGCCATCTCTAGTACAGATACAGCTACGTCGTTTGCTCACTCGCTCGCTCACTCGTTGGTTTGCCACGCTGTGTGTATAAGTGCATCGGCCATATATATGTATACGTATACGTATGCAGGGTTGTGCGCGTGTATGTATACACGTATACACGTCGCACGATATACACATACATACATACGTACGTACGTGAAGGCCCAAATACAAGAGAAAAAAACAGGCAGCTACATATACTTTTATGTAACTGCGTTGGTCATGCGAATACGAGCGACGAGTGTGTTAGAATTCTTTTACCATACATCTATACAAAATTTTTTCGTTTCCATTTCATTCGTAAACATTCATAATTTGGTATTTGTAAAAAGTATGCGTACGACGTATGCTATGTATGTATGTATGTACGTGTGTATCTACGTATGCATGTATGTATCTTGTTTTGCTGTGTATGCAAACAAACAAAAATACGCACGTTGCTTTTGCTGCGCTGCGGTGGCAGCTGATTGTTGCAACTTCTACTCCCTGGTAATGACAATTTAATTACTGGTCGCAATTATTAATTGTGTGTGTGGCTAGAGGAGGCGAAAGCTACAGTCTGGCGTTGTTGCCAACAGCAATCATCGAATGGTAATCGATAAATAACCATAATTATCTTCATATACATATATATATATATTAATCTAATTTAATTCTAAAATACATCTATTGCATATTGGTTTTTAATCATGCATATATTTTTATTTTTCGTGTTGCCTTTTCTTTTTTTTGTTCATTTTGTTTGTTTTTGTGTTGGACAAGTTTGTTATACAATTGGCAGTCCCTTTTTTTTTACTTTGGCATCACACAGAGTGCAACCCTATTTCGCTGTGTTTCTGCCTGCCTGCCTGCCTGTCTCTCTCTGCCTCTTTGCGCACGATTGTGAATACACACATACAACGAGACACACATGCACACGCCGACGAAGTTTCGTTGTGTTTGAATTCGCCGTGCCGCTCTGCTGGCGACCATTTTGTATGTGAATGTGTGCGACGGTCGTCAATTCGCCGTTCGTTAAATCTTCAATACCAACACACGCCCAACGCACGCACACCTAAAAAAAGAAAGCGACGCTCTCGGTCGCTCTCTATCTCTGTCTCCCGCTCTGATGAACGCATACACACCCATATACCATATATTGGTGTGCGTGCGATGCGTGCGTGTGTTTTGATTACACTTTGCTTACGTTTTGGCGCTCAACTCAAACTGTCAAAAGTCCAATTGCACACACATACACACACGCACACACACTCGCAGAAAAAAGCGCGCGCTTTGCTCTGTTTGCCTCCTCCGTGTTTGTGTGCTCGTCTTCTTCTTGCTCTTCTGCCGCTGCTGCTGCCGCTGTCGCTGTCGTCACCTCTGCCGCTGCCACCGCTGCTTGCTGCTTCCCTTTCATTTGGCATCTGTGTATCTGTATTCTTTATCAACTGTTGCCGTTGCCCCACCGCTGCTGCTGCCGCTGTTGCGCAGGTGTAGCGTGTTAATAAGACAAAATATGAACAAGACAAAACAAAACAAAACAAAACAGCAAAAAACAAGAACGACAAAGCGCAACATTAAAAATACATAAAGACTATCAACCAATAATAGCAGTGGCAACTGTACTTTTTTGTACTAATCATTTAGCATAGAATTAGTTTAATAATTACCTAACCAACCCCACCACCCCCTTTCCCCCCACAACTATTTGTATATTGGATTAATTAAAATTTACAACAAAAAAATGTGTTATGCAGCGGCGACCAGTGTTGAACAATACACGCTGATTAAAACATTGCACTTGCATTTCCTGTAATCTGTTCGGTTTTTGGGGACAAATCAATCAATGAATCAAACAAAACTAACAACAGACATTGAACAATCAATCAAGCAAAGCAAACCAAACAATCCAAAACAATCTAGAAAATAAAGTAAAAACTCGATATCGAAATCAAAATCGAATTAACATCTCCATTAAACAAAAAAATAAAACATCATCATCTCAATCGTTTGTTTGTGCCGAGTATTTGTGCCCGAGTCCAGCCTGAGTTAAATACTGAAAGAAACAAAAAAACAAAAAACAATGTGTACACACCCATTTTAGATGCCCTATCTGTTATCCACGGATGGATCATTGGCCGTACAAAAGGATGTTAAGGGCGCACTCTCCAGCAATAAGGGCAATGTCGTTCGTCGCATGTTCGTCGTGAACGATTCCTCATTTGCGCCCGGAACACAAAGGTGCGTTTTCAAAACACAACAACAAACTTGAAAAAAAAAACTTAAAAATTAAACTGAAGCTCAAAAAAAATAAAAACAATTACAAAACGAAGTAAAAGCTTTAATAAGCCCACGTTTTTTTTCTCGTCTGCTTCGATGATCTCACTCTCACTCTCTCTCACACTCTCACTCTCTTCTATCTCTATCTCTATATCTATCCATTCACAGAGTAATTACCACAGGCTCCGCATCGACGGTGGTCAAAAAACAGGACTCTGGTCAGCAGGTGTTGAGCATAAATTCGCTCGATAAGAATTGTAAGTGGTCTTGTCTGTTTTTGAGAAATCATCAAATAATTAGTGTTGCACGCGTTGTTGATGTGTTTGGTTGTAATCGATTCTCGCTTATTGGTTATCGATTATCATGCAGGGGTTTTTTTGTTCTTTCGCTAATCGTTTGTTCTCTCTTCCTTTCTCTATCATTCTCCCTCTCTCTCGCTCCACTCGCTACTGTCTGCTCGCTCGCTCGCTCGCTGTAAATGATCCACTAAAATGTTAAATTCCACTCGCTCTCTCTTTCTCTCACTCTCTCTCTGTCTATCTCTCTTTCTTCTGTCTGTCTCTCTGTGTTGTCTGTTGTCGCTGTTTGTCGCTCGATTTGTGTTGCTGTCATGCATCAACCACAACTCTCCACCTCTCTCCACTATCCACCACCACCCACTCTCTCTTACTCCCCACATTTTAACTCACCACACTTCAACTCACCACCATCCCATCACCCATCACATCTTATATAAATGGCGGCGGCGGCGGGCGGCTATGGCGCAAATTAGATCTTTTGGTCGATCAGGCAACAGCGGCAGCAGCTGCAGCTGCAGCAGCAGCGGGCGGAGGAGGTGATCCGGCGGCGGCCCACCACCATCATCATCATCATACATTGACAAATGGTGGCAGCATTGTTGATGCCAAAACTGGACAAACCGTATTAACATCGGCGGCGGCGGTGGCAGCGGCGAGCGCTGCGGCAGCCAAATCGCATTTTAGCTCAATCGGTGCACTGCATCTCACCCAAGAGGAGTGCAATG
Source organism: Drosophila planitibia (assembly GCA_035043785.1). Taxonomy (NCBI): domain Eukaryota; kingdom Metazoa; phylum Arthropoda; class Insecta; order Diptera; family Drosophilidae; genus Drosophila; species Drosophila planitibia. The sequence goes on from JAWNMS010000052.1 coordinate 1,385,073, forward strand.
AGATACTAATTAAGCGCGCCATTGCAGCCGGCCACGGCCATCATCATCAGACGCACCCAACAGCAATCACCAACGCTGGCGACGGAGCGCACCATCATCATTCGGCGCCAGGCGCGACACCAAGTAAGCATCTCAAATCTGTGTTGTGTTTCGATTATCCTCCTCCTGATCCTGCTCCTGATCCTCCTGCTCCTACTCCTCCTCTCTCCTACTCCTTCTGATCCTACTTCTCCTTCCCCTTCTCCTCATCCTCTTCAATTGCTCAACACTGCTCTTGGCACTGGTATTCTCTCTTCTGGTATTCGGTTCTCGTTGCTTTCCTGTTACGTTGCGTTACGTTACGTTACGTTACATTGCGTTGCGTTTGCTTTTCGTTTTTAATTTGCATACATTTTTGTTTCGATTTTTATAGCCTTCGGTTTTTCGTTAATTTTTTCATTTGATCTTGGTTTTTTCATGTGTTTTAATATGTTTTTTGACTTTGATTTGATTAGAGTTTTTGTGTTTCGTTTAGTTCGTAATTTTGATTTTGTTTCTTGTGTGTTTTTCTTCTCTTTTTATTTTGGATGATAACAATCGTATTGGAATTCCATTTGGTTATTGTTCCGTTGGCGGTGCAACAACACTCTTAGGTGACATACTTCCTGGTATTTCAGTTCAAGTACAGAAAGTAATACAAGGACTCGAAGAGAACGAGGACTCGCAGGGCGACACACCCAACTTAAAGTTGGAGCCAGGCACATTAGAATTGTCCCCAAAGGCCGAACTACAGGAATCAATGCATTTCAGCGAAGTAAGCCCAACATTTACCTTACACACATAAACACAAATACACAAAAAAATATATCTTATATATACACAATGATATGCTGCCCCCCCCCCCGAAATCGATTAGTAATCAACTTGTCTCTATTTCTCTCTTTCTCTCTCTCTACATCTCTCTCTCTCTCTCTGTCTCTTCACCTTGCGGACTATATTCTTTTTTAGACCGACGCCACCATCAAAAAGGAGCGCCCGTACAGTTGTGACGAGTGCGGCAAATCCTTTCTGCTCAAACATCATTTGACAACACACGCACGCGTGCACACAGGTGGTTGTTCTTGTTCCTAGCACTTACCCATTCATGCAACGAGCAGGTCTAATCGAATCTCCTCCTTCCTCCGTACTCCTCCTGTCCGCCGTCTCTTTGTTTAGGTGAACGACCCCATATTTGCACACATTGCGGCAAGACTTTTGCGCACAAACACTGTCTGAATACGCATCTGCTGTTGCATTCAACGGATCGGCCATATCAGTGTCAGGAGTGCAAGAAGAGTTTCACACTCAAGCATCATCTGTTGACGCATTCCCGGGTCCACAGCCGGGAGCGACCGTTCGTTTGCCAGGAGTGCGGACGATCCTTTCCCCTCAAACGGCATCTGGTCACGCACAGTAAATTTCACGCCGGCGAACGTCCCTACGTCTGCGAGGAATGCGGTGAGAGTTTCGCACAGGAGAACCATCTGATTATGCACTCGCGGTAAGTCCAACCACCATTCTCTGGCAAAAACTGATTACATATTCTCCAATTTAATTTGCAGCTTTCATGGTTCATTGAATCCATTTGTTTGTCCTGATTGCGGTGCCTCGTTTCCACGCAAATTTCAATTGGTTAATCACGGACGCATACACGGCAAGATACCACACTCCTGCACCGTTTGCGGCAAAGAGTTTCTACAAAAGCGCACACTAGTTTCCCACATGAGGTAAGTGCTTTGATCTCAGATCGCAGCGAGTGTCGTTCCTTAACTAATTTATCCCATTTACCTTACCATGGCCAGGCGCGTACATACCGGCGAGCAGGCGCATCCCTGCGTCAGCTGCGGCGAAGGTTTCCTCACCAAGGCGGAACTGCATCAGCATGTGCGTGCGGCGCACAATGGCGTCAATCCCAATACGAGCAGCGCCACAATTATAGCCAATCAACAGGTATAAGCAGATAGATACATGTTAAAGCAGCAAGTTAATTAAATTGATATTTAAGCAGATACAACAGCCGCATCATCATCCGGGACATCCGCAGACCATAACCGTTGTCAGCAATCCGGCTAACTCAACGCTGCTCACGGTCTCCACAACCGATGCGAATGGCGTGGCCCGTCCACAATTCGTTTGCCGGTGAGTAATCCTCTAGTTTACTAGATTTAAAGAGGCTAATATATATGTTTGGCTTGCAGAGAATGCGGTAGCGCTTTTAATAGTCGGGAGGCGCTCGCCTTGCACTTGCGACTGCACACCGGCGACAAGAGTCTGATGACCGATTTGTGTGCGCTGACAGCGGCGCTGCCGGGACACTTTTTGAGTACGGCCAGCTTAAATCCGGGCACTGTGGTCACGGCCAATCCGAATATGGTTGGGCAGAGTCCGGTGCCGGTGCAAATCATATCATCGACCGGTCAGGTGATGTCGCAGACCACACTGGTGCAGGCCGCCAATTCGACGCATCCGCAAGCGGTGGTCACCGCCGTGCCCACAATGCCCCTCCACGGGCAACATCATCTGCAGCACATCCAGCAGCAGCAGCAGCAGCAACAACATGTCGTCACCGTCTCACCGGCCAACAAACCCAAATCGCATTTCTGCGCCAGCTGCGGCAAGGGATTCGCCGCGAAACACGGCCTCATGCAACACAATCGCAGGCATCCGAATGGCGGCTGCACGGTGCGCACCCATGTCTGCGAGTGTGGAAAGGCGTTCTTCCAAAAGAATCATCTGATGCTGCATCAGCGCCAGCATTTGGAAACGAAGCCAGCCATATCGCAGCAACAGGTATGCTAAGTGTGCCCAGCCTAAGCCTAAGTTCCAATTTCCACACACCCACCCCAAACCCGATAGTAATAAAAATATATATGTTTATATATATGCATATATATATATATATATATATATATATATTTGGATATTTCGATTGTTTTTCCATTTGCTTTCATTTCTTCGTGTTAAAGTAAAAGATATAAAGAAAAAAAAAGATAAAAAATCTGGCTTAGTTTGTAATTGGATTAGGCTTAGTTTTACATATTATGTGGGAGCGCAGTTAGTTTAGTCCCTAAGCTATGCAATTTAATTTAGCTATTAACGAACCAAGCAATTGTTAACTGAACAAGTATCAAGATCAACAATAAAAACATAATGCTTCATAAAGTCGGAAAGTCGGTCTGTTGAGGAGAACTTTGCCTATTTTTGTCGGGGTTAATCTCTTCTCTCTCTATGGAAATCTAAACTCTGTCCAACATTAACTCAGCCTAAACACAAGTTAACATTAATTAAAGCAACTGCAACTGCGTATATCACTTATATATGTATATATATATATATATATATAAATATGTATATATATTTGTTTCAACATTTTGTATTGCGTTATTTAATGATTTTATTTTATTATTATCCTCCCTCTGAAAACCAATACAAATCACAAACAAAAAAAAACGAAAAGAAAGAAAAACAATCACGAAATGATAATTGCATTACCTTTTTTTAACTTCGAATACTTGCAGCTTGTTGTACCAACTACTTCTTACTAAAATAAAACAATAAACAAATAGATCGATCAGATCAACTGAACAATAATAAATGCTAGAGAAAGCTACCCGCACACACACACCCCATTCACACGCACATCATACACACATACACAATACACACAATCGGATTGCCATTTAAATAAAAATATAAAAGTGTCTCGTCTCTGTGTGTGTGTGTGTATGTGTGTGTGTGTGTGTGTGTGTGTGTGTGCGATTGTGCGTTTGTGTGTGAGTAGCAGACTCAAAAAAAGAACAAAAAAGAAAATCAAATTGATAAACCAATAAAATCCATATAAAGCAAATAATAACAAATAGATCAAAAACTACATTACAAAATTTGTTGTAAGACGCGTGTACGCAAAAAAGGCTTCGCTGTGCGCGTTTTAGGTGTGTATACAAATAAAAAAATATTCCAAATTTTATGGCTAATTGTCATTAATATCAAATGCCTATTATTTTACATACGTCTCATTGTCATGTGTATTTAGTTATATTTATATATGTTTTATACAATAATTATTTATGTTTTATTATTATTATTTTTATTATTGTGTATTGCGTGTATCCTGTGCCTGTGTCTTCTCTTCTCTTTTATATTGTCCTCTTCACCCGTGTAACTTTTGTGCATTCTTTTTTTTTTTTACCAAATTCTCCAGTTTTCTCTTCTAATCTGTCTACTCCCATTTCCAATCTAAATAACAAAAACAACAAGTTACAATTCTGATAGATCCTTTTCAATTTTTGCTTGAGCGTAATATATTAGTTTAGTTTTTATACATATATTTTGATTAATTGCATTCAAACTGAGACAGAGAAAGAGAGAGTTAGAGAGAAGTCAGATGCTAGATTTCTTGTTAGAATATGCTAAAGTTTTGAATTGCTCATTTTTACAGGAGGCCGACGTGCAACAGCAGCAACAGCAGCAGCAACAAGCAGCAGCTGCGGCTGCAGCAGCAGCCGCTGGACAACAACAGGTGGAGGTGCAAATATTGCCCAGTGGCCATGCCAAGGTCATCAAATATGAGATCTGTCGAAATGTCCTGCAGGAGGAGCAATCCGCCCAACAGCAGCAGCAGCAACAACAACAACAACAGCAGCAGCAGGCATCAATGCATGCGGAATAGTAAGGAGGAAAAGAGAGAGTGGAGCAGATGAAGCCAGGGAAAGATGATGATGATTACAATTTTTATTTTATAAACGTAGTAAATTTTGAGCATTTTTGTTGTAACTTTTTGTAAATATACAGAGCCAATGTGCAATTGCAATTGCGGAAGCCGGAAGATTGTTGCTCCCCGCACACACACACACACACAATCCGCCAGACACATATACATATGTACCACCCCACCCACACAAACACACATGCATTAATATGTAGCAGGGCAGCTTTCCACGCCACACACACCCCACACACCCACACACAACAGCTAAAAGTGAAAGAGAGATATCCTTGGGCAAATAATATGAAATAAGCGATTCCCTTAGTTTGTATTAATTTAGTTACCGTTTAGCTATTAATTAAATATACACCTAAATAGTTATCTAGCGTTACACACAAACACACACACACACACACACACACACATACATACATACATACATATGTACATCATCAATATACAAAAATTAAATTGTAACTATAACTAATTCTCTCCTGTTAAAATTTTCGTGATGCGTCGGTCGCATCTAAAACAAGAACCTCGTCTTAAGTTGCAAAAGTTTTTACCTAATTAGTTTTTAATTGAAACATTTTAAACAAATACACACACACACACGCATAAGTATGTATACACACATTTATATATTGCCTAACTGTAAACTGTGTATACATTTTAACAACAAAAAAAAACAAAAAACAAAAAGAAAAACCAACAAATATATATATTAAAACAAATTATTATGCATAACAACAACTACAACTACGTTTAGTTCTAGGCACGCTAAATAATAAATATGATAAATACGTAAAATAGACAAGAAAACAAAAGAATTAAAAAGAAACAGCACTCAGCGTCTCGATCATGTTGTTGTGGGCGTGATCGTGGGCGTTTGTCCAGCACACACACACAAAGAGACATACACACAGAGACACTCACTGTCGAAAATTTCAAGCTTGTATATATAACAAAAATCAGCTAAACAACATGCAACATGCAACTCTACAACTAGAACTTAAGTCAATAAAAAGAAACAGGTCTAAATAAGAAGAACAAATATTGAGATATTTAATTCGTAGCCGGTTCGATTAGGCGCCCACGCCGTCAGCGAGACTTTGAGTAGGTGCCTGGCACAATAACTAAAGAATACTATATCTAAACTTGGAAGACGACAGCAGAGTAAAGAGAGTTAAAAGCAAAGGAAATATATTAAAATATGAATAGCTGTAAGTAAGTAACGTTAGTTGTATAACAAAATGATAGACGACACAAAACACACCCACAAACACTGCAAAAAATAAAGAGCAATTAGTTTATAGACACACACACACACACACGCCCACACACCCACACACACGCACACACGCAAAAAACCCACACGTTCGCAGTTGCAGTTCCATCAATCAATGCACGCTTTTTGTGGCAAAAACAAAAAACAAAAAAAAAAAGGAAAAAGAAACCAACAAACAACATTTATTATCAAAATTGTAAAAATATAATATAAACAAAAACCTTATACCTTAAACTTAGGAATGCGTTAAATGAATGCAAAAAGTAAATCGATAACATAATCCGATAAATAGATGAACCTAATATTAAGCATATATTTTAATATGTAAGCCTTAAAGAAAATACGACTATGAATAATAAAAAAGAATGTGTAACTGTATGTATTTTTATTGTATATATTAATTCGGATACTTTTCTCCTTCACTCAGATTCCTCCATAATTACTCATATCTGAGATCTGGTAAATAATCTGGTCTGGTTTCAGTGTTATCAGTTTGCTTTTATCATACATAAGTGCAAAAATAGCCACCGAGTACAACAAAGGGACAAACGGACAGACATATATATATATATTATATATCAGTTGTTGCCAAATATGCTGTATTTTTGCACAGCTTCGAGGCGTTTGGCAAATGTATTAATATTTTATTAATAGAATTGCTGATTTAACAAACAAAAAAGTCATATTATATTCTGAGTCAATTGTTTTGCGGAGTGAATCAGTCAACTGAGTTTTCTTAAAACCCATAAAGGGTAGCTGCTAGTCACAATTAACATTCCATAATCAAGTAGTATTATTATTAATTAGAGTGTGTTTTTTTTTGTTGCAAGGTAGCCAGGTAGTAAAAGCAAACTAGTTTGCCAAAGCAAGTTCTCTTTCTTTAATTAAATCAGTTAATAAAAATAATGTTCTCAAGAATTATACACAGCTTATTCGCGTAGAATTCCTCGGTAGATAAGATACACGTATGTGTTTTTTGTTATGTATGTGGAAGTTCACTTTCCGGCGCGATAAAACTAAAATGTTTAAAATTTGTATTTAGTTATGCCCAGCAAAAGAATGCTGATATGGTAGATTATGCGTTTAAACATCGGCAAGCAGTAGGCATAAATATACAATTAGCTGCAATTACCAGTTATATATTATATTTGAAATCGCATTAAAAGCTACTCTAGCACAGGGTATTTCTTAGTTATCCCCTCTCCACTTGTAGCTATTCGCTTCAGTTTTGAATACATATATGTATACACAAAAAATAATTAGCGTTGTTTTTACCTGAAGTCACGAAGTTACTAACCAAAAATATTTCGACCTGGCCATATGGCAGATATGAACAGTTGAAACAGTTGAAACGATCACGTAGCAAATGATTAGCATTCAAAGCGCTGAATATCCGCCAAAAGAGTTGTTACATCTCATTCATAATTGGCATCGGCTATAATTGCCTAGTAAATTACAAAAGTATTTAAACTTTCTGAACATTATTGTACAAATACGGGAGACACTGCAGCGATTACATCATCGAGGGAGAGAGACTCTGGCCTTATTGAGTAGTACTCGTAAATTATGCATGGAATTGTGCCCTGAAAGTGCATTTGCCTGACAAGTGTAAGGCCAACAATTTTTGGGCTGCTGCCCATATAAGGGTCTGACATGGACTCCTTTGCCTTGATATCAAACATATTTTCAGCTGCTTTTTTATTCCTCTGGCATTAAATTAAAATTAATTGAGCTTGCGCTTGAGCAAGTGGCATATACAATTTTCGTGTTTGCCTTCATTGCTGAATTTCAATTTCAATTCCATGGAAAATCCGTGACATGGCAGCGAAAGATGTCATCATCTCACAACTAATTCACTGTGTTTTTATTTGTAGTTGTTGTTGTTGTTGTTGTTGTTGTTTATCATTAATTGCACACATATTCTGAATATTCTAAATTGGCGAATGCACCAGATTCCAACTGGTTGCCATTTGTGTACATGCCACATAGTATTTAATCCACTGTTTGGTGAATTCGGGTCACTTCAGCTGTGCTTTGAATTTGTAATGTGCCTTTTTTTGTGTGCCCATAGTGCGATTTTTATTTTTCACTTTAATTTTGTGTGTTTGTTTCTTTTTCCACTTTGGCTTATTTTGCTAATATATTTTTTATTTATTTATTTTTTTTTGTTGTCTCGGCGCAGCAAACAAGTTTTGATTGTTCGCGCAAGTCTCGCATGAAAATGAGTCTTGGCCAGGTGACGTCATAGGTTGAGAGTCGTTTCGTGAATTAAGCAAGAATTGAATTGAATTTAGTTTTCTTGTCTAGATTTTTAGAGGTCGAATTGCTTAAACCTGGGCTCTGTCTGCTATATAGTACACATACATATATATATATATAGTCTACAATGAACTGAGAGATCTTTTTATGGGCACAACGAGTTGCAGCACAATTTCTGAGCAACACCCACCTAAGGCCGTTATAAATCAATTGAGCAATAAAATTCAGCATCAATTCTCTCTTTTTGTTTTGTTTGTCGATGCATACTAAATAAATCTTGGCAGGCTGTTGCTGCTGTTATTGAGCTGAGTTATAAGCACGGACGGATGCGCCCACGTAGCGCCAAGCTAGACATTCGGAAAGTATATGCAAAAACTGGCTGTTGGCTGACTAATTCTCAGTGTCATATATATGAGATACCTATATACATATATATTTACATGTATTAACATTTTAATTGTGCATCCATCCGGCAGACAGACGACGACGTCTGTTCAAACTGGCCAATTTTGGTCAGTGCGCTCATTTTTGGCCCGTTCTAAAGATTGAATCAAACCCTCGTACGCCGGCAGCGTGTGAGTGAGTGAGAGAGAGACGGAGAGCAATTGGGAGCGGGAGCAGTTATAAAAAATATTAAAAAAAACGCCGCTGGTGTTCATCAAGCAGCTGTTTGTCTCATTTTGCGGTTACTTTCGAAATGAGCAAATTGTTGTTGTATTATTGTTTTTATTGGCATATTGATCTCGCTGCGTGGCAAAAACAGGCGGTGAGCGTGTCTCCTCGGCGTGTCTCAGCAGCTAAAGTAGCCTACGCAAAAACTTTTTCTGTAACTTTTTATTACTCTCTAAGCACACACACGCAGACACACACACACACACACACACACACACAAACAAACAGACTGGCCCAACACACATAACTCAAATGGCAACCTACGCGAGACGGCGTCGCTGCCTTGGTACCGATCTGGCCTGGCTTTTTGCCTTTTGCGAAGGCGAAGTCGAAGCGCTGCATTGTACCATCTCGCTCGCACGCACGCACGCAGGCGTGCAAAGCTTCCAACGCTTTGGAGCAAAGCCCACGAGCGTTGTTGCTGCCGCTGCTGCTGCGCTGCTTTTGGTTTTTGGCTGTTGGCAGAGCGGCAACAGATACGGTCGAAAGCGATTCCAGACAGCGCCAACGTTGATCAGTACGTTTTGAGTTGTGCTTCGCGACGGTTGTGGATCTTTTAATACTGCTCTACGAATACGAATAATACATATGTACATATAAATGTACATATAAAAACGACTTTGCCCAATTGAGCATCTAACCGAATAAAGTCTCTTCTCTCTATCTATCTAAGCGTTTTTTGCTGTCTGTGTCTGTGTCTCTGTGTGTGTGTTTGTCAAGCTTTTTACGCTCACGCTCCCAGCTCACGTATTCAAGTGTCGCACTCTGTGTGGTTTTTGTGTAAGTGTGTGTGTGAGCGCCACCTTTGTCATTTTCAACTTGAACTGTGGCTCGCGCATAATAAATATACATACGTAAATTAAAAATAAGTATTTCGACATTCAGGAGACACCAAGAGAGCGAGAGAGCGAGAAAGAGAGAGAGAGAGAGATAATAATTCTAATATAGTTTTTAAATGTAGTGCCAAAACCAGCCGATAATTGTGATTAATTACAAACGAAACGCATACGAAACAAAAAAAAGAAACAAATAAAAAATAGAGTAGTATAACAATATTATTCAATTCAACGCACATAGTCAGTGATTACCTCATCTGTGTGAAAATTGAGCCAACAGCAAAATGGTATCAAAAAGCAATAAAAAGAAACAAGTGTCGCACTCGTCGCAGTCGCAATCGCCGTCGCAGCCAACGCAGCCGTCAGCAGACAGATCAAGCACAACAACATCAACATCGGCCTCGGCGACCAAATTAACAAAAAAACTTGGCCCGAATGCGTTGGCAACGCTAACGACAAACACCAGCTCAACATCAATGGAGCATGAATCTGTCTCTTTTGGTGCGCCAACTGTGACTGCGACTGCGCCCAGCACTTCAGCTGGGGGGCAGTTGACGCAGGGGGAAAGTCTGGTGACAGCAGCCGGTGGAAAGAGCTACACTTCCAGCTCATACACAGCTAAATCTCAGTCAAAGTCCGAGCAGTCGGAAGCAGTCTTTAGCAGCAGCAGTAGCAGCAACAAGTTCTCCAAAGACTACTCAAATGAGAAGATCATATCATCGATCGATCTGCTCGAAAGTGAGAAAAAGGAACCGGTCTTCTCCGTGCCCATCGAGGTGGTTGAGATTGTAGCTCCTGGCGGCAGCAGCAGCGGCGGCCTCTTAATGTCCGCCAGCGGTGGCAGCATATCCAAAATGTATGCATCGACATCTAAAATGTCGAGCAGCAGCAGCCGTCAGGAGGCGAGCAACTCCAGTTACTTTGAGTCGACAACAACCAGTTCCAGTCAACAGCAGCAGCAGCAACGCAACGCTAACGAAACGCTCATTGCAAGCGAGAGAGCAGACGGTATGACATCATCTTCGTCGCTGTCGAGCAACAAATATATGCTTGATGTTGCCGAACAGGTTGTCAGCGATAGCAGCAACCTCAACACCAGCACCATTAACACCAACATTAACAAACACAGCACAAACACCAACACCAATATCATCAGCAGCAGCGGCGAATCTCAGAGCGTGCCAAAGTCTGTTGCTGCTGTGGATTCGTCATCAACTAAAACGTTGACAACAACGATGACGTCGCCGGGCGAACCGGTCGCAACCACAACAAAGCCAACTACGACGTCATCAACGTTGCGGGACAGCACAGCTGTTAGCTTTGACGTGGACAAAGTCGCAACGTCATCAGCAACAGCAACAACAACAACAGCGAAAACAGCCAGCAGCAAGCAGCAGGTCAACGAGAGTCGCAGCAGCAGCAGCACAAAACAGTCGACATCGTCCACATCGAAGAAGGAGGTGTACGATGTGAAGACGAAGACTTGGAGCGAGTTTAGCGATGGCAGCACACATGCCACAAACAAAAAGACGCCGACCATTGAGCGATATGTTAGCAAAGATTCGGATGGCACCACGAAAATAACATACAAAAAGAAGATATACGATAAACGCAACAATCGGTGGCGTGTGGTGGATGAGCGCATTGTGGATAGCAATTCTGATGTTGGCTATCCTGAAATAGTCGATGATGTCATTAATACAACAACCACAACGTACACGACCAAGGTGTATGACACGAAGCTCGGCAAATGGACGGTGGTCGACGAGAAATCGTACACAGATACGAAAGCTTTTGTGCCGAATGACATTGCTCGTGAAATCGAGAAAGATAATACCGATGTGGCAAATATAACGACCACCACAGAAGTAACAAAGGTAAGTTCGACCACTGAGCCTTTTTAAAGGTGCGTGTGTCATGCTTCTCATATTGGGTGTGTTACACACCATTTTTCGGGGGTGTGTGTGAAACTAATTAACTATTGTATTTTTATATCCCCCTCAGATATTCGATGCAAGCATTAACGACTGGCGAGTTCTCGATGAGAAGGTCCATACGGATGTTATTGAGAAAATTGTGGAGGCACCCAAGAAGACAATATATGTGGATGAGTTTGTGGAAATTGAAAAGAATACATCCATTTCGGAGAACAATGAAAATATCACATTGAATCTGAATGAAACATCGAAACACAAAAATATCACAGAGAATATTTATGATGAAATCGATAATGTGCGCACTGATAAGAAACGCTTAGACGATTCAAGAACCGTAAGTGATTATTACTAAATGCTAATGTAATCGAAGAAGATTATTAATTCAATATGTATTCCAGCGCGGAGTCGACAGTAAAAACAAAAGAACAACACAACATAGTGAGAGATGTATTTGTGAAATATGTACTTGCGGGTAAGTCAATTTGTATTTTCTCGCAAAGATTTTATCTAATGATTCGTGATTTCTTAGGCGTCATCATTGCTCCACAAGCGCAACGAAAACTACAGAAACTACAGTTGTTGAAATAGATGGCAAGTGCTCTGAAATTATTTTACTATTGAATTTACCTTATAGACTAATTTCTTTTTTATATTTGCTTTTACAGATAACGTCGACGAAACTTACTCAAGGATACGGACTAACACTTGGTCTAAGAACGATGATAACATTCCTAAGAAAAATGAAGAGATATTTGTAGATTACATAGTCATAAAGAAACCCGAAGACAATCTTACAGTCGGAGGCGACTTTTTAGTTCCACAGAAAGAGCCATACAAACCAGGCGAAAAACGTGAAAAAATTATACACACAGACAATTTACGCATGGACGGTGAAATGACTTTTGTGGAAAAAGAAGAATATCAATACGTTGTCCGTCCTGGATACGTAAAGCCCACGGACAACTTGAAGCCAGAGGGTGAATTCTACAGCCCCCAAAAACCAAAATATCAGCCTGGTGACCGCCCAAGTCAAGTGCGACATCCAGACAATTTAAAACCAGAAGGAGAGTTTTACGGACCCGAAAAAACCGAATTCCGTCCTGCAGAGCGTCCATCTCAAGTGAGGCCTGAAGATAACTTAAAACCCGAAGGCGAATTCTACACTCCAGATAAACCAGGCTTTAGGCCAGCAGAGCGTCCAGTTCAAAAGAAACCAGTAGACAACTTGAAGCCTGAAGGGGAGTTTGTTGCACCTGATAAACAAGTTTTCAGGCCAGCAGAGAAAAATGAAAGGATCATCAGAAAGGATAACTTGCGAACCGAAGGTGAAATGACATTTGTGGAGAAGGAAGAGTATCAATATGTGGTTCGCCCCGAACAGGTTAAGCCAACAGATAATCTTAAACCTGAAGGTGAATTCTACAGTCCCGAAAAGCCGAAGTATAGACCAGGTGAACGCCCATCTCAAGTCAGACCAGAAGATAACCTTAGACCCGAGGGTGAATTCTACACTCCAGATAAACCAGGATATAGACCCGCAGAACGTCCAGTTCAAAAGGTACCAGAAGATAATCTGCGTCCAGAAGGTGACTTCTATAGTCCCGAAAAGCCGAAGTATCAACCTGGTGAACGTCCGTCTCAAGTCAGACCAGAAGATAACCTGAGACCCGAAGGTGAATTCTACACTCCAGATAAACCAGGCTTTAGGCCAGCAGAGCGTCCAGTTCAAAAGAAACCAGAAGATAATCTGCGTCCAGAAGGAGACTTCTACAGTCCCGAAAAGCCGAAGTATCAACCTGGTGAACGTCCGTCTCAAGTCAGACCAGAAGATAACCTTAGACCCGAGGGTGAATTCTACACTCCAGATAAACCAGGATATCGTCCCGCCGAGCGCCCAGTTCAAAAGAAACCAGTAGACAACTTGAAGCCCGAAGGGGAGTTTGTTGCACCTGAAAAGCAAGTTTTCCGGCCAGCAGAGAAAAATGAAAGGATCATCAGAAAGGATAACTTGCGAACCGAAGGTGAAATGACATTTGTGGAGAAGGAAGAGTATCAATATGTGGTTCGCCCCGAGCAGGTTAAGCCAACAGATAATCTTAAACCTGAAGGAGACTTTTATAGTCCCGAAAAGCCGAAGTATCAACCTGGTGAACGTCCATCTCAAGTCAGACCAGAAGACAACCTGAGACCCGAGGGTGAATTCTACACTCCAGATAAACCAGGCTTTAGGCCAGCAGAGCGTCCAGTTCAGAAGAAACCAGTAGATAATCTGCGTCCAGAAGGAGACTTTTATAGTCCCGAAAAGCCGAAGTATCAACCTGGTGAACGTCCGTCTCAAGTCAGACCAGAAGATAACCTGAGACCCGAGGGTGAATTCTACACTCCAGATAAACCAGGCTTTAGGCCAGCAGAGCGTCCAGTTCAGAAGAAACCAGAAGATAATCTGCGTCCAGAAGGAGACTTCTACAGTCCCGAAAAGCCGAAATATCAACCTGGTGAACGTCCATCTCAAGTCAGACCAGAAGATAACCTGAGACCCGAAGGTGAATTCTACACTCCAGATAAACCAGGCTTTAGGCCAGCAGAGCGTCCAGTTCAGAAGAAACCAGTAGATAATCTGCGTCCAGAAGGAGACTTTTACAGTCCCGAAAAGCCGAAGTATCAACCTGGTGAACGTCCATCTCAAGTCAGACCAGAAGATAACCTGAGACCCGAGGGTGAATTCTACACTCCAGATAAACCAGGATATCGTCCCGCCGAGCGCCCAGTTCAAAAGAAACCAGTAGACAACTTGAAGCCCGAAGGGGAGTTTGTTGCACCTGAAAAGCAAGTTTTCCGGCCAGCAGAGAAAAACGAAAGGATCATCAGAAAGGATAACTTGCGAACCGAAGGTGAAATGACATTTGTGGAGAAGGAAGAGTATCAATATGTGGTTCGCCCCGAGCAGGTTAAGCCAACAGATAATCTTAAACCTGAAGGAGACTTTTATAGTCCCGAAAAGCCGAAGTATCAACCAGGTGAACGTCCATCTCAAGTCAGACCAGAAGATAACCTGAGACCCGAAGGTGAATTCTACACTCCAGATAAACCAGGCTTTAGGCCAGCAGAGCGTCCAGTTCAGAAGAAACCAGTAGATAATCTGCGTCCAGAAGGAGACTTTTACAGTCCCGAAAAGCCGAAGTATCAACCTGGTGAGCGTCCATCTCAAGTCAGACCAGAAGATAACTTGAGACCCGAGGGTGAATTCTACACTCCAGATAAACCAGGATATCGCCCCGCCGAGCGCCCAGTTCAAAAGAAACCAGTAGACAACTTGAAGCCCGAAGGGGAGTTTGTTGCACCTGAAAAGCAAGTTTCCGGCCAGCAGAGAAAAATGAAAGGATCATCAGAAAGGATAACTTGCGAACCGAAGGTGAAATGACATTTGTGGAGAAGGAAGAGTATCAATATGTGGTTCGCCCCGAGCAGGTTAAGCCAACAGATAATCTTAAGCCTGAAGGTAAATTCTACAGTCCCGAAAAGCCGAAGTATCAGCCTGGTGAACGTCCGTCTCAAGTCAGACCAGAAGATAACCTGAGACCCGAAGGTGAATTCTACACTCCAGATAAACCAGGCTTTAGGCCAGCAGAGCGTCCAGTTCAGAAGAAACCAGTAGATAATCTGCGTCCAGAAGGAGACTTTTATAGTCCTGAAAAGCCGAAGTATCAACCTGGTGAACGTCCATCTCAAGTCAGACCAGAAGATAACCTGAGACCCGAGGGTGAATTCTACACTCCAGATAAACCAGGATATCGTCCCGCCGAGCGCCCAGTTCAAAAGAAACCAGTAGACAACTTGAAGCCCGAAGGGGAGTTTGTTGCACCTGAAAAGCAAGTTTTCCGGCCAGCAGAGAAAAATGAAAGGATCATCAGAAAGGATAACTTGCGAACCGAAGGTGAAATGACATTTGTGGAGAAGGAAGAGTATCAATATGTGGTTCGCCCCGAGCAGGTTAAGCCAACAGATAACCTTAAGCCTGAAGGTAAATTCTACAGTCCCGAAAAGCCGAAATATCAACCTGGTGAACGTCCATCTCAAGTCAGACCAGAAGATAACCTGAGACCCGAGGGTGAATTCTACACTCCAGATAAACCAGGCTTTAGGCCAGCAGAGCGTCCAGTTCAGAAGAAACCAGTAGATAATCTGCGTCCAGAAGGAGACTTTTACAGTCCCGAAAAGCCGCAATATCAACCTGGTGAACGTCCGTCTCAAGTCAGACCAGAGGATAACCTGAGACCCGAGGGTGAATTCTACACTCCAGATAAACCAGGCTTTAGGCCAGCAGAGCGTCCAGTTCAGAAGAAACCAGTAGATAATCTGCGTCCAGAAGGAGACTTTTACAGTCCCGAAAAGCCGAAGTATCAGCCTGGTGAACGTCCGTCTCAAGTCAGACCAGAAGATAACCTGAGACCCGAGGGTGAATTCTACACTCCAGATAAACCAGGATATCGTCCCGCCGAGCGCCCAGTTCAAAAGAAACCAGTAGACAACTTGAAGCCCGAAGGGGAGTTTGTTGCACCTGAAAAGCAAGTTTTCCGGCCAGCAGAGAAAAATGAAAGGATCATCAGAAAGGATAACTTGCGAACCGAAGGTGAAATGACATTTGTGGAGAAGGAAGAGTATCAATATGTGGTTCGCCCCGAACAGGTTAAGCCAACAGATAATCTTAAACCTGAAGGTAAATTCTACAGTCCCGAAAAGCCGAAGTATCAACCAGGTGAACGTCCATCTCAAGTCAGACCAGAAGACAACCTGAGACCCGAAGGTGAATTCTACACTCCAGATAAACCAGGCTTTAGGCCAGCAGAGCGTCCAGTTCAGAAGAGACCAGTAGATAATCTGCGTCCAGAAGGAGACTTTTATAGTCCTGAAAAGCCGAAGTATCAACCTGGTGAACGTCCATCTCAAGTCAGACCAGAAGATAACTTGAGACCCGAGGGTGAATTCTACACTCCAGATAAACCAGGATATCGTCCCGCAGAGCGTCCAGTTCAAAAGAAACCAGTAGACAACTTGAAGCCTGAAGGGGAGTTTGTTGCACCTGAAAAGCAAGTTTTCCGGCCAGCAGAGAAAAATGAAAGGATCATCAGAAAGGACAACTTGCGAACCGAAGGTGAAATGACATTTGTGGAGAAGGAAGAGTATCAATATGTGGTTCGCCCCGAACAGGTTAAGCCAACAGATAATCTTAAACCTGAAGGTAAATTCTACAGTCCCGAAAAGCCGAAGTATCAACCAGGTGAACGTCCATCTCAAGTCAGACCAGAAGACAACCTGAGACCCGAGGGTGAATTCTACGCTCCAGATAAACCAGGCTTTAGGCCAGCAGAGCGTCCAGTTCAGAAGAAACCAGTAGATAATCTGCGTCCAGAAGGAGACTTTTATAGTCCCGAAAAGCCGCAATATCAACCTGGTGAACGTCCGTCTCAAGTCAGACCAGAGGATAACCTGAGACCCGAGGGTGAATTCTACACTCCAGATAAACCAGGCTTTAGGCCAGCAGAGCGTCCAGTTCAGAAGAAACCAGTAGATAATCTGCGTCCAGAAGGAGACTTTTATAGTCCTGAAAAGCCGAAGTATCAACCTGGTGAACGTCCATCTCAAGTCAGACCAGAAGATAACTTGAGACCCGAGGGTGAATTCTACACTCCAGATAAACCAGGATATCGTCCCGCAGAGCGTCCAGTTCAAAAGAAACCAGTAGACAACTTGAAGCCTGAAGGGGAGTTTGTTGCACCTGAAAAGCAAGTTTTCCGGCCAGCAGAGAAAAATGAAAGGATCATCAGAAAGGATAACTTGCGAACCGAAGGTGAAATGACATTTGTGGAGAAGAAAGAGTATCAATATGTGGTTCGCCCCGAGCAGGTTAAGCCAACAGATAATCTTAAACCTGAAGGAGACTTTTATAGTCCCGAAAAGCCGAAGTATCAACCAGGTGAACGTCCATCTCAAGTCAGACCAGAAGATAACCTGAGACCCGAAGGTGAATTCTACACTCCAGATAAACCAGGCTTTAGGCCAGCAGAGCGTCCAGTTCAGAAGAAACCAGTAGATAATCTGCGTCCAGAAGGAGACTTTTATAGTCCTGAAAAGCCGAAGTATCAACCTGGTGAACGTCCATCACAAGTCAGACCAGAAGATAACTTGAGACCCGAGGGTGAATTCTACACTCCAGATAAACCAGGATATCGTCCCGCAGAGCGTCCAGTTCAAAAGAAACCAGAAGATAATCTGCGTCCAGAAGGAGACTTCTATAGTCCCGAAAAGCCGAAGTATCAACCTGGTGAACGTCCATCTCAAGTCAGACCAGAAGATAACCTGAGACCCGAGGGTGAATTCTACACTCCAGATAAACCAGGCTTTAGGCCAGCAGAGCGTCCAGTTCAGAAGAAACCAGTAGATAATCTGCGTCCAGAAGGAGACTTCTATAGTCCCGAAAAGCCGAAGTATCAACCTGGTGAACGTCCATCTCAAGTCAGACCAGAAGATAACCTGAGACCCGAAGGTGAATTCTACACTCCAGATAAACCAGGTTTTAGGCCAGCAGAGCGTCCAGTTCAGAAGAAACCAGTAGATAATCTGCGTCCAGAAGGAGACTTCTATAGTCCCGAAAAGCCGAAGTATCAACCTGGTGAACGTCCATCTCAAGTCAGACCAGAAGATAACTTGAGACCCGAGGGTGAATTCTACACTCCAGATAAACCAGGCTTTAGGCCAGCAGAGCGTCCAGTTCAGAAGAAACCAGTAGATAATCTGCGTCCAGAAGGAGACTTCTATAGTCCCGAAAAGCCGAAGTATCAACCTGGTGAACGTCCATCTCAAGTCAGACCAGAAGATAACCTGAGACCCGAGGGTGAATTCTACACTCCAGATAAACCAGGCTTTAGGCCAGCAGAGCGTCCAGTTCAGAAGAAACCAGTAGATAATCTGCGTCCAGAAGGAGACTTCTATAGTCCCGAAAAGCCGAAGTATCAACCTGGTGAACGTCCATCTCAAGTCAGACCAGAAGATAACCTGAGACCCGAAGGTGAATTCTACACTCCAGATAAACCAGGTTTTAGGCCAGCAGAGCGTCCAGTTCAGAAGAAACCAGTAGATAATCTGCGTCCAGAAGGAGACTTCTATAGTCCCGAAAAGCCGAAGTATCAACCTGGTGAACGTCCATCTCAAGTCAGACCAGAAGATAACTTGAGACCCGAGGGTGAATTCTACACTCCAGATAAACCAGGATATCGTCCCGCAGAGCGTCCAGTTCAAAAGAAACCAGTAGACAACTTGAAGCCTGAAGGGGAGTTTGTTGCACCTGAAAAGCAAGTTTTCCGGCCAGCAGAGAAAAATGAAAGGATCATCAGAAAGGATAACTTGCGAACCGAAGGTGAAATGACATTTGTGGAGAAGAAAGAGTATCAATATGTGGTTCGCCCCGAGCAGGTTAAGCCAACAGATAATCTTAAGCCTGAAGGTGATTTCTATAGTCCCGAAAAACAGAAGTATCAACCAGGTGAACGTCCATCTCAAGTAAGACCAGAAGACAACCTGAGACCCGAGGGTGAATTCTACACTCCAGATAAACCAGGCTTTAGGCCAGCAGAGCGTCCAGTTCAGAAGAAACCAGTAGATAATCTGCGTCCAGAAGGAGACTTCTATAGTCCCGAAAAGCCGAAGTATCAACCTGGTGAACGTCCATCTCAAGTAAGACCAGAAGATAACTTGAGACCCGAGGGTGAATTCTACACTCCAGATAAACCAGGATATCGTCCCGCAGAGCGTCCAGTTCAAAAGAAACCAGTAGACAACTTGAAGCCTGAAGGGGAGTTTGTTGCACCCGAAAAGCAAGTTTTCCGTCCAGCAGAGAAAAATGAAAGGATCATCAGAAAGGATAACTTGCGAACCGAAGGTGAAATGACATTTGTGGAGAAGAAAGAGTATCAATATGTGGTTCGCCCCGAGCAGGTTAAGCCAACAGATAATCTTAAGCCTGAAGGTGATTTCTATAGCCCCGAAAAACAGAAGTATCAACCAGGTGAACGTCCATCTCAAGTAAGACCAGAAGATAACCTGAGACCCGAAGGTGAATTCTACACTCCAGATAAACCAGGCTTTAGGCCAGCAGAGCGTCCAGTTCAGAAGAAACCAGTAGACAACTTGAAGCCTGAAGGGGAGTTTGTTGCACCCGAAAAGCAAGTTTTCCGTCCAGCAGAGAAAAATGAAAGGATCATCAGAAAGGATAACTTGCGAACCGAAGGTGAAATGACATTTGTGGAGAAGAAAGAGTATCAATATGTGGTTCGCCCCGAGCAGGTTAAGCCAACAGATAATCTTAAACCTGAAGGTGATTTCTATAGCCCCGAAAAACAGAAGTATCAACCAGGTGAACGTCCATCTCAAGTCAGACCAGAAGACAACCTGAGACCCGAGGGTGAATTCTACGCTCCAGATAAGCCAGGCTTTAGGCCAGCAGAGCGTCCAGTTCAGAAGAAACCAGTAGACAACTTGAAGCCTGAAGGCGAGTTTGTTGCACCTGAAAAGCAAGTTTTCCGTCCAGCAGAGAAAAATGAAAGGATCATCAGAAAGGATAACTTGCGAACCGAAGGTGAAATGACGTTTGTGGAAAAGAAAGAGTATCAATACGTTATTCGCCCAGAACAGGTTAGACCAATAGATAATCTTAAACCTGAAGGCGAATTTTATAGCCCAGAGAAGCCGAAGTTCCGCCCTGGTGAACGGCCATCTCAAGTCAGGCCAGAGGATAACTTGAAACCTGAGGGTGAGTTTTACACTCCTGAGAAACCTGGGTTTAAGCCTGTTGAAAGACCCAAGCAGAAGAGACCTCAGGATAATCTGAAGCCTCTGGAAGGTGTTATGTATACTCCAGAAAAGCCCAAATACCAGCCAGCAGATCGGCCGGAACAAAAGAGACATGTTGACAATTTAAAACCTGAAGGTCAAATGTATATTCCAGAAAAGGATTCATTTAAGCCAGCGGAAAAGGTTAAGACTGTCATAAGAAAAGACAACCTTAAGACCGAGGGTACAATGACATTTACGAAAAAGGAGGAATATCATCATGTCAAGCGACCCGAACAGGTGAAGCCAAGCGATAACTTGAAGACCGAAGGACCATTCTATGCACCTGAAAAACCCAAATTTAAACCAGCGGAGCGTCCGACCCAAAAGAAACCCAAGGATAACTTAAAGCCAGAAGGTGAATTCTATAAGAGAACTGATAGAACCGAAACAGACAGCACTACGATAACAGAGAGCGCTAGAAGAGAGCCAGCGAAGCGGCCGGTGGATAATTTAAAACTCGAAGGTTCCATGACGGTGACAAGAAAGGATGATTACAAGACAACAACGAATAAAACTGCCGTCGATAGAGTTCAGCGTACACAAAAATACAACCATAATAGCTCGACCATCAATTTGGGAACTGATACTTCAATTCTGAAAACAACAAACCAGATGAACTTTGTATCGGGCAAGGACGCAATTAACCAAGTGGATTCTAATAGCCAAAATCCAGTCGATGGCTTAATAATTGTTTCAACGAAAAAGGTGACGACAGTTGTCGGTGGTCGGACTAAAAAGGAGCCGGAAACGGAATATGTGAAACGACCAGCTAAGATAAATGTTATTGAAAATGTATCCAAAAATACGACGACTACAAACATCGAAAACACTAAAAACATACATAAGGAATCAACATCTATGCAAAGAAATCTCAATGTGGTGGAAAGGACTGCAATAAACACTGAACAGATAAGAGGTTCAACAGATGACAGCAGAGCTCTGCAGACCTCCACCACAACCAGAAGGAATCAAAATGGCACCGTAACTAACAATGTGACCGGATCGGGTGGCTCAACATCCAACATTGTCTCAAGCAGTATAGTTACCAGTAAGGTCAACGGTGATTCAACATCTCATGGTCGTTCAACGACCGATAATGTGACTAATGGCAGTTCAACATCTCGTGTGGTCGGTGGGCGTACCGTAATCGACAATGCGTCCGCCGGCACTACAACATCTCGTGTGGTCGGTGGTAGTTCAATGCAAACCAATTCAAGCAATGTGACAGGCAGCTCCACTTCCCAAATGAGCTCATCCAAGCATTTCCATCACAGGAAGAGCGAGTTTTCATCGGAAGCGGATGTGTCCAACACCATATTCCATCGGAAGAATGTTTCAAATGACTCGAATGCTGTCAACAGTAGCCTGACATCAACTGGCAAGATGCAACGCAAGAGTATCCTCAATCTACACGAGCAGCCATCGAGCACCAGTGCTCATTCGAATGATCGCCAGAGTTACAGCAGCATTCATCGCCAGAATCGGGAATCGGACTTGAGCGCAGGTTATTCCACGGAGCGTCGCAGTTGCAGCATCCACAAGGAAAATAAGGACCATCAAGTGAAAACCTCTTCATCTACTTCATCCATGTCGCGCATTATTTCGGGTGGCACTGACACCGCCAATAATGCCAATAGATCGAATCTAGATAGGTCTACGGTTACACGCACCTATGTGTCCGGTGGCATCGATTTCCCATCCCAATCGCAGAGCGAGCGCCACATGACGCGTCATCGTGGTGGCAGTGGTAGCCAACATTTGTCGAGTGGCATCGATTTCTCCTCCTCTTCCCATAATGTCCATGGCCAGAACGAACGTGTTATGACCGCTCGTCGCGGCAATCAATCGTCGATCAGTCTGGGCAACGATAAGTTTACCGGTTCCAGTCTCTATAAGAGCGAATATATAACTGCCCCAGCAACAACGTGTGCTGTGCATAAGATTAAGCAAGGTGCATTCCAACATACCAGAAGTACACACGATCATAAATTTTATAAATCCTCCAACTAACATATAACATCGTATTTTTGTACGTTTCTTTTTTTGTCGTGTCTTGTCTTCATATCATACCACATAGTGCCTAAGGTTCCATGACAATATTTTTTATACAATATCTACTTACCTAAACGAAAAACCAACAATATTAATAAGATTAACCAATAAATGCATATCATTTTTAAAAAACAAAAGAAACCCTAACTGATTTTTTCTTAGAAAATAGTATACAAGTGCTTATTCAACGTGAGATGATGGTTTTTTTATTAAGAATTTTTAAAAGATGCTAGTGTCGTTTTTAAAGGCTATTATCGTATGTATAAGTACAGCAACTGTATAATTAATATCGTTTAAAAAAACGCATTCAACTATATGTATATATACTATACGCTGGTATATAAATAATCAATGAGTTCTATCTATACGTTAATAGATTTACATACATTTCAATTTGTATAATGGTTTATTGTTTTCATTTTAGAAGTTTTTCCCTCTATATATATTTATATATATATATTTGTATATATATATATATATAATATGCGCTCATACAGTAAATATCAATAATCTCTTTAATTACTCGTTACTTAAATTAGCTTAGGAGTTTCATATTTCATGTTTGGAAGACATTTGTTCGCTTGTTTTGGAAGACTTGCGTTTCATTT
Organism: Drosophila planitibia; assembly: GCA_035043785.1. Lineage (NCBI taxonomy): Eukaryota > Metazoa > Arthropoda > Insecta > Diptera > Drosophilidae > Drosophila > Drosophila planitibia. The sequence continues at coordinate 1,408,337 of JAWNMS010000052.1, forward strand.
CTTATAGACTAAGTTTATTGTTTCGTTTTCATTCATATATATCATCATATAGACTGCATCTTTGGCATTAAATACAATATTAACTATGTAGTTTGGAAGACTTGTGGATGTATTGCCAAAAATGCAGACCATAAAACCCAACAAATATATACCTAGGTATACTTGTGTGTTACCCAGTTTGATTAGTGCTTTCGTAAACAAATCTATAAATAGTTTTGTAACAATCGTAATAATACTGTTTAAAATGGAAGACCGATCTCGAATGCATTGATTAAGGCATTGCCAGAATCATAGATGCCAATAACGCCGAAGAGCACACCTAGCGCTATAATGAGGTAGTCTTTAGCTATTTCCTTCTGATCGAGCAGATGACCCTTCATTTTGATGTGAAAATAACAGGGCCAAATAAAACTCAACATAGTACCCGTAAAGCTGCCAATAAAGCCCATCAGTATCGAAAAGTGGGGAATGAATATGGCCATAAGTACTGTGGATACTATAATGCCCACTCGGAAGCCCAATCCCCAGACTTTTAGCTCACCATCCAGATTCCAGATGGTCGGAAATTTGGTCTTTGGCGGGCCACGAAAGAAATTACGTTCGAGCAGCTCGCAGGCAGCGTAGTATGGCAATGGATAGCTGAGAATGGCCTTGATGACCAGGAAGAAGTTGACCATGCCCTTAAAGCCCTGCGAATGCAAATTATTGGTTATCACCTGCTGCGTATCGTTCTGGAAGGTTAGAAAACAGATGTAGCCGAATCCGGCCTTGAATGCAGCAGCGGCTATATGGGACCAGTCCAACATCCAGTTAAACTTGGAGCGATCGATCATGTTGCCCTCGAGGGTGGGCAGAAATATCTGCGATGTGTACGAGAAGACAATGACGCCCAGCGAAATTGGAAAATTCTCCATGTCAATGCTCCAGCGTACCTTCGACCAGCCCCAATCCCCAATTTGTAGCAGGCAATAGCCCAAAATCACCGCATTTATCACAATGTGTGACATGGTGCACCAGAATGATAGCGTCGATACCATTTTCAGTGACTTGAGGAAACCCATGGGCAGCAAAAAGATGCCAATGAACAGCATCCAGGAGCGTGAATCAAACGATCCTTGCGGATATGTGCCAGCCAACAGATCCCCACAGACGACCACATACAGGATGCACGTCATCAGCAGCTCAATCAGCTGTGCAATGCTGACGGCCCGGGCACCCAGCTTGGCACCGAAACACACTTTGGCAATGGCCACGTAACTATCGCGTACACGCACCATCTGACCAGTGGCCGGGTCCGGTTCGTAGAGGCACTGCACCAGCACTTTGCCCGTATAGCAGCAAATGTGCGCAATGCCCACCATGGCAATAATGGCCCAGTATCCGCCGTGTAGAACAGCAAAGGGCAGCGATACGATGAACATGCCTTGAATCGCATTTGTCACATTCCACGCCGCTTGGAACTCATCGATCTTGGAGCCGCCGCCACCCTCACCCTCGCACACAAACGAGCTGGCATCCGAGGCAATGCTGCTTTGCCTACGAAATTGAGAGAAGATACAACAAATGAGCAACTGCATCATTGGGTGGAATTTGCGCATCTGTGTGCTACGTACCTGAATCCGTCGGTTTGCTGATATCTGCCATCGTATTCATTGCCCACAAAGGATGTGCTCTGGTATTCGTTTTTGTAGTCACCCTCAGCAGCATCCTCATTGGACCAACTGGTCGCATTTCGAAAGGGATTCGAGTTCATCTCTGTGGGCGGTTCGGTGCCATCGCCAGTGCCAGTGCCAGCGCCAGTGCCAGCGCCAGCATCGCCTCCTGGTGGAAACATGCCGTGACCTTGAGCGTGCGCAAAGTTCTGCTGGGGATTGCCACTTGTGCCGGTTGGTTGTTGATAATCCTTGCGCTCTGGAATTTGTTGTCTGGCCGTTTGCATGGCCACATTGAGTATATTCCTGATTGGTGGCAATGGCGTTGCTTTCAATTTCGTTATGAATGACATGTTGTTGCTGTTGTTGTTGTTGTTGGCGATTACACACAGAGCGAGTGAGCGAGAGAGCTAGCTCTGTTAGGTGGGTGGGTGGCTAATGCGAATGGCGGTGGTGGTGCTGGTGTTGGTGTTGGGTGGATGACGACGGCCCCTTTTGTCTATCAAGTTGTAGTTCGAATTTGTACGGATGCTGAAGCTTATCGATTTTACTGAATGTTGAAATGTTGTCGAATTACGGCTGTTGATTTCCAATGATTCACATTTACAAACTTAAATTAGGCAACATTACTAACTATTTAACTAAAAAACTTAATTTTCGTGTGATATTTGTATGTGTGTGAATTTTCTTTTAACAAATTTTTGTATGCTGCGCATAAATGGCGCTCTATGCAAATGCTTTTATCAAAACTTTACACATTTCTGCTCACTTAGCTTAACTGGAACTGGAACTGTAGCTTCAATAGCAGCATCTCTTTTCGTACAGCCCGACAAAACGTGGAATTATTTAGAAAATTATATTGAATAATTGAAATTTTTATGTAACGTTTAAGGGAAATCCTTCAGCCCTTCAGCACAGCAGCAAGAAAAGAAAATTATTTTCTTCTTCTTTTTTCACTTTCAATATCTCATCCCGTGGAACAGTGCGCAGTCGCCAGCTGGCAGATGCTGTGTATGTGTGTATTGGTTGGCCATGGGTGTCAGGTGTCATATGGTTGCAACTGTCAAACTTATCTTCCACACACCAGGCAAAAATCATTGGTATTCATTATGATAAAAAATTAAGCTCGTATCTTATTGGATTTTTTAATCGAGTTATAATCTTGAGTTACTCTTGAAGCTCTTCGCATTTGGAGATGCTTTGGGATTTTTAACATTTCCATAAATACAAATGAATTTAATCGATTTCCAAAATCATTACAGATGTGGTTGTTGTTGTTGTCAAAATTCATGTTATAATTTTTTTTCAATAAATCCATTTGGAAACGATTCCAAATTTTCACAACTTTATCGAAACTGAACCGATTTGCTAAATCAATACCTTTTCTTATTAGGGATTTTCATGTAGATTAGTAACTAATATTTGTAATATAAATAATACAATTAAATATCATCGCAAATTTCATTTTATTTCAATGCAAGCTAGCTTAAGTTGAACATATTTCATATTTGATATACATAATAATAAAAACTCTATATATAGTACAATTTGTAAAGAGATGAAGGAGGAGGATGAGATAGAGGCTGAGGAGGAGGAGTAGGAGGGGAGGGTCAATACTTATGCGTACCTAAACCAAGCGCTACTAATGTCTACATTTTCAAATATAACAAATTTTAAGAGAATGCGCCATATGCGAGACAACCCGAGCAAGGATTTCTTAATCGATGCCATTGCTGCCAATTGCTGTCAATTGCTGTAACAGGTTTTGCGTACTCCCGCCAAAATATTGCTAATCTCATCATCCTTGCGCTGTTGCTGCTGCTGATGCTGCTGCTCGAAGAGCATTTCGCCAACGCCCACGCCCACCCCCACGCCCACCATACCCGGTCCGGAATTGCCCGCTGCGGCAAAGTGATGATGATGATGATGATGTGGATGGGAATGGGCATGGGCGTGGGCGTGGGCGTGTGGATGATGATGCTGCTGCATGGCTGTCTCTACAGTTGGTGGTGGTGGTAGTGGTGGTGGTGGTGCTGTTGCTGTCTGCTGTGGCAGCAACTGTGCACTCGCTCCATTGGCCTCATAGTAGTTGCCATAGTGGAGGTAGCTGCTCTGCATGGGCTGTGCATAGGCACCGCCTGGCGCTGATGTTTGCTGGAACGGTACGGCTAGCTGCAGGGGAAAGGCAGCCGCCAATCCGGTAGAGTAGGGCAACTGAGTGTAGTAACTGGTGGCGCCAGTAGGTGGTGCTGTTAGTGGCGGTGGTGGTGCCGCCGTTATCAACATGGCATTATTATAGGCCTCCGCCTCGTAGTCATCGTAATTCTGGTTGGTGTCCGGATATTTGGTACACTTCTGGGTACCATTATTATCCGATGTCTCCTTCAGCTGATCGTAGTCCAACTGCTCGTTGCTCTGATAGCGCAGAAAATCCTCATATTGCATGCCATACGCATTGGATAGATAATCATTGCTGCAGTTGCTGTCAGCCATGGCTACCGTATAGCTGGAGCCTGGAGCTGCACTCGACGTGACTGTCGCAGTGGACATGCTGGAGCTGCTGTTGCAATGTTGCTGTTGTTGCTGCTGTTGTTGCTGCTGTTGTTGCTGTTGCTGTTGTTGCTGCTGTTGCTGTTGCTGCTGTTGATGCTGCAGTGAGCTGCTGCTACGCATTGAGATGGTGGCATCGTCATCGTTGGCACTGGACACGGGCGGATAGAACGTGCCCTTGACGGAGTGCCCATGATCCAGGAGACCACGATTGTTGCACGTCACATACATGCCACGTGCGGCAACAACAGCCACAGAGCTGGCCAGCGGATATGTTGCATATAGACTTGATTGCTGCTGCTGCTGCTGCTGTTGTTGCTGTGATTTTGACTTCTCGTCCGACTTGGCGAGCTTCTCGCTGCGCTGCTTGCTGGCCCGGCTTTGCGTCGCCGTCGCTGGCTTCGTTAGCTTCTTGAGCAGCAGGGAGCTGTCGAAGCTGGGATTTGTTGTGACCGGCGATGATTCATTGCAATTGGCAGCTAAACTCTCAATCTGATCCGTGCTATCCGCATTGCTGTAACAGTCCACGGAGCTGGGCGAGAAGCTCGGCTTCAACGGCTGCTCGTATAGCCCGCCCACATTTTGGGGCGTCGAGTTGCGACTATCGTCGGTGGGCGTGTTATAGCTGCCACTGGTGGCTGTTGCAGACAGTGGCGGCGTTGACAACTTGGGCGTTGTCTTAGACGCTGCCATCGCTGCAACGGTTTGGGACGTTGTCATCTCACCCGACGGCTCCTTGCCCGGCTGTGATGAAATGGTGCGCAGTTTGGATTGCTTTCGCCGACGGGGTCTGTATTTGTAGTTCGGATGCTCTGTCATGTGTATGACACGTAAGCGTTCCGCCTCCTCAACATACGGACGCCGATCCTGCGGCGTCAAGGAGCGCCACTTTTTGCCTGTTAACAGGAGGATTAGTTGGAACTATCTAAAGTAATAAGTAGGAGTAATAACTTACCCAACATTTTGCTGAGATCGGCATTATGCAGGTCAGGATTCTCGTCGGCCAGCTTCTTGCGCTCGATCTTGGCCCACACCATGAACGCATTCATTGGCCGGCGAATGCGCGACTCTTTGGCACTTTTTACTGACTGATTACCTGGTCCGGGTCTGTACTTCAAATCGCTGGGCATGGCCTTGTGCCGGTCCAGATAGCCACAATTCGGTGCACATATGTCACCCTTGTAGTCATAGCTCCACATCGACGCCGGCTCAATGGGTGAATGCGATGCCCCGCCGACTCCCACTCCACACTCATCCTGGCCACCAACAATCATACTTGCGTGCGGATGTGATAAGAACTTGTTCAGCATTGATGTGCCGCCTCCCCCTCCACCCAGGAGTGGTATATTACTGCTGATCAATGAGGCACCGCCTCCGCCCACAGTATACGCACTGGACACCATCGGTGAGTGGCTGTGACTGTGCACAGAGAGCGACGCTTCGTTCATAGAGTGCTCATTCTCGTAGCCGGCGCTCTGTATGGCTGGTGAGTGTAGACTGGGCGAGGAGTGCTCGCTGCCCTGCCTCACATGGTAGATGCTATCGCTGGGACTCTCGTGCAGCAGTCGCCCATCCGATGCCAAGTAGCCAACATGCTCCGGATAATCGCTACCAACGGTCGAGTGGCTATATTCCGGTGTACGGGACACAAGTGGATACTTCTTAGCACTAAAATGGTAAGTGCAATAAAATGGAAATTAGAAAGTTGTAGCATTAATATCGGAGAAAATATTAATATAAAGGATTATCAAAGATTTAGGATAGATAATCGGTTTTAAATTTACATTTTGTTTTTCAAGTATTTCTTTAAGTCTAACGTAAATTAAAAAGAAAAACTAATTCAATCTGTGCTTTATACGAATTGTTCACGAAAGAAACGGGTTAATGCTCCACTGAATTAATGTGTCCTTTCAATCAAAGGACAAAAATATATATATGAACTGTACTTGTAGTATGCTCATGTTTATACCCTTTATGAGACATCTCTAATTCTATAAGAGAGGTATATATCAATTAGAGCTCAGGCATAGTCAGTTTCTTAACTGACTATTAATATGGATTTGAAATATTTTGCTTTTATTTATAACAACTATTTAAGCCATAAAGAAAGACAGTTTATATAGTAATTCTTTTGAAAGGATTCAAAGAGAATATATTAGTTTTGAATTATATTTTCACAAGCCATAAATATGTGATGAATTGAAAATTTAAAAGAGAAATGACATATATTTTTGGCAATCATGAATGTAATTTATGATAGTAATTTTGGCAAACACATCAGCTTTGTGTCGATGTATATTTTTATTAATCTAATATATACAAACTTAAGTTATGAGGTTTTAAGTACTAGCATGCATACATTAAATAATAACATTTGTCAATTTCACAGAGTAGAAAATTTGGTTTTAAGATATTTCGTAGAAGAAATCATTCCAATAAAAAAAAACCTATATGAGACAGAATAAGTTCTCAAGGCGTTTTGGTAGTTTGAGAATTGAATTCTCCGATATTAAACATAACATTTACAAACTCATTCGATGTTAAGGTGTTGCCTGTTAAAGCTGTGCAAATCCTAATTAGAGATAAAATCGCTGAAGCATGTTTCTCATTGTTTTTATGAGCTACTGTTAAAAATTACGTACAAGAAATGTCGGCAATGCTGGCCTTATAATGATATTTAAAATCGCCGCTAAATACGTTGACAATTTTCACGTTTGCTGGCACGCAGAATAAAAAAAGAGAAAAAAGCGAAAACGAAAACAAAGGTAAAAACTTTGCGTTCATAGCAGACACCAACGGGCACAGAGAGAATGGCCAACACGAAGAGAGAAGGGGGAAACGAAGGGCTGGAAACTGGACCAGGTCCACAAGCTCGAAGGCTGCCCGGCAACGTTTGCGCTCCTTAATGTCAGTGGACATAAATGTAAATTGGGCGCGTGCAGCTATTGTATTATCAAAGGAGGCCGCCAGGTTGCAGGGTAAGCAAAGAAGCTGTAGTTGAAGCTGAAGCTGAAGCTGGAGCTGGAGCAGGAGCTGGGCCCCCAGACCTTTATGCATAACTTTTAAAAGTTGCGACATATCGACACATTTCAAAGTAATTCGGCTTCCAGGAATTCAAGCAGCAGCAGCCGCAGCAGCCAAACGAGACAAGTTTAAATATTACCAATGCTTCAGCCCTGAGACTCGCTCCCTAAGGGAGAACCCCCGACGCCCGGACGCCTGGACGCCTGGACGGCCGACTTTCAACATCCGACTCCTGTCTCGGTTCGCTTGGGTCTCAGTGTGTGTGTGTGTGTGTGTGTGTGTGTCGTGTCTGTTGGCCCCTGGCTCGATTTGTTACCGTTTGAATTTATTGCTGCCCACTACTCTTTTGGTCTATTGTCTTTGCTGGCTGACTGTCTGGCTCTTTTGCCTACCGACTTGGCGAAACTGAGCTAACATGAGCTCGGCCTAATTGTTAGCTGCAACCATAGGCGATGCCAGCCAGGGGCTACCTTGGCGCAACTAGGCGCTCTAGTTTCATGCTTTCTTTGGCCAAAAGAGCATTCGAGCCGACACAACTCGACAAAGTTAAGGCCCAAAAACCGAACAGAGACCTAGCCCCAGGCTGCAGCTATAGCTATAGCTACACAGCATCAACTGGATAATTTATTGAGGGTTCCTGGTGACATCGTTACGTTTTTGATATTCGGTTGCGGCTGCTGCTGCTGCTGCTGCTGCTAAATACTTTACCGAGGCACACAAAATTATGCCGTCCGGATCTGTACGCCTGTCCAACTGGTCTCTGGGTTCTGACTTGGGTCTTGCTTTGGTTCGCTTTGCTTTTTATCCTAAGCGCGCGCTCACGATCCACGACGATGCGGCTTTAGCTTTGGCTTTGGCTTTGGGCTTAGCCACCGGTCCGAGCAGCGTCTCTTAGCCATGGCCCTGATTTTAAAATAGGACACATACAGTGGCCGGTAAGTTGGCATTTTTATGCGCGCAAAATGTCAACATCTTTGCAAAATGCCACATATTCCACATTGCGGTCCTCTGTCCACCACTGTCTGTTTGTCTGCTTTCCACTCGTTGTGCCTCCTTTATGTGCCCTGTCTCTCTATCTCCCTGTCCACTGTCTGCCGTCCACTGTCCACAGTCCACCGTCCACTGTCTGCTGTCTGCTGTCCAAGTACTGAACGTCCGCGCTGACTTTGCGGACTGTGGACTGTGGCAACGTTTTGTTTACGACAACCGCAACGGGGCGACTCTGCTGGTGGCTTCAACTGCGCCGGCAACATGCTGCTGCTTGCTGCTGCTGCTGCTGCTGCTGCTGCTAACTTGGCTAACTCACAGCTTGGCAACTTGCGGCTGCCGCAAAGTAGGCAACTTTGGCTCTGGGCCTTAACAAGCCCGAAAAACTTCATTCAGAAGCCGCATTGATCTGGGGAGAGAGTGTCAGCCCTTTAGCATATTGTGATTCATGTGTCGCTGCGCGAAGACAGCCTTTTAAGTCTTATTCCTCCCCGCCACAACTCATTCCCCTATTCCCATCCCCATTCTCATCCGAATCGGATTTGCTTGCACCAAAAAAAAAAGGCCGCATCGTTTTGTTGCCTTTTTTTCTACCGTGTTTTAAATATTCGGCGTTAATTATGAGTCGGATGACCAGGTAATACAATGATTAAAATCTGCATAGTTATTATGTTAACTTGTCCAACAAGCGCATCGAGCGAAAGTAAGTAAAGTTCATTCCTATATATGTGAACTTGTCGTACTTAATTCACACGTTCCAAATATCTCCAAAGCATTTGCTTTCAAGTCTGAAGAAAATTCTTATACTACGGAACCAAACACACATAATTTTTGCCAGATATCTGGCACGTGTGAACTTTACTTTGACTTTGCTATACGAAATCACAAGAGTGAACTGCCATATTACATCTCTTATTACATTTAACATCTTCGCTGCGATTTTGGATAGTCTCACAATTTAATACCACATGATATATATTATATCCTAATATAATATATTTATTCACTGAACTTACTACTACTTTAGCTGTTTTCTAGGTTTTATATAATTAAAATATTATGCTAAGCTTCTGGTCACGTTATAAACGTAAATTCTATAAAAACTTTCCCAAGAAACCTATCCAAGTCTCATCTATCAAGACCTAAGTATTGTTTAAAACCATTTAGCTTTGCAATAAGATTAAACATTTTACGTAAATATTTTTATAAAATATCTTTATACTGATTAAATTAGCCGAACATATTTGGATGGGGTCTTAGATTATTTAGACTCCAATTAGATTATCTATTTTATTTAAACTTATACATTATATCTATCTATTTTCCCATGTAAATTTCAAATCTGTAACAAAATAAACTATCTAAACAGCTTTATTCTTTTTACCCAGCATTCAAAAGACTTTTAATTTTGAACTTTGCTATTCTGGAATCAGAGCGGTTGCTGTCAAATCAATAAATTACCTTTCCGATTTTTGGGAACCAATTCTAATATATTAATATTCACAACAGACCTAGCTTCTTCGGATTGTACGCAACTTTTTGAATTACATATTTTTTACCTTTCTTTATTATATGTGATCAGATTGGATATTTATCGTTTTTCTACTAATAGAAAATATATTATTTAGCAGTTTTCTACTAATAGAAGATATATTCCCTCCGGTCTACTAACGTTATTCACCTAGTAGCTTGCTTTACGCATTTTCGGGTGGCATTAATTAAAATACATCGCATTATTGCCGGCCATATTGAGCTGAATATGGTTGTTGTAAGCTTGTGGTAATAAAAGCCATTTTGGTTTTTCTGCGATGCCCACAGAGTGGGTGTGGCCTGCATAAGATGCAGCATCTGCTTTGCTCCATTTGCAGTCTATTGGCTGATGGTGCCAGGCGCCCCAAAACCCGAATACATTTGTTTCCAACTCATTTCACGTTGCCTCTACAACAACAACATAAAAACCAGTCTGGCCCCAGGGACGGAACGGGCCAGGCCAAGACCTCAGTGTTGGCTGCTGTGTGTTGTTGCCTCTGCTGTTGGCTGGCTGTGTGCTGTGTGCTGTTGTTGTTGTTGTTGTTGTGGTGCCAAGGCGACTGCGGCCCAGGTGTGATGTACTGGAATAACTTAACGACGCAGTCGATACGCATACATATGCATAAGCATGTGCGTGGCTCAGTATCTGTATCTGTATCTGTGTCTGTGTGTTTGTATTTGTATGTAGATGCTGGTTGTTGTTGACCAATAAGCATAAACAGCTTCAGCATCCGGCCCGGGTAACCGCCATCTTAGCGCGTTCGCTTTAATGAACCAACAACAAGAAAAGGTAAACGCAGCTACCTGTGGCAATTTCTTGACTGTCGAATGAGAGGCCACCATAAAGAAAAAGAGAGCAAGAGGGCGAGAGAGAGAGAGAGAGGGAGACGCAGAGCGAGAGCGAGAGACGACCGAGATAAGTGCCCTCAGCTCTGATCTGCTTATATTTGCGTTGCCATTATATATATATATACACGGATAAGATTCCTACACATAACTCCGTATATAATTAAACTAATGAAGCCAAGCACTTGGCGCTGCAGTTCTCTCCGGTGTGTCTCTTTAGGGCCCAACCGATCATATTCCAATGCACGAGAGCGCACAGCATAACAGCAAAAAAAAGAAAAAAACAAAATAAATAAATAAAAACCGAGGCCGAAACGCTGCTGCGAATGAGTTCGGCTAATGAGGCTTACAACCGTCCTCAAAGAAACAACGCAAGACCCAGTTCTCACACACAAAAGCCATTTTAAGAGCATGAAAAAAGACAGACCCAAGAAAAATGTACTGAAATGTAATGGATTTTATCACGCACATACAAAACAACTCCCCCGCTTAGTTTGTCAGGCGGGGTAACTGCTAGTGCAGATAAATATACAATACAATCTATAACTATGTATAGAAACATAGAGCTGTATTAATTATTGTTTAACCCTTTAGTATCAACTATTTATTCAAATAGTTTGCTTTAAGGCGCTTCGAAAATTTAAGTAGTTTTATTTGACAAAACGTTCTCAGCTTTCCCTTCCAATTAGTTGATAATATTCCTATGTAATTGTATTTAATTGCTAATTCATAAAGCGCTTGAAAGCATCTTATGCTGAAATCTATTATATGAGTTTATAATCCTAAAATCGAAATTTTTGTATTATATAAATGGTCTTAAGTATACTTAAACTATGATGTTGGTTACTGCATATAATGAAATCCCCTCGATTCGATGCTTATACTTAATTCAGAATCCAACAAGTTTGATAAAAACTTTCATTATATCATTATTAATAAGAATTTTTACATTTACGCCAAATTCATAGCAAGTATTATTTCTTTAATTAAATCGGTTTAATTATCTTAAAACTTATCAACACGTTGTTAGCACGGAGTAAAATATTACTATAAGTTAATTGGCGTATAAATAATGATAATAAAGGGGGTATATTTAACTTATTAGTTCGGACATTAATTATCTTGTCAAGTTCTGATTTATATTCCTGTTAGCAGGAAGCATTTCAATTTAACAAAAGGTAATTTTTTTATTAATCTTTAATACGAATAGGAAAAAATCTCTTAAAGCGCTAAACTTGTAAGACTTGTTGAAAATGCAAATCAATTGAGATGGATACTCGAGTTGGCCAGTTTGTAACTTGGTTAAATTGATGTGTCTACGTATTTGGTGGATTGATTAATAGAGCAACTTAAAAACAAAACCCGAAACCGTGTCGCCATCGCATTTGTCATCTTTCACAGGATGACGACTAACTGAACACAAAAAAGATCATCAAATTCCCAATTTTGTGACAAAATGTGAGACAGACTTGCGCAAAAATATTTCGATCTTTTTTGTGTGGTACAAAAATACGAAGAAGTCTTAAAGGGTTTTTAATATATTCCATACATTTATAAAAGAAATATGAATTCAAATCGTAACCGGATGCTACTTAAGGTTAGTTGGTTAAATGTTTGTCTATGTAAATATCTAACAGAGCTATCAGGGAGCTTAGATCAAAACTAAATCATTTTAATGAGCGAAACCGCATGGTGACCTCTCCACAACTTATATACAATGTTTATTTTATATATTTTATGTTGCCCTCTGGGGTTATTTTTTCTTTTCTCATACTTTTCGACTTTCTTGCTGACCACGAGGCTCGGACGCGTTGTGCTCTTGGTTTACTTTCCACTTGACCAATTCCGAGTCTGAGTCTGAAGCCTGAGTTTTTGAGAGCCAACCAAGACGCTCGTTCTATTCTAACTATCTATTTACATATTCACACAGAACGCACACAGTGAAACGAAAAAGCGGACACACGCATACAAGTGCAAGTGCTTTAAGTAGATGTATCTGCCATTGGGGAGCTGGAAGCGGATCTCCTTAAGCATAAACAAAATCTAAGCTAGCTTTCGTATATATATATAATATATATATATATATGTATATACTTAAACATCCCCTTCCCGTTGCTGTGGCTGTCGTGTTGTGATTTTTTTCGTATCTCCATCTCTAGCTTTGTATGTGTGACTAAGTCTTGAAATGCCCCCCGTCATAGACATAGTTTGTGCTTTAACTTTTATACATATATACATGTATAAATATATATATACATATATATATACATATAAATGTATATATGTATGTATATATGGGAGAGCCAGCGACATATACGAGACATCTAGAGAATTTCTTCACCACTACCAGTGCATTTTTCCATTTTTCATTATGGTTATTATCTTGGAAGATATGTATCTTCGCTACGGTTGGATATAATTAAACAGCGAAAAAAAGTGTGTTGTTGTTGTTGTGTTTTTTTTTTGCATGGGAAAAATGTAAATATTACTTGTAATTTGTTAGCAGATGATGTGGATGTTCGTGATCATATGAGGGTTCCATTTTATACGGCTATACACCAGCTATACAGCAACGGCTACGTTTCGTGGTAACGGTGACTGCGATGACGACGACGACGACGACGATGGTTGCAGGTTGTTGTTGCTGCTGTTGTTGTGGTTCTCGCTGTTGTTGTTGTTGGTGGTGGAGGTGGTGGTGGCGGTGGTGGTTTGTGCTTTGCTTTAGCTTTAGCAGGGCCAGCAGCATTTTGCTTAATGTTGCATTATTCCGTTAGCTTTTTTCCCTAAGCGACTGCTGGCCGTGGTACCAATTGGCCCAGAGTACCAACTACCAACAATAAATTTGCTCATTCGTTGTTGTTGTTGTTGCTGTTGTCTTTTAACTGGCATGTGTGAATTTGTGTCTATTTGTTGTGCGGGTGTATGTTGTATTTTAATTTGTGCTAGTTTAAGCCCTAACCCACATTAAGCACTTGGATTTTGCAATGATTTTACTTTTTGCTTAAATTATACATTTTTCACATATTAATTTAACACAATTATGCACGTTTTTTTATATTAGAAACAGGCTCTTGCTCTTTCACTCACACACACACACACATTATTATTATTTATTTCGTTTGCTTGAGGATTTTTCCTTTTATTGTATAATTTGATTTACAGTTATTGTTGTTTTTTTTTTACCGTTGGCAGTTGGTTCTACGATCCCACGTTAGCCAATATCAAGAGGTTGGCGAAACGCGCTTACGATCACGAAAAGTCTTGCGACGACTAATGAACGTATCTGGTGCTTAAAATCAAGGGCTTCAACATTTCACAAAAACAAAACCGAGAGCGGCTTGCCGTCGCCGTTGCTGTTGTTGTTGTTGTTGCCGCTGCTGCTGCTGCTGCTGCCTTTGGCTCACAAGTTTACAATACACTTGGGAAAATGTACAACACAACGCATTGGCATATAAAACGGACCTACTATATACTACTATTATAGCAACAGCTATAGATACAGATTCACACACACAGATACACACGCTGCACTAGTATGTAGATATTTATGATTATAAGCGCAACGCGCAACAGCCGCAGCTGCTGCCGGAGATGAGAGATTTGGCTGGGCCAAAAAAAGCGGTCTGGAGAGACACATGAACCACGCCGATGACAAACCGCAAGCTAACTAACTGACAACTGCCAAACTGGCAACTAACAACTGGCGAACAACTGGCGAACAACTGGCGAACTTCACTGTTCAGTGTTTAGTGTGCTGCTGCTGCTCTTGCTGTTGCTGTTGCTGTTCTCACTCTCTCCCAGCCAGTGGTGCTCTGTGAAATGAACTGAGATCTCCGGGCAGCGACTCACACGGTTTGTCGAGTATCTCGAGTCGCAGTCGAATGCATAAGGCCAAAAAGCGCACGAGCTAAACCTTTTGCGCAGTCTTGGCCCAACTTGAAGCTGAGCACCAGCTACGACCCCAGAGAGAGATACAGGGAGCGATAGAGAGAGAGAGAGAGAGAGAGATAGAGATAGAGAGCGCACTGTCAGCTGCCCAGCAAAGCGGAACGAACGCAGGTCTCATTCTGGGGCAAGTGTGCTCAACTCCAAGCACCGATCTCAGCCACAGAGCAACAGAGCAACAGGCAACGTGCGGCAAGTTCTTTCAAATCGAAATGAAACAGACTTATTTAATATTCTTTCTCGCCGAGTATTTTACAATAAAAAAGTCTCGAGCTGAGAGCAGAGCTAGCTCCCGCTCCCTCTCCGTGTCCCTCTTCCTCCTTGTCTCCGGCAGCTGTCGCACACACTCACAATATAACTAAAACCTGTTCTCGGTCTTTCAATGTGTTGTGGGAGAGACGACTTTGCATTTGGTTTGTTTCAATTGGTGGAGGCCCCCAAACGGCTGTGTATTGGTGTGAGTGCCAGCCCCAAATACATGACTTGCATACACACACGCACACTCAGACACATACACACACATAGATATGTATATGAGTAAGCACACAGCGCAGCATATGCAAATATTGTAATATGCGGAACCTTTGTAGCTACTACGTTTAATAAGTATATGAACATATCCGATGATCTATCTTTTTTTGTAAATATGTATATAGGGAATTTACTAAATTTATTATTAGAAAATTAAAGAATTAAATAATATAGTTTTACGCTCTAATTTAGTTTAATAAAAAATTCAATAAATAAATATTGAATAAAATCAATTTAAAATATTATAAAAACCAGGATCCATATTTGTTATTTTATCACGAAAGCAAAAACTATATTATTGGAAAAATTCAAATATATCAGTTACATTACCAAATATTTGTGATAATCAGAAAAGATTTCTAAAAAAATCTTTATACAAATTAAATGACCTATATTGATATAAATTCTTAAAAATTGTTTTGTTCCTAATAATGTTAAATTTATTATATTTATATATATTAAATCAGATGTACAGGAGAATAAGATGTAATAAAAGAATAATAATAATAATAAGAAGAATAAAAACAATGTTTAAAAAACAAACTTGTTACATAAAGAAATCTCTAAAAATTTGAATATCACTTTTATATATACAAATTATTAATAATAAGGTGAGAACTTTGGCAAACGGATGTGTTAGTAATTGAATAATGTGCTATTTAGAAACTGGGCAAGATAATCAAATACACAGAATACATTGAAAGTCATTCAGTAAGTATGGCTATAGGAATTCAAGCATTTTATACCTAATCATGTTGATATATTGTTGATAAATTACCAATTGTCCTTTACAAAGAACTAATAACATGCAAAATGACACAAATAACATTAAGTTAACTCAGTTACCCGTTCTTGCCTTACTTACATTATGTCAGTAGTTATTAATTCTTATCATCTTATCGCTATTTCGCAGTCAAAAATCGAACCAACCTCCGAAAACCAAAAATATTAATATTCAAATAGAGCCATATTTAATTTTTATTTCATTTATCCACCCACTTTTGCATGCAGCCCAAAACGCCGACTGATTGGTATCCGCAATGCGATAAGCTTCTAAATTGCATATTGCAGCAACTAAGAGCAAAAGCCAAGCCCAGCAACGGATCAACTGCCAATGCACAGGTACTTACCGAAAACCAACCCAAAACCAGGTAAAAGTGCATTTGGCCACGCGTAAAGCATTTATTTACACATATATAGAAATATACGCACACTCACACAAAACATCGAAGCACAGAGTTCATAATTAAGCGCCAGAATGCCAGAAACTTTGCGTCTCAGTCGGCGACGTGGGTTAGATGCAAAAATATTTGTTTATCATATCGCGATAATTGCCGCCGGCGCTTGCTGGGTCCGTCGATTTATGCCAGGGCTCTGGCCAGCCCAGGCCAGGCCAGGACAGAACAGACTGGGCAACAGCCCGGCCAAAACAAAAAGTCAAAGAAGACAACAAAAAAACAGAAAGAAATAAACAAAACACAGCCACACAAGCGTGTGCCGACCGCCTTGAGCTGGAGTTGGAGTTTGAGTTGAAGTTGCAGTCAAAGTCGTCGGGGACTGAGGATGAGGATCAAAGCGTGCCTCGGTGATGGTGGGTTACAAGTTTTAGCTTAATGGTCCGGGCAACGGCAACCTATGGCCCGCTGCGACTCATCTGCTGCTGCTGCTCCAAAAATGTGGGCGTGTGACACTTGAGGTTGCTATCGCCTGCGAATCTCTGCTTAAATGCAACGCAAGAGGAAACAAAATACAAATTATTGATAAGCAGATCGGCCGGCCGTTGCACTGGAAGAAACTGTGATGGCCACACAGCCAGACAGTTGATTGTTGGCCATGTGATTTTGCTCAGTGTACAAGCTTCAGTGATCGCAAAAGTATCGCTGTAGGTGCAGTTTGCTCTTATCAGAGATGAAGCTTGGCACACGTTGGTCCAGACTCAGCCTCTCTGTCTCTGATGTAGTCTTTGAATGAAGCTGCTACAGCACACACATTGATGTTGATTGCTGTCTGCTGTTGGTTTTGCCTGAACGTTTTGGGTTATGTAAGCCGAGGCCGGTGTGATGAGGTCGTTGTGTGTTGTGTGTGCAATACCCGCCTGTTAAAACAACCGCTGCGGTAGGTTTGAGTGGCAGGCACTTGAATAACTTGAAATATGTCGATATAAAACAAAGGAGTGTATTTAACCACAGGCAATATAATATTCATACCCACAAAACATGCCCCCAAATGCAATCATAATTAAATTGAACATATTTGAACTATGTAACAATAATTAGAAACGCGTCCAGACTCTTTGAATTGAAAGCACATTTCGCGCCAAAATAGTGCTGCAAAATATGTGCCTTCGTTATTTCCTATCGTTTTGCAGCACTAAAATGTACTTATCGATGTCCCGATAGTTTCAATTACTAAATGCAGTCATCGATATGAATATACATTTTTTCATTCCATCACTACGTCGGTATGGTGAAGAACGCTCAGTTGCGCGCTGATTTTTCTGACAAAATAAAATAGTTTTTGTGTGGTGTGAAATATTTAAAACATTAAAAAAGGATTTTTCAATTCAAGTCAAGTCACAGTCAAAAACATGGACTTCGGCGGCACTCAGTCGCTGAGCAGCATTTTACAGCCGGAGGAGCTGCAGTTAGTGCCAGACAAGATACAGGAAAAACTTTCTTCATACATTGAGAAATTTTCGGACGAATACTGCAAGGAACGAGCAGCCGCAAATCGTCTAAGTAAGTGCAAGATATGTAATCCCATTCTTAAACACAAATTTATACGACGAAAAAGCCGGCACATGCAAAATGGGAAAAAAAAACAGTACAAAGCAAAATGGTAAAATGTACGACACTTGAGGTGTACACACTGGTCGTGTGTACACACTTGCACATAAATACTGCAATTTTTCGCTAGCAAAAATTGTTTCCGCATTAAAGAATTAAAAATAACGTGAATTGAACAGTAGAATTAAGGAAATAAAAGCATTCCAAGCATGGATCTCAGTGGTCCACAATCCCTGGCACACATATTTGCGCAGGATGAGCTGCAGCAGCTGCCAACCGGCTTGCAGCACAAATTGAAATCTTACATTGACGGCTTCTTCGACGAATATTGCAAAGAGCGAGCGGCCGCTCATCGGCTCAGTGAGTAAAGTTGCAGACAGCAGTGAGGCAACTTCGACTCCACACACATATATATATATATATATATTTGATTCGCTATATTTTTACACGTTTCTCTTTGTTAATTATTTATTCTCTTTTCCGCTTTGCGCTCGTCTAAGGTGAAACGGAACAGAAGAATGAAGAGTTGCAAAACCAAATTCTCGACAATCAGGTCAAATTCACCAACTTTGAGCAAAATGTGACAGAGCTGCGTACCCAGTTGGATCAAGTGTCCGCTGAACGCGATCAACTGCTGGAGTCTGTCAAGAGTTATGATCAAAATGCGGCGACGCTGCGCAAGGAGAAGGTGTCCTTTGTGGATGAGCGTGACTCGCTGCTCAAGGTGATCGAACGGCAGAATGGTGAGCTGGAACGCCTCAAGCAAGATCTGCAAACGTATCAGCAGCAGCTGAGAGCCGCCATCACAGCCAAGTGTGAGGCGATAGCTCGCTTGGATGAGGTGCAAAGCAAAGAGCTGTCGCTGGACATGAAGGAGCGACGGCTGGAGAGCGAGCGTGGCATGCTCCAAAATGAGATACAATTGTTGAGCAGCGATCTGAATCGCAACAATGCCGAACTGCAGAATCTGCGTCGCGATCACAACATGAACACCATGCATTTGGAGGTGCGTCTCAAGGAGAAGTGCGACGAGCTGCAGATAATCCAAGGCCAGAATGCCCAATATTTGAAATGCATTGAGGATCTGAACAAGAAGATTGAGGACCTGAATAAATCAATGTTCCAGCACAATACGGCAACCGAAAAGTTCGTGGACACCCTCAAAAAGAACTGGACACCAAGCAGAAACTTGTTGATATCTATAAGAATGCCGATTGCCAGAATATCGCCGAACGCAATGAGCTGCTTAAAGGCATCTCGGATCTGAAGCGTATGCTGACCGAGACCACCGACCAATATGGTGAACTGGAGGCCGAATTCCAGCAGTACAAGGAAGCACATACCGATGAGTTGAGGGCGCTCAATAAAACAATTGACTCGCTCAAGCAAGAAATTGCACACGCCGGCGATTTGCTGAAGGAGGCCCGGGAGCAGAGCCTTGAGAGCGCCATATGCAAAATGGCACCAACTGCCGCTGTGGCTAATCGTCTGATGCGCTCGGATATGTCACTGACCGAGCTGTATTCGCTATATGCTAAGAATTCCGAAGAGCTCGAGGGAAAGAATCGTGAGAATGCCCAGCTAAAACTGCAGATCAAGTCCATTGTCGAGGAGATCAATGAGCGTGCGCCTGTCTTCAAGAAGCAGGACGATGACTACATCAAACTGAACGAGGCACACACTCAGCTGCTGCGCCAGCGCGATGAGATCGTCGAGCAGAAGCTGAGCATCGAACAGGAACTGGAGCAGACACAATTCGATGTGACGCGCCACGTCAAGGAAAACAAGAAACTGAAGCAATCCCAAGTGGATTTGAGTCGTCAGGTGTGCCTGCTGCTCGACGAGCTCAATTGCATGCGTGCTGGCGTCAATCGACCGCGCAACCAGTCCCAGTCCGGCATCATACACAATTCGAGTGAGGCCATCAGTCGGGATCTTGTCACATTCGATTCGATTGCCGAATTGCAGTCGCAGAATGTGAAATTGTTGTCGATGATACGGGAATTGACCACCGAACTGGAATCCTATGAGCTGCGAAACGATCAACTGCAGCTGAAGGCCTACGAGGAGAAATTGGAGAAGGCCACAAAACGTTTCGCTGAAATTGACGAGGAAGTCAACCAAAAGAACAACACAATTGCCACACTGATGGCCAAGTGTGAGCACTACAAGAAGCTCTACTTCGATGCCCAAAAGAAACTGGGTAGCCAGATCATAGACATAGATGATTCCACCATACTCATCGACGAATCCAAGTCGGAGCAATCGAAGGCTGTTCACAATGCCCACAAACTGGAAGCGGAAGCAAAGCTGGAGCGACGCATACGCAGCCTGGAGCAGCAGCTGGAGAATGAGTCAAAGAAATATGCAGCGCTCAAAGAGAACTATGAATACTACACCAGCGAGAAGCGCAAGAATGATGCACTCGTCCAGGAGCAGTTCGATTCGATGCGCAAGGAGGTCCGTGAACTCACCTCCGGCAATTGCAAACTGATCAATGCCAACGAGTTCCAGAAGGAGCAAATTGAGCTGCTGCAAAAGGGCATCGCTGCGTATAAACAACAGATTGCCGCACTCGAGGATCGCACCAAAAACTATGAGAAGACGATCATCAAGCACGAGCAGACCATTCACATGCTAAAGGATGAGGTGATGACGGCCCACAACAAACAGGTGACATCCGAAACGGAGACGCACAACCTGCGCCACGAGAATCGTGTGCTGAAGGACACCACGGCACGGCTGCAGGCCGAAAAGGAGGGCTACAATCGCGAGCATCAGAATCAGGCACTGTTGCTCAACAATCTGGAGTTCATCAAGGCCAATTTGGAGCGCTCGGAGACGGAGGGACGTCTGCGTCTCGAGCAGCGACTGGATGACACTGTGCGCGAGTTGTCTGCCCAGCGTCGCCATTTCTATGAGGAGGAGGAGAAATTCCGCGAAACATTGAACGAATTCAAGCGTCAAACGGAAACGGCCAACAAGCTGAAGGAGGAGGAGCGCCAGCATGCCGAAAAGTGGCACAAGGAATTGATTGGTGTCCGCGAGGAGCTCGCCGCCAAGGTCGCCCAGGTGAATGATCTCAGCAAGAAGCTGCAGGAGAGCCTTACCCCATCCAAGGACGAGAATCCAATCACCGCGGCCAACAAAAAGGCGCGCGAATTCGAGTTGCGCTACGGGCAGGCTAGAATCGAAATCGAATCCCTTACCAAGGAGCTGGCCAAGACGCGTGAGCACGGTGATCAGTTCTACAAGATGTCCCAATCGGCAGAGAGCGAAATCAAACGATTGCACGATATGCACGCCGATATCGTGGCCAAGGCCGAGACGGAGATCAAGAAACTCAAGAGCTCCGAGGCTGAGCTGCAGACGCGTGTCACCGATCTGGAAGCTGAGCTGATGCTCAGCAATGTGACCGAACAGAGCAAGTCCACTAATCAATCGGATCAGCTGAAGATCGCCCAGGAAGAGCTCAAGAATGTGCTAGAGAAACTGACCGAATCTGGTCGTGCCATTCGCACGCTGCGCGCCGAGAACTCCACGCTTGCCGAGTCCCTCAATGCCGTCGAAGTCAAGTATGCCAATGAAATGGTATTGCACTCCTCCGATATCCAAGAATTGTCCAAATTCAAGACCGACTACTTGAAGGTAAGTCATCATATATATATATTTCCGCCAAAGTCTCAGTTTTATTTAGTTATTTAATGTCAACTAAAGTCAGTCAACATAAAAAATATGAAAACTAAAAATAGATTAAATTAAGAAAATACGACATATTTATAAGATTTCGGGAGATATTTAAATGCAAAATGGTCCAACATTTGTTGCACGGATTGGGAAAAACAGAAAAAACCCGAATCAGACCAAATAACAAAAATATTTTGTTTGAATTAGTTAAGCCCAATCAGGAATGCATGCGAAAATGTTATTCACGACACAAGACGTATAAAATTGAGCTCTTAATTACAGAAATAGAGGACTCTGAATTGATTACATGACAAAGACTATTGTAGTCATTACATAGGAATAATTAGTATTCCTGGGAAGAAGTAACGAAACGGTCTAGACGAAACAGCATAGCTCGACAATTAGTTAGGGAGAGACGCTTAATAAGGAGGAGTCTATCGGTGTAGGGAGCTCATGGCGACGAAGAAAAGTAAGCATTTCTTTTGCACAGATTCCAATCGGGTATTGAGGAGACCACACACAGGATTCGTATTCCACAATTTGACGTACGAGAGACGTCAAAAGTATCTTTGTCGTATAAGCGTCATCACATTTCTTTCTTTCAGTTTTTGACTTACCGACACACTTTAATTTTCTTTACCCTGCCCTCAACTCACTTTGAGATATTCTTTCTCAATTCGGTTGAAAACTAATATAATATATAAATTGAATGTTGTCTGGCAGGTGCAAGACGAGCTGAATCAACTGAAGAATGGTCGTGAATCGCTGCAAAATGCCCACGATGAGCTGCTGAAGGCGAACGCCGAGGCACAGATCACGCTGCAAAAGGAGATGGAAGAGTCGGAGAAGCGTGTGACTGATCTGAATGCTCTTAATGCCAGTCTGCACGATCAGATTGAGGCGTTGACAACAAAATTGGCTGCGCTCGCCCAGACTGCATCGTCGACCAATATGTCGCTTAACGAATCGCTGATGGAGGCGGCCACATCCACAATGGAGCTGAGCAGCTCGATGGCGGCCATGGATGAGATCAAGAGCAGTGAGCAGCTGCTGAAGATTATCAAATTCCTGCGCAAGGAGAAGGATCTGTATGCGGCCAAGCTGGACATACTGAAGGCGGAGAACGCCCGTCTCGTGTCGGAGCACACGCTGCTACAGAAGAAGGTGGACGAGCTGAACGGTTATCTGAAGCAGGAGCGTTCCAAGAGCGAAACCGATGTCGTCTCGGCGTCCAAGCACGAGGCAGTGCTTCGCAAGATCGAGACCCTCAATGCCATCACCGACAGCAATCGCATTTTGCGCGAGGAGCGCAATGCGCTGACAAAACGCGTTGCAGAGTTGACGGAGCGCATCAGCAGCGTAGAGAAGGAGCTGTTCCCGCTGCAGTGCGGCAACAAGGAGTTGACCTCAAAGATCGAGGAGCTGAATGTGGAGAACACCTCGCTGCGCACCGAGGCCATCAAATGGCGTCAGCGTGCCAATGCTCTCGTCGAGAAGAGCAACAGGAATCCCGAGGAGTTCAAGCGCCTGCAAGCGGAGCGCGAGAGTCTCGCCAAGCTGCTAACAACCGAGAAGGACGTGAACAAGAAGCACTTGGACGAGCTAACGTCACTGAAGTCACGCCTCGAGAACGAGATTCCGGCGTTGAATAGGAATCTCCAGATGCTGGATGAGGCGCGCAAGAAGCAAATGGATGAGTCCATGACGCTGAAGCAGACGAGCACACGGCAGGCGCAGGACATTATGGAGCTGAAGAATCGGCTGCTGCAAAAGGAGGAGGAACTGCTGAAGGCGCAGGAGGAGCTCGAGACAAAGGATAAGGTCATCCAGGACAAGGACAGCAAGGAGATAATGCTGCGCAAACTGGCCAAGCGCTACAAGGACTACTACACCGGACTCCAGGCACAATCCGGCGGCACGGACACCGTCGCCGAACTGGAGAAGGTACGCTCTGAACTGGACGAGATGAACAACACGATGCGCAGCACCAAGGAGCAGCACGAGAAGCTGCAAAAGGAGCACGACGAGCTTAAGGCACGCTCCAACGTGGAGCAGGCGAGTGGCGAATCCAAGCAGAAGATCGAACAGCTGCTCCATGAGCTAACCGTTACCAAAACGGAGCTGACCAACCAGGAGTCGGCACTTGCCGGCACCAAGACTAGCTACGATGAGACTGTGCAGCGTCTGGAGAAGGAGCTGCAGGAGCACATTGCCAGTAACAAGGACATCAATGCTCGGCTCCAGCGCGAAAACGAATCCCTCCACATGCGCATCAATCAGCTGCAGCGTCAACTGGGCAACCAACAGTCAACCAAGCCATCCACCAGCTCCGTGGGCATGGCCGAGAAGGGCAACATCTCGGAATCGTCGCCACGCACAGCCAATGTGAAGCCCATGTCCGGTTCGGCCACCGTGCAGCAGTCGGCAACGGTGACGCCATGGCGTGGCGGCGAGACTCCTCTGGCCAGCATACGACCCATATCTGTGCAGAATAGTCGCACGGCGGCCATACTGCCCACTAGTCAGCAGCCGGGTGCGACCACCTCGTCTACTTCAACGTCCACATCCACTTCATCGGCAGCCGCCGCCTCAGTTGCCGGCAGCAGCAGCACCAGCAGCAGCAGTAGCAGCAGCACCACCAGCTCTTCAGCTGTGGGCAATACGGCGCTGGTGCCGCCACAGCAGCAGGTACATACCACTGGCAGTGCCACCTTGGAATCGATGGCCTCCTCATCGCCGACATCCTCGCATACTGATTATATGCCGTCGACTAGCTCCGCTGCGGTCGCCGTTGCTGCTATACCGCCGATGGGGGCCAGTGCAACGGTGGCGGCGGAGAGCTCCCAGGAGGCGGAGAGTGTCCAGCATCCACAGCAGAATGATGCACAGCTCTTTGTCGGCGGTGCACAGCAGCAGGTGGTGGCTCTCGTTTCGCCACGGGTCGAAGGCTCATCGTCATCATCGTCGAGCAGCACAACAACCACTTCGACGCCGACGGTGCCCAGCGTTCAGGATGCCAGCACTCAACAGCAGCCGAGTACATCGGGCAGCAGCAGCAGCTCCTCGACGGTGGTCAGCAGTCACAGTCGCCATACGCCGTCCAGCAGCAATGTGACCACCACCCAAGCGGGTTGCTCCAAACGTCCGCGCGATGTCGAAGGCGACTCCTCCACCAATGCCGAGGAAGGTGTACCCGAAAAAATAGTCAAGCTGACGAAACGGATGCGTGCACCGATGCATGGTGGGGAATTGTCTGCCGGGCACATTGGTGACTCTGGCATGGATGTGGATCAGATGCCCACGTCGTCGCAGCGTGACCAGGAAGATGAGATTCAGGTCGTTGACTCTGATGATGATGAGGAGGAGGAAGATGTCCTGGGTCCAATCGATGGCGGCGATGCCGAACAGGAGGAGGGCTACGAGGACTCCTACGAGCAGGACAACGAAATGGAGGATAACGATGGTGCCGACGATGCACCCGATGAGCACAACGAAGTGGACGTAGTGCAGGTGCCGGTGCCTGCTCAAGCCGAGAGCCAACTACTCGCCAATTCACCCGCCACCACCGTGTCCACGCAGCAAGAGAATAATCAGAGCCAGGCCATAACCAGCGGCAGCGGCGAATCCAATACACTCCAAATGCCTCAGGCCGAGGCCAACTGGAAGCAGCAGGCGCCCTCAACATCAACGGCTGCAGCACAGCGAGGTCGCACTGAGAGGTGAGCAAAGTGGACGAGAAGTGATCTTTGACAAGATTATACATATTTCCCAAATTCCCCCCGCAGCTCTGTTGAGATTGTGAGCTCGCCCCAAGTGTCCAACTTTAGTGAGCAACAACAACCCACTTGCGTCGAGGCTGAGGTCGATGGCACAGCTGTAGCGGAGGCTGCTGCGGCGGCAGATGATGTTGCCGGCACCAGCACCAGCGTTGATTATACTACAGCTGCCGCGGGCAGCTCACCTCAGAAACCAAATGAGGCAGCTGAGCAGAGCAGCAGCACCAGCAGCGGCATCAGCATCAGCCACACCGCGGAGGCCAAAGACAACCCGGACGAAGGGGAGCCGACGGGCGCAGAGAATGTGAGCGAGGCAGATGAGGCATTTGCCGAAGAGACAACAGCTGGACAGGCCGAGGAATCCCAGCAGCTTAGCAATGAAAGTAAGTGTGTAGAAAGATGACGACGTGAAGAGGAATGAGGCAAATCTATTAAATAAAATCTGCTTATTTTCAATTAGATCCCAATGTGGGCACCAGCCAATCTTTGGAGACAGAGAATCAGGAAAATCCGGCTGAAGGACCCTCGGAGGATAACGAAGGTGCCGATGGTGTCTCTTCAGAAGGCGAAAAACAGGCCGTTGAAGTGGAGGTAACCCAACAAACATAGTTATGCTTTTTACAATATTTAATAAATGTTTATCTCTCTAAATCTGTGCACAGGAGGAGGGTCGCGAAGCGGAAGCCACATCGCCGTCGGAGAACACACGGTTCCGCACTTTGAGGAGTGCTGTGCCCGCTCGTCGCGGTGGTCGTTCCATAATGCGCGGCAACAATAGCAACAACAACAACGCCAACAGGCCGGCACGCATTGTCTGGCAGCGCGACTCCGGCCCGGGCAACATGCGTGGTGGTCATCCAGGCATGCAGGATCACAATAACATGCCCAGCGGCTCGCCGAATAGTAATCGCATATTCGCGAATCGTTCGCGCGGCCGTCGCCCGATGCGGCGTCCAGGACCAAACAATTTCAATCCCGGCGGTGGCGGTTATCCGTGAACGAGTGGTGGAGGACCATATAATCCATACTGTTAGTTCATAAGGCCCCTAGGCATTTAAACATAATATTATATATTATAAAACTGATAATAAGATTAACATTAAATGCCCAATATTACAACAAAATCTTTCAAAATTTAGTTTTGTTTTTTTATTTGGTTTTGTAAAACCCTAATTCTGGAAAATTGTTGATGTGTCTTCATCTAAGATCTTGGGCGCTCCTTCTTTTCCTTGTACAGCGCCAACAGGGAGACGTTGGCGACTTTGACGACCTTGAAACGGACACCGGGAATATCACCGACGGCGTGACCCTTGCGACCGAAACCGGCAACCAAAACCTCGTCGTTCTCCTCAATGTAGTTCAAGCTACCGTCACGGGGCACAAATGCTGTGATCTTCTTGCCGTTCTTGATCAGCTGCACCCTCACGCACTTGCGGATGGCAGAGTTAGGCTGTTTGGCTTCAACACCACTGTGGGGAGAAATGCAAAAGTTAAATTTAATATGCCTCAATTTAGATGTATTTGTGTAATTGTATTTGTTTAAATTTGATTTTGTTGTCCTTGCTGCTGGCGATAACTCACAGTATAATCCTGTGATTTGATTTTCAAAAATAAACAAAACACAAAAATATACTGCGAGACATCGAGAGTGGTGGGCTTAACAGATCTATCTATATATGTATATCAAATTCAAAACACTTCTATGTAATGTATAGCTGATAAATGTCCACTTACACCTTCTCGAGGACAATGCCCTTGGCGTGAGAAGCACCGCCGAAAGGATTGGCCTTCCATCTGGTGCCCAAATGGGCCTTCTTGTAGTCCTTGTCGGCCCAACGCTGGTCGCGACGGTGATTCACATGCTTTCTGGCAGTGCGCAGACCTCTAGGCTTGCCTGTAAATTACAATAAACATTTCGATTTAGTTAACTTTTTGATGCTGTTCCATAGATAACAATCAACACAATTGTAAACAAATGGCGAATTCAGCGGCGTCATTTTAAGGTTAGTTTGAAGCAGACACAATGAATTCGGATGCACTCGAAAATTTGCACAAATAACACTTGCATTTATTGAGTTATATAGTAACTTTAACGTAAAACAAGCCTTTGACTTGTTATATAGCAAGATTCTTTTGGTATTTGTCGATTTTTAGCAGTTAAAAAATTGCAGACATAATTTGCAAGTTTTGGTGTTTAGCGTATTGAACACATTTTAACGCCGGCCAGTTTAAATTCACTTACATTAACTGCAACAAAATTGCTGTAATTCATTTTGCACTCGTTTTGAACGACTCAATATGCGTATTTCACACAAAAACACTCTTTTTAACAACTCACCCATGATTTTCCAACTATCTCAGGCAATGGCGGAAATAAAAGAAAGAGGAAGAGCCGATTTCTTGTTCTTCGCATTGCTTGCAGGGCTGATTGTGACATCGATATATATCGATATGCCAACGCGTATACGACAGTTTGTGGAACTGCCAGCTCACCACAGCAACTCTGGTCTCAAGTGTTGCCCATCAAGTAATTTATTAATTTAACTGTCATTCGAATAGTAACTACCCTACAAATATTTAAAATATTTGTTATAGTGACCATACACTTTAGAATACTTAATTAAGGCATACAGCTCTTTTGGGTTTTTTTTCCTGATGTAAATCAAAATGCAGCATATTCGTTTAGGCATAAGCAGGATCGTTTTCTTTGTAGGGCAATCAAGAATTCATAAATAAACAAAATACTTTAGGTATTTGCATTCATTAAACAGTCGCGCAGTAGAGATTCGAAGAAATTGTAATACACCATTTTAATTTTCAAGTGCTTCTGAATCACTACGTGACTTGCGGAGTGCTTTCAATATATTTTTGTAGAACTCTATCATGACTTCTATACGCAAAAAACTAGTTGTAGTCGGCGATGGGGCATGTGGCAAGACTTGTCTATTAACCGTTTATTGTCAAGACAATTTCCCATTGGATTATGTTGCGACAGTATTTGAAACATATGTTGCGGATGTAGAAGTAGAAGGATCAAAGGTTCGTACTAAGGTGCACCACTTTACTTTTCGGTATGTTGTATGAGCAATGTTGCAAGTGTGCAACAACAATTGTGCGCACTTATTTATATATATGATGCATGTGTATACAGTGTATTTTATTTAGTACACGTCTTATTTTAGCACGTGCCTGCCCCATTGCTGGCCCAATTTTTCGCTCAAGAAAAATCGCTCATACTTGATTCATAATATATACAGCGAAATGGATTATTTACTTTCTTCCAGGTGGAATTGGCGCTGTGGGATACTGCTGGCCAGGAAGATTATGATCGATTGCGATTGCTAAGCTATCCGGATACTGATGTTATAGTCATGTGCTTCTCGATCGATCAGCCCTACTCCTTGGACAATATTCAAGATAAATGGATACCAGAGGTAAAACATTTCTGCCCCAATGTTCCCATTATTTTGGTTGGCAACAAAAGCGACTTGCGCAACGATCCGCAAACTATCGAGGCAAGCTCATTACAAACTCCGAAATATTTCAAGATAACTAAAATGCTGTTTGTTACTCACAGGAATTGTCGCTGCAAAAGCAGCAACCCATAAAAACAGAGGATGGTATGACCATGGCTGAGATTATCAATGCCTATGCATATCTCGAATGCTCCGCCAAAATGCAGGAGGGTGTTCGCGAAGTTTTTGAAACAGCCACGCGAGTTTCCTTGCAGGTCAACAACAGCACGAAGAGAACGAGCTGTTTTGATTTCCGATGTAATCTGCTATAACACAATATTTATTATACCAACAGTGTAACGCTTGCTTTTTGATTATAAAACCTTTCGATTTTGTTATATTTCAAGAATAAGTACGTTCACTTCCGCGTGCAATTATTTAATATTATCTACTTCAATTTCAATTTCCTGTACAAATTTCGTTCAATTTATTATAAACAGACTGAAAAAGAATGTGAATTATGATAAATATATATTGGTTAATTTATTACAAGCATATTTAGTTTTATTTTGTAATGTAAAATGTGTTGCAGTTTGTCCGTTTATTCGCATACGCTGTTGCATTTTTTCTAAAGTGCAGTCAATTATTCAGAAACATACCCGCATTCATTAAATGATCGCACAGTTAATAAAATTAGAAATTAAAATTAACCATTTAAATTTTCAAGTGCTTCTGATATGCTACGTAATTTGTGGAGTGCTTTCAATATATTTTTGTAGATTTCTGTCATGACTTCTATTCGTAAGAAACTGGTTCTAGTGGGCGATGGGGCATGTGGCAAGACCTGTCTATTATCCGTTTTCTGTACAGATAATTTCCCACTCAGTCATGTGCCGATTTGGAAGTAGAACGAGCAAAGGTTTGTGTAAAATTGTACCACTTTTTGATTTGTGTATGTTGTAAGAGTAATGTTGCAAGTGTGCAATTATATATTATTATATAGATGTTGTATGTGTATGCAGTTTAATTTATTTAGTATACATCTTATTTAATTACCTGTCTGCTCCACTGTTCGCTTGATTCATAATATATAGCGAAATGGATTATTCACTCTCTTCCAGGTAGGAATAGGATTATGATCGACACACGCCGTAGGTTTTCTCTGTAGCGCAGTATAAAATTCATAATGCAAGTTATTTCGCAAAACGGCATTCATTAAACAATCGCGCTGTGAAGGAGCTAAGAAGTTGAAATGCACCATTTAATTTTTCAAGTGCTTCTGAAACACTACGTGTCTAGCAGAATGCATTCAATATATTTTTGTAGAATTCTAACATGACTTCTATACGCAAAAAACTAGTTATTGTAGGCGATGAGGCATGTGGCAAGACCTGCCTGTTTTGTGTAAAGACAATTTTTCAGTTCGCCATGTGCCAACAATATTTGAAAATTATATTGCGGATGTAGAAGTTGAAGCATCAAAAGTTTATGTTAAACTACATCACTTTATTTTGGGGTACCCTGTATGAGCAATGTTGCAAGTTTACACCAACAGTTGCACGTACCAATTTATAAAGAGGTTGCATGTTAATTCAGTGTATGTTATTTAGTACACATCTTATTATATCACGTACCTGCGCAAAGGTGGGCCCACATTTTTTTCTCGAGTTTACAAAATCGCTTATGTTTGATTAATGATTCACGAGTTGCCCGCATTCGCAGGTCTTTCAATACTATAATAAAAAACTAAATGCATTTCTTGCTAGGTGGAATTGGCGATGTAGGATACAGCCGAGCAGGAGGATTATGATCGATTGAGAGTGCTAAGCTATTCACACACTAACTCTATAGTTGTGCTTCCCGATCGATTGGCCAGATTCCTTGGAGAATATTAAAGATAAACGGATACCAGAGGTGAAGTTTTCGAAACAGCAACCAGAGGGTCCTTGCTGATCAAGAACAAAATGATGCGAATGAACCGATGTGAATTGCTTCAACACAATATTTGTAATATTAAATATTAATGATTACTTTTTTAATATATTTGCTTTCGATTTTGGCATAATTCAAGAAAATTTATATTCACTTATTTTGTAATATTTGATACTTGATATTATGAACTTGCTACTCAAATTCAGTTCAGCCTAATGTAGACTGTACAATGGAAAAGGACACTCAGTACTCAGAATTGTACATATGGGAAATAAATTTAATTTTCGTAATTTGACTTTTATATTATCTTTTCTTTTCCAATAATAGAAAACGCTGAAAATAAATTAATATTCTTATCTTAAAATTGCTCTCCATTTTAAACATTAGGCACTGCAATCAATCAAAGTAGCCGAAAGATATTCAACAAGTTGATAGGCAGTTGCTTTAGCACTATATATATATATATATATATATGTATGTAAGTGCCGAAGCCCTATACATAATTAAAGCATAGAATGTTCGAGAATTCTTTAGAGTTCGGTGATTCACTCAAGAAACATTCGCAAGTGCTCACTAAATCATTTGCAAGTTCAAAGCCCGCTTAATGAATTCCAATTTTCATGATTTTGCTATTTAATTTGGATGGCTTTTCTGTCCAATCATGTTAAGTCTTGAGTCTTGAGAATAGTTTGAGTATTGAACTATTTCATAATTTCTGGCTATTATTTCAAATTTGTAATGTAATGGTTGCAGTGCTTTTGAGTCGATAACCGGATAAAAAAAAGTGTGAAAAACGATAAGATATTCCCCGAAAAATGTGAATGAATCTCATTCAATATTCGTTTATCTATTGTTAGTGGAAAAAGCCACAGCAAAGCACACACGCTGAATATACCAAAATTACCAATACAAATATAAACACAAACAGGCAAACACGCCTCATGTCAAAAAAAAAAAACAAATTAAAAAAAAACGTATTTTTTAGAGTACGACAAGACTACATACAAAATAAGAAACGAAATGAGCAATCGCCGAAGTTTCAGAGTGAAACAACGAGATTGAAAGATTTCGGTTAAGAAACACGAGCAACAGCTCAGTTGAGCTGATGTTGCCATCGAATCGAAATCAACGCGTTGCGTATACGCTTGTTCTTCTTCTGAGTTTATTTCTCTATTTTTTTGCTTGTTTGTTTTTGTCAGGCCATTTTGTCAAGCGGGCAAGACGGGGAAAGCGGACGCAAGGCGAAGGCGACGACTAAGGAGCGGGCACATGTCAAAATGGAGCGAGAGCCCGAGAGAGAGAGCAAGCGCGCTCTCTTCTTATGCTACGCACATGCACACTGCTGCAGCTACACTCACACATGCGCAATGCTTTTAGATATGGGCAGCGCGCCATGTTTCTGTAGTTTTGCCGGTTGTTGTTGTAACGTCTTTTTCTTATGCTGTCTGACGATAGCACTGTTGTTGTTGGTGGGTCATTTTCATTCACGACGCCGCATGAGCGATAACGACAGGGGGACAGTGTGGCGCGGGAGGAGGGTGCGTTTAGCTGCCTGATAATGTGCGTTTACAAGAATGCGAGAACAAGAACGAACAACAACGAAAGCAAACACAAACTCACACAGATGCCCACAGCAAATACAAGCACGCCATGTGTGCGTGTGCCTGTGTGTGTATATGTACGTGCGTTTTTTTTTTTGTCTTTTTCTGAGTTCTCGTATGGAGGTGCCTGTTCGTATAGCGCGGCAGCCTGCTGCGTACTGTTTTTGTACTGCTTGCTTGGTGTTGCTGCTCTTACTGCTTGCTTGCGGTTGCTGCTTTCTGCTTTGTGGTTTATACTGCCAACACATTTCCATTTCACTTTAGTAATCTTCAGTCAGTCGCTCGGATCGGTCGGTAAGCGCGCGATCAATACGTTTCAAAAAATAATTAGAAATACAAAAATAAAAAATATAAAAGCGAAGCACCGCTGAGAACAGAACAGAGCAGAACAAAACAACCGATTGAAACAGAATAACAAAATTATAGAATAATTTACACACATACATTAAGTAACACAACGACTTTGTTGAAACGCGCGCCTTTTGCATGCGGAGGCAGGTCGCACATTTTATATGCTACACATTTGTATGTCTGCGTGCACTTTTATAATACCACATATATATTTATATATATATATATATATATATGTATTTATATATATAGACACCCATACACTGAGGGGAATCCGTACGAACAGCTGCTAAACCGCTACAGATAATCAGATACAGATACAGATACATAGACTAGAATTATTTATAAGCGCGATCGCTCTTGAGGCACTTTTTTTACAGTTAACTTTCGCTTTTTTCTGTGTCTGTTTGTGCGTTTCATGTTTGCTTTCGCTTTCTCGCTTCAGAAATTCTTTGCACTGCCCACGACTGGGCGCCAGAAATAGCCCGCAAAAAAAAAACAATTGAAAAAAAAAACACCGCCCAAGAAGACAGCGTGTCCCGTTTTTCAATTTAAAAAACGAAAATTTTCAACATTCAAATAGTCAACGGAATTGAACGCAGCAAACAAATTGAAAGCTGCAACAGACGCCAAACACATCAACATAAAAAGGTAAGCAAGAGCAAGAGGGCCAACACACACACACAAATACACACTGCCAAGCACACACATACACACAGAGCATACACATACAGATGATTGGCTAAAAAGACTGGGCTATATGCCTGTGTCACATGACCGCGCCCTGCCCGTCTCTCCCTAGTGCTGACCCGGCCGAAAAACGAGTTTTTTGGCTAACAGAAATGAATACCAAAAAAAAAAAATGTAAAAAAAACACACGTCGCGACGTCTGCCACTAACTCAAATTGAGACTACTCTGGAGAACTTAGTCACAATATTTTTAATGTTCTAACTTTAGTGCAGCGGTCTTCATATTTTTTTCATGTGGCCGACAACTCGTTTTTTGTTGTTTTTGTCTCATGCAGATGCAGAAGTCTCATCCTCAGGTTAATTCCAGGAATCAGGAACCAGAAACACGTTAACGTTTCACACATAAACGGCTTTCGAGTGCCTTTTATGGGCCCATTTTGCTGACTTTGCTTCGATGCTATTTTTTTCCGTTTTCTGTTTTTCGTTTTTCTCCCCTGAACTTGAGCAACAGCGGAAGAAAATCAGATTAAAAATAGATCGATAATAAGCCTGAACTTATTTATATACAAGAACCTATACATATACACACACATATACACATACAGATACATTTACCCGCTAGTTATGCAAATGTCGAACCCAGTTATTCTAGCAAATTTACTTTTATCTTAATTGCACCCACAATTAGCATTCAAAATTTAGCCCAAAAAAGGGAACTATAAAAATTGTTGTACAAACTTTTGGGTTTTTTTTAAAGTAAACCGAGGAAAAATAGAACATACATTTTCTACCTTTCCTATCTATGAATGACTGTGCACTGAGTTATCTATTGAAAACCTATCAAGGTGCCAAAAATGTTGTCTTTTGGTCAAGGCTTTTTCAGCGTGTCTTTGATTTCTGGCCTGCTGGTTTGGGAAACTTTATGATACATTTTATAATTCATTTTTTCCATAAGTAACATGCCGTTCATTAACCGGTTGCCGCCTAAAAGTCAATTCAACGTTGAACCGCTATTGATATCTTGTTTATGTCGCTTGAGCATTTCGTGTAAGAAATGGGCATTATCGACTTGACGATACACTTTACTGAGCCATTATAGAATTATTTAATGTGTTCATAGCTATAGGAAAGACTTTAAATAATTTCACAATTATCAAATAAATATAAAAACCAAACGAACTAGAGAAGTTTATATTATGAACTGTACTTGAAAGAACTGTTGGGCATATCAGTGTATTTAAGGTTAAAATCATTTACATTTGAAAGGCAAAAGCATCTATCTATCTACGCAAGCTTACCCCAACAAGGATATGACGTGAGCGCGTCGCCAAGAAGCATTAGAACTGCAATCTGAAACTGATTCAGATTCTGATTCGGATGCTAATGGCCCAAATTGGCAAACGCCTAATTACATTTTAAGTAGACTGTGGCATGCTGGCAAATATTTTGATTAATTAACAGCGCAAGCAAAACTAGGCTAAGCTGCAATCGGTATTAAGTATAGATTGTTTACATATACATATATACTTATGAGAGTTTTGGATGTGTTTGTGTTTGTGTATGTCTGTGCAGTAAACATGTTTTGTGCATTTACAATTCAGCGCAGTCAGTCAGTCAGCCAGTCAGTCAGTCAGTCATTGCCAAATAAGTGAGGCTTTCAGCTGAGCTTTTCCAAATTCTTGCGGTTATATTTTGAGGTTTTATTCATGGCTTTTTGTTTATTGGATAAGCCTCAGTGCGCTTGCGTGTGTAGCCTTTTTTATTTATTTTTGAATTGAGCACAATAAATCTTTCCACAGCGCTTGTAAGAAAACAAATAGAACAAAATAAGAACAGAGGCGCAGCTAATCACTTAGTAAATATTTACATACTGCTTGAGAACTTCAGCTCAGCCTCCACTTGATAGCGTTGATAAGACGGGTAGGACGGTTTTAGAATATGATTGCAGCATGTTTTTGTTTTACTTCGTTTAGTATTTGTGTGCGCTTTTCTTATCAGATTTGGTTTAAATTCGAGAATGCTCCGGCGCCAATGTCAAAGCGACGGTCGGACGGGTCATGAATCCAATCACTATCTGTATTTGTATCTGTAGCTCAAGTGAATGTATCTGTAGCTATTGTGTGTGTACTGCTGTATACCTCGAACTAGCGCCTGTACAAATACCAGATGCGAATACCCCAGTTAATATTCAATTTACACTCACTTGTTGGAAAAATCAGTTGAATGCCTCTATTTAATTGCATCACTGTCAATAATCGCGGGACTTAGTTCTATTTTCCATAATTTAAACATGTTAATTGATTTAGAATCGCATGCTCCACTTCCGCTCGGGTTATTTGTGGGTTCGGCTTCGGGTTCTCGGGTTCTCGGGTTCGGTCTCTTAGTTCTTCTCTTTTACACTGATAGAGCAGAGAGGCAGGCGACCATTGATCGCTCCACTAATTGTTCATTGACACTGGCAGTGCCACCACTGAGTTGAGTGAGTTGACAGGCCTTTGTTCATGCCGATAGCGCCGACAGCATCTGCCACAACAATAAAAACAAAACTGATAAAGTTCCTCTGTATCACTCATCATACAAATGTACATTTTAAAAATATGCGCAACCAGAAAGATCTTTCTTCTGAACTCCAAAGTTTCATTACTCTTGCTGACCATTGGACCGTAGTCTTAATTTAGTTAAATGTTAACAACAAAAAAACTGTTTTTCGATTCGCAAACCCCCAATTTCACTGGAAACATGACTTCTTATCAAAATTTATGTGGTTTTTTATTCGTCAGCAGAACTAAAATGTAATTTTCCATTGAATTACAAATACTGATGGTAAAACCACCACATGCTTCGAATACTGATCAAAATTCAGTTAACTTTAAATATTCAAGCCCAATGCCACATGGCATTTATAATTATCCTGAAATGATGCCATACTTCCTTCTTGCCCTCACCCTCACCAGCCTCTCCTCCTCCTCCTCCTCCTCTCTCACTTCTGTGGCGATGCGCGACACACTTGAGCCACGAACTGTGGCTGTGATTCAAACTGAGTAACTGAATCACTCTGGGTGAAAGGCCGTTCAATGAACTTGGATTGCAAACGAGACCACAAACAACCAAAAACACAACACACAACACATAAGACAGTTGTTTGAAGTGTTTCACATAATTTGGGCCACCTGTAGTTGAGGCGAGTGGCGCTGATTCGTGTGGGGGGCCAACTCGCAATTGGGGCTAGCATTGTGGTTTGTGTTCGCCTTATTTGGGGGCCAGCCAACAGGTTGCTATCGTTGTTGTTGGTAATACCCACAAAAGCGTCAGCTAATTAATATTTTCAGCATAAATTCATTTAATGAGTGCTGTACATGTAGCTACAAATTGGTCTGCAGCAATGTGTGTGTACAATGTGTGGCTACAAAGAAGCAAAAGCAGAAGGCAGATGGACAGATGAGACAGAGAAGTATACATATGTTTTATAAATGAGATACGTAAGCAAACAGATACAGCTACAGATACAGATATGGCTACAGATACAGACATAGCTACAGATACAGATATGGCTGTAGATACTTGTGTATACATCTGTACGCATAGTTATGCTAAAAAGAAAAACCAGCCACAGGAAAAGCAACCAGCAACCAGCAACCAGCAACTTGAGAACGCTACACGTCTTTCTGTTTGTCTGTCTGTTCTGTCTGCCTTTCTCTCTCTCTCCCTCTCCCTCTCTCTTTCTCTCTCTCTCTCTCTCGTGTCTTTCAGTCTATGGCCATATGTGTTTACGTATTATATTTGTTAATTCAATCGACGGGCATCAATTTAAGAGCCGTCAACAGGCGCAATTGTCGCTGACAATTGTTCGACTGACGCCAGAAAAGGTGTGCGTGTGTGTGTGCCGCGGGGGAAGGGGCGGTGGTAGGGGTAAGGGGGTGAATGAGCCGTCAGTTGATGGATAGGCGCTACTATTTGCGCGCAGCGGGATTAGCTTACAACCAGGCGAAGGAGAAGGATAACAACTCGACTTGCCACACAATACTGCTGCATAAGTGACATAAACGTGCTGTCGCCTAGCCCAAAGCAAAGTAAACATAAATACAAAATCGAGCACGCCTCAGCTGATGATTGCACGACTAGCAGATGCTCTGCAAATTGTTGCCTAACAGTGCACTGATTGAATTTCAATCGTGCGATTGTTTAATTGAGATTGTAAATAACATTAAGAAACAATGATTTTACAGAAAACTGACTGGCAGCAATTTGAATTAGTCACTTATTAGATTCAGCTCTAAATTGTGCTTGACACAGATACTATTTTATCCCAGAGTGGTGTCTATTCTACCCCACTTTGTCTGTTAGCAGGGCAGATGACGAGTCAGGAACTGTCTGAAAAAGAAAAACACGTGAAACTGGGCGCGTCCTCCGGTTCACAAGTGGTTTGTACTTTTGTGCAAGCAAATTCGATTTCGTTCAACAAGTTGACAACGGTCTATTTATAGTATGCATGGGATAGGATAGGATAGCATGGCAAGCCAGTTAAGAGTGCGATCCCAGAAGCCGAAGCAGAAACAGAAACACTTAAATGGCTTCTTCTTGGGCTGACAACTCAGAGCCATTTCCTATTCGGCCAGCCATTTAGCACCAACGTGTGCGTACATAAAAAGCAATAATGAAATACGATACGATACCCGCCAATAATAATAATAATATTGCATAATAAACAAGAGCGTAAAAGGTTTCAGCAACGACGGCGTCTAATCTGCAACTAATATAAATATATAAATATGGAATACTTATTTACGACGGACCATATACCGTCGACCAAAATTCAATTAATCAAGGAAGCAAACAATCGAAAGTCACATGACAAGTGGCTAGTTAGTTACTTTGTTGCTAAGAAGGTAAACTGTATGTATAATCTGGTACTATGGGCCCTGATAGAGCGGCAAATCCGTTAAGGCCATCTTATCTGACACTCACACGCAGCGGCTAAAACAAATCTGCGAAAAGTATTTGACTTAAGCCGCTGTCCTCTCAGTGTATTTGTTTAATATTGCCGCTCTTTCGGCAGACACTAAACTATTTACAATCCTCTAATCAGCAGCTAATCGTCAGGGCTTTAAAATTGTATTTTTTATGACCGGGGTTGCCATGCAATAAACACAAATAATAAAACCGCAAAAAATTTAATTGTACTTGTTGAAAACAAACCACATTTTGCTTGTGCAGGGTTGTCAAGTGCTTATAATGTGCCAAATAATCTGCTTTTATCAAGTGCTTATTAATTATAATAAATCTCCGATATCATAAATCTCTCCTGCCGCGTGTTAATTGTAACTGGATTTTTTCTTTATCAATACAAATATTGATAGAGATACCACCAGAAAAGTATATATAGACGGATTATTTGGATTAGTTTGTGTCATGATTACACCTAGTGGCGGCAGACATTGACTAGAATTTATTGGTCAAAGTTTGTAGGAAGTTGAAGCGGAAAAAATGGAACGCCTTTAAAGATAAGCAAATGTTGATTCCCTAATGTCTTACAACGATCATAATGGAAACTTCAGAGGAATTGTAGGGTATGTAGGTGGTTGAGTACTCGCTAGCTTAAATCTCTAGAAAAGCCTCAACTTGTAACATAGCTTTATCTTTTATATGTGGGCTATATTAGCCACATCACATCTCACTTGAAGTCTAACAATTAAGATTCCATGAGCTTATAAAAGGCAATTCATATCTCAATTATATATAATATCTTAAGTTTCTCACATAGCGCACACATTTTGTAAACTAAATAAAGTAAATAAATAATTGCTTAGCACCAAAATATTGCAGTTCCTTCAGGTCCAGTACGCCGTCAGGTCCAGATCAGATTAGATTAGGCCAAAAATAAAGAATCAAGGCCATGCGGCTGTTAGTCGACAAACGTTGGTGCAAAAAATATAAAAAACAAACAAAATTTGAGAAATATAAATTGCCAAAATATTTGTCTGCAAATACACAAAGTATTGTTGTGTATATTGTGTGTGGCAAGAAAATTGACGGACAACTTAAGCGGCATAATTGCTGAAAATTCTAGTCATTATTATTATTTATTTTTGTTTTTTTTTCTGTTTTTTTTTTTTTTTACAAAAAAACCATTATACATTTTTCCGATTCTTTGGCGAGTGTTTTTTAAGCAGCTTTTGACGTAGTTGTTGTTTTGTTCTCTGCTTGACATTGGCACTGCCGCTGTCATTGAGCATGGGGGAGTGCGTTGACGTTTGACACCCACCCCGCACACCGCCCCCTCTCCCCCAATCCAACCCAACCGACACCCACCCGCCGATTGACGTCGTCTCGATAAGCAAAAGTTCGGCACAATAATACAGATACAAAAGCAGATAAAATGTGCAAATGCGTAGGAGAAATATACACGTGACTAATATATAGAAATGTAATCAGAGTATTGAAAATGGAAAGTGATTTTTTCGGTTGGGGGCGTATACGCAATCTGTGTGAAGGCTACGCGCAAAAATATATTTTTGGTTTTTACTGCAACAATAAACTGAAGTGCTGATAAACATTTGCATAATCGAGATTACGAAATACGAAATATAATTAATATTCGATTCTATTCGATTTGCAGCAGCAAAATGCCAACGCAGCATACGAGATCACAGGATGAGCTGGCTGTAGCTAATGCGCTCGTCTCCAAGCATCCGGATAACAAGCCCGAAGCCGACAAGGGCAATGAGGAGGAGGATGAGGAGGATATTGAAACGGCAGCGGTTGTGGTGCCACCGGACAGCGGTTGGGCCTGGGTGGTAATGATCGCCTCATTCCTCTGCTGCACCGTCATCGATGGCATCGTCTTCTGCTCGGGCCTCATACAGGATGAGCTCGTCAAAGAGTTTAATGTGACCAAGTTCTATGTGACATTCGTTACGTCGCTGCTCAGCGGTTGCTATTTGATGGCCGGACCCTTTGTAAGTGCATTGGCCAATCGGTTTGGATTCCGTGCGGTTACCATTGCGGGCGCCATCATTTCGGCCAGCTGCTTTGGCCTCTCGTATTTTGCCACCAGCGTGGAGTTCCTATTTGTGATCTACGGCGTGCTGGGTGGCATTGGCTTCTGCATGGTCTACATACCCGCTGTGGTTATCATTGGCTTCTACTTTGAAAAGTGGCGTGCCCTGGCAACGGGAGTCGCACTCTGTGGCTCCGGTGTGGGCACCTTTGTCTTTGCCCCGCTAACCAACATGCTGCTGGAGAATACTGGCTGGCGCATGACCCTAGCGATCCAGGGACTCATGATTCTTTCGTGCGCATTCTTTGGACTCGCCTTCCGTCCCATCCAACCGATCACGCTGGGCGTCACCGACGACGGCAGCGATGAGAAGGCCAAGCTCAATGGACACGGCAATGCGGTGGCGCCAACGCCTCAGCTGCATCAGGCTGCATTCACGAAGCCGCTGCCCGAGGGACGCTTTGCCTACTCCATGCCCAATTCGGCACACAATACCTATATGGGCGCCTCGCAGCGTAATCATTATCCCACGGCAGCGGAAATCTTCAAGGGCATGAATCTGGAGCGTCGGCCATCGGGTCAGGCCAGCAAGGGCACCGAGTTGAAGCAGCTGCGCAAATCGCAGCCAACGACACCGAATGGCGATCCACAGCAGCTGACATTCAATCTACATAAGGAGCTGACCACCGTCGGCGAGAACGAGGAGGAGGCCGAGAACGATAATCTGTTGGAGACGGAGGCGAAGCCAATTAGCATTCAGGCACGTCGTCACACAGTCTCGGGACGTCGCCCACAGGAACTGGCCAAGCGGGCAGCTGCAAACGCCCAAGATGGCAGTCATCATCCGTCGCACTCCTCGACACGTCCCATGTACAGAGATGATGCATTCTTTACGGGCTCCCTGACACGCATACCGCAGTATCAGTCGCAGACATCGCTGGCTTACCACATGTCCGTCACGCGGTTGCCCACCAAGCAGGACATGCTCGAGGATAGGCAGAAGGGTTGTCGCATTTGTCCCGAGGCAGTGCGTCGCACACTCTCGACCATGTTGGACACCAGTCTGCTCAAGTCACCGGCTTTTATGTGTTTGGCCTTCAGCGGTTTCCTTACCATGATGGGCTTCTTTGTGCCCTTCTCTTTCCTGACGAATCGCGCCACGGAAGGTGGCATGTCCAAGGAATCGGCCCTGTCCCTCATCTCCGGCATTGGCTTGGTCAACACATTTGCTAGGATCATTTGCGGCTCCCTAAGCTCCTTCCCCAGCGTCAAGCCACTGTGGCTCAACAATGTCGCCCTCACCGCCGGCGGCTTGGCCACCATATTCAGCGGTGTCGTCATCAACTCAACCACCCAGTGGACATTTGTCGTTCTCTTTGGCATTTGCATTGCCTGCTTCTCGGCGCTGCGCTCGTTGATTGCCGTCGAACTGATCGGATTGGAGAAGCTGACGAATGCATTCGGCTTCCTGATGCTCTTCCAAGGTCTGGCCGCTGCCATTGGTAGTCCCATAGCTGGTGAGTGCTTCTTGCCTTATTATTAAAATATAGTAAATATTAATAAATAAAATAATATAATAAGTTTGTCGTCAATGGGAAATAACTTATTAGCTCGATAACCTTATCACTTAGATATTAACTCTTATAGCACACTATGCTATCTGCTGTGACTTAAACAATATAATATGTTTGTTTTGAAAAACATAAAGCTTTTAATTTCTTAACATGTTTAAGGATTGAACGCCAATTAAATTAGTATTTTCTTCGTATATTTTTTAGGCGCCCTGTACTCAATGACCGAAAGTTATAATGCGGCCTTTTATTTTGCTGGCGGACTTATTCTGCTGTCGGCCTTCCTGTGCTATCCACTCACCTGCGTATCAAACTGGGAGAGCCGACGCAATGCAAAGAACGAGGAGCTGTCAACGGCCTAAGCGGAAAGCAAGCGAACCGATTAAAAGATAGATAGATAGAGTGAGTGAAAGCAGAATCAACCAATTCGACAAACTGGAAATTTCGACACAAAGTGTCGCAAATGTCTTCTGATAACGAAACCGTGTCCCATTAAGTGGTTAATTCAACACTAAATGCCAATCACTCGATGTTCTTGATGACGGAAGAACTGTAACCAGTAACTGACAACTGAACAGCAAACAGATAAAGAAGACGAAGAAGAAGTGGAAAATGAAGAAGATGAACAAGGAGCAGTTGTAGATTAAGCCAAACTGCTGTCAGTGCTTGCTGCGGAGCAGCGTTGAAGCATGTAGTACTTGAGATGTCTCCTTGTCTTGATCTAGATTAAGTAGCCTAGATTAATGCCTAGATTAGGCCTTAGCCTAAGTGTAATGTTTGTGCCTTTATCCTTACCGAGTGCCTCGCCTCAAACTAAACACACACCCACACAGTTCATGTATTGAGTGATCAAATTGTAACTAAATTTGTATATACTAAATATACATAAATACATATTTACCATCAATCAATGGTCAATCTTAAGTGCTTAAGTGGGTGTGCAAAACAATAAGAAGGAAAATTATGATGATTATAAAAATTATAATCATATTTATAGCAGCTGACCGCATGGCTGGGCCACAATTCGACTGCCAATTTAAAAGATGAGGACCTTGCATTTGTTTAATTGATAAGTTTGACTAACTAAACTGATAGCTTCTGCTCCAGACTTGTTGCATAGTTTGTACATATGTAAGTTCTAGCTCTAAGTAAACACACAAGCCAAACACACACACACACACACACACACACACTGTCACACTGTTGTTGATGTTGCTGTTGCAGCGAGCCAAGAGCGAAGAGGTTATTGCACTGTAGAATCCGAACCCAACTCCAATCCGTTGTCATCGACGCGTTTTGTTGATTGTTGATTATAAAGAACAAACAAAACGCTGGGCCGTCTGAGAAATGTGTTGTGACCCGCTTATACACACACTCACACAAACACACACTATATACATATATTAATATATATATATATATAGGTGCATACATACTCAAGCAAAGTAAAGCGCGCTTTGTGCTTACGTTTATCAACTACAATATGTTAAAATATTATTATAAAAATGATAATAATGAGAGAAACCCGAAACAATACAACAGACTATACGAGATATCTCTACATATGTATCTATCTAGTTTATTTAACAGTTATACATTACACTATGTAAACATTTGAGTAATTTACAAAAACTACAAAGTTGAGCGTTTTTCTTTTCTATATCAGTTAGGGAACTAATTTGAAAATATTTTGTTTTCTTTGCCAGCTGCTGTTTAGGATAGCATATGCACCCACCACTGACACCAGTTAGGTTCGTGTATTAGCTAAATCACCCAACAAATTGTCATACAGGCAATGGGAAAATGTCCCAAGTTGAGCATATCCTTGAAGATTTTCGAAGGGAATGGAGCTAGAATCCCAAAAATATCCTCTTTCTTACTTTACTAAAAAACATGGGTTCACCTACACTCGGAAATCAGTTAAAATCTCTTTTCTTTGGAAACTTCAAGGACGATTTGAATGCCCTACGGCCAGTTTGTAGAACTGGGCAAAGCACAATTTTTGTCACAGGATTCGTCAGAATCTGTAATATGATATGGGCGAGCTAAGAGCGATAATCTGATTTAAGGGAAGTCCTGTTATTTCAGCTTTTTCAAGAGCTTGCGTTCTTGAAACGGAAAAGTATCACATTTCACGAATTTTATTCTGAAAACTAGCATGTGTTCTCGAAAACTTTCGATGCTTATCGATGATGTTAATAGTTCCTGTGAGCTCAATAAGTCCTTACAAAAATGTCAGAGCCACGAACCAAAAACGAATGTCCATTTTACAAAAATGTATCTAACTAGACGAAATTCTTACAGAATTTC
The DNA here is from genome assembly GCA_035043785.1 of Drosophila planitibia. NCBI lineage: Eukaryota > Metazoa > Arthropoda > Insecta > Diptera > Drosophilidae > Drosophila > Drosophila planitibia. The sequence continues at coordinate 1,452,558 of JAWNMS010000052.1, forward strand.
CAAGGACACGGTGCGTTAGAATCGCAACAATCAGCTCCATAGGACTGCACTCAAGGATTATGAGGTGATCTAAGAACCCAAAAACCAGTCAATAAATTGAAACGCTAAATAACATACAAACTAACAATCGTTTTATTATTACTCTTAGTTGCACAAGGTAAGTGTAATAACTAAACCGTAAGGAAAATCGTGATTATAAACGAATCGTTTTGTTTTTCAGCTTAAATTACAACATTAAATAGAAAACGCAGTTACGTCATTGGTCATGGCACACCATTTATAACCTATTTTTCCTGATTCAATGAATTAATGAACTCCTCTAGTTTCTCCTGAATCTGCCGCACTTTAACTGAAAGAATTAGATGATTAGTTTTGTGGTTCGAAAGAGTCCTGCTGATCAACTTACTTAGCTCCTCGGCCAGCTGAACACGTTTGCCTGTGAGCAGATAACCTTTCCGTTCCTCATCATCACTAAACTCGTCCAGCACTTCCTTGATCTCCTTATCCAGGCGTCGCGCCTCTCGATTGATGACCTGCTGCCGCAGTGCATTTCCCGTCACCTTGATCACCTGCTGTATGCGCCAGAAGAGGACCACATCGTTGCAGGATACCTAACAGAGAGCATAAGCACAGACTTTTAGTCATGAAAAGGATAGATTGTTCTTTGCACACACACCTCGCACTCTGCGCCCTGTTGCGTGTAGAGATAATACGCCTTGCGGCAGTCTTTCGCACGATGCAGCGCCTGCTGCAAGAAGAATCTACAGGCGATAGGACGTTCAACATTAGTTGAGGGTATATATATTAATTATAAACTACACACTTTCTGTAGACGGGGAACCACGTTTGACGTATATAATCGGTGTCCACATCCACATTATCACGCTGCAGATTTTTGCGCACAGTCGTCAGCTCATCGTAGCTAAGGGTGGGCAGATGTTTCTGCAATTTAATGTTGGTTTACATTGAATTAAATTTTTGATTTTGTATTATTAGCTTACACACCGCATCATTTTTAAGTATTTTGTCCAGTTCACCTTTGACACTGCGTCGCTTTTGCTGATCCTGGGTGATTGACTTCCAGTGCGCCAATCGCGTCCACGGTCCTGGTCCAAACATTTGGGACAACGTCTCATCGGTTTGCTCAAGTTTGGTATTGACAGAGTTCTCCAGGAATTTAACTGCCTGATCCCATTCCGTTTTATCGTGCACGAAGCGATCTTCCAATGTGTTTAGCTGTATCACTCGCAGCATATCAATGGCTTTGTCCTCCCAGCTATGCCGGCGAATGGCCTCATCGACAACAGCGCTCTTCAGCTGATCAAACAAACCGTCATGATTGTGTGCTTTTTTCGCCCGTTCCATCAGTGATATGAACTCTTGCTGCAGTGCCTCCCAGCCAGCCTCAACCGACTTGGCGGGCAATGCCTGCTCTGCCCATTGTCGCAGCTTGATGTCCACCATGGTATTGAAGGAATCTAAAAGAAAATTAAAACTTAGTCTCTCTTTCAGTCGCCAGCTTAATAGATTATAGAATAGATGCAAAAGTGATTAACAAAATGACAATAAACATTAAGTAAAAAGTCGGCCAACGCATTTCAAGTTGTATTTGGAAGTTATGCTAATTAAGAACGGCTATTTTCGTTCTCATTGATCAAATTAACGCAGTTAAAATTAAGATTTCCGGTTAAACGTGTTCTTTGACACGATAATCTACAAATATATTTTTCACATCTTCAAGTCACACTATCCGACAAGTATGCGCCTTATTCGCACATGACTGCAACAAATAAAAAAAAAATAACATTCTGAATCACATTTTTGTTTTGGGAACTTGTCTGATTAAACGATGCTAATTAAAATTGAAATTGGGCATATATATATAAAAATATCAAATTTTAAGTCATGATTCAATGCAAACAGGGTCAGTTCAGCACGAGATAAATCCGGTTTTGGAACCCAAAATGGGCTTGTGATTCCTATTGATATGTGATTCGGACATTGATATGTGTCGATACGTTAAAGGCTGACGGAAGCAATATAATTTCCCGGTAAAATTGTATATTCTGGCTTCTTAATAAACAAACACAACACAATCATGGTGATGCACTGGATGTAATCCTGGGCGTGGCTTACAACTTAATACTTATTACTACAGAATATTACTTTGAGAACCTGACTGTGCAGCGGGTAGGTAAACATTTTCGAATACATAATTCGATAGTTTCTCCCATAGCTTGATTGTGAGTGCATCATCCCATTTCTTGGCTGAGATCTGTGACAGTGTCACAACTTCGTCCAGTATTTCGCCTTTCGCCTTGTCAAACAGCTCGTCGCGACCAGATTCTCGCAGTCTACAATAATTATATGCTATAATTATTCAATTGAAGAATATGCATATCAGCAACGCCGACTCACCTGGGAAAGTTGTTTTTCCATTCGGTTTCCAAATTAAATCGGGTTGCCTTAAATGCATCGGCCTGCTGTTCTATAGTTTCACGCACCATCTTCCAGAAACGATCCGAAACAGCTAGACTCAAGTTTCGGCTCGTCACTTGATGTGGCATAATAACCCCGCGTCTACTGCAAAAATAATGTCCGTTATATGTTGCACAAACTAAGTAGTTGTGTTACTACTTACTGAAACAGTTTGGAATTCTTAAAGAAGTCCTCCTCGTACTGTCTAATGGCATCGATGCTGTCATCTTTCCTGCCGCGACCGGTGACAACGGCATAGTAACCCAGGGCCTTCATTGGAAACAGCTTGCCCGACAATATTTTCCTTATACGTTCAGGATCTGCCAGTTCCTCGGCCAAATCAACCTTGGTGAGTACAAATATTGTGCGACGACCCAAGGGATCACATTGCATGACCAGATCGGTGACATTACTGCGCTCCGCATCAACAGAGCCATCCTGAATACATAGAATAATCGCATTCGGATTGCTCATATAGTGCTTGGTCATCTGGTGAATGGAGTCCTTGGTGTCTGATGCCATATCAACTGTCATGGTCTGCAAATATTGAATACATTATAGAAAAGTTGAAGGAAATAAAAATGTAGTACAATCTGATTACCGAAATAATGCCTGGCAAATCCACCAGGACCATGCGCTGCAGTCCAGGACCCTTGACCGTCATGGCAATCACTTCATTGCTCACCGTCTTGCCGCCACGGACGGATGAGCGCATTCGGAACTCCACCTCGCGCCGCAGATCAGCTAGATCCGATTCTTTGGTTAGATCGTATTCACGATCATTGTCACGAAATTGTGCCACATGATATGGTCCCTCGGCCAGGGTTACTTTGACTGGGGCGCGTGTCATCATTTCGCCGCTGCCGCGAGGAAAGATACGCGCCTTGGCGATGGACTCGAGCACAGATGTTTTGCCACTGCTCTGATCGCCGACAACAACAACACGCGGCAAATGATCGGCCATAGTATAGCCGGTATCATAGCCGGATAATTCGTCCAGCACTTCAGAGTACATGTCAATTAGCGATTTCTTAATTCTCTTTACCGTCGTTTTCTTGTTTGTCTTGAGTATGAGATATTGCTGACGCAGCTCACGATTCTCCTTCTCCATTTTCTCGAGTTCCTTTTGGTATTTGATCTGCACGTTCATAATTTCAGTCTGCAGCGTTTCCACTTGGCTCTGCAGTTTGTCTGCCAAAAAATAAACAAATCCAAAGTAAACAAAGATTTTAATTTACCACTTTATTGACGACTCACCATATTTTTTACGACTTTCGTCCGCTGGTATGCCCAGCGCGGCAACAGTTGTCTTTGACTTGATATCGTCCTTGGTTGCAATGGAATATGAATAGGAGTTTTGAATAAGTCAATTAGACGAATTAATAATAGGCGAACATAAATTCTCTCACTTTAAATGCATTATGTTCAGCAAATTGAATATTTGAATTGTATTATGTGTAACCTACTTTCGACAATTTGATTTCCTTGATAATCGGCCGCTTCAATTGCATCGTCCAGACGACTATCGAACCACGAGCGCCATTCCGACAACTTATCTTCGCTCAGCTGTTTAAGCCTCGGATCTACAAGCAAACCCCAATATCATCAATATTCATTCTCAATCCAAAACTATGGATTAAAACGCAGCCAAGTGAAATATGGGCATTTCCATTTCTCGTCTATTAGTTTTTACATGTTTTTAGTTGAATATAGCATTTTAGTGTCACTAATTTGAGCTTAAGACTGAGCACTGTCGAGAGTATTGAAATAACCCAAGTTTCAATAAATAAGGCTACTATTATATGAAACTTGACATTTATTTAACATTTAAAAAAACTCTATTAATTTTTGATTGTGGTTGTTAAAAGAAAAATCAAAATTGATGTATGATTAAAGTACATTTGCTTTCGTTAGGCATGAAAATGCAATTACAAAATGCGATCCAATAAATTACATAATTCAATTATTTAGTAATTTTGTGCAAATAAAAAAAAATAAGATCTGCTGCCAATGCGTTGATGTTAGAGTAAAGTCTTTTGTGGAAATGCCCATTTGTTAAGTATACTGAATGTGAAAATCAAACGACTCGTGACAAATAAACAATGAACGCAAAGAAAAATTGGAAACTCTTTTAACCCGCATTCAGTAAAATAAAACTAGCTGTTATGGCAATTTAAAGTGAGAGAGAAAGAAAAAAGATATACAAATTAAAAACTCACCGATTTCAATGGCATTCTTCACAGTGCTGCCGACTTCAATGAGATTCTTCGAGAACTGAGTCCATCTCTCACCCTGAGGCAGTGCATCCTCGAGCCATTTTAAATCGGGCAGCCCATCCTTCCAATCCTCATATTTCTGCACGTGCACAAATGCATTTTGCCAATTATATAACAATTAACTTATTATATGTAACTTATTTTCACTCACCTTGCTCAGGGAAACGCCACCGCCAACAGCGCCGCCCAGAACAATGTAACGCAGCTTGAGGGCGCCCCTTAGAATTCGCACCACAAACATTCCATAGCCACGCGAGTGGGGCGGTATTGTCCAGCCCCTCGCCTGGTTGCCACCCAGCAGAAACTCTTCGTTGCTGCGATTGCTGTGCTGCTCCCAGCGTGCACCACCGGCAGATCCGGTGCGACGCGATTGGCTGGTGATGTTGCATAGCGTGGAGTGATTGCAGCAGACAACCTTCGTTGAGTATACAACGGCTTTTCTAGCGGTTCGCCTGAAAGTGCAAATTCGCCAAAATGCGATGGGGCGATGATGACGAAATCGATGTATGAAAATTTGCGACCGGTTCGCATTGGCCACGTTCTGTGCTTACCGGTAAGTATTCTGATAGATGCGCAACATTATTGCTTATTGAGGCTAAAGTTTTCACACAGTTTTCAATGCCTGTTTTATTTCTTATATTATTTTCAATTTTTTCTCAACAAAAATTTCATAATAGAGATGAGCGCTATTCACGTACTTGTTACTTAACACTAGTATCGAAGAGTAACAAGTCACAGCGGTTGCACATCTCTAGTTTGAATCGCCGATATCGGTTTGGGGCATAATCGATTGCAAAATATGACGATAAGAGCAGATGGGCAGGCGCCAAATTCAAATCCAAAAATTGTGAGCTGTCCTTCAATTCTTTTGGGGTTTATATTTTATTGACTTTATTTGAGTTGGTTTGTACATTGTACTCACACACTTATCGCCATTACATACATTTATTTCGGGAATGCACGAAATCTATTTGTGCGTGTGGTGTTTCGAGATTAGACAATGGTTTCTCATCAGTAAATGAGGTTAGCATAATGTCAAAATATGTGCCTTTTTTATTGCTAGTTAAAGATTGCATAATAAATTAAATTACGCTACAACTAATATTAAATTGTCGCATATGTATTTTTTTATAACTTTTCTCTTAATTTTTTGTAATACATACACGTACACGCATATTTTCTACATATTTTCTACGTTTTTAAGATTTAGAATGCACTTTGCAGCTATTAATATAACGGTAACTATGTCTTAAGAAAAGTTTACTACCGGAAAATATTTTCCGAGCCTTCGAATTTTCTTCATAGTGACAAAGCATTTAGAGCCGGTAACATGTATTGCTTTGGTAAGGCTTTTATCTTCCAAAATCAAATCGATTTTCTCGATTGAGTTCAGATTATAAATATCTTTTGGTGTTTCGTTGGATTTCTTTTTGTTGTTGTTGCTACTACTGCTGTTTTTGTTATAGTTCCTACTATAATTGGTGTCATTAAAATATTGCTTTTGCTTAAGCGTTGCTTTGGCTGCATTCAATGTGTTCATGATTTGGTCCGTATTATCGATGTCCGGTATAAAATCTGACTCTTCGTCATATTCTTCTGTAGTTTCGGCAACGGAGAATGTATTTAAATTGAATAATGAATTTCTTTGCTGGATATGTTGTTGTTGTTGATGACTTGATTCAGCTGTTGCAGCATCTCCACCGGCTGCTTCATTTATATGACGAATACGCAGCTCGTATTCCTGAGCCTCTGTGATGCGATCCAAGGACTGGCTTTCGCGCATGCGCCTTCGACGTGTTGTACTTTCAAATACTACTGTTTGCTGTTTTTCCGCTTGGGAATGTTTATCAACATGGTCCTTACTATGCTGCTTCCTATTCTTTTGAGTGTGAGATTTGCGTGTTTCCTCCGATTTATTTGGCTATGGATGACAATTTAGATAATAATTAGAACTTTTAAAGTAATTGTTATTTAACGCTTTACCTCTTTGTATTGTCCCTGCTCCTCTTTTTTGCCGCTTACACCAGAATTGCTATTCGAAATGAAATTCGCAGCGCTGCTGTTGGAGCCCGGCGGTGGATACAATTGATCCTGTGAATCGCTGGAATCATCATGCGAATCTCTCCGATGCGTGCGAAATCTTATGGGTGTATCGCCAGTGAACTTGTTAATCTTCTTCTTGTTACGGGTCTTTGTGTCATCGTCAGATGCCTCAGAACTGCTGCACGATGGCGTACGTATCTTGTTAAGCTTTGTACGCCGATGCGTCAGCACCGGATTCTTGCTGCTGCTGGGCAACGGCTTCAGCTTCCCAATTTCGAGCTCCTTTAGACCGCTTATTGTGTCTTCATCCACCTTGACACATTTTTCCATTTGCTTTAGCTTCTGGGCGAGCGTATCGACAGACACGACTATCTTTGTGCGTGTATTTGTTGGCACATCGGCTGCTGGCGCTGACGAACAGTGGCGCTCCTGCAATGAGCGGTTGAGACGTCCATCGGAAATGGACTCGCGTCGCATTGAAGCCACTTGCAGCTCATTCCCAATGCCGCCGCCCTCATTCGCCGACTCCTCCTCGTCCTCCTCTCGCACTATGCTGCACTTGCGGGTACGCTTATCCTAAGAGCGTTTAATAATGCGTCATCAGAATGTCAAATATGTGCCCAAAAGCTGTCAACTTACCGGCTTTGCATTGTCATTGCCAAATTGTGCTGCCGGGGTGACATTTATGCTAACAGGCACAACTACTTTGGGATTTTCCGTTGGACTCGGCTTATCTGCTGTGGGCCTGCGATCAACATCAGTCAGTCTAATAGATAACACAATTTGAATAACAATATATATATATATACAATATATACGTATAAATTAAATACATGTTCGTTTACATACTTTAGACCCGCCTCTTGCAGCTTTTGCTTCTGTGCCTCTTCTCGTCGTCGGCGCAAACGTAATTCAGCCAGCAGAAAATATGTGGCCGTTATATGATTGTACTTATTTTTATCTAGAGCCCTGTACGAAATTTGAATATTGTTAAAAAAAAGAATAGTAATTACAGTTGTCGCTCGCAAATTAAAACGTTTTTTCAAGCATTTCAAATGTCTGAATAAATAGTGCAAGTCATATATTTGCTATGCAATCAATATGCAAATGTAAACAATAATAGAATATATGGCAAACGCGTGTTAAGTATTAAGCCCTCTTAATGATGACGCTTATTAATAAGTGTTACAATTTGCGACCGATTATATATTTAGATTTGGTTGATTACTTACTGCAGTATCTCTTCCTTGGACGCAATGTTTCCGTTTATCATCTTCTGTATAATAAAAGCGTGATCCTCTTCACTCAGCTGCTCACGGCTCACCAGCGGCTGCGAGTGCTCAACGGATTCGGGCTCGTCGATTTGCTTAAGCCAAGCGGATGATGCAATTTCCTCAACGGTTGCCCGCTTTTTTGGATCACGCACTAGCATTGTGGCAATTAAATTGCGGCATTCCTGTGTCACGTGCGACGGCACCGTATACTTGCAATCCATAATCATGGTTAGCGTCTCCGAATCGTTGGCCTTCTCAAAAGGCGCCTGGCCACACACCAGCATATACAGTATAACGCCCAAAGACCAAATATCTAATAGATAATGTCAATAACAAAATAAAGCTTATCATGCGATACAAGCACACAAAAACACACACATATAGAGATAGACTTACCCACTGCGGGCGCATCGTATGAGTCGCCAAGCAATATTTCGGGTGCTGAATATGCGAGACTGCCACAAAATGTCTCGAGTTTTTGGCCAGGCAAGAACTTGTTGCTAAACCCAAAATCCGTCAGCTTGACGAGACCCAACTTTTCGAAAAATACAACATTCTCTGGCTTCAAGTCCCTGTCCGTTGAGCGAGTCACGAAAAATTTGTTACGTAAAAAATTAGTTGGCATTTTGACATTTCAATGGCGAATTTATGAGTGTTCGTACCTGTGCACTACGTGCAGCTGATGACAGTACGTGATTGCGCGGAGTATTTGTCGGAAATACTTGCGGGCCAGCTCCTCGTTCAGCCCGGTCTCGTGCTTCATTATGTAATCATAGAGATCGCCGCCATCGCCCAGCTCCAGCACCAGATACAACTTGGTCTGTGTGTCAATCACTTCATAAAGCCGCACTACGTTTGGATGCTGCACCAGTTTCATGCAGCTACAGGGACAGGACAAATATATATATATATATATTATCGATATTATTTACAATTTTCAAGCTTACCGAACTTCCTGAAATAAATGCGCTTTGGAGACCTCGTCTAGCTTCAACTTATCAACGACTTTCACTGCCACTTTGGCACCCGTGAACACATGTCGCGCCAGCTTCACCACAGCGAAGTGACCCGAACCGAGTGTCTCCTCCAGATCGTACAGTCCGGCAATTTTGCCATCGCACAGTCCCCCGCCAACTGGTTGCGTTTCCAAGGTCATGATCCTGTCCTTATCGCTGTCACTTGATTGTTCCGCCGCTCTCGTTGAGTGTGTGCAATTCTCCGTGTTGAACTGAAACCACTAGAAATGCATTTTGTACATACATATAAAATCATACAGTGTTTAAGTGGTTCGATTTAGTACAGTACTTGAAAACCGCAGAGTTCACACATCTTGAAATCTGATTATTACACACATATAGTTCCCATTCAATGTTAGTAATTGAATAGATATTTTCGTAATATAGCGTAATATCGTCATTCTCTGTTTTTTTTTCTTATTTCTTTTTGGTTTCCAATCAGTTAATTTGGACTTTTCACAATTGGGTCCTGGTGTCTAAGCAGGAGCACCAAAATCCACTTAAGGAACAGGGCTGTTACACAAGGGGACGCAATTGGGCAGGGCTGTTGTTACCGTTTTTCAGCAGCCGACGCACGCAAAAACTATAATATCGGCTTCATTTCACAGTTTGTAATTGTGCACTTTGCGTTAAAGTTGCCGTTTCAATGTGTCCTTTAACACACTTTGCTGTTTATCACACAAGAAAAGTACTTATTTTAAACCTTTTGTGTATACTAGAGCTGTATCGAATCGTTCGGAATAAGTTCGATCGAACGACTCACTTAACTGAATGAACCAGCTCAGTCCCCGGTGTTCGTTCATTAACTCTTTGCTTGTATATACTTTTCTGCAGCCCTGCACAAGAACAAACTTAACATTTCGCTAAACAGCTAACTGTTTTCCACTGATGTTGTTCGTAGTTAATTTTATAAAATCAATACAATTTTATAAAATCAATACACAAATAATAATATTAAATATAAAGTATTGTTAGCAACGGCTGTGTTTTCATTTACCAGTATGCGATTTGGCGCAATTTAGCAGCTGTTGCTAACAGTCTAACAGTCAAACTGTTAAGTCTTCGGATAACAGAAACATATGTTTCTGTTTTTTTTGGGACACAAATTAAATAAAAGTTTGTAAATTGACATTTATTATTACATTTTTAAAAGGGTTGCACCACAAAGTTCTTGTGAAATGGAAGAAAAAGAGAATCCGTTCGATATGGATAGCTCCAGCTTCGATTCCGACAGGTATCTGGAGAGGCTGTTGAAGGACTGTTCGCTCAAGCAGATTATGGACACCGAAGCGGCCGTTGTGAAGGATACACAAACGTTGCACTCGGATATGCAAACGTTGGTGTACGAGAACTACAACAAATTCATCTCGGCGACGGACACCATACGCAAGATGAAGGACGACTTCAAGCAGATGGAAACGGATGTGAATTTGCTGATGACCAAGATGCAGTCGATCACAACATTTAGCGAGCAGATCACAGGCACCCTTCAAGGCACACGCTCCCAGCTGTGTCGTCTCTCCGAGAAGCACTCGCTGCTGAAGCGCCTGCAGTTTCTGTCCACACTGCCAGCGAAGCTCAAGTCGCTGATTGAGGAGCAGAACTATGCGCAGGCCGTGCAGGATTATCTGCATGCCCAGAAGGTGTTCGCCCAGTATGGCAGACAGCCCTCGTTCGACGGCATTCAGCGCGATTGTGATGCAATTATGGCTGATCTAAAGGAGCGCCTGCGTCAGGACTTCCAGAGAGCTGGCAACACAGCGCAATCTCTCACGGAAATTGGTGAGCTGCTGCTACAGCTGGACGAGAAGACCTCGGATTTGGCCAGCGAGATGCTGAGATGTGCTGGCAAGCGGCTGCACGAGCAGATTGTCATGCTGCAGGATCAAACGGAGCGCGATATGCTCGAGTTTGTTGACATGGGCATCGATGGCTTCCTCAACGATCTGGCCCTGGTGGTCACCTCCTACTTTGACATGTTTGTCGCCAAGCACTACGAGCACGAACGGTGAGCTGTTCCCATTTCGAATCTTGGCTCTGATTGTATACCATAACAAATACTTGATTGCAGCGATGACTTCCAGGAGAATGCTCTGAACGAACTGAACATCTTCCTCAATGAAAACATTGACAAGTATCTGACGCTGGTGCAGGATCGCGTCGAATCGGACATTGGCTACGGGGACACGCAGGTGATGCTGCGCGCCTTGGACCGCCTGCATCGCAGGCTGCAGGCGATGCGCAACATCTGTCGCGGTCTTCAGGTGCAGCGCAACACGCTGGAAATCATCATTGCCGCTGCCCATCAGCTCTGCGATGCGCATGGCAAGAGTCTCCGGGATCATTTCGCAGATAGCCTTAGTGCGGTGCGCTTGTCGCTGGTGTCCGCCAAGAGCGATGTGGCTACCGGCGTGAATCTCAGCGATCTCATTAGCAATCTCTATGTGGCCATGGTGGAGAAGATCAAGGGTGTGTTGCAGGACTTGATGATCTTTCTGCGCACCGACTGGTCCTTCAACATCAAGGCTGAACACAAAGGCGCCCTCTGCGTGGAAGGCATACGGGAGAACCTCCTAATTGGCTTCCTGCGTCACATTTCCAAGGTGATGTGCAGCTTTGCAGATGCCTCGAGCTCCAGTCCGCCCAACCTGCTGCTGGTGCTGTCCAAAACGTGCCTCGAACTGGAGCAGCAGGGCGTCCATATACTGGTAAGTGATCAGTCAAGCTTTTTCTGATTTAATTATTTTATTTTTAACTGCTCCGCAGATAGCGCTCGTCGATGATCTCTACGAGATTGACTCGGAGAACAGTGCAACGCTCACCCACGAAACGGAGATCTGTGCGGAGATGCGGGAGACGGCGCAGTCCCTGCTCGACGCCTATGTACGTCTGCAGGGCACAAACATCTCGCAGATGCTGCGCAAGAGCGTCGAAACGCGCGACTGGCTCAACTGCCTGGAGCCGCGTTCGGTGCGTGCCGTGATGAAACGTGTCGTCGAGGAACTGGGCAGCATTGAGACGGTTGTCGCTAGCCTCTATGAGAGCACAGGCAATGCAGGTTTCCGCACCACGGCCAGCAGCGATTCCAGCCGCAAAACATACTTTAGCAATTTCAATGCGTCGAAGCCGCAGTATCGATCCAACTGGTCGAACTACACGCCCTCACAGCTGGAGTCCAGCTATGTGTCCAACATCCATCGGCTGTTCTCGGAGCGCGTCGACATCTTCACATCTGTCGAGTTTAGCAAGGCGTCCATTGTGATGGGCATCATTAAGATTGGACTTAAGGTAGGGATGAGATTCATAGTTTTAGCTTATTGCTAATCATCTTCACTAATCCCCGGACAGACGCTGCTGGAATGCGTCCGTCTGCGCACCTTCAGCAAGTTTGGACTGCAACAGATCCAGGTGGATGCGCACTATCTGCAAATGAATCTGTGGCGCTTTGTTAGCGATGAAAAGTGAGTGCCAGTCCAGTCCTCAAGCCACTAAAACTGACTTTTAACAATTGAAATTGCAGCCTGGTTAACTTTCTACTGGATGAGATACTTGGGTCAGCGGTACACCGCTGCCTGGAGTCGGTGCTGATGGAACCGAATGCCGTCGAGATCATCTGTGAGCGGGGTTAGTACTTTATGATTTCGACAAAATGTGTGTGCAACATTCCTGACTTTTATCTGATCTGTGTCTATTTAATTTTGTTACTTGATGCTAGCCTAAGGATTTCACTTAATACATAAAATACACTATTCAAACACATAATTATTAAACAGATTGTCTATTCTACCGGTTGTGGACTGAGTTCGAGCATAAACTCAATGTCCTCGCCCTTGAAATCATCATCGCTGTGCTCCTCCTCCTCCGCCGCTGCCGTCGCCGACGTCGTCGTCGTCGTCGTGGTCACCAGTATATTGTGCGTCTCCAGTTCGCTATCCGTTTCGCCCGTCGTGATTGTGATTAGACTAGTTTTGGATTTGCTCGATTGCTCGATCGCCTCGGCGCCCATGCGCTTCTGAATGCGTGCCTTGCGCGCCTCCTCAAACTCCTTGGGATGGCACCTTTTACGATGCGAATGCTTGTTGGCATTTGAATTGAAGGTCTTCGGACAGTGCGGACACTTGTAGAGCACCTCGCCTGTATGCGTGGCCATGTGCTCCTTCAGATTGATGGCCTTCTTAAATTTCTTGTTGCACACACTGCAGCCATGCGCCCGATCCGTATTGTGCACATAGCTCTGATGGCTGAGCATGGCGCTGCGATTGGGCGACACCTTGCCGCAGATGTTGCACTTGCACTCCTCCGATGAGGCGTTGTGGCGACGCACATGCTTCTTCAAACTGGTCTTGTTCTTGTGCCACGAGCCGCATATCTCGCACTGCACCTTTGGCTCCGTAATCCCAGCGTGCGTCAGCTGATGGCGCTCAAATGCAGCCGGTCCTCGGATAACCTGAGCGCAAATGTCGCACATGGTGCCATAATTGCCATGCACCATCTTCACATGCGTGCACAGTCTCGAAACATTTGGAAAACTACGGAGCAAAATCAGAGGCTTATATTATGAAAGGCATTTAATAAGAGAGAAGAGTTGGCCATAGAAATAATCACAGATATAAGTCTGGTTTACAATTAATCTTGGACAACAATAACTGGAAAAATAAAAGAAGTTGCCTTAAAATCAGACGTACAGACACAACTATACATCAAGTCGATTCTTGAGGCTGATATAGATATAGATCTATCCAATATAAACAGTTGCATCACATTCGCTCACCGTCTGTCGCAGATGTTGCATGGCACATTGCGCTCCTTGTGTATGATACGATGCTGATCTAATAGATACTGCTTGGTATAGCGCTTGGGACAGTGCTCGCACATGAACTTCTTCTGCTCGTCCGGCTGGTGCTTGAGCAGCTCGTGATTGCGCAGGCACTGCTTGTCCGCAAAGGTTCGGTCGCACAGATCGCATCTGGACACAATGAAATAAAAAAAAACAATATTAGTTTCAGCTGGATATTTTTAGACTTTGATTTGGAATTTGTTGTCCGAACTTTACCATTACACTCACTTAAATTTCTCGGGATTTGAGTGGCGATCGATGTGATCGGTGAGAAAGGAGCGCTTGTAGAACTTCCTGTTGCAGCAGACCGCATACCCCTTGCGATGATGCATCTGCATCATGTGCTCGCACAGCTTCCGGAAAGTCTCCTGTCCCACATGGCAAACGCTGCAGGTGAGGCGCATATGTTGGGCGATCTTCTCATCAATCTCCAGCATGGATTTCTTGTAGTCCACATAACGTTTGTGCTTGGGCAACTCCTCCGCATCGCTGGCAACGACTTTCTCCGTTTTTGATCGGCCTCGTCGCTTGGCTGCTGTTTTCTTTTCAGCTGGAGACGATTCGTTTACCTGATGCGCTTTGCTCTTAGCGCGCGTGGAGCGCGTTTCACGACGCTCCTGAACAGATTCAGGAGTTGGCTGTAACACAGGAGCTGTTTGCTCTGGTTCCGGTTCAGTGGGCACTTCTTCTGCAGCAGGATCACTATTTGCTTGTGCCTGCTGGGCAAGCACATCGTTGAGGAACTGCTCGTTGCTGAACGATTCAGCTGCATCGCTCTCGTTGCCGCTGACATACAAATCGTCGACGGCTGTGTCCTGATCCTGATCCTGATCCAAGTCATCCTCCTCAGCATGATAAAGGAAATCTTTAGTGTCCTCCTGCATGTCTATCGCCTCCTTCTTGCCCTCACCGACCAACAGACTCTGGCTACTTGCATGGAGCTTCTCCTGCTGGTGTTCGCCGCCTTTGAGGGAGAAGCGTTCGGTGAGGAGGCGATGCGCCTTTTCCACACTCGTATAGAACTCGTTAAAGTCACTGACCCGCGTCCAGCAGCCCCCACAGACGGCCGTCGATATGGGATCATCGCTTTTCGGCTAAAATACGCTCATTGTTTACAGTTGCAAATGGAAAAGATATAAAGATACAGATACGATTCTTACCTGAAACCAAAAGTATTTGGCCAGCACTGTGGCTATGTTCAGCGATAGGCCGACGCCCTCAAATATTTGAATGGTGTCGCTGACGCTGTTCAGGCACAGACGGCAAATCATATTTGTGCTCAAATTTCCATTTTAAATGCTTTATCAATAATCACAAAATTTGTTCAATTAAAAACTAGCTGCATCAAAACAATCTGCTTCTTTTGCTTGAAATGTGCTATCGATAAGAAATCGACTCAATTGTGCGTTGCTATCGGTCATTGCTGTTAAGCGCAACTCTGCTAAGTCGCCCAAGTTTGCCACAATCCCAATAGGTGGCGCTTTGCACATAATGCTGCCGATAAAATCGAATTCGAAAGTATTTTATGAAAATACTCCTTTTTGTAAAGAAACTTAAGTTTTGCCACAGTCCCAATGGGTGGCGCTTTGCAAATAATGCTGCCAATAAAATCGAATTCGAAAGTATATTATGAATTCGAAATATTCGATGAAAATACTCCTTTTTGTAAAGAGACTGAAGTTTTGCCACAGTCCCAATGGGTGGCGCTTTGCAAATAATGCTGCCGATAAAATCGAATTCGAAAGTATTTTATGAATTCTAAATATTCGATGAAAATACTCCTTTTTGTAAAGAGACTGAAGTTATGCCACATGCCCAATAGGTGGCGCTTTGCACATAATGCTGCCGATAAAATCGAATTCGAAAGTATTTTATGAATTCTAAATATTCGATGAAAATACTCCTTTTTGTAAAGAAACTGAAGTTTTTCCACATTCCCAATAGGTAGCGCTTTGTACATCATGCTGCCGATAAAATCGAATTCGAAAGTATTTTATGAATTCTAAATATTCGATAAAAATACTCCTTTTTGTAAAGAAACTGAGTTTTTCCACATTCCCAACAGGTGGCGCTTTGCACATAATGCTGCCGATAAAATCGAATTCGAAAGTATTTTATGAATTCTAAATATTCGATGAAAATACTCCTTTTTGTAAAGAAACTGAACTTTTTCCACATTCCCAATAGGTGGCGCTTTGCACATAATGCTGCCGATAAAATCGAGTTCGAAAATTATTTTACGAGTTCTAAATTTTAGTTGCAAATACTTTTTGTGCATTTTTTTTTGTAATGAAACTGAAGGTTATTTAGTAGTTATATGTTTGGAGAATTGGTAATTTATTTAAGATAAAGTTGAATTAATTATTAGATATCATATGTATAACTAAGTTCATGTTGTTTATTTGTTGATTTGTTGTTTATCATTTGTTTTTGTTTATCTTTTCGGAACTAAATAAAAAGTAAAAGTAATTATATTTAAAATCACAGCAGTCTTTTAATAATATATTTCTCAATTTGTGTTTAATCAATTTGAACGCATATCGAAGGCGCCACTCCTAACCATTAACAAAGTTTTACTACATACATAAATGTTGTTGTTGTTGTTTTGTTTTTAAATGTAACGGAATCAAAGAGCTTACTATATAGTGCTTACGAATATCGGAGCAAAAAATGCATATTAACTACAGACATTAATTGTATCATCATATTATAGTATTTAATATTTATATATATGTATGTATATTGAATAAAGTGTTCCAAATCGAAATCGTGTCCACCGTGAGCGCTATACGCAATTTGTCGTATAGGATTGCACAGAGGTCAAAATTAGATTAGGCTCTCAACTAGAACTACTAATTACATATACATATACATATACATATGTCTATGATATAGCTAGAACGTCTGAAAATGTTTGAAAAAATTTGCTACTGGAATGCATTTTACTTGTTTCGTTACACAAAAATAAAAAGAGAATTGAAATATTGAATCAATATTAGAATAAAAATCTGCAGCTCTACACTATACGCAATGCCATTAGCTATGTGTATGTATCTGTCCGTGTGTATATATATATATATAGATCAATTCATATATATATATATATGAAGTATGTACAGTTAAAACCGTAGCTACAAATTTTTCAAATGCTCGGCAGTTAAATACATATATATATATATATATATATATATATCTATAGTATATGTTAGCTAAAAAATTTTGATTAAAGTTACTAGTTTAACGAATTGAAACGAAGCCTAAAAAAATGTCAAATAACAATCAAATTACATTATATATATAATCATAGTATATACATCGGACGTTGGTTTTCAATTGCTTTTGTTATTCGTCCGATTCTTGATTTGTTAGGATATAAAAAACTACACTCACACACACAAACACACACACACACACAGACACAGATGCAGATACACAGTAACAGTTACACACACATACTGATACATTCACATATATATGATATATGCACATATATCGTACATATCGGCTTAAATCACAGCTACGCAGAGTTTATAGGCAAGGCGAGTCATTTCTGTTTGTTGTTTACATTCAAAATACAGGACATATAGATACACTAACACACACGCACACACACACACACACATACACACACACACACATATTTAAAGTGAAACTTTTGGGGACAGTCCTGCTGTCGCCTTAACCCGCCACCTGTTGCATGGTTATGGTACTAATGAGCTGCTGACAAATCTTTCCATACTCAAACTGATCCCCCGAGATGCGTCTCAATTTGATACCTTTGCCAGCACCATGATGATCCCGACTGCGTCCCTCGCACACCTGCAGTTCGATCTGCAGTCCGCCCGAGTACTCTAGACTTAAATTGGTGG
This sequence comes from Drosophila planitibia, assembly GCA_035043785.1. Lineage (NCBI taxonomy): Eukaryota > Metazoa > Arthropoda > Insecta > Diptera > Drosophilidae > Drosophila > Drosophila planitibia. The sequence continues at coordinate 1,470,351 of JAWNMS010000052.1, forward strand.
TCGGTTCGCCATAGGTGGACGCAGCACAAGCAGCACTGGCCGCCATGCTGGCGATGGCATTGGCATTGGGTGTCGCCTCGCTGGATGCGTTGGAGGCGCTGCTGTAGCGGGACTCGGCGCCGCTATCCTCGGAGCTAATGCTGCCCTTGTGCAACACAAAGCCCTTGGGCGGCATTGTCGAGTCGATCGTTTGCTTGACCATCTCCAGGATGCGTGTCGAATCCAGATTGGAGCATTCGTGCGGCAGTGGGACCTCGTAGCACATCTCGTCGGACATGCGACGCGAATCGCACATGGAGTCCGGCGTTAGATGCCCGCATTCGGTGTGATCCCCCATTTCGGAATGTGAGTCGGATTTGAAGCCGGAGCTGGCCGATGGCTCCTGGCATGATGGCGACAGATTATTCGAGTCGTTGCTCAGCGAATCGTCCGAGAAGCCCAGCGATTTATCACTGCCACGCCTATGCGGCTCCGCATTCCCTGACCCATGGGCGTGGCAACTGGGCGCAGCATGTGTGGTGTTGGTGGTGCTATTCTCGCAATCGAGACTCGCCTTGCGTCCAATCCCACGCGTTATCGATGGCATATCGCTGCTGGGCTCCGCGATGATCAGGCCCTGTGAGTTAAAGCATACTGGGATTAGAATTGCGAGTCAATTAGAACATTCAAAGATTAGCATTTGTGTTGGATTGAGTTGTGGCAGAGAGAATTGCAAATCAAGCTCACCTGCATTGACATGATGGGCGTATGCGGCTCCAGAGAGTCCTCGCTGTCTCGACTGTTGTCGGAGGAGAGGGCCACCAGCGTGATCTCGCTGCCCTGGACATCGGTGAGGCAGATCTGTGGCGTTATGCCGCCCGTGCAGCCGGCATATGGGGTACCCGTGCTAATCGTGTGACACATCTGACCGTTGCCATTCTCCTCCTGGATGATGCACAGATTGGGCGATGCTGGCGGCGTGGTCACAACGCGCACTGGCTGCGCCGGCGACAGATTCAGCGGCTTTAGATCATAGTACGCCGCCGTGGGCATAAACCAGTTGGTCGTCGCATAATCACCCGATGGCTGATCGCCCGCAATGCACACATCCATGGACAGATCGAGTGGCTGCTGTGCAGCACCCTCGCTGGCGGCAGAGGTGCCACGCGTAATGGAGCCACCGCCACTGCCAGTGCTCAACACTGAGATGCCCTTGGTGATCTGATGCAATGGGGATGTGGCGCACGCATTGACACTCACACAGGGATTAAAGGGACCGGTGCCCGGCAGATACGGATTGGGATTGGGTGAGCTGCTGCCACTGAAGCCGCTCCCACTGTGGCTATTACTGCTGATGATGCTGTTGCAGTTGCTGCTGTAGACGGGCGACTGGCAGCCGCTGCTGCTGTTCGAATTGCAGGCGCCCAAATTGATGCTGCTGAACTGACCCACCAAATGCTGTGGCTGCAACGGGAGTGTTAGTGCCACAGCTGCCGCGGCTGCTGCTGCCGGCTGATACTGATAGCCACAGATGGGCTGGCCAAACATCTGCTTGGCAGTGGTCAGCGAGGCATTGGGGCCGCCATGCGGCAGCGTCGATAGCGGCGACACACTGTAGCTGTATATGGGCTGCTGATGCAGCTGCTGCTGCTGCAGCAGATGCGACTGATCCAAATGGCCACCACTGACCGCTGCACCGCTCGCCGCATGGGCGGCCAGTCCAAGCTGGGTGGCCAGATCGATGGGCACCACTTTCGATGAGATTATCTTTTTGGCAATTTCAAAGCTGACCCGCTGCTCCTTCACCAACCGATCCAAGGCGGGCATCAGACTCTGTATGGCCTCCGGCGGCACCTCGATATCGTGACCACGTCGCAGCGCCAGCTGCAGATTCGTCGGTTTGCCATGGATGGGTGAGGCTGTGTGGAGGCAAGGAGTGTTTAGGATTAGTTCGTCTGCTGTGTGCAGCGAGTGCGCTGAACGGTGTTCGAATTGAATTTTGAGTGGAGCATATTGATTTGGCTTACCGGGCAGACTGATCGAATTTTCTAAAAGCGGCGGACTGGGTGCAACCAAAAAATTTCTCTGTGCGATACCTTTTTGCAGCGATTGGCATTCCTGCAGCGGTCCCTGGAACTGCGAACGTGATCCCTCCGAGGCGCGACGCACAGGACTGTAGCGTCCTATGGTCGCTAAGCGGTAATCCACACAATCCGCACAATCAGCCGAAGAGATGGCCACAAAAAAAACAACAAAACAAAACCAAATACAAAATTAGTGAAATTCTCAATGGAATAATAAAGTTGCAGAGCTGAGCTTTCCAGCAAGGCGCAGACATAAAATGCGGCATGGGGAAATCAAGAAAGAATTAAAGAAGGCAAGAAGTGAGGAAAAAAGAAATAAAGAAAAATTAAACTTACCACCCTCCTGCACAGTGGGCAGCTTAGAGTGGGTGGCGCGGATGGTGCGACGATTGTTGGCCGCCATTGTGGGCGCCGCCACCAGCGGCACAGAGTTGCTGCTGCCGGCGCTGGCGGCGCTCAACGGCGACGTTGCCACACCCATTGCCAGACCAAAAATGGGCGCATTGGGCGGCGATTGGCTCAGCGATTTGAGTGTGGGCGGCAAATAGTCGCGATTCATGCGAGATTCAACTTCGCGTATTAGCTTGGGGCAAATCACTACTCAGACGACAACGGGGGGTGCGGAGGAATGTTGCGGGGGTTGCGGGTGCAGGGTAGAGGTAGAGAGTTTAGCAAACAGCAGTAGTAGCAGCAGCAGCAGCATTTGGTTGTTGTTGTGGTTGTTGAGCAGGCGACGATTTAGCGTTTAACGCAGTGCAATTAACCAAAATTATCCGAAAAATCATAAAATGAAATACAAACAAAAAATACAACACAAATCAATTAAATAAAATTAAAAGCATTAAAAAAAAATCAAACAATTTTTAAAACTTAAAAAATATAGTTGTTTAAGCATGGTTAATCAAGCAAGGTAAGTTCATTAAATACTAATTCCCACGAATTTAATGCTGCAAAACTTGATCGAAAGTAAAATCGCTAAAATAAATGCGGGATGTTAAACCGGAACCGAAATTAACCGATTGCAATTCAGAACCGGAATCGGTATCGAAACCGAAATTCAATGCGTAATCTTTAGCGGAACCTTTACACTTTCTGTGCTTAAACCGGAACATAAATTCGTCTCGCTTTGACACCCTGATAGTAATGCAGTAGTCAAGTCATCACGTAAACATTTTAAGCAATCGCTTGGTGAGATACTACTACAAAAACCTAAGCTAAGTTTTAAAGTCGTTGTAATGCCTGAAATCTAAATAGTTTCTGTGCATGTTATGCTTTTTATGTTCCGGTCCTGGAATCATAGTTAATCTATTTACAATGCTTTTTCTGTTGAATTGAGTCTTTAAATCTGTTTCTTTCCCAGCTATGCCAAGGCATTAAAAGGATTTACAAATCAATTCTATAAAGTAGATTTCTGTATAATAATACATCTGCCAACAGGTTACTCCCTACTATATTTCAGAGAAACCTGTCATGTTAGTCTTTGTGGAACAGGCAACGCTTTACAGCTTGATAGCTAAACTAAAGAGTAGCCATGGGAAACGTACCTGGCGGCCGATCTGTGACTGTTAGCAGACCGCTGCGACGGGTGCGCATATTGCCACCAGCAGATGCACCGTTGCCGCTTGGCGTTTGTGCTTGGGCACCTGGCGGCACCTGCATCTGGCCCAGCTCGCCGGGATTGTGAGTGACGGAGAGATCCTCGGTGCAGCCGACCGTATGTCGCTTCACACAGCCGCGCTTCTGCATGTACCTGTGAGGATTCAAAAAGTAATAACTTTAGTATATAGAAACAGATGGCAAGGGATTAGAGGTGAGCTTGCCTCTCTATTTCATCGCTGCACTCCTCGCCGCTGTTTTCGGGACAGCAGTTGAGCTGTATGGGTGACTGTTCGCTGAGCGGCGACAGTTCCGGGGGAAGAGGCGCTGCTGGCAGGCCCTGATTGATATAGTAGCCAGTGGTGTCCATTTGTTGTGTCGCAGGTGCCACACCGCTGCTGCCAGCCGATACGCTGGCGGGATAATAAATGTGCAAATTGGCGCCACCATCCGAGGCGCGACGTCCAAACGAACCTGGCCAAACGCAAAAGGCGAAATTTAATAGAATTTCAAGGAGCAGAAAACATCAACTACTTACTGGCACCCATGACAACGGGCGGCTTCAGCAGATGCTGATCCTTGATGGTTAAATTCTGCAGCGGCTGATTCTGCAGCATGGGAAGATTCATGGGATACGCCTGAACCGCATCGCTGCACTGCGGCGCACACTTGAAATCGATGGGCGGCACATTGGGATTGGCCAGCGCCTGCTCGTGCGCCACATCGCCCGGTCCGACTGTGTGGCGACGCGTGTTCACCCCCGAGACTCCGCCAGCTGTGGCGCTCAAGTGCTGCGCATTGACAGAGTGCTGCCAGGGAGGATTAACAGAGAGTAATGGTATGAGTAAAATATATAGAGAACAGTCTGCAAATGCATAATGTCCATATATATTGCTTCACTCACTTCATTGGGTCGCGCCAGGCACTCGAGCTCAATGTCGCCGAACTTCTCCAAATCGACACCGACATCGGCACACCAGCCAAATCCGAGCGCCGAACTTGAGGCATTCGCATTGCTCAGCGGACTGAGACGATCGAGAGATTCCTGCTTGACGGGCTCGGAGCGATCCACGACGCCGGTGGTGATGCTTGTCTTGCGTGATCTCGAGTACGCCAGATTCGCATGGTGTTGCAGTCTTTGGTTTTCGCGTCGCTTCTGCAGCAGCTTGTCCTGCAGCAGATTGTATATGGCATAGATATTATCGAATCGCTGCTCGTGCACCGACTGTGCAATCATGTCCGCCGTCAGGCCGGGCAGCTGCAGCATATGAGTCATGACCACAGCGTCCAGCTGGGGTGCTGTGACATCTGCACTATCCGCACCGGACAGCGATGTTGTGGAGCTGCCCAGGGAGGAGCTGGACTGTAGGCCGGTTGCACCAAACGGCAAAGACGGTGTGCCGTCCAGACGCATCTCATCCTGCTCCAGTTCGGACTGCCAGTCGCTAAGCCAGCGATGCTTGATGATCTGTTTGATGGTATAACGACGATCCGGCTCCACAACAAGCATATTCCTAATGAGATGCTCGCACTCTACAAATTGGTATTCAAATACATTAGCTGAGTTAACTAGGAATATAATTATATATAAAACGCACCCTGCGACATGAAGAAGGGTATGCGAAATTTGCCGAGGACCACGCGACTCTTGAGCTCCAATATGGTCTTGCCATCGAAGGGTAATGCGCCGCAGACGAGCGCATAGAGCACAACACCCAAACTCCAGATATCCGATTTGGGTCCATCGTATTCGAGACCCTGAAAAACCTCCGGCGCCGCATATGGCGGTGAACCGCACCACGTGCGCAGAAGACTGCCCTCCTCGTAGTGATTGCTAAAACCAAAGTCCGCCAGCTGCAAAAGATGAATATTAATAAAGAGATTTGTGTAGCTTTCTTTGCAACTCACTTTAATGTTCATGTCCTTGTCCAGCAGGACATTCTCCGCCTTGAGATCACGATGCACCACACCGCGCTGATGGCAATAGTGCACCGCCGAGATGAGCTGTGTGAAGACGCGCGCCGCTTCCGGCTCCTTCATGCGTCCATTGGCCACCAGATGATCAAAGATCTCGCCATTTGTCGCATACTCAGTGACCAGGTAGATCATTGACTGGGACTCCATCACCTCGTAGAGGCGCGTTATGTGCGGATGTCGCAGCGATTTCAGTATGGATATCTCCCGGAACGTCTTGCTCAAGTACTCCTCGTTGAGGCATGTCTTATCAATGATCTTAATGGCCACCTGCAATTAAAAACCGCAACACAGGAAGCAAAAGGTCGCATTAGTCAACGATACGCAAAAAAAAGAAGAAGATACAGTTTCGGATGCGCATTTTTTGTTTTTTTTTTTTGTTTTGTGGGTTCGGTCTTGAAGGTGAACGAACCAGAGGCGCGGAGAGTGCGACGTTGGCAAACAACGAGATCCAAAGAATTCGAGCTGTGTGGGCTGACAGCTGTGCCTCTGTCACTTCTCCTTCTCTCTCTCTCTCTGTCTTTCTCTCTCTGTCTCCCTCTATGTCACTCGGTGTGTCTCCCTCAGTAATAAGAGCAAGTAACAATAAGCGTATTTATGCACTGAGCACCGAACATTGAAATACTCTTAGCTTTAGGAACAGGGTACGATGACAAGACAAGATGATAAAGACAACAACTATTCTTAATAGCTTTTAAGCGTTTTTAAAACTACTAAAATGTATGATTAATAATTAAATAAAACTAAAATATTGAATAAAGTTTTTAAGTAAATCCAAACAGAAATTACGTTTAGAGCATAGTATAAAAATACATAATTATATATTATTGTATATACATTATAAAGTATGCCAAGAGATTGCTCGCATTTCAAAATATTAAATGCAGATAATTCAATAAAATTTATATAATTAGATATACAGCAACATCGATTACATTCAGCTCTTTTGCAAAATATAAAAATATATATATATATATATACATATATATAAATTAATATGATTTATGTGTATTTAACTTTTTAAACGAACGATTTTGCAGTGTGTGAAAACATTCTTCATACTATAAGTAATATAACCATAATGCTCTACTTTCGGGGTATGTACTCAAAAAATAACAAGAAAAAAAGAATGAAAAAATGAACGGGCATCGCTGGGAAAGCACGACGCGTTTCTGTTTTGCTGTTGCTGGGGGTCAGGTGGTAGGTGGCGCACTGTCTGCAGCCACAGCAGCAGTAGCAACAACAGCAACAACAGTAGCAACAACGACAACGACAGCAACAGCAACCAGACCAAGAACAACAACTACAACCGCAGTAAAAACACGACGACGACAACAAACGCCAAAGATGGCGCGAGTGTTAAATTCTGTGTGGTTGTAGTATGTGAAATAATGATGATGATGACGAGATGATGATGATGATGATGACGACAACTTTGAGCGGGGCAGAGTGGAGCAGCGGAAGGGCAATGTAGGACGGTGTGAGGGTAGACCAGACACAAAAAAACAAAAAGAAAAAACAACAAAAAAATAGAAAAAACATTCTTTACACACGATTTTGGTCGTTGTTGTCGTTGCCGACGGTTTATTTGCTTTCGTGTTTTTGCCAAGCATTTCAATAATAATTTAACAAAAACTGAAATAATTAACAATCAAGCGTTAGCGGCATGAGTGCGAGCGAGAAGCGAATACAAAATGAGAGATAGATCACTTGCTCTTGCTTACACAATGACAGCGACAACAGCAACAACAGCAACAGCAACATCAACAGCAACAGCAACAACAAAAGCAACAGCAACAACAAAAGCAATAATAATAATAATCATTATAATCAATAGAGCTTCATCATGATGATCCCCACACCGGTTTTTGATTTGTTGTTGCTGCCTCAACATTTAAATAAAATTTGTTTTGTCGCTCTTCTGACTATTGCCTAAAGCAGTGATCCAGCACTTTTGCTTTAATCGAATCGAATGCAACCAATAATTGAAATCCTATGTTAAACAGGACGAACATCAGAGTTAATCTGTCGCATGTGACGTATACGTAATATAGTATACGCATTCTCAGCTGTAAATTGCGGTGGTTGATTTAACATTTTACATAATTGCCTCACAGTTGAGGAATCAATTTTTGGAAGTGTCAATGCCACGTGATCAGCATCAGCTTGCTAGATGTATACTAAATAATATGCATATATAAACATATATATTTTATTTAACAAATCAAATTATATTATACAAATGACGCGAAAGTGCATTATTCAGACTTAATTGTTTGGTGGCCTCTTTTTATAAATGAAATATGCTTTTCATTGGCAACGGGTCAAGGTCTTCTTGATATATATTACTATACGCTTTGAATCGCATCGGGACTTGTCTTCAGGGCTGTGCAAATATTACACGATAATTAGCATTATATATTTGTAAAATAAAACGCTTATGCTTTAATGTGTTCAATTTAAGAAATTACTATTTTATATAATGCACAAGAATGTCTCGCTCTGTGTGCTGTTAAAGAAAGGTTAAAGGTATATGGGTTAATACAACAAGTTATTGCGCCCAGCTTTAAAGCTGGGTTAGAAAGGCATCACAGCAAATGATGTACGGCAATTGGACGAAACAAAAAACAACAACAACAAAAAGGAAAGCATGCTCTACTCACGAGATCGACTCGGAAACACCCTCGAGTTTTTCACTAAACATAAGCATTGACAGATAGACAGAGAGGCAGAGACGGGCATAGTTAAATTCACTGGGCTGTTAATCCTATTCAAGAATATATATGTAATTTATGTGGCGTGTCTCTGCCTGGTTACATACTTGTGCACAACTTTGGTATTCCCGTTTTACAAGTTTTCAGTGGGTTTTAGGGTACAAGAACAAAATATAAAGAATGGTTTTGTGGCGGAAACTGCCATTGCCACGTGCCATTTTGACATTTTGCCCCGCGAATGCGATGAACCTTAAGAACAAACGCTCGTAAATGAGACATTCAAAGTAAGCAACGAAGCAACCACAACAACAACAACAACAAACACAACATCAGCAGGAATGTCACATTTGGAAATCCTTCGCTTGGCATTGCACAGAAAAAGCCAAGGCAAATGGCAGAGAGGCTCGTATTGATTTAAAGGGAAGGACTGGCTGACTAAAAGGCCTGATTGTCCCAGGAATGCTAAATGCTACAATTTGAGAATTACAGTTGCGGTCAAAATAATAGTAGTTCTGCTTAAAAAAATTAAAATCCATAATATTTATTCCATGGATACATTTTTTTTTAATTTGACTTATTCCCCAGGGAAAACTTCACTGCAAAAATTTAATTTTTTAAAAATTTGAAATTTTTAATGTTATATTTATAATAAACACAATCTAATTTACAATTTACCTATATTTGATTGCTTGTTTCCGATTAAAATTTTCATCATTTGTTAATTGTATTTAAAGTATTTTTTTTTCCATTTTCTCAACATATTATTTTGACCGCAGCTGTATGCATGTAAATTTTAGTATTCCTTTGATAGCTGCAAAGCTGACTCACGCTTCAGTGTTTATGATTTGATTAAATTCGAGTCGAAAGTGTTCAATCAATTAAAATCCAACAAAATAAATCATATTGATAAAGACAGACTTCATTCCATTTGTGCAGAGAGAGAGAACGAGAGATGGGGATATTTTTATGAAGCAACATTTGCTTAAATGCTGCCCTTCCACACGAATCCATTGTCCTGCTCCAATTTCTCGTACTCCTGCCGCAACGTGTCCAGCTCCTTGGCATTTTGGACACTCAGCCGCTCCAGTTGAGCGTTGAGTGCGATGATGCGTTCCCGCACCGCATTCACCGTGTACAGACTCAGACGTTCCGGGCGAAAGACATCCTGTTTGAGGGTGTTCATGTAGTGCCACATGTCCTGCAATTGGCCACGTTTCTCCACGTGATGCTTGCTCAGTTTCTCGTCCAATTCCAGCTTGAGGCGATCAATGTCATTGATGAGGCGGCCGGCGGCTTTGTTGCCGCTAGAAGGCCGTCGACTAGCCGTGCCCCCCATATCCTTGCAGCCCCCCACACCACCCACACCATCAAGGTCGTTGTCGTTCTCGTTGTCGTCGAGAAAATTGCTGGCATTCAGCTTGACTTGATTGCATTCGAGATACTTTTGTTGCGCCTTCAGTCGCATCAGTTCGCACAGAATGCTCGTGGGCGTGGCCGAGGACTTTTTTTGTGGGGGGGCATGCACGTAGAACGGGGCACGTCTCAATGCCGCACGATTCGATGGTTTTCGGTTCCTTGGCTGGCTTCTCAGACATGTGACTTGGTTCGAGGCACTAAACGTTGCAACGAGTCCTTGCAATAACGTGCCCCTTGTTGCCAGTTGTTAGTTGATTTTCTTGTTGCTGTTTACACGCGGTAATCAAAACGTGTGTTGCCAGCCCAACCTCCGCCCTCTGCAACACTCCCTGTTTAATCAATAGTCGCCACCTGCTAACTGTTTTGGGGCTGCTGCAATTGATGCTCTCTCTCTCTCTCTCTCTCTCCACTCTGTCTAACTTTCTCGCTCTTTCTCTTTCTCTCTCTCTCTCTCTTTGGTTCACGCTTGCTCACACCCTTTTAACCCTTATGCGTAATTATGCCAAGGGTCGGTAAACTTTATTTGGGTTCACAGGTGGAGGCATTTTAAATTTTCCAATTGTTTTCCCTTTATTTTTTAGCAGCAGTGGAAAATCGATTACAAGAATTTACATTAATGGCCTACTTATGGGCACGTTTCGGTATAAATTGATAAGTTGGCTTGGCAGGCCTTTGGCTTTAGTCAACTGTCCGCGGGCTGATAAATCATTTATAAAAAGTGCTGCGACACTTGCTGTTTTTGCTTCGACGATGATGCAAAAGTGTGAAAAAAAAAACAGAAAAGATAAACTCAGAAATGTGAATAATTCACTTGGTTCCAAAAGAGAAATAAGCAAGAGAGAGAGAGAGAGGAGCGTGAGAGCGAGAGAGACAGAGGGAAAGAGAGGGATATCAGTGCACGTGATTGATTCGCAAATTGTTGCGTTGTTTACGTAGTTGTTTGTTGTTGTTGTTGTTGATACTATTATTGTTGTGGTGGTTGTTCTTGTTCTCGTTCTTAATTTACGATAGCGCGGAGCTTGTTATCATATGTGCGCGAATGTTTATCGAGTCTGTTTGTGTGCAGTTGTGCGTGTGCGTACACGTGTATGTGTATGTGTGTGTGTGCAGCAACAACAAGTCGCAGACGACGGACAAACTCAAGCGCGAGTAAACAATAAATTAGAAAGATAAACACACAGGCTGAACCACGCGTATACCCTGTAAAGCTATTGTGGACATTATGAACAGCTGTAAAACACTAGCTAAGCAGTGCACTGCTTTCAAACTCAAAAGAGATCAATAGGATATCATTTATTTAAGCAGTTCTACAAAAAGAAAACTACTTTAGATTAAAAAAATATCAAGCAGTGCACATTAAAAGAGATAAAAGGAGCTTGCCGACATATCAATAGGATTACATATCTAAGCAGTTCTACAAAAAAAAAACACAAGGAAAACTGCTTAAAAATTAAAAGAGATTAAAGAAGTCTGTGGAAATATGAACAGGATTACGTTTCTAAGCAGTTCTAAAATAACAATATTGAAAAAAAAGACAACTGTCACGATTTCACTATCGCAGCCATGCAGACAATAAGCCCGGGCGACAGAGGCAACAAAAGCAAAGACCAACAAAAAAATAAAAAAGGTAAAAAATGCCAGACAGCTAAAAGACGCAAAAAAAAAATGAAATGGAAGAAAAAAATAACAGCCGCGAAATAGTTAATGAAAAAGTAAATAACAATTTTAAACGATTTGGTCAGCCATGCGACTGAGTCGTAAAGCAACGTAGAAGACATAACTTATATATATGTATATATATTTTGGTGTATATATATTGCTACTCTGATCTGTGAGTGGTCAGCAACAAGCTTTTTTTTTGGGTTTTTGGCATTTTGGCGTTCTGCTGTCTCTATCTGTAAGACTGAGATCGCATCGTGGCCAGACAGCGTGAGCTCAAGTTAAATATTTGGCCGTAGCAAATGATCAATCAAAGTTGCCTCAGTGCGCAACGGGAGCGCGTTCATTATTGGTGAATAGCCAAAAAAAGAGAAAAAGAAAAAAAAAAACACTTGAAAATTTCCGTCCAGAAATCCCGCTGCTAATGCATGCTTTGAGCTGCTAATGCTTAATTGCATCAATTGGAGCGTTAATGCTTAATGGCAGTTATCAAAACAGTTGCCGAGAAGTAGATTGTCGATCCAGCCACGCGTCATAAGCCCAATTAAGTCTTCGATGGCCAATTGACAGACGCTCCAATTTAGATACCACAATTTTTTTTTAAAAATTCGAACTGTCTAATTAAATAAAACAAAAGTAGCTGCATCAAAGGGGTTGATAAGAATTAGTATGTGGTTTGCACTAAAAAGCCGTTATTATTATATATTGTTATCTAAAGAGCGCAATTATTATGCCAATAAACAGTTGTCACAATTAAAGATTGAATTCAAAGTAAAAAGTGATTCAATATAAAAAGGAGGATTGGTAGAAGCATTTTTGGAAATTAGTCATTAATTTAAAAACCTTTTTAATTTAGTTGGATCGTTGGATAAAGGAGGATTAGTAGAAGCTTTTACTATGAAATTAATCATTAATTTAAAAGTAATTCAATAGGGTATTCAGATTAAAGAATATAATTGGAGATAAAGGAGGATTAAAAAAACATTATGAAAGCACTATGAAATTAATCAGTCTACGAAACAATCTATTATTAAAATGCTTTGATTAATAAATGATTTAATCTGTTAAGTTTTAACTTAGTAATGGAAAAAGTTAGTTACACTATTTTTAGTTTTAATTCATGTACAGATTCTAATCCAAAAAATTCAACTAGATCTATTATCGAAATGGGTTTCCTTATTAAATTCAGGTTTTGATGGATTTTTAGATGGAGTTAGATACACGATTTGTAATTGGAATTTATTGACAGGTTCTAAACCAAAAATGCAACTGGAGACGACTTCAAAAGTAGTACCAAAAGTAAGCCCTTGTTTTTAAGTCAAGGAAATCAATAAACTGTTTCTGGCCTATTTATGAGGAACAAATATTGCTACATTTATGTTGTTTGTTGTGCGTTTGTTATTGTAAAGTGCCTTAGGTCCAAACAACAATCTCACACATTCTTATCGATATTGTTGGACACGATGTTGTTTAATGTACATATGCACATTGTACATGACTATTGATAATAGTAATAATTATTGTCGAAATGCGCTTAGCAGATAAGCTAAGGCTATGTGTGGGCAATAATAATACTAATAATAATTATTATAATAACAATAATCCAGTCAACACAAATCATGTTGTATTTGTACATTGCATTTCACACACACAGACACACACACACAGACACATACACACACACACACAACACACCCAACACACACTTGCACTCGGAGTGTTAAGTAAGATAAGTGAGTCCGACGAGTGGACCTTGAAATTGACAAACAGCTGTGTCGCTCGGTCGGTCTCTTATCAACAAAAAAAAGAGGAAAAAAAAGAAAGAACCAACTGTAAACAGCAAACAAAGCAAAGAATAGGCAACGAAAACAAATGAACCAACAATCAACATCAAATAAAATACAGTAAAAATTAATCAAATATGCGCGCGTCATATGTATGTAAATTTTTGTTTTTTCACAGACCGCTCCGCCATTTTGAATTGAAGGCACGTGCTCACGTACTCAACACTAGTGCAAGATGAATCTCACCACAGTTTTGTATGCGTGTGTGTGTGTGTGCATGTGTGTGTGTGTGTATGTGCGTGTTTGTGTACGTGTGGAGACTCTGTTTTCCACATTGTTGACAGTTGGCTTGTTCTTTGTTGTTGTTGCTGTTACTGTTTGCACAGTCGTTGTCAATTATGCATATAGCGAGCAGGTCTCTGTTTGGCCTACAAATTTGCACTTAACTATTGTAGTTTGCCCGATTATTGTTGTGATAAACTATTTAAAACCCATTGTTGTTGTTCCAGTTTATGTTTCTTTTTTGTTATCTGCACGCTTGTGTTTTGTGCCACTGACAGGCTACAATTATCAACTACAACTGCAATTGGGCGACAACTGTGATGTTATATATATATATGATGTTATACATATTTATACATATATATATATATATATATATATACGTTGCCCATCTGAAGGTGACTCATTATCACTTCTCGCCGGCCGCAACAGTTGTAAAATGCATACGGAATTTTTACCACTGAGAATACTGGGAAGGAAACTGTCACTCAGCTGATAGAGCACATTTTTATAAATGCACTCGGCCTAGTGCTACTCTGTAAATTATTATATTATGCTATGTTATTTTTATAGGCGACCTGTTAGTTATATATGCTATATGCATTTTTTTATAACTTATAATCAGACTAAAATAAAAATTTTTGCCTTAGTTTCATTTATTTTTTTGGCGTTCAGCTTATTACAAACAATATTGAACTCTTGTTGCCCTCTTCTGCTTTAACAATTCCAGTTGTTAACATGATGGACTTTTAAATGTGTAATCGCATACAAGGCATAATATTAAGTAATAATAATCGCTTAGCTAACCGCAACCAGTATAAAAATAAATAAATATATATACTCGAAGTGATTACGCAACACACTAATTAAATGCAGCATCCCAGACACTTAATTTAAGATATGCAGTGCTGACAAGTTGTGCGGAAACTGTCGAAAATATTTGTGAAAATGCAAATTACATTTAACAACAACAATAACAGAGACTGAGACTGAGACTGAGATTGCGATGATCTTAAACAGAACGAAACAAAACTTAATTACTTCCTCATACAGAGACAGAAAGAAAGACAGAGAAAGCGAGGAAGAGAGACGGGTGTGTTAGCAAGAGACAAAGAGACAGAGATAGATATAGAGGTAGACAGAGAGGTGTGTTTCAATTAGCATCATCTGATCTGATCTATGCGTCGAACTCCGTGCGGCACAATTGAAGGCAAGCATGGGGCAAACAATACTTCGAATACTAATGCCAACATTTGCCATTCCACCGATTCTTCTGATATATATATATATATACCCGTATGTATGCCTGGCAAATATGTGTTGTCAATAAGTTGTGTAAACATTAAAGTATACTACGCGCATATTTACGCGGCAATAAACAAAACAACAAAAGAATCATAATCACTAAAATCAATTTGATTAAACCAAACCCGCAGACTAACGGCAAAAAAAAAGAAAACGAACAAGAATACTCAAGTCGAGAGTGCTCTACTAGCGAATACCCTAGTCTTTTGCAAATTTTAATACACAATTTTCATTCGAATTTCTAAATTGATCTTGAGGCAATTTTTGCATATTGTCAATATTATGAATAGGACACATATATGATCGATAAAAAGATATATGTATCTTCAAATGTTATGATTCCTTAGTGATATCGATATTCGATTTCTACCTGTATTTGGGAATCATTTAAGTGATCAATCTATTGAAATTTACCTGATTATGGCTTACAAAATATTTTCTATTATTTCTAAGGAGTAAAAATGCAAGCCCTAATTTCAAGAATAAATACTTTCCAAAATTCGGAAACTAGTAATGAAATTTACTGATATACTAATGTGTATAATAATAATATAAGTAACAATAAAGCTAATAAAAAATTCGTCAGAAAACAACACCGTTGAAAAGTTAACATATTTTTTTTGTACATTTTAGAAAAATCGAACCTGAAATCTACAAATGCAAACCCTAGTTTTTAGAATGTCACAATCATAAATTTTAGAAATTTCCTTTCTGTATAATAGAGTGACAAGCCATTGACCCCAAAAGTATGGTGATTTACTCAAATTTCGGGAAATTTTTGTATGAGTGAACATCATAACCTTTTTACCCATTTCCAATGATTTTAGGGTATAAGAATAGACAGAAAGAAATACAAAGGCATATAAATTTCGATGGGCAATTTGATGCGTTAACAAGATGAACATATATATACCATGCTGAATTGTTGTATGTATGTGTGTAGAACACACACTTATAAAGGGATTGCTCTGCTGAGAGACACCCTCTTTTTTATATTTATACTCTATAGTTTTTGTTGTCATCTAATAATATTAATTGTTTCTACTTGCTAAACTTTTTGTTGCTCCACAAAATGCGTTCCATTGATTAGATAATAAAAAAAGACCCACCCGATTCACGCCCCTGCAACATGTTGCACAACTCACCTTTGTTCTGGTCACAACGTTCGTGGCCAGCTTGACGACGGCAAAGTTGCCCTTGCCAATTGTCTTCTCCAGCTCGTAGTAGCCGACGCGGAGCAGTTTGTCCACGGATATTTTGCTCGTCGATGGCACTTTGTAGTTTTGTGGCGTTGATGTTGGTGTTGATGTGGAGGCGGCCATTGCACAGGATTCACTTGCTCTCTTTTTTGGGCTGTAGTTGTGGTTGCTGTTGGCTCCAATAATTGGTGCCGCCTCCGATTCGTTGTTCTCGTTGTTGTTGCTATTGTTGTCAACGCAGGAAGTTCACTTAAGTTGCATTTTCTTTTGTTTGCCGAGAGCTTAAGTTCATTTGCTATTCATGCCCGCTGTTGCTGTTGCTGGCGGCGCACACACACATACACATATATGTCCACACAAGCACAGATAGAGTGTGGCACAGAGTGAGAGACACGGAGAGAGACGAGACGAGACGGTTGACAACAGACAACAGCAGCGCCGCCAGCAAATGTTTAGTTCGATTCCAGCTTTAATTGAATTGTTGCAATTATAAGCGCGTTGCGACAGAGGCTGAGCCTGAGGCTGAGCATGTGGCACGGGTTGAGTTCAACAACAGCTGCCTCTTCGTCGTTGTCGTCGTCGTCGTCGTCGCTATGGCTGCTCCTGCTCCTGCTGCTCGCATTGGCAACTGGGCCATTTGCGAACACGTGACTCGAACGAACTCCTTTAGTGGATTGGGTCACGCCTTTTGGTGCTCTAGGTGTTGCCACACTTGCCCCACTTGACACTTGGTGTTCTGCTTTCTTTTGTTGTTCTTATTGCTGTTGTTGTTCGCGGGTTTCTCTTTTCACATTTTAAACGTGTGCTGTGATTGCAATCGGAAAAAAATCAATTAAAAGTAATTCACATTTGAAAATCGACCTTCGTTTTTTTTGTTATTTGTTTTATTTGTTATCACTGTTGCGGCTGCCAGCTTAAGATAAAAGGAGCTTGAAGTGTATTTATTTTTATTTAATGTCGATTAATATCTGTCGACACAGAAAATATAAAGAAAGTGGAAAACAAATTACAAATGTTGCACTTAAATAACCCCAGAAATATTGTAAATATTACGTATATTTTAAATTTAAATTTAAATAAAATATTTTATTTTTAACTCTATACCAAATGTTTTTAAATTAAATTTAAATTTTAAATTTCTTTATAGAGTTAAAAATAAAATGTAATGTTTAAATTTATATTTTAAAAAATAAGCAATACTTACAAGATTTCTGGGCTTGCCCAATGCATGCAAACAGAAAAATCTTATGAATATTTCTTATTTTTGAAATTTAAATTGAATATAAAATTTAATTTAATCAATTTTTTATTTTTTGGATTTTTTTATAAACAAAATATAAATAAATAAATAATAATCTTTTTCGTATTGAGCATAGAATTTTCGTAAGCATTCAATTAATTTTGCTTTCCACACGACAATCTGTGCAACTGACGCGGAGACAACTTTATGGCTGGCACTGTGTGTGTGAAATCAGAACCTGTGTTAAATTCACTCTCACAGCTCACTCTCCCTCTCTCTTTCTCTCGCGCGCTCTTGTAAGATGATCGCCTGGGCAAGCTGCTGCCTCCTGGCTGCCGTCGCCATCAGCTACATAAGCTACGTGCAATGCGACCACAACAAAACTTAATGGGTTAATGTACAGCATCAAGGTCGTGTGGCCAGACATATACACAAGCATACACACACACGCACACACACACACACAGAGGCAGACACACATATCCAGACGCTCAGGGAGCAAGTGTGTGTGTAAATGAGATGGAGCGAGGGCCAAGTCAAGTGGCGATGTTTGTTGGAGCACCGTTCAATTCAACAAACTCTTATTGAAATCAATTTAAAGCAGCGAACAGCGCGAAATGCTAGTAGAAAGAGGAAGCATCAAACATAACAAGTACTTGAATACATACACACACACACTCACACACAGAATTCTAATGTCAATTGAAGCAGGCAATAAAGAGTTGAAGAAAAAAAGCAAATGCAAAGCTTTAAAGTGAAGAAGAGATACACATATATATATTAATATATATGTACTTCCAATTCCAGTATTATGAACAAATACTAAGCTTAACATTTTTTCAAGTGTTTATGTTATGTACATTTATATAAATATTAATTTTAGTTTACAACAACGCAAACCTAAACTAAAAACGCACTTTAAAAAATAGCTTTCTCGAATAATAGAAAAGTCTCAAGGCCATTGGGCGCAGCACAGAAAAAATCTCATTGCTCTGCACATTCTGTTTTCTTCATTCTCCACTTTATTCGTATAGCCTTCTGTTATTACTCACATTTCTACGAACTGTAAATGCCCGTTTTGTGCGCTACGTTACAGAGTAAAACAGCATAACGAAAATGTACACACATATATACGCACACACACACACACTTACAAATTACGTATAAATTGTAAACAATTTGTGGGTGCGAAAGAGCAACGGCAGCCGTTGTTGTTGCGGCCAACAACAAACAATGCAGAAGCGATTTTTAAGTGCTTTTCCTTAGCAATTTAATTTGCACATTTTCACTTTAAAAAAAAAAACGAACGAAATTATTAAATACCAATTGAAAATACGTTTGCATTTTTTTTCCTTTTTTTGTTTTTGTTTTCTTTTGTTTATTTATTTATCAAACAAAAGACACAAAACAGTTGCAGAAAGCTAAAGAGGAGGAGAAATTTGATGTGAAGGCGAATGCGAAGCGCTCACTCAATTCAAAGTCAATGTACAAAAATCAACAGACTGCGACTGCCCAGCAGCTAATGGATGCGGTTGCGGCAATGGCGACGACCTGTGCCTGTGCCTGTGCCTGGAAGGAAGCATCATCGAATCAAAGCTGAATGAACTTCCCAAATTGGAAGCGATTTTTGAAGCTGGGCGCAAATGCTTGACATATTCCAACGCACGCACGCACGCAAGTTGAGCGAGAGATATAGAGATAGAGACAGAGAGGGAGAGGCGAATGAAGCCAGTGGTAAAGACGTCACACGGCAGCAACGAAACTAATACGAGCATGGTGCGCTGCTCGCTTCAGAATAAGCAAGTGGGTGGCTGGACGGCAGCAACGGGACTAATAATAGTGTAATATTAATTTATTCATGGTAAATACACAAATAAAATGTTTAAAAATATATCAATTACATTGGCATAGATCAGTTAACATAGCAGCCACTTAAAGTCTGCCCGATGTTAAACTGATGTCAAGCACTGTAAGTACACACACAACATATGTAAATACACATACACATACAAATACATATATGTATGTTAATATGTATGTGTGTCATATCTGTTGGCTTCTGCTGATAACTAAGGCAAGCAATAGTTGTGCCATTGTTTTTGTTGCTGCTGCTGTCTGCTTCTTGAACCAACAAAAACGACAGCAAAATCAGAAAAGGCAAAAAGCGAAATGATTAAAAAACCCAACAGCATAACAAAAGAAAAACAAAAAAACGAACAACAATAAAAGTCGCGCGCGCACAAAAAAAAACAGAGGAATAAAACAGCATACATACAAGTAAAGTAAATGAGCAGAAAAAACAAAAGCTAGGAGAACGAACGCAACTTCGACTGCGACGTCGACTTACACAGCAGCCAAGCCAGACAAACGACAACAACAACAGTAACAGCAACAACAACAGCAGCAGTAACAGCCCAGAAGCGCCAAGCAGAAGGCAAATACAAAAATGAAAGAGCAAAAGCAAAAGCAACAGCAGTGCATATGCATGTGAGTGTGTGTGTGTGTGTATGCGTGTGTAGTCGGCGGGGGCGCAGCAACAGTTAAGGGGCAGACAGGTTGCTGTGTGCGTGTGTGTGTGAGTGAGAGCTTGTACGTAACATAAATATATATAGTATATACATATATATAGGTGTGTGTTTGTGTAGGTTGAAGGAGTCAAGGAAATTTGCAAAACAACAGCAGAAATTACAATTTCAAGCAGCCTGATGACAGTTACAAACACACACATGCACAACAAAGCAAAAACGAAACTTGTCGAGGTCGAATATTATATACATATACACACACATACACATGCACTTGCAAGAGAGAGAGAGAGAGAGCGAGCAAGCACACTCAATTGATAACGGTGCAAAGTAGTGGCAGAAGCAGAAAAAAAAGTCAAGCGCAAGGTGTCCAATTAGACCACTCAACAGCAATTAGCTTTTTCTTATTTGCGTATTACTGGAGTTGCTATGACGTTCGCACTGACACACACACACTCACACATACACATACGCTCGCAGCCACGCTCACGCGTACGAACACACACACACACATGTATACATATACATATAGGTATGCAATCAGAAAAACGTCACGACTTCCAAGTGGAAAAGCGTACGTTGTTTTTTGCCGTCATTTTGGCTGCAAAATAAAGAAAAAAATTCGTTGCCCGCAACAGCAGCATAATTGCCATTCATGAATGTTTTTGCTTCCGCATGTCACCACACACACGCAGTTGCAGAAATCATGTGAGCAATTACATACAACTACATACATACAATACGTATGTGTATGTAATTTTAATTCGTTGCCGCTGTAAATGCAGCTCTCCTGCTCTAGCTCACAGCCAAATCAAAAGCAAAAGCAGCCGCAGCAACAATAACAAATGCTATTCAAATAAGAAAACACTTTGTTTAATCTTTGTCTGATTTCATTTGGTGTTTTTTTTGCTATATGCTTACAAATTACGTTGGCTTTCTTTTATATATATATATATTATTATTTTATATATTATTTCTTTTCACGTTGAATTTGTGTTATATATATGAATTTATATATATATTCATATATATATATATTAATTCTTGCTCTTATCACTTGGTGCGCGTTGCTGCTGTTGGTTGTTTTTTTGCTGCCTCGTCGCATGCAATGAAGTTGAACGCGTGGGCGATTTATATTATCAAGAGTGCCTTTTCCCTGCTGCTATTGGAATTTTTTCATGTTGTTTAAGTGGCGATTCTTAGACGACGACAATATAGCGTTCCGCGGCCCACCTGCTCACGAAACAAAAACTCGGCACCAACTGATTTTGCCATTGCGCTCTTTCTTTTTCTCTCTTGTTTTCGCACACTGGCCACAGAGAGAGATGGAGAGAGCAAGAGTCGGCATAGCAGTGTTGAGTTTACATTTTGATCGATGACGCTTAAATGTTAATTGGAGGAGTTTTTCTGTTAACCAGTGGAGCCGTCTGTTATGCATTTCATCCACCAAGTTGGCAGCCCAGCTTAAGCCCCGGCGCATAATTTGAACTTAAATTTATCACAGACACACACGCAACAAAACACCTACAAATATATATACTTAAATTAACTAAAGACACTCGAAATTTCAACAGGAAATACTTGCATATATACTATTTAATTTTTGATGCTACAACATACGGGCCACTTGTCTCGATAGCGGCGACGGATACGCTTTGCGGCATTTTCTACCCATTTTCTTGGCATCATTTTGCGTTTCTTGCATCTCTTTTTCGCTCAGCAGCGTTTTCGGCACTTCTCGCGATTCGTACCAATAGGGATTCACTCGCTTCACCCAGTAACCGCTGCCCAGTTGCAGGTGGCTCAACAATCTTGCAACACACCCAACACTCACCATTATTTTTTTTTTATATAATTTTGGTCAGTGTATAAAATATCTTATACTGAATTTCGTGTTTTTGTCGTTTTTATGTAAATCTGTTTATCCGGTAACCAAACAAGTAAAAAAGGAGGAGATATTTTCTCGGTGCTCTCTGAGAAAAAAAGGCAAATGAGCTGAAAATTCATAGTTGCTACTCGAATGAAGCAGTTCGAATTGCGCGCCTACTTTATGCTAAAAAAAAAGAAGAAAAAAAATTCAACTTGAAAACTGCAAATAACATTTGCTTCCACTGCAACTCTCAACATTGTGTGAGTGGGAGAGCGTGAAGGAGAGAGTGAGAGCGAGTGCCGAACGCACTTCCATTCGAAGTTGGAAGTTGCGCTGGAAGTGAAACAGCAATGAATGAATTTGCTTCCACAGAACCGGCAAATGACGCAAAAACTAACAAAAACAAAAAACACAACAAAAAAAAAGCATGCGTGACGTCAGCTGTGAAAGCTCTGCGTCGCGTTGAATGGATGCTGAAAAGCTTTCAACTGGATGCTGGATGTGCGGCGAGCTTTGCTTAGCGCGTCAACGCAAAAGCAAAACAAAAACGAAAAAAAAACATGAGCAAAAAATGTCTCCACAGCTTGTGTATTTTAAATTTTAAATGTCTACAGAAGCGTATAAATTTCAAGTGAAGACTGCAGCGAGAAAATAAACCCAATAAAATTAGTTGAAAATGGTGCGACGCCGAGCTGCTGTTCTGGGTGGTTTGACCAATCAGCAATCGATGACCGCCTGCCAGCAGCTGTTGCCGCCTTTCCATCTCCAGTTGCCGATGCTGTCCATGTACAACAAAATGGCGGGCAGCGCTGCTCTACGCTCGCCCCCGGAACTCAACAGCGCCCGATTGCAGCGACTGCAGCGCAATTTAATGAAATTCCCAACACAGCCAAATGCCGTTATGCTGCCCATGTGGTGTCGTTCCAGTGTGCAGCAGCAGCAGCGATCGGCATTTCGAGCTTTTGAGAATCGTCAGAGGAAAGCAAAAAGCGATATTGCCATACAGTTAGAACAACTGCAGCAAATCAAGCGACAACAACAACAACAGCAACGCATGCAACACATGCAACGCAAGCCACAAAGGCAACAGCAAGAAAAACCAAAAAACTCTTTTTTGCCCTTTAATTTTGGCAAATGTGCCAGCAGTTTGATCAATTTTGAGGTTAATGCGAGAAACGCAACAGGATCCGTTGCTCAGCTTGGAAATATGCCAGCCAATCAGCAGCGGCAGCAGCAGCAGCAAATTCCAACAGCTGATTTCAACTATGTGCAGCTGGCCAAGCAAATGTGCCTCGAGGCCAGGCAGCTCACAAATTGTGGCAGCAACAGCAGCAGCCAATCACAAATTGCGGCTCAGCTCGCGTTGAGCTCAACGGAGCAGGAGTTGAATTGCCTGGCTGCCGATATCGATAGCAATTTGCAAAATTTACACAAAATCCTTGGCACAGAGTTGCCACACTGCGCCGCAAGGGGAAAGTTAACGCAGCTGGCAACGCCGAATTTAAACAGACAGCAGCCGAGTAAGCATAACGTTTTGGAGAGTTTGCCAGCGCAGCGTAACTCCACACAGTTAAGCAGTCTGGCAGCACTGCAAGAGTACGAAAGCGCAGTTAACTTAGAGTTGCCACAACGCGCACAAGCCGCAACTGGCACAAGCAACACAAGTCGCAGGAAGTCGAACAGCCACAAAAGCCAATTAAATTTGAATAAACTGATCGAGGAGAACAAGTTGCGGGGCACCGACTCGGATCCGCTGTGGCACTCCCTCATGCAACTTGTGGCACAAATGTGCGAAAGAAAGAAGCTCAGCGACGATGCACGCTTAAGCGCCGGATCTCAAAAGCAATACTCTGTCTATCTGACAGTCACCTCCGATGAGGAGGACGAAACGGAGAGCAATGCTATGCCGCAGTTGCAACAAAAGCGAACGGCTCGCCGCAGAAGACGCACCTCCTCCGGTTGGCATCGGCACATTGAGCTGCCCATTTGCCAATGCCTGGCAGCTGCAGCGCGACGACCGCTCCACTGGCCCAAGCAACAGGCTACCAAGATTCCGGATCAAGACCAGAGGAGGAACAGGCAGGCCAGTCGCAACTCAAGTCGAACGCGTTCCCGACGTTCCCGCAACTGTTGGCTAACCCAACAAACAGCGATTGTAACTAATCCCAAAACTGGACACTATCGACACCATCTTCAGCAACCTCTGCCAAGCAACTGTGCCACAGAGTTGAGCTTCAGCTAAATGCAGTTGCCATAAATCCTTATTGCACGGATCCTTGATAATGGCACAGCATAGTTAAGACATGGACAGATTAGATAGCTTCTTGATCTTCAACTATGATTTGCACTTATTTGCGATCCATGCCTAATAATAATCATATCTAATATAATATACACATTTCGAATTGTTTGAAAATTACTTGTTGAATATTGTGTGGAATTAAAGTTTCAGTTTGCAAGGATTATTTTCATTTGATATACAGTAATATTTCTGGATAGCTTTCTCATATTATTTTCAGTTGATATATAGTAGTTTATCTAGATAGCTTCTCATATCGGATGAATCCAAAATCAAATCTTAGTTTGAAGATCGCAGCTGCTTTGTTTAATTCGTCTCCGTCAAAGTGTTTGTTAAATTGAAAGTTTTATCTGGCTAAGAATCAGGATAGGGCAGATAAGCCTGGAAGCCTTAAGCTTAACCAGGATTAATACTGCACTCCTAGTTGCCAAATGGCTGATACATGGGAGATGCCCCACCAGCTTGGCCTCGGCGGAATCTCTGCGGTCGAATACACAACTCAAAAGCAACCGCACCTGGAGCTGCACTTGGGTTCGACTGTCGTTGGTAGTAGTGAGTCGCCTAGTGGCCAGTCCAGATTATTGGAGTTGCGTCGAGAAATGGGTGGTGGTGCGGCCAACCAGAGAAATTTTGTCAGCCCCACTCGCCCCAAAGCCACTCCCAAATCTCGTACGAAGTCAGACGAGACTCGTCAACCACGTCGCGAGTTTAATAGTGAACCGCATTACGAGTGTCGCTGCCAGCAGCAAGCCGAAACACGCTCCATGACACACGCTGAACCGCATGCCGCAACTCGCTCCGGGACTCGCTATGACTACTGCTCCGAATCAAGTTCCTTAACAGAAGCACCACAATCGGGTTCCCGTGATGCTCGGAACGAGCAGTCAGCTCGCACCTATTCTTCGGCTTACCAATCTTGCTGCAACCTTTGTTTCGCCGCAAAACCATCACAGCCAAAGCACAAGTCTGCAGCATACCCGCAAGGACCACCTGAATTTTGCTGCGAGTCCTGTTTCGAGGCTCCGGGAAAACCACGTCCAAAGAAAACCCAATTTATGTGCAACCAATGCTACCAGCTGTCTCTGGCCAGGCCACGAGAGGAACTGCAGCCTCAACAGCGCTATGAACCTTACCATGGAGAACTAGGTAGTGAACCACGCAGCGAACCACGTAACGAACCACCTAACGAACCACGCAGGGAACCATACAACGAATCTCGTAGCAAACCACGCGGCGAACCACGCAACGATTCACGTAACGAATCACGTAACGAACCACGCAGCGAACTACGCAGTGAATCACGCAGCGAACCACGCAGGGAACTATGCCAAGCACCATGCAACAAAGCACGCAGTGCACCACACATCGACGAACCACAAGATGAATCATTTTGTGAGCCACCATCGAGGAAGCGTAAAGCGCCACCTTCTCGCTGCCCCGTCTGCTACGAGTCTCCCGAGTCTCGCTCCAATCGGCTGCCAGTGGCAACAACGGAGACATCAAATTATGTAAAGTACAAGGACTTTAAGGCCATGTCGCACCGCAATCCGTTGGTGGTCAAGACCCGTGGCTGCCTTAGGCAGTCGCCCACCCCGGGTGGATACAAAAAGCGCGTAAAGAGCCCTAAGCCTGACTGTGAGTGCCTAAGACCCGAATCAAGTCAACCCATTCGCCAAAAGACCCCTCGGAAATCGGACTACGAGCAGCAGCAGCCGAGTAAATGCCCCAATTGTAGTAGGACGCAACCCTCGTCCAAGTCTCAGCAGCCAACCAGCTCCGGCGGAATTGTGGCCACGCAGAGCCGTCGCAACGATCAACGGAAGGAGCAACCAAGATTGTGCCCAGCCTACGGCTTGCCACGGTTCACCAATAACAACCAGCGCTTGAATTTTGTGCCACACTCGTACCTAAATTCACTCCGGCCAGCAGTGAGGAACATATCAAGCCCCAAAAGACATGGCAGATCCGGCGCAGGCTCCGGCTCAGGACCGGTAGTAAGTTGAACATTTGCCAATCTTCTGTCCTTGTTTCAATTTAATTTTTTCCCACAGGAGAGGATGGGTCACACGTCCAAAAGCAATCCAAGTCATTTGCGAGCCTATCCCAGCAGTTATGTGAGTAGTCAACGAAAATTCCATTTCTATACTCTGTTATCAATGGTATTTAGAGTATATTGGTTTTGTGCAATGTCCGTCATGCTGTCCGTCCGTCTTGAAACTTGGAGCACGTACTGCTCTGTGCTCATAGATCAATAGGCCAGGAAATCGATAAGATCGATAATTGAAAATCGATAGGTCCACATTTTTCCCACAATTTTAAAGCTACAGTTTTCAAATTTGGTTCGTAGGTTATTGGCGATGTCCTTTAAAGATCGGCATATGCCACGCCTACCTCACCCCCCGCTACTGATAATGGGAAATGGCTATATCTTTCGCAGTTTTTGACCTAGAGCCCTCAAATTTTGAAAGTATATTCCCGCTAACCACCTTTAGGTATCGATCAAAAATGTGGCCACGCCCACACCTGCTCTCATGATCGTCAAAAGCGATATTTTTGAAAGTATGAACTGATAAAACCTAACTGGTAACCTCCTTCAAAGATCTTCATATATATTTCCAGAGCACGCAATCAATTTAAGTGCTATAGTTGGCAAACCTGGAAGGTAGATTAAGAAAAACGTTCTCCAATTTTTGTTTCCACGCCCACTTCCGCCCCCAACATTTTCAAAAGCCTAAATCTCCCGCAATTTAGTTTAGTTACCAAACGTGGAGGGAAGATTACTAGGAACCGTCTCTAATATTTATTTTTTAGACGTCCATTCGCGCACCCTAAATTCCCAAAAGCCTATATCTCTTGCAACTACTAGGAAACTAGGAAACTCCTCCCACTCCCGCAATAAAATAAATAAAATGCACAAGGCTCTTATCTACCGCTAAACTTGTAGGGAAGATTACTAGGATTCTCCATAAAAATATCGATAATTATGGTTCTGTGACACCTGTTATCAGATGGTATTACCAATGATATCAGAGTATTTCGCAGTCGGCTACGGCCGACTGAAATGTTCTCACTTGCTTAACAATGACAATTATATGTTCTAACTTTTCATTAGCTTTCACAAGAGAGTCGAAGAGGATCGCTGAAGCTAGGCACGATTTCGGGCAGTAGTGTAAGCAACTGAACAATTAATTAACTCATTGGAATAAATAGGTAATTGAATTTCCCTTAGTTGAGGCTACGTCGCATGCCCAAGGCGAATCCCTGTGGGCTAAGAATGGCCACAAATAGGCTCGAAGAATCGAATGGATATCGCTGCACTGGCGGCAAACTAACCCCACTGGCCAAAGGTTCGCAAGTTACCAGAAACGTCAGGGTTAAAATGGATAGGGATGGTGGCAGTCGTTACACAAAAAGTCCACAGACAGCCGCTGGCCGCGAAAGAAGAAGTAATCAAACCCAAGCCCGGAATTCCACACGCACCAGGCAGGAAGCACAAAATGTGCCCGGGCAGCTTTCACAGCCAGCAGTGAGGAAAACTGCAGCATCAGCAGTACGACGCGATGTCGTGCCACAAACTGGAAGACACATCCCCTCCAGGTCTCTACACGCGTCGACTCACAAAGGAGGTACTGCTGAGACTAGGCTGCAATCGATCAGGTCCTCCAAAATGCCAGTTGCAAACCAACGGGTAAACACAGCTAAGCTCAGTAAAACAGCAGGCAGTAGAGTCCCATCTGAGCTGCACCAAAATCTATGCGAAAACACTTCCGAACCAGGACGATCTGAAACAAGCAAAACAAATACAGAAGAATATGAGTATAAAGGGCAAGGAACACTCGAAGCCAGGGAAACACCGGCAGAAAGAAGAGAAGAAACCACTCGGCTAACTAGTACAGCTTATGGCACTAGACACAGATCGCCCCAGAAAATGTTCACAACAAAGCGGCCGCAATATTTTCCAAATCCACAATCCGATGTTGGTTCGAGCAAGAATAAAAACCAATCCTACCGGGGCAGCTTTCTGACAGTGCGCACCACACCGCATAGTAGGCATAGTCAGGCTGAAGATCCAAGTCACGTTTCACTGATCACAATGGCCAAGAATATGCTGAGACCCATTGTGCAAAAGAGTTCGATTCCAAAGGATTCGGCTTTTGTGGTGCCCAACAAATGGCAGTTTATCAAAAAATTGAAGGGCCTCACGCCCGATAGACGCACTGTGAGTTTCGGACAGGTCAACAAATAGCGATTGCGATTGTGGACGATGGACAATGGGTGCATAGACAATGCTGTCAGAAACCTTATCGAAATTTGTACAAATATGACACGTTTTGGAATCAAAAAATGTTAAGCCACTGCACAAGCTCGACTGAGTCTGGAATGAATCCCAACAAATCCAAATGCAAGAAGCCGGCTGCAGACTGCACCTCGGACTACACTGAAGTCCCAAGCGATAAGCGAGAAATGCGACCAAGAGTCTGCGAAGAGCTCCCTGCCCACAGCCGAGCACCCATAAATCCCATCGTCAGAGCTCAGTTTGTGCTTGGCAAGGTGAACGGCAGCAGCGTTTCTTCGAGGATGAGCTTGAATCCTCCGGTGCGCCACTTGGCTGGCAACGCTTGTGAGTTGTGCCCGTTGTGCGGTCAGTATGATGTTCCCACTGACCTGCCACCCGATGGTCAAAAATGGATTTGTGGCAGGTGCAATGACAAGATCCTAACGGCACTCGGCAACTGCCAGACTCAGCCCAACTCGTCTCCCATTAACAACTCTTCTGAACCGACAGCCTTCAGCATTCTTGTGCTGCAGGACTCTGAGAGTAGGGCCTTAATAGATCAGCTGACTTCAGCCTTGGAGCTAACCTGTTTCCAGCGCAATGGGCAACCAACTAACCAAACCAACAACACATATGACAACAATGATTATGTAAATGGCTTGAGGTATGCATAGTCCTATAATGAATTAATTTTTGGTAAGATCCAAGAGCCTTCTCCACAAGATCAACGCAGCATAGCAATGGGCAACCAGCTAACCATACCAGCAACACCTATGATTGCAATCACAATGATCATGTAAATGGTTTGAGGTAAGCATAATCCTACAATCAATTAATGTTTAAGTAGATCCAAGAAATTTCTCAAATTAGAGCATCGGGAAGTAGCAACGGGCAACCAGCTAACCATACCAGCAACACCTACGACAGCAATCATGAGGATTCTTCACATTTACACGGCTATAGGTAGGCATAATCATGAAATCGATTAATGTTTAATAAGATCCAGGAGCCTTTTCCACAAGAGCTCCGCGGAATAGCACAAATAGTGCCGGATCAATCACAATCAATCAACAGTCCATCAATACGAATTCTTCAACGACTGTGGGACAAGTGCAATATGACCATACTCAAAACCGCATCTACAACTATGGAGAGCAACAGTATAGTCGTAAGTCTGAATGTTTTCGAAAGCATATTTAGAAATCGAAAAACATATTTTCAAATATAAACATGTCTCTAGGTCCTGCACAGAGTGCTCAGACAGGCCATAGATACAATGATGATTCTATTCAACAGAATAAGCGTAAGTATAAATGGAAAGCTTTGTGTTATTTATTTCTATAAGGATATCATATGAAGGACCAAGTACTGTTTGGGAAGGCTATGAAAACAATTATTATCCTATTCGTGCTGGACAAAGACAGACTCCCTTGGATTGTAATGATAACACAATGCAACCGATAAATGGTAAGCACCAATCCAAATGTATTAAATGTTTGTGCCAATCAAGAGTATAAGTAAAATAAACTAATTCCTCTTAACTGTGGACTGTGCTGTAGATTACCCGGAGCGACAAACCGTACTCAATGATCAGCGTTTCAAGTGTCAACCAACTGTCAGTAGTAGCAGTAACTGTGAGCACTGCTGGAAGTGTCAGGAGTCGAACGATAAGCTTTTGCTGCTCATCACTCAGGCTTTAGAGATGTTTCTAAACAATAGGCAAATGGATTCATTCGCTGAAAAGCATAATAAGTCCAAGAAGAGTGGCAAGGTGAACAATTCCACAGCTACCTTAACATCAGGGAAAGCCTGGAAAAATGCTTCAGATACACATGCCTCATCTTTGCCAGTTCCAGCTCGGTACAAGGAAAAGGCCATGGGAAAATCCATGGCTCAGGCAACGGAATGGCCCAAAGGAAAACCCAAGTCCGAAACATATCAGGCAAATAAACAGAAATTCTTTCTGCCCGTATCGGAGCAGACGCAAGATGCTGACGTATCTACAGGATCTGGCCACTTGATGGGCAAGAACTGTCCGGGTGCCTGTGGCTGTAATTCGAATGATTGCTTCAATAGAAACCCAGCTAATTGCTGCAGGCAGCCATCCAACAATGGAGCTCAATCCAGGCAGTCTGCTGCTGCTGCTAATGATAATAATAATAATAATAATGGTAACAGAGCTGTTGGCAGCTCCAAGTCACCTGCCAGTGGTTGCCCCTGCTTCAGGCAGCTGGGTCGCATGGGTGGCGGTGATTCCACGCCTCGTTCGCAGGCAAACCGGTTGGGCGCAAGCAGCTGCAACAAGGGATGCAACACTGTGGTGCACTTCAAACCCGGCACACAGCAGCTTCCGTTCAA
Source organism: Drosophila planitibia (assembly GCA_035043785.1). Classification (NCBI taxonomy): domain Eukaryota; kingdom Metazoa; phylum Arthropoda; class Insecta; order Diptera; family Drosophilidae; genus Drosophila; species Drosophila planitibia. The sequence goes on from JAWNMS010000052.1 coordinate 1,500,911, forward strand.
GTATAGGCTCCTGTCCAATGGCGAATTCGTACGTCGCAGCCTCGTCCGGACAGCAGCGGGAGCAACGCTCCATGAGAATACGCCCAGCAAGGATGCGCTGCAAAATCCACATACTTCAACGCATTGCTTTGGATGTACTTCCAGATTTCAGTTTGGGCAGTGAGTGCACAAAATTACGCAATGTATAGATCGTATATAGTATCTGACTACTTGTGAGTTACAGTTATCGTATGCGAACATATAATGCTTAATTTTGCGCAATCGCGTAGTGGTTCATCATTTTTTAAACAAATTTTCAGCAAAACTACAATTTAGCTATGATCCAAAATTCGAGTAGTATAATAAAACCGGTAAAGCACAAATTCAACTCTTTCCATTCCGGTTAAATATAATCTTGAATCAAATAGTTTGTAATATATAAAATTATTATTATTATAGCAAAGCTTGAATAAATTTAACGGTAAACTATAGTAAATTATATTTATTTATAATAATACTAATACTAATACTTATAATAATAATAATAATGTTAATAATAAAAATAATTTAAATTTGTACATATAGCAAATTAAATCGATCTGAAATTTGGAATCGTCCCAAATTCTAGAAACATATTCTGGTTTTAAGAAATATTTTCTAAGTATATGAAAAAACTTTCTTCAAATTTAAATTACATTCAGAAATATATTTTTTAGTAGTAGGAAATATTTGTAAAAGTATAAATATAATTCCTTATTATATTGAACCCATTGGAAATGGTTAAGATCGCTATGATGGCTCTGTATAAATGTTACATATAAAGTTACATATAGTCAACTTCGACCCCATACATATACAGGTACATATATTCTTGATCAAGATCAACAGCCCAGTCGACTGTTCGATTATAAGAGCCATTTTGGAATATAAGTTCTTGTTTGCCACGAATTTATTTAATTTTATCTATAACTGTTTCCTTTTCTAGAATATTGATGCATATCGATTTCCGAAAGCGGTAAAAATTCTATTTTAAAGGCAGAACTATAACATATTATTGACCAACTAAATTATTGATGAATTAAAGTCAAAATAATATTAAACAAGTTCGGATGAAAATCACCCACAATATGTTTTCAAATTGATCCCCTTACAATCAGCAGGTGCCACATTAATATTATTTCTTATTAATAATGTAATTTAATAACAACTTTTATAATTTAATTGGCTCATATGTTATTTAAAAACTGGCAGCAGGGTATCTGCTAGTCGCGCTCTCTCCACTAGACCATTCTCACTGGTTTTCTCTAGTTAAGGATATTCGAACTATGCACAGCTAAAGGATTTTGCATTTGGTACTTCCGCTTCCGCTTCCGTTGGCCCAGATTAACTTCTTAGCGGCGCAAATCAAACGTCCTTCAACAATTAACGCCACAGGCGTTTCCTCATCACCATTTCGCCCAGGCGCAAAGTCACTAATCACCAGCAATATTTTTGGGAAGCGCGTTGCACACAATGCCCGTTGCAAGCAGGACGGCACTGTGCGGCATGTATATATGTACCTGTGTTGGCATTGGCAGTGGCTCGACGTGATCGCACAATGGGCGCGTTGAGCTGCTTCCTGCGTTGCTGCTGCTGCTGCTGCTGCTGCTTGTGCATTTTCACACTGTGGACGAGCATCTAATTGCCCACTGGCCACATGTCCTGCTGCGCAAGGAAAATGTTAATGTTGCAACCGGCACAACACGCACTTTTCCACACTCGCTGCTGATGCCGCTTAACTGCTGCGGACATCCTTTTTCCTTGTTTTTGTTGTTTACCAACATTTCTTTTTACAATCAGCCCTCTCTCTCTGTCTCTCTCTCTCTGATTCCCTTTCTCCCTCTCTCGGTTATTCGATTCTCTGTTTGTATACAGAGAACGCGCCTTTGCTGCGTTTCCGCTCATCATTCGTAAATTTTACGGTTTCGGCATTTTTGGGCCATGCAGCAACAGATGATGTGCCCCCCGACCCCGACCCCGTCCTGTCCTGTCCTGTCCTGGCTTAAGCCCATGTGCTGTAAATAATACAGGATGCGTTTGTGCAGGAAGTGCAATTGTTCATGTTTGCCCCGATTTTGGGCAAATGTTTGCGAAACGTGTTCGTGAGCCTAAAAAATGAGTATAAATCTATTTGCCCAGCATGCTTCTTAAGGAGTTGGAATTTGTAGTCTGGAATGAGAAAAAAACAGCATCCTAGTTGAACAATATTCAACTTTGCTAAAGCTAGAAAACTAATTATAATTATAAATACTCTAATTAAAGTTAAAAGCTCGATTCTGCCTCAAATTTCGTGTTAAAATTATAAATAAATAAATATTATATAAATTATATTATATTATAAAAAGTGCGTCTGGGTAGGAATCAAACACCTTTCTTAAAATTTATCCGATTGATCATGGTTCGGCCCGTGGATAAACATAAAAATTAAAGTTAAAATGGTGATTCTGGTTTGATTGCCATGTTCAAATTATATATCCAAATCCAGGGCTATTTAATTATGGTTTGATGTCTAAATAAATGCAATTCTGGCTGGATTTTCATGTAAAAATTATACTCCCAAAAAGTGCTTGTACTCTTCCAGTGGGAACTACAGGATATAGTAGTCCGATCATGTTGATTGCTTATCTAAATATGAGGTGCATAAGAATAGATATATTAAATAAGTTTAGTTCAGATATCTAACTAAATAAAATACTTTTGTATAAAAGAACTCATCTTTTGGCCGATCGTTTCTAAGTAAGGGAATAACTTGCATAGGAACCGACGGACGGACATGGCTACATCAACTCGGCTTGTGCTGCTGATCAGGAATATATATATATTTACACATTACAAAATGCACGACAAAGTTGTAATATCTAAGTGATCTAATTTTACACAACTTCATCAAACATCATTCCAGTTATCTGATGACAGACACTTCCGCAGCGATGAAAATATTGCACGATTTCGAATGACGATAAACTTTGGCAACGCAGTTTTATCAGCTGTTTTCTATTTGAACATATGTATTTATCTTTACATGGGCTACCGTGTGGCACCACAATTGCCAGACAATGAATCTTCAGTTCTTAAATGCCTCATCTTTACAGCAATTTGTGAGCTTTGCTGTTGCTGCTGCTGTTGCTGCTGTTGCTGCTGTTGTTGTTGTTGCTTGTGATTGTTCTTGGGCATGTTGTGGGTTTACTTTGGAAACAAACCATTTACGTGACACATTTCCGAGTCGTGGCCAGCTTTAGTGTTCTTCTTGTTGTTGTTGTTGTTTTTTGTGTAGTTGCCGTTAATCAGATTCACGGCGCATTTCCACATTGGGCTCTGTTTTTTTTTTTTTTTTGTATTTATTTTCTTTGTTATCATTTGAAAATGCCTTAATCCGAATTTATGAAATAAAAGCGGAAGTCTGTGCGGCTTGTTTCCCATTGTGCCCACTACTCACTGCCCTCTCTCCCTCTCCCTCTCTCTCTATCTCTATCTCTATCTCTCGCTCCGTCTTCTTTCTTTATCAGATCTCTGGCAGGGGTTTCTCCGCTTACGTTTTGTGTGGCATTTGAATGCTTGTGAATTTTTTGTTGATTTGGTTTCTTTTTACGAGCGCGCGTTTTTTTCAGCTTTTTTACGGTTAGTTCGTTTCGCTTCTGGAGCGATTGATTTTAGGTTTTTGCTGCTACTGTCGCCGGCTTCAGTGGAGGGGGGAGTGAGATCTCTATAGAGCTGGGGCAGGTCCACAAGAATTGGTGTTAATGACCGTTTTTTTATATATATATATATTTTGCTTTTATGGGCCCAGCTGCCAACATTAAATGACAGACGATTCTGTTCGTATGTATTTATGATGAGCCAACAAATTACCGCAAGTTTTTAAAAAGTATTCCCAGCCAAACAGGAACTAACAACCCACTATCCACCCCTCCCACCCTCCATGCCACAGACTCTGCCTTACCCCACATTCCCGATTGCAACACGTTGCGTGGAAAAACGCTGAAAACTTTATGACACATCTGTTTATTGATTTATAGTCCGGGAAAGTGCCAATAAAACTGAGTCCACAGCCCTGCCTAGGATTAGCTAGCTAGCCAGCCATACGCTGACTAGCCAGGCATTCTTTCTTCCCCCTCTAAGCAGAGCGAGACAAGAGCATAAAATTCATTTTACTGTGTATTTTTGGTGCATTTTTAATGACTCGAGCAGGCACAGTAGTATATGAAATTTACTTTAAGCCATAAATCGTTTAGGCGAGGGTGGCTACAGTCTGCAACTATACAAATAACTATATATAGGAGACACACACACACACACCAACACACACATACAAACAAACACCCGCCTGCAGATACAAAAACATTTTTGGTACTTATGATAACATTTGATTGGGCATCCCTAAAATGTTTGACTGCTACTCGAACTATATTTGGAATTTGATAAATGGGCGGCACACGCCCCTATTTCTGTTGCCAGCTGCGATTTATCGATGCCTGACAGGCGCCTACACTCAGAAGAAAATCGCCATATATTTGGCGTCAAGCGTAACTCCCCTTAATGTCTACCAAATTATTTCTCCAACGGAGGGCTTAGCTTTTCGAGAAACTATGGTTTTCTTCTTAACTACACGACATATATTGCTAAAATTGTAAGCAATATGTCTGATTTCCAGGGTGTTTTTTATATGCTTACATAACTCTTATATTAACAATTTTCTTATCTATATTAGTAATGAACATCAGAGCTTAAGATTTCACATAAAGAAACCAATTTAGATAGTTTATAAATTCATATAATTTAATTTAGAAAAAATGTTTGATTTTACGTCGGTTTGAGCCCGTGATTTTATATGAGCATATCAGAAAATATTTGTTCTACTTGATATATCATTAAGAAATATATTTCAGATAAATAGAAGAAAAGTTATTCCCTTTTATGTTTTTTTTTATACATTTATAAATTGTTTGTAAATAGCAGAACATTTTTCTAGCTTTACAGCGATTTTCGATATTCCAGGTGGATTTTTTTCTGAGTGTAATAAAAAATATATAATTTTTCGATACTGCTCTCAAAATGAAAAGAATATTCTGCTGGTATGTGTTAAAAGCAATTTTTTCGATTCTAATTAAGCTAGATACATTAAGCTTAAGGAATTTTACTCTAATGATTTCATACTGAGATTGATTAAATAATTAATTAAATGTAATCAATTCTGGTATGAAAAATGATTGAGTCCAGACTTTTTGCAATTTTAATTTTATGATTTTTTCGTATGCTTCTGAAGAGTCTCATTCATAGGGTAACTATGCTAATGTCTACGAAGGTTCTCTTCTCTTTTCTACTGAGCTGCCACGTTCTTATATATAATTTTTAATATCGGGATCGTGTCAAGCGTTCACTTCCTTTGCTTGAACACAGTTATCGAATTATGCGTCAGCACAGTTGGCCGTAATTGAAAATAAACACGCTAAGCAAATAGTGCATGGAAACGACAAATATAGTAAATTGAAATGCTGAATATTAACGCACAAGCTACACAGAGTCACGTACCAGAGGACAGTCAAAAGAAATGGAAATAGAAAATTACTTGCTGCGCCTAAGCAAACATCCTTTTTGGCCAATGCCGCTGGCCCGGCTTCCTGTCGATGCTTATCATGTGTGAGCCAGAAGAATGCTGGCATTTTTACATGCATTGTATTGTGTTGTGTGCGAAACAATAGCAAAAATGCAATTGGAGGCACGGCAGCTGGGATGTGTGTGCGTGTGTGGACAGGATGACTGGCGAGCAGGATTAACTGTGACTAGTTAAGCGGCAGGATGTGTGTGTGTGTGTGTGTGTGTGATGAGGATCAAACCAAATCAGCTCACAAAACAATTGGCCCATAGATTTAGAATAGTCGGGAATCAGGTCGCTAGGATCTGGTCACGCATCGTCTATAAGCATTAGGCCGAGAGACGCCGCGTATCAATTAGGCAGCCAATTAAAGCACTTAATTTATTTGGCCCGCGATCGATGTGACCGATAAACAAGCCATTAGTTGCTGGCCCACACAACAGCCAAATAAAAAATAATATCTTTCACTCGAAAGGCGAGCAGACTTCAAAGCAGACGGCGACAGGACGAGCCAAGAACCAGACATTAGATACAGCTACAGATGGAGTTACAGATACAGATACAGATACAGATACATTCTCAAATAGATAGAGAGAGGGAGAGAGAGACAAAGGTGCAATCTTAAGTGAAAAACCAATAGCAATAATTGCGTAGCTGCTGCCTGCTTAGATCATTTCATTGGAAATGCAGCAGCTGCTGCAATTTGAACTGCATGAACAGGACGCGCGTCCTGTGGCTGCCTCGTGCCTTGTGCAACCACCGTCAAGGGGCAGCTTCAGAGGGCGCGACTCGGTTTCTTTTACATTTTATTTTATTTTATTTTATTTTTATTTTGTGTATTCCACTGAAACTACAACAATCCAAAAGGCTGCGTAATTCGAGTATTGCACTTCACGCTTGTCTATAAATGTTTGATGAAAGGATTCTGGCACTTAGCTAGCTGATACACATATGTGTGTATGCCTCAACATATGCTGCAGGATCAGAAAACCTCAAGCAGACAATGCCCAGCTAGTCGAATAAATGATCCTTTGCCTGTCACTTTGAAAAGGAAGTCGCGCATTCAAATATGCGAGCAGCCAAAGGAAAAGGGATTTCCTGTAATTACACTCGTCGTCTAGGCGGCATAATTAGTCAACACACACACAGATACACACACACACACATACACACACACACACAAGCAATTGCCCCCACATCGGCACGTGATGGCTACTGAAATTGTTGGCATTGCTTCTTGAATCGTTTATTAATATGTACAAAAGATATTTCAATGAAAGTTAAGTGCGAGTTGATAAATTGCCGACTGTCAGCGTCTGAGGAAATGGAAATGGAAAGGGAAAAGGCAGCGAAGATTAATATGAAATTCGAATAATGTCATTTTAGGTGTAGGCTAAATTTGACAATTCAGAAAGGTTCAGAGTTCGAATAGACAAATACATTTTTAAGCAATGTGTGCCGAGCATCAGAAGTGGGTCTTATGGAATGATGGAAAATGTAAGTAATTTATACTAATTATATTCTAAGCAAATGACAAATTGAAAGGAAAGATGTAAGCTGAAACTATCCATATGGAAGTTTGCTTTCGGTTTAAGCTACAACCTAAAGCCGGAAAAGACCTGGAGTTATGCATTTCACATCTAAGTCATAATTACTGCTGAAAGCCAGCTGTCCATTAGTTCGATTTGTATCTCAATCAAGAGTTTTTGAGTTTTGAGTTCGCAACAAACAAACCAAAATCGATTCACCTTTTCACATGAGCTAAGCGTTTTAGGTCCCAACAATGCGGGCTCTGCATTCAATGAATGAAAAACCAGCGATTATTTTTTGTGCCCTTGTCTAACAATAAGATCTAAAAATTTGTCCACTGCTGTCAGCTCAGCGTATTAACTGCTTTGCACTGTGAGCAATCGTATGGCAACTAAATGGATTATTATGAGAATTTATTAAATAAAGTGTAAAGCAAACGAATAGACAAATATATATTGACAATAAAAAATAAATATCAAATTAGTTTGAATAAAAAATATAAAATAAGTAATTAAATTCAAAATTAATTAAAAATTCAAAATATGATAAGTTACATATTTAAAAAATATATTGCAGCCCCATATTTAGCTTTAAATAGTTTTAAAATAAATAATTTATGTATAACATATAACATATATATGAAAAAATACAAATTGCCACCCCAATTTGGGCGAGTGTAACTGAGAGCGATTGTCAATATCATGGCGAGAGCGTTAAAGAGCGCCTAGCTGATTGTGAATGAGAGGGAGAGAAAGAGAGCAAGAGCGAGAGAGAGCGCGCGTGTGGTTGAGAGAGCGTGCGAGAGAGCGTGACTGGCTGAGGCAACAAAACCCGATGCACGGCGACGATCGCAATCAGTTGAGAACGTGAAGTGCGCGTGCATAGAACGCAATAAACGTTGTCAAACCGTACAACATACAAAATACAAACGTAGTGCTGAATTACGCAGATACGCTCGTACGCAATAACAACAACAACAACAGTAGCAACAGCAACAGCAAGAAAAGCCAATGCAGCTGCAAACTGGAATTTTGTGTTAAGTGAACAAACAAAAACTAAAGAAACTTGAAGCTGAAACGCTGCAACAATTTGAAACAGCAACAAAACTTTCGAAACCCGAGCCAAGCACATAGAAAAGTAGCTCAGAGCGCGAAATACTCAAGCGCCAGCTGTTTGCAACTGCGAGATACATTTTTGCAAATTGTGAAATCTGCGAATATCTGAAAAGTGTGATAGAGTCCCCCCTACCCTGTTGTGCACTAGTGAAAACATACATAGATACAAAGCGAGAGAGCAAGAGAGAGAGAGAGAGAGACAGATACAGAGAGAGATACACATACAGCTGGAGAAAACAGACAAAAGCCAAGCGAAAGCGAGTGCAATTTCTATTTTCGCGAAAAACAGCAAGAAAACAGCTCACAAAAAAGAAAAGAGAACAACATTTTATATGTATGCACATATATTAAAAATTCAACGACAACAACTCAAATTGCATTGGCAATTCCGTGCAGAAGTTCCATAAACAAAAGAAATTCATAAACAAATTACAAATAACCGAGCACGTACATATCAATACATATATATATTTGAAAGATATATATATATATATATATTTGAGCAGCGGATGTCGTCGTCTTAAAAATACACCAATATACCAAATATACAACAAGAACAACAACAACAAACGTTGCGCAGCAGAAGCAGTGTAGAGGAAATTTTTGGATTAACTTTCATTAACTAGGTAAGTAGATGATATTACCAAAAAATAATGCCAAAAGGCAGTTCGATCGATTAACAAATGTGACGCTCATTAAGAGCCCCAATGCAGGGTTCATTAACAACAATAACGGCGACAACCATTTCGGCCGAGTTAAGTATTATGGCCATCGTTGTTGCTTAAACTTTAAGCGGCTTGTTTGCCATGGCGAAGAATGTGCCGTCAATCTCATAATTTTGTTTTGGATTTTCGGTGATTTCGGTTTGCCTTGTACTCGGTTTCGTTTTTTTTATATTTTTTATATTGAGACCTGCTAATTGACCTCTAAAAGGTGCTTCGTAATTTTCTACACAAATGTGTGTATTTATGTGTACATGTATAAAACTGAAAGATCATTTAAATTAACATAAACGAAACCTTTAACTCAAAACACAAGAAACAACTACAGACCCACCTTCAAAAACTGAAAGTGACAGCGATATAAATATGTACAACCAACAGATATACTGCTATATGCCATATACCACTGACTTGGCTAAGAGGTCAGCTAACAAAATTACAACTAACATTGCCTTGAGTTAGGATCGGGAGTTTAGAGCTTTGTGTGCTTTCAAGAGCAAACTTATTTTGTTGCACAAAGTTTGGGTTACTTGTACTCTTTATTGGCTGGCAGTGAGAGGGTCTATAAGATAAGATATACACACAACTATTATAAATGACGAATGAGATTCGGGGAATTACTGCAATCCACTAGATTATTTTTGTTCATATCACCTGGTCATGAATGGAAACTCGGTACCTTAATATCAGTCTGATTTTATAATCATATTTGTTTGTATTAGCTTGAACTGACAACGTTTCATATAAATCAACTAACTTCCGATTACATACAAAAGAAAAACAAAATTTCAAGTCGTCAAAAATAATCAGTTAGTAATTAGTAAATGAGTTCATTCAGTGGAAAAAATATTGATTAAAACGGCTCGAATTAAATACTTTTGGATTATAGCTACACTTAAATCAGCAAATAGTAATTTATGCAGTAATCATATGCTATATATATTCTATATAAGTACTAGTGCGCCTTATAGTCACGCTTTAGTTGTCCGTAAGAATTTCAAGGGTTCCTTTGTTATGATCAGATAAGTGGTATGCTAATTGTTTTAACTGTAGACAGGCAGCTCTTAAGTTTATGAGTGGGTAACTGAAAGTCAAACATCTAGATAAAATCCGCTCAAGATCTACAATCGCTTTATACAGTTTTTGGCCAGCCCCTCAAGGGACATTCACCGCACAGCTCAGCTTGGACTCAATGTGCAGTTTGCCGTGACCAAATTCATCTTTGTGGTAGCTGGCAAGAGTTATGAAATGCCTAACAACAGAATTGTCAAGAGAATACTGTAGGAGCTGGCAACAGTTGAGGCTGAGAGAACTAACCGAAAACCACAAAACAAAGCGACACTCAAAATGCCAAAGACGGCAGCTGCAAAAAACCCAAACAGCAACAGAAGCGCAGAAGAGTGCAGCAGTTGAGCCAGTCAAGCGAATATAAAGACGGAGCTGGAGCGACAGACAGACAGAGATAGAGAGAGAGAGAGAGCGAGAGAGAGAGAGAGGTAGATAGAACGGCATTAAATGCATTTTGGGCGCTTTGTTTCCATTTTATTATATTGTTTTTTGTTTGTGGCCCGCATATTGTAAATGCGCGCGCATGCGCAAAGGATGTGGCCAAGTCGGCGTGGATCTGGAACTGTTGTGCAGCAGCAGCAGCAGCTGCAAAGAGATTACAAAGACCCGCTGCTGCTGCTGCTGCTACATATGTATAAAAACGCACCTGGCCACACATACCACACACACACGCAGAACAACAATAAAAACAGTTCTTAATTAAATTCTGTTGTAGTCTCTAACACTCGCTGTCCTTCTTGCGCGCATACACTGCTCTTGATGGGAAGAACAGTATATAAGATAAGAGTTCAGAATTACATATATATTTTTATAAATTCAATTTGGTTTCATACGAGCTTTTTGTTAAGGCTGTTAGAGTCCAAAGAAAACCATATTTTGTGAATAAATATTTTCTGAAACCATGCACAAAAATCAAGTCAAATCAAATTTAAACTTATTATGCAATTTTTATTCTTTTCGAGAATTAAGAGTGAATTAAAATTTCCGCTTTATTATTATTAGTTGGGCGCCCCTTGAATATTACTCTGTAAATTCGTTTCCAAGTATAGCTGTCTACAAAGTATCTTGCTTGTCTTAGACCTAGTTCCTTTGTCTTTCTTCGTTACATCATTATATATAAATGATATATTCACCGACCCTGTTCAAGTTCAATAAGTACTCAACTGCAAACAAATGTTAGCTAGTTGGGATAGCGATAAAACTTAGTATTCTATATATGCCACAATTTTTAGAAATGAATCATCAAATGTTATGACTAAAGCAGTACACATAAAAAAAATTAAAATTTAAGTTGCAAGTTAAACAATATAAAATGAATTAAAAATTATATTATAGAAAACAATTGAATTGAGTAGGTAAATGACCGATTTCAAAGTCATTCTCTGTGTTTAGTTTGTTTTGCGTATAGAGTATAATGCAGTCGGTTACCACAAGTCGCTAGTTGCTTACCTAGTTGTTTCTTGCTGTGCTGATTCAGCATGATGTTGACCCACTAAAGGAAATGACAAACTCATGACACAGCGTCTTCAAATGCAGCTCATAGATAAAGGTACCCAGTTTGGGGGAGGGGCTCGCTATCAACTGGGGAGAGTTTTGATAAGCATTTGGACAGTTGGGCACGTCGCACGTCCGTTTCCTGTTGCGTGAGTGAAACACACCTGAGTTGTTGAGTGAAGTTCTTTTCCTGCTGCTTGTCAAGTTCTGCGTCTGCTGCATGACGCGTGGCGCGTCTTTGTGGCAGCAGCAGCAGCAGCAGCAGCAGCAGCAGCATCTGCAATATGCTTCATTGACCGCGACACGTGTGGGGCGTGAAATGACAGCAGACGGCGACATCATCAAAGCATTTGCAGCGGTTTTTATTTAATTTCCAACTAAATATTTACAGCAGCCTCTGAAATGCATTTGGCGCCATTTGCTTTATTTTTATAACGAGGAAAAGTCGTCACACATCCGTCCATCAACTGTGCCCCTCCATGAAAATGATGAATGGCTGTGTTCTCAGCGACAGTGCCTCCTCCTCTCGCCCCCATCTCGCCGCTCCCCGCAGCGACCATCCCTCAGCCGCCCTCGCCGGCTTGCGCTTTTGCAGACGTCAGGCAGACGTCGCGACAGCGTTACATGATTTGTAATATCAGCAAACATATACATATATATATATATATTTATGTATGCATATATATAGACATATGTGCACAAATACCGGAGAGCAACGAGGCATGTGGGAATCCGGTTTGTTGTTGCTTGACTGGCAAAAATGTTTATTTTTAAACAATATTCAGCAGATTATCATCTGTCGTCTGACGCTGTCTGTTGTTGCACTTGTTGTTGTTCTTGTTGTTGTTGTAGCATGCAATCTGTTAAATATTTGTTTTTGAATGAACACGTTTATTTGCCTTGAATTGTAGCCAAAAACAAAAGAGCAGACGAAACCCAAGAAACCTTGTTGTATTATGTATATAAATACTAAACATGTGAAATCGAACAACCTTTAACCTTAACTTTTACTCTGGCTTCTCTGCTGTTGTAGCATCTTTCGCATTTTTTTCAACAAATTTATTGAATAGTTTAATAATCCAGCAGCTTGTTTCTAGTCACTTTTCCACATTTCTGTGATGAAACTCTTCTGCTGAACTTTTTAACTTAATTAAGCAGCAGGTTTTTTTGCTAGTCACTTTTCCACAGAGAAGAACAAAACAATTTCTCTGATGAAACTTTTCTGCTGAAAATTTTAACTAAATTCTCAGCAGAGACAGCAAATTGATTTAGGAGGAAGCGCATAATTTAGCATGCCGTGCACAAGTATCTACGAGATACATTCGCTCTCAGATACAATATTCGCGTGTGCAAGAACAGCCAGAACAATTTCAAACTGTAATCAAATTAATGGCAGCTCGGAAATTTACATAGTCACTGTGTTTTCCATTTGTCAGTCATTTGATATGTAAACCAACTGAATCTGCTAGTCACGAATATGCCACACGCTATCTTCGACCTGGAGCTGCCCCAAAACTCAAACAAAGCAGACGACGGTGCCAGTTTAATTAGCATCTAACTAAAATGAATGGTTTGCATTTGTACTTTTTAGAAATGTTTATAAATCTTTTATTTACAAATGTACTTCTAGGAAAAATCCTTTCGAATCTTATGTTAAGCAACAAAGCTTTCTAGTATTCAGGGCCTTTTTCTCTGAGTGTAACTGCCAAACAAAATACAGATAGTCGTCTCTAAAGTCGCGCGAAATGGTCTTTCTCGGAATTTGATAAATAAAATGAAATACGATTATAATTTATCTATACTTAAGTTGAATTGCTTAAAAATAAATGAAGAAAACAGTACAGCAAACTACTTGACTCTCCTGCCATGCACAGCTGCCACAAATTTGCTTACAGGGTATTGAAAATCTGAATGCGAAATTGAGCAAATTTGAGATGCTTGGCAAAGTTCGCGGTAGATGAGTTCTTCAAAAACGGAAGCGACCTGCAGATAAAGATGGGAGGCGTCAACAGACACAAACACAGCACAAGTCTTAAGTGTGTGTGTGTGTGTGTGAGTGTGAGTGTGTGTGTGTGGATGGGTGTGTGTGTGTGTGTGTGGGGAGCAAATTACGCACTTAAAGTGCTCGCCAAATGACAGGAAACGCGTCATTTTTTCGAACTTCAAATTACGATTTTACTTTTCGTCGTTTTCGTTGCTGCTGCTGCTGCTGTTGTTGTTGTTGTTATTGGCTGTGTCTGTGTGTGTCTGTGTGTGTGTGTGAGTGTGTGTCAGTGTTTATATAGTAGCTGCCACTAAGTAGCAACAGCAACAACAAGCGACAGTGCAAAGTGCAGACGTCAACGTAATTAAAACTGGCACAATTGCATTTGCTGTTGTAGCTGTATCTGCTCAGCAAGTTGTCGTCATTTATCTGTGTGTGTATTGGTGTGTGTGTCTGGGTGTGTGTGTGTGTGTATGTGTCAGAGTTTCCTTTTGTGCATCCTGTGCGCGGGCGTAGGCGGATATGCGCACATTGCACAGACTTCCTGTCATTGACTCTGACTAGTAACAGAAAACCATTTCCTACACAGCCACAGACCAAGAGAGTCACACAAGACCCAGACCAAGACTCAGACCCAGACCCAGACCCGGGCCAGAGCAGACCTGGAGATAAGGGCGCGTGCTCAGCACGCGGTTTATGTATGTTGTTGTAAGCCGAAACGAGTGCCAATGTTGACAAAATACAAAAATCAATCAGACAGTTAGTTGGACTGACAAGCAGAGCCTGCAGTTTGTGTGATTTAATAATTTCAGCTGTTCAAAAATGCTCAAACGGAAGCGCAGCAGACAAAATTCCATACATTTATGCAGGGTGTGTTTTTTGATATTATTTTGGGAATTGATGTCTGAGAATTGTGATGCTCATGCCATGTTTTGCGTGTTCAGTGCTTAAACTCGCTGACAGCTTTATCTTTCTGTTACATTTTGTAATCAATTTGCCCGTTGGGTGGTCTCAAAGAATTGATGTCGTTGATGTCTTTCGTCTGATGTTCGGCCACATTTGAAATGCAAATGTTTATCGCTTATCGAAATGTTTATCGTTAAGCCTGCCTACGAATCGAACCTTTGCGTTAATGACATGCCCCCAATCACAACACAAATCGCCTTAGACGAGAGCTACACAATGTTTATGGCATCCGGCTGATTGGGCAGATTGATAGGTTTTTATTGTGGCGTAGGCTCGAATTTTGTATAACCTGTTCTGGCCATGGCTTTTTGATGCCCAGTCAGTCTATGACCAATTGATATGTTAATAACTCAGTTACTCGCCGTGTTCCAGCACCAATTCACAGACGCTACACAAATAAATAAACATACACGCATAGTTCAACAAGTGGCACTTGCGGCAGCATCCCAATGCTGTGCATTGTGTGTGGCTGGCTTCCTGGACGGGCCAGCAAGCAAACAAGAGCGAGAATAGTGAAGGGGTTTTCAGCTTTTCATATTTGTTGATTCATCGCATTTGTTTACGCCTGTTGAAATTCAGAGTTCGTGGGAATTGTTGCGTTGAGCTGCCACTAAAAATCCCTTCTATATATTCTATGTATGTATAATTAAATAAATGCTGCCAACTGCGATTCCTGCGCTGGGCTGCTACGCACTTCCTTTGACGGAAGCACTTGAAACGAGTTCCGGAAAACTATTAACGCCGCCAAATGGCAAATGGGCCAACACAACTCAAGGGTTCTCGTAACTGTGGCTGCCCTTTTCGGCTACTTACTCGCTGCTGTGCGAGTGTATGCGTGTGTATGCGTGTGTGTGCGTGAAATAAAATCTCAGTTGGTGGTTGTTCTACACACACACACACACACAATAAACCCCCCCGCAGCGACGGTTTCCGTTGCTTTGCCGCAAAACTTTAAAGTTTCGCTTTGGGTTTTGTGCCGGCGGATGTTTTGCTTGTCATTGCCATTTCCATTTCCATGCCCATTCACATTCGCATTCACATTCACATTCGCATTCACATTCGCATTCGCAATCGTATTCGCAGTGCTGTGTGCGAGTGCTTGCCGCCTGTCTTTGCGTTCTTTCGCCTTTTGTTGTGCTCGTCACATTCGCTGCTGCCAATTCGCCGTCGCCGTCGCCGTCGCCACCCGTTTGTGCTAATTGCTTCCGCTCGCCGCATTGCTTCTTGATTGTTATCGTAATCGATGCCATATTCCGGTTTGCCACTTGGCGTTTCTATGTCAGCCCTCAGCCGTCAACAGTCAACAGCCATCAGCCATTAGCCATTGACCAGGCCGCCGCGCCACACAGTCAGCAATACAAATGTGGGCCATTTATTTAAATGTAGCCATGGCTTAGTTGTTGTTGTTGTTGTTATCGATATGACAGCTGCTTAGTGATTATTCAGCGCTTCCTTTCGTGTGCGATCAGCACCGCCACGCCACGCCCCTCTCCGCCCCGCCACGCTTTCCGCACATGCGAACGTCCCATTTTTCGATGGCAACAAGGTCAGATTTAATTTTGCGCTAAAAAACATTGAGGCGCGCGCAGTCGAATGCAGCACAGCGAATTCTGAATACTCTAACTGAAAAGTGATGCAAAGGGCAATCTACAAAAACTTGGCTTTAGTAAGTTTTAGTTTATTAGAGTTATATAGCGACTCCTCGAGCTGAACATTTAGAGTCTCCGGCGAGCGCAATGACTAAGTTGCCATGCTCATTGTCTGATTAAAAACACACAAATCAAATTGCAAGTTGTACAATGCGGCGTATGCGTATTATTGTTGCCGTTGACGCGATTAAACAATTGTCTGGTTGTGAAAGCATTTCCGCCACTTGACTTCTGCTCCATGCCCACTCACACACACACACACACACACATACACACACGGACTATAAGTATATATATAGATACATGCAACGCCGCCCCTCCCTCATCAGCTAATGAGTCACTTCCATTAATCAGCGCCATTTACTATCTTCCATTTTGCAGCTGATTGTCGTTGAGCGCTGAGCGATGCAAGTGGAGGCCAGTTACCCGAAATACGCCGGACGCGTGCCACCGCTCGATCTGTCGCAGGTCAATGCCGGCCAGGACCAACTGCAGCTGCAACAGCTGTGGGCCAGCAACGCGGCCGTTGCGATGAAGCGCCATCATCCCTACCAGATGCTGGACAAGTGTCGTGGCGGCGCCGTTGCCCTCCTCAGCGATGATAACAACAATAACACAGGCCTTGCCACTGGCCCGAATAGTCACACCAACCTGCTACATCCCATGGGCTCCGATGGACTGCCTCTCGATCCGCGCGATTGGACCCGAGCCGATGTCTGGAAATGGTTGATCAACATGGCTGTGTCTGAGGGTCTCGAAGTGACGCCAGAGCTCCCACAAAAGTTCCCCATGAACGGCAAGGCGTTGTGCCTCATGAGCCTGGACATGTACCTGTGCCGGGTGCCCGTCGGTGGCAAGATGCTCTATCGTGATTTTCGTGTGCGACTCGCTCGCGCCATGGCGCTGCTCTCCTAGTTGAGGGCGGTGGGGTGTTGTGGGGGGCGCAGAAGTCTCAACTCTCTCTGAGTGAATTACCTAATCAGGTTGTACATATACATAGTATATACATACATATATATATAGCACCTATAGCTAACCTAGCGCTAAGCATTAGTCGTAAGTTTTAGTTATAATGCATTTGTTTAATCGCTTAAGTAATCGGAGATTGCCCCGCCCCCGACGGGCGGGGCACCCTTCAAATACTGTCCTATTAGTTATTTAAGTTGCATCTAATGAAAATATAAAATGAAATTTTATCGAATGAATTGAAAATGTGCTGTTTTCTATTAACTGAAGTGGAATTTGAGATCTGGAAAAATCGAAGTGGATTATAAAGATTTTTAAAAATAATGCTTGGGATATAATGAATGATAGATTGCTAGACAATATTTTGACAGGGTATTGATTATGGATAAGAGATATTTGGGGTTTTAAGAAGTTTTCCTCAAAAGAAATGCTTCTGCAAAGTTTTACTCATGATTTAAAAGAATAATATTTGTATAAAGTATTGCAAACAACTCGAGAACTGATCTTAAAGGAACTTAATGAATTAAACTTTGAATAGATAAAATAATGAGCTGGAACATAGATAAGAACAAAGGGTAGATAAACATTTGGCAAGTATTGCTGAAGATCTTAAGACTGAGTCAGCTTTGTGAGCTCAATGGTAGACATTATTAATCTACGGATTGTAGACGAATAGCTTAGATATCTGTTATCAAATCCAACAGAAATGTTCAATATGTTGATAAAAGAAAAGTCTGCAAAAATGCAGAGTTAATGGAATTCTTCAGTTCGGTCTTAAACTTATTGATTAAAGTACAATGAATATAAAGATTAACAGCTGATGCATGCAATTATTTAAGCACTCTTCTGAAATGAATGAGTATAAAAATGAAAATTATTTAGAGCAGCACTTTTTTGAAACTATGGATTACAATTCATAGTTCTTATATAATTAACCCAAGCAGCTGTACTAAATCATTATTTCTCTATTTGGGTGCATATTATTGGGCCACTTTCTAAGCAATTTCGAAATGAATGGGCACAAGCTGAGTGGTCTTTAGTTGGTGTTTTATGTGCTGTTTATGCGTGAGTCACACACACACACACATACAGTACATATGTATATATATATATATATATATATGTATATAAGAGAACCACAAAGCGACGCATTGACATGTTAAATACGCTTGCCCAATTAGCACATCATTAAGGTTAAACGAGAAATGCTCTCAGACTATGGCGCTGCCGACTTCTCTCCGCCATCCCCCCTTCTCCCCCTTTTCCCATCCCCTTAACAAGAAGAAACTCAATGGAAGTGCAATAAACTCTTTGTTATTGTTGGCAAAGGAGAAGTTAATGTTAACATTTGTTTAAGTTCGACGATAGATCACCCATGATGTTTATTTTTAGAGAGAGGCGTGATTTATGTCTACTAGTTGAAGGGGATTGGTAAGGGGTTGTTGAAAGGGGGAGGGAGATACAGTTCATAGCAGTTTGTTAATTGTGTAGTAAATAATATTTGGCAATTTGCAGCCAGCTGGCAAAAAGGTTGGGCAACACAAATTGAACACTAAAAAAGGGTTGCTCAGTTTTTTTTATAGATCTTCCTTTGTTTTTATATATTTATTTTGCAAACAACAGTTGAACAATTATGACAACAATGACGAGGTAATGATAATCAGTAGCGGTAGCCAAATAGAACACATGCTTGGACAGAGATAGGGCATTAGAAAGAGAGAGAGAGAGAGAGACGAGGGGGGTGGGTGCGAGAGAGGTAGCGAGATAGATGCTGATTCAAGCGCTTCATCCGCCCGTGCATCCGCTCGTTTGGCTCTTTTTTTTTTTTACTTTTTTCTATGAATGAACAGATACTGCTACAGCTACAGATACAGATACAAAACACTGTGCGCTGTCTCTTCCTGTATGCCTACCCCGCCCTCCCTGCCTCCACACTCCCTTTAGCTCATTGTCGCGGCGGCTGCTGCTGCTGCTGCTGCTGCGGCTGCTGTTGCTGCTGCTGCTGCTGTTGTAACTTTGGAACTTTGCATTTAGTGCAGTTTTATAAATTTGTCTGTTTTCTGTTTTTAATTCTCTCTTTAGTTGAGCATCCGGGATGTTGTTTGTGCACACACAAACAGCGCCGGCCCAAAAGGTAAAGGAAGTGAGACAAATGGGCCAGCAGTGGCAGCAACAACAACAACATCAACAACAACAATCAGCAACAACAGCCAGCAACAACAATCAGCAACAACATGGCAAGTACTTTGTTTGTACCTTTCACAGCTACCTTGTAATATGAAACAGATGTCGTGGCCACAGAACTCAATTCAAGAGACTAGCCAGGCAGTTAGTCGACCTGCCACATGCCACATGCCGCATGTGCCAAGCGGCAGCAACAGCTGACACCGTTTGCCGCACAAAATTTACTCAAAAAGTAAAGAAGCAACATATTGACACAAGTGTAAGCTATCAAACAGACGTCTTGTGGCACACAGATCTGTGAAAATGCGGAAAATTCTTTGCTTGCTCGCTGCTCAATTTGGTGTTGCAATAGCTGAAAGAAAATTTGTATAACTATCTAGTTTTAACTATCTGCTGAGTTAGAAGTTGCTGCAATAAACGCGGAGCAAGCAGCCCATTTTAATAGGGATTTTTATATATCGGGAGTTTTATAGATATTTGAAAAAAATTACTTTAAATGGGTTGTTACTTACCTTTAAATTAGACCTAAAAATAATAATAATCAAATAATGATAATTTCATAATAACCACTGACTTAACAAGCTATGAGATGAGTTAAAATTGTGTTTAATCATTTAATACTTTCTTCAATGAGTATATATTAAATTTGATTTCTTTCTGTATAATATGTTAAACGTTTTAAATCAAAATCTGCTATTTGAATGCACACCAAGAAGATGACATCGACAGATAGATATAGAACGGGAATATCTCCGGGTGATCGGAAATGGACTCTTAGTGACTCAGTGACCAACAATCATGCGGCTTTCAAATATAGAAATGTAGATTGTCCATCAATCAATCAATTTTGTAATCTCAAGTTTGACGCTGCGAATGCGCTTAGCAAAACAAAAGCGGCTAACGTGAATAAATCGTCGAATGGCCGGAAAATATACTGTAGGAAGTGCCGCTTATGTAAAGTAGAATATCCGCCGGCATCGATGGCGTCGACCGATCGCGACCCGAGCGCCAAACGAACGGAAGGCGAGGTGCGAAAACAATAAAAGCCGAACGGAAGTGGAAGCGAGTGACGGTTCCGTACAATTGTCATCATCATCATCATCATCATCATCATCATGATCGCCATCATCAACATGTCCATCATTCGGTGCCACTGGACTCGAGCGCTGCAACAGATTTTTGCCAATTCGGTTGAAATGGTTTTCTCCCGTTTTTCCGGCCTAGAATCTTTTTACCATTTGTGTGCCCGAAATTCTTATAGGAAATGACTTAACTAAAATGTGAGCCACATCAATTTGGTGGCTCAAGTGGTTGAGCTGGCCTTCTGACACAACTATCCACATAATCACACACAAAAAAAAGAAAAAGCAGACGCTAAACGAAACACAAACATTGTATGTGGGTTGAGGAGGGGGGCAGCGGGGGCAGCGGTGGAGCTGGTATTGTGCAATTGAGAGTCTTGGGGCAGCCGGCTTTTTAATTAGTTCATTGGCAGCAGCAGCGGAATGGGCGCGATATTTCCCACGAACTCTGAAATCGACGGGGTAAACAAATGAAATGAATCAACAAATATGAAAACATGTAAGGGGTGCTACAATTGAGGGAATGCGACTAACAGATACCCTATATAAAAGGTACACAAATAAGGCAATAAGAGCAATATAGAAAGGAACCGAGTGAGTCAGAGATATATAGAACAAGTTAACCAAGGAAAGTGAGCTCAGTAAATATAAAATTTTGGAGCGAGAGAAAGACGAAGAGAAAGCCAGGAAGTTATTTTGAAAGGGAGGTAGTCAGAAAGATATATATATATATTTATATGTATATAAGGGGGAAGAGGGAGTGTTAGTAAGAGGAAATGCGAAAGAGATAATAGAGATAAAAGGCAAGCAACTGAAAGAGTACAAGAACAGTAAGAGAGAGATATGGGGAAATTGCGAAGCAGAGAGAGAAGAGATTGATCCTTCATCGGTCCGATGTCTTTAACATAGGTATGTATATATTATTTATTTTGTATATATATCCCATACATTGTCAATGTCTACAGGGCATTTACATGAAAAAGAAACAGCAATTGTAAACTGAAAAACTCAACTCTGCCCCGCTGTGGAGCCACACACAAAGAGCGGCTGCCCGCTTGGAAGCTGCCCCAAAGATGAACCACTTGTTTAACGGGCCGCGTTGTTGCCGCATGTATTTGTATTTGTTTATGTGGAGTTTAGGGAAATTGCTGAGGCATATGCTGAGGTATTAACATTTAGATTGGTCATTGGAGAATGTCGCCTGCAGTAAGCCATGGCAACAGAGAAAAGATTGTGCCAACCCACGCTGCGTTAAAAACCCATCAGTGGGTACATCTTTTAGACGGCACGACACTTCCATTTGTTGAATCAGTTGTGCAGCGGATGCCATAAATAATGACAGCTCTGGCCGAGACACGATTTGTAAGGCATATCATTAGCACGGCCCAAGCTTCAGCTCAACTCAAGTTCGTCGCACCGTCGATTAGCGATTAACGATACACAATTTCCATTTCAAATGCTGGATAACTTCGGGGGGCTGCTCTGCGGGCGTTCTACTTATACAAGACTACAACAGACTAGAGAATTGATTATTTCATTTCGATTCTGGGCTGGGGGCTGGCTGTGGACCACCCGTTCAGTGTATGCGGCAATAGGCAATAGACGGCATTGCCAACTTCCGGCCCGCATCAGATGAAGGCAATAAAATGTTTAGAGTGCAGCTCACACTTGGCCCCAAAAATAATGGATTCCAATGAGCACTTGAAGTTCAGTGGGTTTCTCACGCCCACGCTGCGCTCTGGCCAGATTGCCATGAGAAGGGAAAAGTCAAAAGCTGTGTGAAATGTGTTCAAGAAAACGCGAGGCAGAATGCGACCAAGACGAAGAGAGAAGGCAGAGAGAGAGAGAGAGAGAGAGAGAGAGAGAGAGAGAGAGAGTGGGAAACATTGGGCAACAACTGAAACTGTCACTCAGAGAAAAGAAGTGGGAGAGAAGAGAGCATTATGCATATAGTAGAATGAACTGATTGCTACACACAACACGACAAGTTCATGGGAACAAAAACTCGGCGTTTTAATGTAGTCAAGTGTAAAGAACCCAACGCCTTCTCCCTTCTCCCTCTCCCTCTCTCTCTCTCCGTCTCCCCTCGCTGCCCGGCTACATCAACTTCATCCTCATCCATCTTCAGCTTCATTGTTTCATTTTTTCTTGCCTTTTTTTTTTGTCTTGTTGAGGGCACAAGTGCAGAGCACAGCGCTAAGCATATAATAAATAATGCCTGTAATATAATATAACATGTGTGTGAAATGAGTGCGTTTTTTTGTTCTGTTTGACATTAGAGATTTGTGGTTATAGTGACACAGGATTTTATGGAGAGTAGCTTTAGTTGGGTCCACAATGTGTTGAAGTCAGGCATAAGTTTTCTGTTGAATGGTATGATAGACTAGCTGAGGCTGTGATAAGTGA
Organism: Drosophila planitibia; assembly: GCA_035043785.1. Classification (NCBI taxonomy): domain Eukaryota; kingdom Metazoa; phylum Arthropoda; class Insecta; order Diptera; family Drosophilidae; genus Drosophila; species Drosophila planitibia. The sequence goes on from JAWNMS010000052.1 coordinate 1,523,688, forward strand.
GAAGCATCGTGAGTTGCCAGGATTGGAGTATTATATTATCATATATCATCGCATCTAGTTCTTTTTTCTATTTTTAGTGTATGGAAAAGAAAGCGATTCTTTACGAAAACTGCATAGATCTTTAAAAGCAAGGCTTTATAATCTGCATTTCTATAGAGAAATTTCTGTAAAAATTGTATATCCGAAAAATCCATATTGGTTGCGGTTACTGCTACCAAATGCCTTTGTCAAAAGTATATGGATTTTGAAAAGCAATGTATATTTATGTATCTGTACTGATTACTGATCCTTCTTTTGCGAGTATCTTTTTCTACATCAAGTACACGGTTGGGTTTTCCTTTATCCATTATGCTTGAGACTGCGGATACATGTCTACTCTTGAGGCATAAATAAGCCTTTATGCTGATGGACAGGCATGCATTTATAAATATATAAATAAATAATCGTATAAGGAATGAAGATACCACAATGTTAACAACGATCGCTGTGTGGGCGTATCATCACTTTCAATTTTTTGTGGTCGACTCGAGTCGTGTTGTGGCATTCAATTTGACTGACACTCGACGCGTTGCACGTTGCCTGCTGTTTGCTCTCTGTTTGCTGCTTGCCGCCAGCATAGCCAAATCGAATTGTGGCTAGGAATATAGTTGGCTAGAAGGGACTGTGCGGAGCTGCTTTTCTGACTTTTGTCTGCTACTTGTCTGCCAAACGTCGACGTCTGTGAGGCTTCCGTTTCCTGCGCATAAATTTTAATGAGCCAGGAACGACCGACGAAATATCAATTGAAGTGAGTGAGCAAAAAAAAAACAGAATGAATAATTGAAAAATGAATACAATAAAGCAGGCGGCAGGCCAGCCTTGACTTTGGGCAACAAAGTCACGGCAAATGTTGGCCAATAAATGAGCAGCAGCCAACCAGCCAACCAGTTTTCGCCAACTCAGGTGAAAACTGAATGAGGAAAAGCAACGACAAAGGCAACGGCGAAAGGCACATCAAAAAAACAACTTACACACAAAATGCATTTTTGGATGCGGCATTTACTTGCTTCCCCGAGCGTTAAATTCGCAGATATGCGAAAAACCTAAAACGGACAATAGAAAAACAAGAAATTATTTACCTAGCTTGGCCACCTCGAAGTTTACATACCCTACACTTGCAAACAAATCAAACTTAACTATAGAAAATCGTCGTACTTTTGGAGCCAAGGTGAGCTCAGTTTATTATTCAGAAAGTAGATTTCTAAAACCGTAGGTTCTCTTACTAAGAGCAAGGATACATTTTCTAAAATTTATAAAAAAATATGTATAATTTAAAGGTGTTGTTTTTCATATGTACACATTAACTTTTTTGTTACTTATTTTACTATTAAATATTTACATATTTTAAATTGAAAAAACCTTTGATTTTTCAGGAATTTGTTTGCGTGTTGAGTGAGCTCGCTCTACTTTTTGATTATAGGATTTTCATTTAAACTTTCTGAAATGTTTTCTAGTATTAAGAAATTGTAGTTTCTATCCGACTCTAATGACTCCGTTCAAAACATAATGAGGAATAGTGTGAGTGACTACTTCGCATAAAAACAATCAAATATAATTAGCTATATTGACATGGATTATTTTTGCTTATAATGAATATTCATATGTATAATTTGTATTTAATTTATCCAATATAAGAAGTAGTATGTGTATACAAGTATGATTGGTGATAAATTGAATTTATTTGTATATCTTACTTTATTATTTTAAATTAAACATTAAATTTAAGGATAAATATTAGTTTATTTTCAAAGTTGACGATTGATATTCAAGTTTCTTTGTTGTAGTTTGAGAGTAGGGTTTATACGATCGAAAATGTCCTCTTAAATGCATTAAACACTCCACAACAAAGTTGTAATACCCCCTGCCAGGGTATACAACAAAATTGCAATCGAAACTAGTTTTTCTGGTTCGGCGCATGGCCAGCAACAACCAAAACGACGACGACGACGACGACGACGACTACGACAGAGATGGATTCTCTGTGATAACAACAATTGCAATTGCTGGCGGCGCATGCGCAACTTGGCGACTGGAGACTCGCGAGACTCGCGAGACTTGCGAGACATTTAAGGAATGTTAATTGCGCAAAGAAGTAGGGGAGCAAAAAAAATGGTAGAAAAAGTGCCACAACACAGTGAGAACATATCGCGTGATTGTGATGAATATAATGGCAACAAAGATGGGTGTCTCAGTATATATGATACCATAATTATGAGCTGCGTTTCGCCGCGGCTCGCTGCCTGCTCCGCCTGTAAACGTAGACAGTGTTCCCTGGGTTGGGCGGAGGGGGGTTTAAATAAACAAACCCATCAGCCGAGCACAAATCGTACACGCTGCTCGTATTATAAGTCGTCGACATTCTTGCACTTCTTGCGTGCAAAATGAGCCAGCACAAATGCTAGAAGCTGCCAACAAAATAGAATTAGAGTTTGTATCTGTATCTGTATCTGTATCTTTCGTTGTTGCTGTATCTGTGTATGTTTTTGCGTGTCTGTTGTTCTTTACTGCAAAAAGAACAAGTGTTCGGTTTATGAATGACCCGACGGGCAGTTACCCTGTACACGTAGCTCTTTAGATTGACGTGCTTCATCTTCTTTAACACACAATACAATTTTTTACAATTTCGAAATTTATCGCAATTCAAAGAGACAGCAGTAGTAGTAATCTCTTTCGTAGTAATCTTTCTTCCTTTCTATATTTCCGATTAGCGGGGATCAAGGAAATTGAATTCAAAAAGTGAAAGACTTGTTTTGTTTTGCATAATAAAATTGGCTTCCCTAAAATCTAGAGTGCTAAAAATAAGAGGTTATCGCATAAAACTCTGGATTGTAGCCAAAGTCGTAAAATAAAGTTTAAGAAAATAGTGAAATCTTCCATGAAAAGTTGTGGAAAACGTTGGTAGAAAATGCAGAGAAAAATGTTGCTGAAAGTATTAAAGTTGTTCGAGCTTTCTTTAAGAAAAAGATAGCTGAAAGTATTAAAGTTCTTCTAACTTTCAAACTTACTTTCTTCCAACTTTCAAAATATGTTCATAAAATAGTAGTCGTAAATCGAAATTGATCAATTTTCTTTGGTCTTGTGCCGGCTGTGCAGTTTAACAACCCACATTTAAAACTGTTTTGTCTTTGAGATCGCCGCTTTTATATTTTTTTAAATATATTTATGGAGTAAAAGTTACATTCGTCTGCGTGTCATTAGGAGTATTTCACAATACCCTGTTTTACCAATTTTTAATGGGTAAATGGATAGAAAGAACAACGCAGACTTGGGGTCTTGGGTGTTTGGTCGCAGTCAGTGGAGCGAACAAGCCATACGGAAGCCATAAGCTGCACACTGTTTGCTGGTTGCTGCTGCTGATGTTGTTGATGTTGCTGCTCTTGGACGACCATCGTCTGGAAGATTTCTCTGCTCATGTTTCGGCATTTTGTGCGCTGGGCTGTTGAACCCATGGCGGAGAGGCGCTCGAGCGTGCGCAAAAGGTGGTCGGCCCTGTTATGGGTCGCATCTGGAATGCGCAGTGAAAATGAATTGATCGCTAAAATGCTCAAGGATGCAAAAAGTAGCCAAATCAATCAGCCAGCTGCAAAAATTATGAATTCTTCATGCGTGCAAATCACCCAAAATTGCAGGAAGCAAAAGGGGCACACAGAGAATGAGAGCACTTGCCGAAAATCATTCAATTATGTTTTGTACACGCCACTGGCAACCACAGCAACAGCCGCAGCAACATCAACAACAGTAACAACAACAACAGTAACAACAACAACAGTAACAACAAGGATTTGCTGTCAGAATCCACAGCTGCATCAATAAGGGGCGTGTGCATTGGCAACCATTACGCAAGCAGTTTGGGATTAAAACGCTGAAACACTTGTTGTTGCTTAAGGTCAGCCAGATGCTTCTTTATGAGGGGATGCAAAGCAGTCGTTCTGCTGTCGGTGCCCTAAAAATCATTGTAAACAAATGGGGTCACGCCCCTAGGCCGTTTAACCAAAAATATAAGCTGTAGATGCTAATTTGAATTGCGCAGCTCAAATTGCGCCCATTTATCGACTAATTTTAGTGGCAGCTATAACAGCATGCAGCTTAACAGAGGGCTGCTAACTTAACATTTAAAAATGTTTATCGTTCTATCGAATATATCGACTAGTTATTGAACCGAACTGAGACAGCTGCGAGACAATTTTTCTCAGAAAAATTCGTAAAACGTAAACAAGACGCAATTAAAACAAAGCAAAACAAACAAAAGAACAAAAACACGTCAACACAATTTCGAGCCAATGAGTATCGAGTCATATCTGCACTCCCTTAATACGACCCTACAGACTTTCGCCGAACAAGTTGAATACTTCACTGGTGTCGCTCTGCAATCCGTCGTTCATTTTCGCACCGAATTCGATACCCTAACTGGTGACTGGCAGTGGCAGAGTCCCGTCGAATTTACCGCATTGCAGGCAACGCTGCTGAAGGTGTTGCTGGTGCTGCTGCTGGGCACGGGTGTGCTGATTGCCTGGTCGTGGAGCGTCTACGGTCAAGTGATCACCGAGAAGTTTGTCAGGCCAAGTATATTGAAATTGATCAAAATATTCTTTAAAATGATATGCTCAACGAATAATTATTGCGTCGGGTTTTAGGCACTTTGAAGGAAATTGAGGAGCTTAAATTATCTGTGGCCAAATTGAAGCTGCCCAAGGAGCATTCACCCCGAATCTAAGCATGTCGAAAATTAAGCGTTACTTTTCCAAAAAGAAGGAGGAGGCCGCCTTTAAGGTGAGTGTTTTACCATTTAATAGTAAACCTTCCGATATAAAACCTATTATTATTTGCAGTTAAGAATCGGGGGTGGCGTGGGCGTGGGGCATAAGCTGAATGCACCCAAGCCGGAGGCATCGACATCGAGGCAGCACAAAGGTGATGCCTATGTACCGCCCAAGCGAAATGAGTTGAGCAGCGAGGCGCGTGCCGCTGCAGCTGCAGCCTTGGCGCGCATCGATCGCAAGGATTCGCGAGAATTCAACACGTCGCTAGCAGCGATCAAGGCACAGGCGAAGCGCGAACTGGAAGCGGAACGCCGCCAGAAGGAGGAACTGCTCTCCAGTGCAAGTGGTTCGACGTCTGCCAGCTCTTCAACAGGTAGCAGTAGTGGCGAGAACAAAAATCTCGCATGTAGGGGCGTCTTCTTTCGGTGTCCGCTTATCGGCGAGGAGGTGCTGCCCAAAAAGGAGTGGAAGGTTAAGATCAAGGAGTTTCTCTACCAGCAGCTGGAGGCCGAACGTGGCCTGACCGCCTGTTTGATCATCCAGAATTGTAATGTTAAGGAGCGGGCAGACGATTGCATTGCTACATTGACCAAGTATCTGGAGAACATCATTAAGAATCCTGAGGAGGAGAAGTTCTGCAAGATACGCATGACCAATAAGATCTTTAGCGACAAGGTGCGCTACGTTGATGGTGCCTTGGATGTACTCCAAGCCGCTGGCTTCAGTGAAGTGCAAATCGATGAGGAACCCTTCCTCTTGTGGAGCAGTGAGCAGATGGAAGAGGGTCTCGACTTGGCCACATTGGTGGATGCACTTAAGAACTCCGAACCCATACATCTGGAGCTGGATCGCAATATTAAAGTGTTGTTGCCGTCCCAGGCGCGTCGCGTCGTGCTGCCCGATGATTTCTATCGCATCTCGCCGGAGGAGATTAAACGGGAGCAACAGCTGCGAGCCGAGGCCATCGAGAGCTCGCAAATTCTGAAGACCAAGGCGATGCGAGAGCGCGAGGAGCAGCGTAATTTACGCATGTATCGCTACTCCCTGGTCCGGGTCAAGTTCCCCAATGGTCTCGTTATACAGGTGAGCCAACAGATCTATTTGAAAATGGTCAAAAATATATAGTATATATTCTTAATAATATCCAGGGCACCTTCAACGTTTACGAGAAGATCGCCGATGTATTTGAATTTGTGCAATCTTGTCTGGCGGATGAAACGCTTGAATTTAATCTGGTCGTCAGCAGCGAGGGCAAATTCAACGAGGATGACATGGAAAAGACCTTATACGACTGCAAGTCAGTTTTGAAAATTAATTCATTTTGTTTTTATATATTTATTTAATATTTTTAATCTTTTGCAGACTCATTCCAAATGTTCAACTACTTTTTGTTGTGCCGGCGATTCCATCTTCGGTCGCAGTTGATGTAAATTTCTTGAAGGAGGATTTGCTGATGCTGGTGCAGTCCATGTAGAGATCCCATATATAAACATTTTTCTATACAACAGACGATAAAGCATAACGGCAGCGCACTATATTTACCCGATTTAAGTTATAAACATGTTGTTATTATTTATTGCTATCTATTCGAATAAAATAAAATCACCTGATTCGAAACTACAACAAATGTTCCACATTCTGTTAGAAAACAGCAATACCATCCTCTTAAAGGGTATAATATTGACTGGTCTTGTGAAATATTTAGCAGCACTGTTAGATATCATGCTCCAGCTGTTATTTGAGTTGCATGAAGTTGGCTGCAACACACTAAACTGACAATCGTATAGTTGAAATCGACTGACCACCACATTTTGTTGACAGCAACAGCTGTTTAATAATGTGGTCACACAACGCCGCATTGAACTGTTTAACGTGATATTGCAACTAACAAATAAAAATTAGATAAATTAAGAGTGGCTATGAGCTTCAAATCTAAAGTATAATTGGTGCTACAAAAGAGGTGTACGTGAATATATACGAATTTATTAATGATATGCAAAAACGCAGGTAAGTCCCATCGCTCAATAAACCAAACAATAACAAAGCATCAATGCTTTGTTTTCAATGCAATTTTATGATGCATGTGTGAGTGCAAGAAAAAGGCTCTTCAAATTGTAAATTTTCCAATAAATAATGCTGGCATGTGAAGTGCGTGGGTGTGCTTAATTAATGGCTGCTTTCGAGTTGGTTGCGTGCAGCAGCAGCAGCAGCATCAGCGATCGCTCATTACCAAATTTATTGGGGGTAAACAAAAGAGCTGTAATTTGTAATGCGTTGTTAATTAAGGCAAAAGAGCGCCCTTTATTACCGTTAACTAGGCAGCAATCCCCCTTTCTAAATGTGGGCCAGCAAATGACACCAGCACACACACACACACAAACACATGCATAGAGTTAGTTGCATTTGTATTTCATGAATCCATTTCGCCGCGCTTGCTTGCATGAAAGCAACGGTAAAAGAAGCCTTCAATTGCTGCTCATTCCAAGCAGGCAGTTCGGCAATTTGGCGCAAATCTTTCAGGCCGAAGGCAAGTTGATCTTGGGAAAAGTAAATAGCGAAAATCCAACTTAAACTTAATGAATCTTTTGCGGCTGCATTGCCAGCTAAATTAAATCGAACGGCGACCCACAATCGACGGCCAAATCGAAAAGTTGGTAAGAAAAAAGTTTAGACACGCAGCCAGGCTTCTTGGCCATCGCATAAATTGGCCTGAACCAATGTTTTTTTGTTTGTGCCTGCCTGGCTGGTTGGATGCCTGTTTGCCTGGCCCATTGTTAACGCTACTTATTATGGCCATGGGATCTGGGCCTTGACCAGAGGTGCATAGATAGATAAAGAAAGAGAGATATATAGGAAGGGGATCGGGATGGGGAGATAGTGGGTTCAGTTCGGGGTTCGAGTGCGTGAGATATGCATTATTTATCTAACTACAAAAAAATGTTACTCATTTCTGCTGCGGCAGTAGCATCAGCAGCAGCATCTACTCTCCACTTCCTGGTCCCTGGCAACGCCGGCCAGCTGTGGCATTCTTAATGCTATACTCACGAAGCTAAGGCGGCATGTAAGAAACTGCGTATTAGAAATCCATTACCCTAATAGAATCTCGTAATATCTCGCAGTTCAAATCGCTTACATCGATAGAAACTTTATAATTCCGGCAATTTGAAATGTAGTCTTGAATTGCTAAAGTCATGTATATCTAAAAATAGTAATATCGGTTATATCATTTGTAATATTTTAACTAGTGCGTAATGTCTATTTTTTACTGATTGCGTTTCTTTTTTGATTCAATTATTTTGTTTTCCTTTAATTTAATGCATAAATATGATACTTTATCTATTATTAATTAATTAATAACGTAGACTTAGAGCTCACCCAAATTTGAGACAATGAGTTCAAAGAGAAACATGTCTTAAGGGAGTCATAGAAACAATTAATTCGATAAAAGTTATTAAATTTAGGGTGGATGGAAGAGCTATATAAAGCCACCAATAAAAGTAATACATTTTATTTTCAACTTAATTCCCTTTTAGCTTTGTTTTCTTTTCCCCTGTAGACTGTCGTCATTAGTTATTAACCGATAAATAAATAATTCTATTAGACTATTAACTTGTCACATCTTACAGTTTCATGGTAACTATATTTTGCTTACAGTTTTAGAGCCACTAGATGCATAATAGATCAAGTATCTTTCCACCTGTTATTTAAAACTTGAAATCAGCGTATGGGAAAGTCTTTAACATGCCACTGCCAGATTCGTGCTTGTTAAGCATCTTCTTGGCCAGATAGAGAAATTGAGCCTTAACTATTTAGGACGTATGTTGTTGTTGTTGCTGTTGCTGTTGCACGTGCCACAGCAATGCAGATGGCAACCTTTTGGCCCAGTGGCGTATCGCTGGAGCGCTGATTGAACGATTCGGCCAAAAAAGATCATCACCTGTGCGCTGAGCCGCTGCCCATGCTGAAGATGATGAGGTGCAAATTGTTGCTGCCATGAAATTGCAAATCAACATACACACGGCAAAGCTGCCTCTCGCTGCTACTACCACCAACCACCTACCCCTGCCCACAATTCATTGAAAATTGTTTACACAACTACAAAAAGCGCCTTGCCAAATTGCAAATCGAAATCACCGACAACCGACAGCCACTCTCTCAGCTCTGACGCCTGACGCCTTGATTTGTTTTTGCGGTTGTTTGCCACAAACAGAAGAAAAGAAAAAAAAAACACACACACACAGCAACAGCAACAACAAAAAGAGTAGTGGCAAATAAGAACCGCAATTTCGAGCGCGCCCTTTAACAAGCGTTTAGTGTGCGCGCCTGCGCCTGCGCCTGCTCCCATCCGGCTCTCCCCTCCGCTCCGCCAACCACCTTCTTCTCGTGGCAGCCGCCTCGTGACCCGTTCCCAGTGCCCCGAAATTGATGTTGCTGTTGCTGTGTAATGGTTAAATCGGTTAGAACCAAAACCAAAGCCAAAACCCAAACCCCATAGACCCGACACGCAAGCGCCCTGCATTTACATATTTCTGCCTGCATTTGAACTCCTGACCCCTCCTCCCGAGCTGAGTGAATGCAACAACAGCAGCTACGAGTTCCGTAACTTGCAACATTTCAAACAGCAGCAGCGGCAGCAGCTGCGTCAGCTACAAAACAAAAATCGGAAATACTCGGCGGTCTGTCACTGAGAAACCCTTTGCTTCAATTAGCACTTTTGAACTTGACAACACTCACAAAACACACACACACACACACACACATGCAAACACAATAGCGATGAGTGCTTGAAAATAGTGAATTTCATAATATATAATTCACAAATCTAACAACGAATTGAAAATGGTCACAAATATCCATATAATATATTTCTTTACACCCATAAAATTGGTAAGCAATAGCAAATTTAATATTATATTGTTCTTTTATTTTTATTGTCTGAAAAAACAGCATTTGTTTAGTTTGTAACAAGGTGTCAAACTTTATTTAAACGATTTAAATTCAGAACCGAAACAGTCATTTTTTAAATGATTCAATATTTTTTGAGAATCATAAAATATGACTGCTTAAGTGCCATTCTTACTTGTTTAGAGTGTTTTCGAACTTTTATCTTGAATCGTTAGAAGTGCAGATCCGAATACCAAAAATAATTTAAAATAAGAAAATAAGGTTATCTTAGGCAAGCCGAGGAATATATACCTTTATAGATCAGAGTAAATCTGCTGACATATTTTGGATTTCAGAGTGATGCCGATCAAGAATACATATCATTTATGGGGTCGGAGACGTCTCCTTCAATGCCTTGTTTAACTAAACGAAAAAGAAACCCTGATTTTTCCAATTGTTCTCTTACAAGTAGCTCTTTCCAAGTCCACAAGTTACTCCTGCCCAGGATTATCTTTATTCTAAGAAATTTAGAGCAATTTAAGTAAGTCTTCATTTCTAAGCAAACTTTGTGCCTCCTTTGATTGTCTTATAAGAGCAGACACCCATCTCCAAGAGAAATGGCAAAAGATGAGCAATTTGTAATCAAGAAGAACAACTTCCGGTCGACAATTATTGCTGATGTGGTTGATTTTTTATCATTTGCCTCATTGAACGAATTAAATGCTGTTTTCATTTTATGAATGAAATCTTGTCATCGCATGGCATCGTTGTGCCCCCGCCCAACCCATCCCCCTCTTGCCACATCTCTGTTTGTTTGTCGTATCACGCGCTGCGCCACATCATTCGCGCCCAATTAGCGCAATCAAGTGGATGCCACCAAGTGCTGTAAATCCCCACTGCATGGGGTGTGGCGTACATTCACCGCCCCCGCGGCCGCCTAGACAATTGCTCAGCGCTGTGGAATAAAAAATAAAAATACAAATCTACGCAAAAGTTCACAGCTTGATAAGATTAATTGATGGCATCAATAGTTGCCCGTCCCTCTTTTTGCATCTCCTCTTCCTGCTTGCCACTTTAAGTTGCAGCAGTCAATTTCAAATACATTTGTAATTTGTCAAATTTGGTAGCAAGCAGATAAATTAATTTTGGCATCGATTTGATCGCTTGTCTCCTGGCCATTTTGCATGCTCACACACACTCGCACACACACACACACACACACACACACACACAGGCAGAGAGTGTGGTGTCTCATTTGGTTGTTGGCCAAGATGAAACTGCTGTAGCTGGCTTTTGGCCATTGTAAATGTGCTTTAATGACCATTGGTCAGCAAATCTCATTTTTTGTCGCTGCCGACATGGACACGACATGGACCGCCTGCTGATACACACACACACACACACACACCCAATGCTGGTTACCAAATAGTCGTAACTGGTACCTGCCCCAAACGAAAATAATGACCAGTGTCCACATGGTGCACATTTGCACATATTTTGCCCATTTTCCTGATTTTCCTTACCTATTTTATCTTTATCTCCATCTACAGCTCACTCCCTCTCCGTTTTCACACTATTTGCATTTTCAACACCAAAAATAAAAAAAGTGAAAAATAAGAAGAAAAAGTTTACAATTGGCTTTTCTCCAAGTTGGTCGTCAGTTGAAAAATGACATTACAAATTGCGCACATTTGTCTAATTAAATCCCTGCTCCAATAACGAGAGATCTTAGATTACAATCTCACAGCGGTGCGTAATGGCTTTGGTCAGTTGGGGTCTACAATTTGTGGTTCTCCCTCTCCCCCTCTTTCTCTCTCTCCACGTCTCTTTTCTCTGTCGCACTCCTCTGGTTAGTTTTTGGCCAATAAAGTTGGCAATTGTTCAGGTGGCAGTTTGCTGAAAATGTGCTTAAATTTTGATTAGTTTGCTGAAATAAAAGTGGTAGTTGCGTTTGGGCACATTTTGATGCTGATTATGCTGATTAATTTTAGAAAATCGCCATTTTTTTGCTATTTTGTTTTATTTCTAAAACCGCAGGTTGTGTTTTTCTAATCAGGGCCTTTCTTATCTTAATTGTGGGTATAGTTTTCCAAAATGTGGTCAAATATGTCGAATTCCGAAGGTGTTTTTTATGTGTATTCAGAAAACTTAAATTCGCTGTTACTTATTATATTATTATAAACATTACAAATTAACTATTACTTGTTATTGTTTGTTAATTCGAAGTGGATTTCATAAGATTAATTAGTTGGTCATTTATTTTTAAGCTCAAATAAAAGTACTTATTCTAAATATTATTATTTGTGGTTCTCTTAATAATATTTAAGAGAATTGTACGAGTTGAGAGGCTCATTAAAATTGCAATTCTATTCATGTTGTTTACAAATTTCAGATAAACATTAACTAATTACTCAAATTCATATCACGAAATATTTATATTGTCATTAGGTTTCAGGAAACAGAAGGGTTTTTAACTCCCCCTTTCTGTATGCTAGCCACACATTTTCTTATCTCTTTGGTGCAAGATAAATAATCAATAAACCTCAATTTGATTGAAATGAGATACATGAGTACTACAAGAAACAAATTCCCATATTTCCCAGAAAACAGACTAAACAAAACGTAAGCTTTCACAATAATTCACAAGCAGTTCAAGTTTCAATTGAGATGTTGAATCACTCAATTTTTATTAGTTACTCATAGAAAATGTAAATAAATCCTTCATTCATAAAGCCTGTTAGAGACTACAAACTATTGTCTTACATTCATTTAAACTATAGTTGCAAGACTAAGCCAAAAGTTTTAAGTAAGCTTTTGCTTATCTATAATTAAGTAATAAATTGAATTTTTAATGCATTATTCCTCCACACAGTGCTGCCAACTTTGGGGTTAATCCGCAGCCCACACCATGGTCATCTAATATCGATTGAATATATATAATTTATTTGCCCCTCTCGTCGTGGCTTGTCTCATAATTCCCGAAATAGGGGCTCGAGAGTTTTAAGTGGCCCTCGCTGGCATTTAGTTGTGCGCTTCGGTGTACATAAAATGTTTGCTGCTGACCAATTAGAGCTCATCGACTGGCTGGCCAACGAAGCTGCTGGCCAAATGCAACCCCAAAGCTGGACGCAGGGCGAGCAAAGCACACAGAATATACCTAAACGACTGACCGCAAAACAACAGCAACAACAGTAAATGTAACACTGCACCAGCATCTAATAATATATATAGTAAAATATAGAAAAATAAAATAATAATAAGCCGCAGCAACGAAGGCAAAGCAACTCAACTCAACTCAATTGCAACGCCACTCAACGAACTCAATGAGCCCAACTTGTGTGCTATCAGCTGCCTGATTTCCTGACTTCCACTCAGTTAATATCACTCAACTGATAATAGCACGTGTTGCTGCATGCTGCCATCTCTTTCGCACGTGCATGCAGAGTGCAGTGCATTAAGATTTCGTCCAGCAACCCAAGGCTCCCCAGATGACTCGAGACTTGTTCTCCTCAAAAAGATTAATCTATTGCAACTGCATTTTTGAGTTTATTCTTCGTAAGAAACTTCTTTTTAAAAGTCATTTCTTGATCAACATTAAAAATACTATATGTACTAAAAAATAATACAAAACATTTTTGATTTTTGTCTCCAAATTTAATTTTTTAATTTATTATTTGATTTTATTTACCTCGTTTTTATTTTTGATCTTATTTATAATTGTAAGCCGAGTATCAATTTAGTCAACACTGTCAGCCTGACCTGACTGTGTGTGTGCGTGTGCGACAGACATACGCATTCCAACTGGCCAAAGCGAGTGGGCACTAGTGAGAGAGTTTGTAAGTGGGAGAGCGCCATTTGTGCGCCTTGTGGAGTTGCCTACTCATTATATTTGCCGGCAGCAGCAAGCATGCGCTCTCTGTCTGACCAGTGTTGACTGGGGCGCAGGCGGCGTTGGCGCTGACGTTGGCTTTTTTGTATGCCAGCAGCGACGACGCCGACGCCGACTCGACTTGGACTTGAGCTTCAGTTGTGCTCAATGCTCAGTCGCCACCTCAGTCACAGCCGCAGTCGTCTACAGAGCTCAGTCCGGTTTTGGAGCCGAACGTTGAGCGCGAATCGCGGATTGCATTTGCTTGCTTGCATTAATTGTTGTCGTTGTTGTTTATTTGTTAATGTCTTGCTTCTGCTGCTGGCTGCTGGCTGCTGCCTGACAAATCCCATTTCCCATAAATATCAGAGTGCGTCACTGTGCACGCGAAAAATTAAATAGCCGACGGCTCTCAAGTGAAATTTGTGTGCGATTCAGAAAAACAAAAATTACGAAAAGAAACTAAAAACAGATGTCGCTAAATAACACAAAATATATAATTTAAAGTGCCCGAAAGCTGAACGAGAATTGAACGTAAGTTAACAACACAATAATGTGATCAACATATTTTGTTTATTTTTTAATGGTGAACAGATAAGACAGCTCCACTACCCCCGCTAAATTAAAAATAAAATAAAATGAAAGTGAGCTCGAGACGCATATTCCGATCTGATTTCCAGGCTCAAAATACTTCTTATCGCAAACACACACAACACACAACAACACACATACACACAACAACACACACACACACACATGCAAAGATCAAAATTTGTATATATTTCTTTAGATTCTGGCGTCGGCACTGATAATAAAATTTCATGTTCGACGCTTCGCTGATTAGCTGCGCCCAGCTTTGAAAGATATTTTTGGTGTATTTTTGAGACTGGCGAGCTGGCGGAGTATTGAATTTGTTTAGTTTGGGGCATTCCCAATGCATTATTGCCTGTTTTGCCTGTGCGTTAGTCTCGTAAAATTAATATTGCTTGCCGCAAGGCCTGGCAGCGGACAACGAAATCATGTACAAGTGATTAAATTAATTAATGATATAGACACTGCGCAATAATGTCCACGCACAGCGCACAAGACCCCAGAGTCGATGAGTCGTCGAGTCGCCGAGTCTCCTCGTATCTATCCATCTGTTCATCCCTGCTCTTGCTCTCCAGCTGCTCCTCTGCCTCTTCCACGGGCTGTGTGGTGTTCCTGTTCTGCGCCGCATGATGCTGGAGAGGCGATCTTCCACACTAACTGGGCGCGCAGAGGCGCACAGATCGTTGTCTCAACTTGTCGTACACGATGTCTTATACGTGTTGCAACAATTTATTTCGCATGCCCAAATGGCCCGATCCCATCCAAATCGATGGGCATCAGCGGCGATCAATCAAGCGTACTAAGCTTCACGTGCAATCAAATGCTGCTCTGACCATAATCAATATTAGCTAGCTAAAAATAATACAAAATGCCTTATCTGTATCTACTTACCTGTGAACAGTCTACAGTCCACACATCGTATATAAAGCCAAGCCAGGCAGAATCTTGAGATGCTCTCTTCTATATACATATATAAATTATGGGAAAGATTTAAAGTGAGCTATCATCTATATATGTAAAATATTGCTCATGAAATTTGAATTGAGTTGATCAGTGGTAGGGCGTTTCATATATTCATATAGTGTATACTATATATGTAACGAAAATAGCAATTGATCGATGTAGAACTTGTGGATTCAGTAGATTGTGCAATCATGATAACTATAAATCTCACATTGAATTTTAAACAGACATATTCAAATAAAAATTCATAATTTTATTACTATTCTTCTATTCACATTTATACTTAATTTTCTTATTCATTTAGGTTTTCATTTACATTTTTATATTCATTAAAGTAATCCAAATGTGAAATATTATTAACCAATTGCAAGTTCTTTAAATATCGAAAAGAAAAAAAAAACATATTTATATTTTAATATCGCTTAAAATATTTTTACGACATGAAGAGACCATCTTATTATAATATTATTTTTATTTTAAACAGTGACTTACGAATATGAACTAGCTAAATGAATTTAAGTAATTTTATTTGTGCTAAATATTAAAGACAGAAAAAATCTATGCATTTCCAGAAAGCGAAATTTCAAAATTTGATTTATTAACAAATTCAAAAAATTGTAATCAGTATTGTTATTTATTGCACATATGTTATTCAATACAATTGTTTATAATACACATACATAGAGTCTTTAGTGCTTATCAGTCGTGAAAGTGGGGATTTCATTGGCATATTAAAAATACATATGTGAATTATGGAATTTTTTTATATATGATTGACAATGGGCAATAATCTTATAATCTCTATGTACAAGTATAATTGGAATCTTCTATTGATGAGTCAGTTTGTATATTAAAGATATATGTATATATTTGTATAAATTAAGACTTGCTGAAACGCTGAAAAAAATAACAACTCATTTGGCTCGCACTTTGTTAGCCAAGAATTTTTATGACTCGCGTAATTAGTTTTGTATTTTAGTCTACATATTTCAGAGATGTTTTATGGTACAGCTGCCCTCAGTAGAGGCACCTAATCTTCGTGTGTTTTCTCGCGTTTTAAGTACCGCCTCACACACACACAAACATTAAGGGAAATGCTATTAAGGCAACGAGTAACTGTGTTTTATATATTTCCAACTAATATCTGTGTCCAAAGTGCTAATTGAAGCATCTTGTCTCCTAGTCTCTGGTTTGAAGCGCGGGTCAAAGCAGTCAAAGTTCTTTGCTTTTGTGTGCTTTGTTTATAGTCTTCTCTTTTTGTTAAAGTTGTGAGAGTGTGTAAGTGGAAGGGAGGGAGGGGGACGGAGTTAGGGGTCTATCTAACTGTCCTGTCCGACTGACTGACGACAAGTGCCTACACCTCTTTCAGGTAAACTGTCAAACTGGAGATTGTTGTCGGGCCATGTTTACAGGCTTCGATGTCGAATTAATTAAACTAACTTGCAACCCCATTCAAGTTAACAACCAATGCTCCCACATACACACACACACACATGCACACTTGTGTGTAGCCTGCACCTCAATTTGTACTTTTCAAAAGCGAAATCCGACTTCTCAGTTTGAATTTTGGTCAAATGTAACCTGAGGCCTTGACTGCCCTCCTGCCCCCCGGCAAGCGGTCACTCGTCAGTTGTCCTTAGGCCACATTTAAAGCAGAAAGGACACAATCACCCATCACATATTTTACAAAAGCTGAGACATTGTCTTCTGAGTCTGTATGGGCACTATTCTTGTTGACTTTGAGATGGATTTTGAGTATAACATATTGTTTTGCTCTCCCCAATGAAACTATAGAAATGCTTACATTTCTTTTGATTATATCATTAAATTGAAATAATTGAAACGATTTTGCTAAATGTTCAGCTTATCGAATTGGTAAGACAGCTCTTAAGAAATATATATAATAATCTCTGTTTTCACCAATACATACCCTATGTATAAATATATACTCTCTGTAGTCTAGATCAAGCATTTTTGGCGGTGGTTTCCAACATTTATTTTGTTTAACAAGATATCGGAACTCAACTTACCCAATATTATGACTTCAAAATTTGGACTAAAAATCCTGGAGAACTGACTACTCAGTATCCTAAAGCTCCTTTCATAAAAATGTTATCCTAACCAAATCCAATACTTATGCTTATTATTATGCTCAGATCAGATTACTGATTATTACAGATTACGGATTACTATATCATTTAGATTTCATAGCTTGTTTTTTAAAATTATAATTAAATTTATATTCTTCCTGCTGTTCTTTCTTATTCTTGTTGATAATCATATTCGGAACATTTAAATCGATTGATGAATACATAAGTTATTCCAAAAAAATGTTGCACGTAGTACTGAGTATCACTTATAAGTATATTTACAGGGCACTTTTCACACAGACACTTTTCAGCATTCTGGTTACTTTTATTCGCAACAAGCTCAAGTGAAATTTAATTTCCTGCACATGTATAAAAGAGGTCAGATGTTGTATAAAAGCTCATCAGTTCAGTTCAGTTGGGCTCAGCTCAGCTTCCAAACGAGCACACGATACCCTGCCACCGCCGTACCGCCCCCTGTGGCACCCTGTAACGTGTGTAGGAGCTGCAGACAAACTGTTTGGTCATTGATTGGAATATTCATTGAATAGTTTTTAAGCTGATTTATATGCCATTGTGTGCTGTCGACAATTTAATAAATATTTAATTTCAACGCTCTGCTTCTAAATCCATACACATAAAAGATTCAATAAAGCGAAGACGACCAGGTGAGCCATGCCTGCACCTTCATCATGACGATGATGATGACGTTGCATTCAGCTATTATTAATAATAATAACGTGTACTCAAACTCACTCGAACACACACACACATAGGTACACACACTCGACTTTTGCCGACATCGTTGTCGTAATTTGCAAAACGCACAATCGCTTCCTATAAATCAAGAGCCACGTCTCTGGTTAAACCTGTTGTGTGAGACCCTATTCAGATCAAATGGAGCAGCGTTCCCTTTTGCCATATTTCACCTGGCGAATCATAAAAGTATTCAGCACACAGTATTCAGCATACAGTTTTCCGTATTCAGTATTCAGTCTCTCTGTCAGTGCACCCCAAATCCAAAGCCACAGACGTCAACTGCTATCAATCTCAGGTGAAACGAAACCAGCGTTTTTAGCGTTGCCTTCTATGCAATGATATAAGCCCCCCTTCGCACTCCTCACCGCCCTCTAAATCAGATAGCTACGTACCGCTCAAAGGAAAGCGGCCGTCGCAATAGATCGCACATTGCAGATAGAGGCGTGCCTGCCACTCCACTCCACTCCCGCCCCACACAGAGCTCTCTGTGCAGCAGTGGGGAAGGGCAGCCACGAAGACTACGATTCCCCGTGGCACATAACGGAATTGCGAATACTCTTTGTAGAGCTCATTATAGGATTATTTAGGATGTAGATGGCATATATAGCAAATCAATATATGTCCTTTATCGATCTAGACGAACGGCTAGAATATAGGTTCGTTAGGCCTTTCCAAAAATAGTTTGACATAGATCAGCAATAATCCCTTATACGAAATAGATGTCCTTAACGAACTGGTATACTTAGTGTGTTTGCAAAATATATTTAAATGACATTTTTGGTATAAGACTTTTAACGTTTATATACACTCAGAAAAACAATCAGACTGAATTTTAGAAAATCGCAATACTTTTGCTGCAAAGAATAACTCATATTATTATTTAAAATGTATGTGTGTAAAACGGATACTTGTATTTTCCTCAAAATCGAGGTTTTATATATTTATAAAAAATTTGCCTAATTTCTGGGATGTTTTTTTATGTTTACATAGAACTCTAGCATTACCTTTTTTGTTACTTATAGTTAGTATTTTAGAAAACCATAGGTAGATTATAAATTCATATCATTTATTTTGTAATCTTACGATTTTATGTAGATCTTAACTCGGATACTTTCATTTGGAAGTTGAGTTCTTAATATCAGAAAGGAGTTTTTCTGAAAAAAAAGAAATATTTTCTGCTATTAAGAAATATACGAGTATTTTTGAAAAATGGAAAGTAAAAGTTTCCAATTTTAAAGATTTGGTCGTAATAAGTAAGATTTTCTAGTTTTCAGTGCGATTTTTATTATAGGGCGACTTTCTAAATTTTAACTGAGTGTAGCTACTATCATAGATTTGCATATAGTAAATTTGACATATCTAGATGTATTCCAGCATAGATTTGATGGGAAGTGAATTTCATTCTTAAAATGTGTGCCCCCCTTAATCGTAAAGATAGTTTGTGCTCCGTGCTGCTACAGATAGGTAGCAGCAACCAATCATTATTTGTATGAAATATCTAGAAACATTCTTCAGCATCTCGTTCTCCAACTCCAACTGCAGATCTATGCACTCCACGCTGTTCTCAATCGTGTGGCCGAAGTGATGGCATTCCTTTGATTAGAGTATACAAAAGCAGAAAATCAAACAATGCGCTGCAATTTTAGCCACAAAGGATGAACGCAGCAGCAGCAGCAGCAGCAGCGCGTATTGGGCCCAGAGGAACAGATCGCAGTTTGAAGCTCTCAGTTTGCAGCTCTCGGCTCGCAGTTGGCAATTCGCAGTTTTTCCGTTTTCAAGTTTTCTGCTGTTTGTGCAACTTCAACTTCGAAGTTTCGTGGAGCGCCTTTAGCTGTTGTTCAGTTGTTATAAATTATAGTGCCGCATGCCGCATGGTTATGGCTCTGAGGCGGACACTATATAGTGAAACTTGGGCGGCTATAAAAACAAACCTGCCGCCCCCGCACGTAACACAAACTGTCCCTCCTCTCCCTTGCTCTCTATATATCTATATCTCCCTCTCTCTCTCTCTCTCTATCTCTCTCTCCCTCTGGTTGCCTTTGCCTTGGCCTGGTAAATATTTTACAGTGTACCGCTATAAAATTTGGTATTCCAAGACGCCACACACTGCCAACTGAGATGGAGACTGAGACTGAAACTGAGGCTGAGGCTGAGGCTGAGGCTGCTGTGGGGCTGCCATTACCACGTTGTAGGCATGTTGTAAATGCCAGCCGATCTCGGTGGATGTGCATGTTGTCGTCGTTGTGTGTGTACGTGTGTGTGTGTGTGCTGTCTTGGCCATAAAAAACAGAAATGAGCCCACGTTTAACATGGCGCATTTTCATTTGCTGGCTGGCGGCGGATCAGACAACCAAAACTCTGCCAAAAACCAACAACAAATCGCATGGCGAAATCAGTATAAAAAAACAAGTGAACTCGCAGAGAAATGTGTTTGCTTTTCATGATTATTTTTAATAAAGCAAAATTGTAACAAATTTGTCAGTTATAAATAACTGTCCAAATTTAAGCTGCCTTGATTGTGTTTTAAGGGTTCTTTGGTTTTTAGTAAGACATAGATTGATAGATCTTAATTACTGGTCTACTTAAGAAATACTTCTAGTTGGCATTAAAACGGTACATTTTTAGGGTATTGTATTTGAAATTGTTCTGATATAATTGATCGTCTTCTTTGGGTGTCTCTAATACAAATATACTAAAGATTGTTTTTTTTTATTGGGTCACATTACTATGTGTTATTTAATTATGATTATTCTTTAATTAGGCTTACAAACTTAAAAGCTGTTGACATGTTTTCCAATAAAAAGAATTTTTGTAGATTTTTGTACTCAAATTTCGTTTAATTCGATTGTCGTTTAGGGTGTCAAATTTTAGATAGAATTGGTGGTTTGGACTTAAAAGCGAACTCGACGTTGTGGACTTTGTCATATTAATGGCAGGCAACTCGCGACATTATTTGATGAGTGCAGCCAGCAACTGCAGCAGCAACCCACGCGACGGCGACGGCGATGAAGCGGGGAGGAGCAAATGACAGGGCAGACAAACAAAGCGCCGCCGTTGTCAACCAACAGGCAGGCAGGCAGGCAAAGGCAAAAGCACAAGCAACAACAGCAGCAGCAGCAGCGACTACAAATGCGACTCTGTGCTATGCTAATTACTGGACATGACGGCAGCGCGAACGCCTTTTGGAATCAACAGCAGCAGCAGCAGCAACAACAACAACAACAGTCAAAGGCAATAGCAGCAACAACAACAACAGCAGCAGCAGCAGTAAAAACAACCAACATGCGCCAGAGGACAGACCATGTGAACAAAAGGCGCAAAACGTTTTTACGCACACTCCACACAAGAGTCGCAAGCCGTCGCATTTACATTTGCATAAGCAGCCATAAACTTAACAGCAGTAGCAGCAACAACAACAACAGCAATAAGCTAGCGATCGCAGTGTTATGAAAAGATATGTATGTATGTGTGTGTGAGTGTGTGCATGTGCATGTGTGTGTACGCTGTGTACTTGGCGCTATTCTTTTTGTTACTTTGTATGTGTGTACGCAAAACCTTTGCTTTTCTGCGTATTTGTGCATATGTTTATTTATCTTTGCATGTGTACATATATATATATGTATATATGCATATGTATGCGTGTGTGTCAGTCTCTGCTAAAGTCGCACTGTAAAAGCACATTTCCTTATTTAGCAGGAAGCTTTGGAAGCTCGCTTCAAATGGCACTTAAACATTTAAGTGCCTGTAATAGTCTCGTCTGTATTACATTGAAAAGCTACAAATAGTGGCTTTTTGCTCATTTGTATCTGAAATCACAGCTTTCTTTCTGTAGAGAGCCTAAAGTCATAAGTTCATACAAACAAAGTGTGTATTGTCTTCTCTATTTACATTTTACTAGAATTTATTATTTTGTTTAAGCAAACAATCGAGATTTGTTTATCGAACTCATTAAAGCATTTAAGCGACAAAGAACGGGCTTTTTGTTTTTTATTCCCGGCTAGCGCGTGCTAATCTAATAGTGTTGGCCAATGTCCGTAGGAATTATTGCACGTGGACTTAGTTATTATAATTCCCATGGAATAATATTATTTTCAATTATAGTTTATTCGATTATATTTCTAAATATGTCAGGAATGTAATTGTGTTGACGGCTTCTTTTTTGACATCTAAATTAAGAACAAAAAATAACCCATGAAATCACGAGATAATTTATCAAATTTGGACTGGAATTTGAAACATTATCATGCTTTTTTTGTAGCTTATAAAATTTTGTATTTATATATTTTGAACTTCACAACTGGTTATACCTGTACCAGAAATGATGATAGGTCTATCTGATCCTATCTCGATCGCACAATTTATAACTTATCTCCGATCTACTAGTAGTGCCGTTAGTAAAAATTCTGATTTTTGCCAAGTTTCAACAAGAAAGATTTAAGACGGACCTTTTCTTTCATATGCTGAAGCATCTCAAATATAATAAATATTTAGAAACACTATCCATAAAGCCCCAGAATATATTATTATTTTCTATCTATACCAGTTGCTAGATTAATGCTAGCGTTTTTCTTTGCATTAGTTGTTGCCAAAAATAAGTTCCCATTTGCACAGATGGAGCTATTCTAGTTATCCATATCAATCACCCCTCCGACTCCACTTCACTGCCAACCAAACTCAACTCAACTCGCGTTCATTTCGCACAATTGTATCTGGTGATGACAGGGATGATGAATACTTCACGTTCCGCATCGCACATCATTAATCATCGGGCGTTGTCCGCTGGTTGGAAGATTGTTGAATTGGATTCATCGAGCTGCGGGAGAGCATTAGTTGGCCCGTCCCGCTCAGTTCCCTCTGAAGATCACGCCAATTCTAATTAGAGCTATTCAATAAGCCAGACTTTTAAACCAGTTTTAATTGTCTGCTTGGATTGCGGCAACTTCTGCATAAAATGGCCAAAAGATGACAACAACGACTAAAAATAACATGGCCAGAAATGTCAACTAAAATGTTTATTTTTTACTTATAATAAAACAAATGTTTGTAAAATCGAACACGAATCCGCAACTTTCGTTTTTCATCTGCTGTTGTTGTTGTGGATGTGGTTGTGGTTGTTGTTAGTTTGAAGTCTTGTTCAAATAAGAAATAAGCTGGCAAAAAGGTAGCCAGGTAGAAGAAATCCAGCCAAAGACTCACGATATTTGCGTGCCTTGGCGAAATTGAATGGAAGTCAATTGGTAGTCACGTTTAACTCCTTCGCCAGTGCCCAAGTGGCAGCCTCAGCAGTATTCAGTTCCATAGGCGGGCAGCTGTGGCACTCTGGTCAAATTAAATTGTTAGTCTTCGTCGGGGGCAAACAAAAAACAATAAGGTTTAAGGAGCATTTTTCCTTTGAGATGAACAAGCAATGAAATGCTTTTGGAAACGCTTACGGTTTTGCTTACCTCGGCATTTGCCAAAATTTTCCAAACAACCAAAAAAAAAAAACCCGCACAATTTTATGGCCATGAAATGTGACAAAACAATGACAACGACAACTGCCGCAACAACAACTGCAACTGACAACAGCAGCAGCAGCAGCAGCAACAGCAACAACTGACAACTGCAAGCGACGGAGGACAAAACCAAAATCACGAACCCGGAAGCAGCCTTTACCTTACTCTGTTTCACATCTCTCTATCTCTTTCTGTCTTTCTCTCTGGCTCTTTGCTGCTCTCAGCTCTACTCCTCCTCTTATAAGGAGCCGTTCATATAGTACCCTTTTATAGCGGCTAAGCTACAGATCTCCTCGAGATTCTCTGAATATTTTCCTAGTCACTCTTATCGCTCTTCTTTATTTTTGTGCCTATATAAGTATCTATAAAATTGGGCAACCGTTTCTCACATTCTCTCAGATTTTCTCAGTTTTCTCTCACCTCATACTCTCTTAGTTTTCCTCAGTATATTTTCCAGTCTCTATTTAATTTATTATTCTCATCCATCCAAATTTTTATTATTATCCATATCATTCTCAAGAAATTTGCTTGCTCTCTCAGGTGTAGCATCTATCTTCGGGTAAAACCATCTATAATAATCTTCCTATATAGCAACCCTCGGTTTTTCGCCTCTCTGCTTGGGATATTACATGTTTGTTGTTGCTGTTGCTTTTCTTGTGTTCAATTTCTTTATTTTCGACCAAAACAACCGCCCACCGACACCGCAAGGCGAAATTTCCGCTGAAGATCAGCGAAGAAGAGGAAGAAGCAGCAGGTAGGAGGTGGGAGATGAGAGGTAGAAGGTAGGAGTTAGAAGGTACTCCCAAAAGCAGAAGAACCGGTCGCTGCAAAAATTTGTTCGCGCTTGTTGACAATTGTCGTGTAAGGGCCCATAAAGAATTTGAAATGTGCAGTGATCATGTTAGCTGGACAATGGACAACCAGCCGAATAGCTTGGGGCGTGCAACACAGAAAGCGAGAGAGGGAGAGAGAGAGAGAGAGTGAGGGAGAGTTGGAAAGGGGGCAGAGAGCTGCACAACATGACGTTTGGCCAACGGCAGCCGCATTGTATGTCCGACTCTGGTGTAAATTACTTTAGCACAAACAACCAGCACAACAACAAAGACGTTCCATTCAGCCAGTTGGCCAAGTTGTCCAGATTGGCCAGGTTGGCTGGCTGTTAGGCAGTGTGGCAGAGTGGCAGGTTGGCAGTCGTGGAGTCGTCAAGGCGGCAATCAATCATGTGGCCAAGTGGCGGCCAACTAAAATGGAACCTGTTCGGATTGGTCGCCGTTGCAGTGCCATAGTTGATTGTTGCTGTTGCTGGTACTGTTGTTGTTCTTGTTGTTGGACAATACTTTTGCTATCCGTGTTAAATCTACAAGATCATTTTCTCAGCGCTACATAACCCATAATTTGTGATTGTTATAAAGTCGAACAGGCCAATCTTGACTCGAGCCGAACCAATCTGACTCCAGCCAAGCTGCAATCCAACCAACCAGTCAATCAGAGAGCCTCCCCAGTCTTCGTCCCCGACTTGGTAATAGACTCGTCGCACGCGTAATGAATTGAAACGTTTCTGAACATTATGAACGTTGTTGTTGTTGTTGCTGCTGTTGTTGTTGTTGTTGTTGCTGTTGTTGCTGTTGTTGCTGTTGTGCAGTTAAAGCTGCAGCAGCTAGTTGAACGTTGTCTGTCATCGATCATTTTAACAGTGCGCTTCAGCTGAATTTCGGTTTTGATACTTTGGCTTTGGCTTTGGCTTTGCTTTCTTGCTATGGAGAATCTATATCTCTTTTGGCTTCTCAGAACTTCAAGTGGGCCATTGTCTATGTGTCTGTGGCTGTGTCTGTGCCTGGGTCTGTGTGATTCTCCTGCTCCTTAGCTGATTTTCAATTTTTATGCCCAGAGCGAAAAGCGTTGACAGGCCACGCTTTCAATTCACTGACTGTGATTGCTGTGAGGAGCAGAATACCTCGTCTATATGATTTGTTGACTGTCTCACTGATGGTTGGTTACTCGCTTTAATTAAACAGGAAGCGGTAGCGACTTCTTTGCAGTCAGTTCGGATATAAATCTTGTGATTAGAAGTCCAACTGAAAACTAAATAGTTAAATTGATGGAGGAAATGCATATGGCTAATAGTAGCCTTAAATATCTGCTTTTAAACTTATAAATTATAGTTTTCCTGAATAGTAGATCAGACAGGACAGCAATAAAAAGCTGTTCTTTACTTACGTAAATGCTTTAGACAGGTTTAATTACTGAAAATAGAGCAGAACAATATTCGAGAATCATATTTTTTGTGAGCTAAACTTATACCATGACTATATCAAAGTCAGGTTTGGTAGCCAATTTCGAAATATAGCTTCATAGAATTACCTCGAACAATCTTTAACTATTTTCTATACAAATTTAGGTTAGTAAATGTTAATGAAACTGAATGTTTCAATATCATGTCAATGTTTATACAAGATGGAAAAAATCATATTTTTGTCAGAGAAAAATTCTTTTAAACTTTTTAATTTTTAGAAACTGTAATAATAATTAAAAATTAAGAAAGAAAAACAAAAATAATAAGTTAAAGTGCAACTCAGATCTCATTCCAAAGTTTTCCGTCACTAGCTTTATGGGGCTTAGTTGTCTAGCAGCGATGACAACAAGTCACCATTTGGATCATCTCTCATTTGGGCGACGGTTTGGATACATTGCCATATCAAACGAAATGAATCTCGTAAGAGTTGAAAGCTGTGGCACGAATTGACTGCCACACCAGCCCACAACAGAGCAGACCAGGCGACCGCCCGCCCAGCTCCAACTGACTATTGACTGTTGACTGTTGACTGCTGTCTGCCAATAGCTCTTCGATTTTCGGCTTTGAGTCTTTTGGCTGGCTTATCTATCAGCTGCAATAGCTGCCCCTGGGGAATTGCCATAGGGCAGATTGAATTTACAGGATCAGGGGAATTATACAATAGGTCCACTATCCAAAATATGCAGAATGCATAACTGCACTTCTCCTTGTCGGCTCCAGTCAAATCCCTTCCGTTTCTGTGTTTTTTTTTATATTTTTTATTTTGTTTTTAGTTGTCTACACGCGCATATCTTGAACTGTCATCATTTTCAAATTATTTCTCGTTGAATATCTAATCAAGATTCATGCATGATCGCGGCTAAATTGCTTCCAGGCAAGACACATAACCCAGCAACAGCAACAGCAACAGCAATAGCAACAGCCACCAGCAACAATGTATAATGCAACTAGCTGAGCTCAGGAACGTGCAACAGCGCACCGGCAACATGCCCCCAAAAAGTCAGACGCTGCCTTTCGGTTTGCCTGTTTTATTTTTTATTTTTTTCAACTATTTTCTTATAGCATTGTGTTTTTCTTGGTGCAGTTAATAGTGTTGTTATTGTTGGCCAATTTCTAGCTATTTTCCTTTATTTATTTTAATTTTTCTCTTTTGTTCTTGGACCAGTTGGATTTTGCTTATGCTGCAGGCCACTTTGTGTTTAAACAGGAATTAGCTCTGACAATTGTTGCGAATGAAATGAATCAAATGAATCTGTTTGCATTTACTTGCTTGTAATGATTATGACTTGATGTTGTTTTTATTGCACACTCATAATATGCATATGTGTGTGTAAGTCTCTGTGTGTGTGTGTGTGTGTACTTGAACTTTAACTCATTTTTATTTTGCTTAATTGAAACTAGACAGTGCCTTTAGGTAGATATGTAACTCAATTACACACAATGCGCGCCACAATGTTGATGACCAGAGTCAATTGCCACTGCTACTTGACTTGACTCGCAAATGCATTGCTGCCAATTGTTGCGCACAGGGTGCTCCAAGTTCAGGTTGCAAGCAGCGACTAATGTTTGATCTCTGCTACTTTATGTGTGGTAACTAGTTGAGTACTCTTGGCGTTGATTTATTTTGTTTATTTTATATTCAATTTTCTATCGTTGTTCTTTTTGTGGACAAATATTTAGCACTTACTTAAACTGAAATTTTGAAACGGAAATATATTAAAATCGGAACTGAAATTCTGAATTGGAACCCAAATTCAGAATATTTTGATCACGAACAGTCCGATTTTAGGCACGTCCACCTGCTGGCACCTCAATTTCATTACACATTTGAAAAACCAACCCAGCAATATGATATGTTTTTCCGATGTTGTTCATTTGTAGCTAAAATGCAAAGCGGTTCCTTGCCACCTGCAATCAGTTGGTCTCACACCAGCATCAAAATAATCCGACTGTAGTTTTCTGACGCATTTTTAAATTTGTTGTACTTTATTATAACCTACCAATATAATTAGGTACCAATACCGTAACCGAATACCGTAAAAAAAGTTTGGAAAAATACCAGAATATTTAGGGGAATTTTTATACATTACGTACCAGAATCGGAAAGTTATCGGTTCGATAACTTGGTTTAGATACTGTACATGTTGACTTTAGCTTGATCTCGAGAGATGAGGCTTTCTAAGGGAACATCTAGCTATGCCTAGAGGAAGCTACAAAGTCACATTTAAGAGGTTCTACTGCTCTTCTAAGATCTTTTCGCAGATGCTGGTGCAATGCTGCTGTTTTATAAAGTGGTTGTAAATGACATTTTTATTCAATTATCGCAAGAGTCGCGTTCGCTGCCTGGTTAATTTGATATTTGTTGGCTTGCGGCTTGCGGCGTCGCCTATTGTCGACAGCTCGCCACTTAATTGTTATTAACTTTCGTGTGACATTTGTGACTTTTGGTGTGGCATCAATTGACGCACAAACACACACACACATAACTCTATAAGGCGTCGCGGCTAATTGTTGACCCAAAGGCGGCCTCGGAAATTGTATTTATTAGATTTATTGCCAAACCCGGCAGCTCGGTGGCCAGCGCCAAATGCGCCACAGCTGTCAATTGTGGGCGTGCCACGCACACCCTCCACCCCCGTTCCCCCCTGCTGGGAACCCAATTTCGATCATAAAGTATTTATTTCTGAATAATATACGAGTACAATATAATTTCGCCTGCAGCTACGGCTATGACATTTTATTTCGCATTTCGCGAAAGGGCCTCCAAAATTTACGAGCCTGGTCAAGCGGCAGCCAATGTAAGCCAGCAACTGAGACAAGACCGCGTTGGCAATTCTAAGCGAATCGGAATCGAATCGACACGCCCCAACCAGCTCTCTTCCTCACCCACACTGGCTAACCGAATTTCGTATACCCTTGCAAAAGATTCCTTCAAGTTTATAAAGATGCAAATGATTATTTACACATGCGCTTATTTATATACTGTCCATATTTTAATTAGTCATTCAATTGGTAAACTTCTTTGTTGAAACCTGATATAGATCAACTTTTAAAACAGGGCTTAAATAAAAAATATTTAAATTTACATTTTAGATTGAAATTAAAGTCTCAAATTAAATGATATAAAAGTTAAAGTGCATAATTATGTTCAATTTTAAAATGAAAAAAAAAGAAAACAATTAAAATAATTGAAATATTAAATCTGTTTAAAAAATGCAAATATTGCGAAAATTCTTAACAAAAACCAAGCAGAGCAAAACTGGTTAAGCGTTAGAAGCTCAGCAATAGGAGATGGATAGAGATAGAGTTAGAGAGTGACAGAGATAGAGAGTGAGAGAAAGAGAGAGATAAATTAGATCCGCATTTTAAACTCTTTCGGCAGTAAACTATTTGTATTTTTATTTTTGACTATTTTTTACTAAACTAAATTCATGTATTTTTTTGTTTATTAAACTCTTTCATTATAAGTGAGTTTATCATCCAACTATAAGCATATATATTTTTTCATATATATTTACATTTCTATCGATTTCATAGGGATCGTATAAAAATTGAATTCCTGTGCACTTTTACCAAAAACTCTTGCAAAACTTTTACCAATCTTCTTATCATATATGAATAGCTGATAGAATTTATTTAAATATAATTTCGTTGAATTTTCGTTCCCAGGTCAAGGTTCTTTATTATTACCAAATTTATTTATTGAATAACAAAATTCCTCTTCGGCAAAGATCGCAAAAATAAACATATATCTCATATATCAGCCTAGGGTATCTTATATGCGAGAACAGCAAGAAGCCTTCTTCATACTTGATTTTTTATTTTTTTTTATTGTACACCCGCCTTTAAAAATGATTATCAAGCATGCAAATCTGTGGCTGCCATCTTCATGGCGGACTTGCATCGTAAATTGATTTTTATGCTTCTGTTGTCTGGCAAACAAAAAAAAGAATGAAAAAAAAAGCAAGGAAAAGATTGTGGCCAAGTCAAATAATGGAAACCTCTCGCAACTTGCAACTCTTTTTCAGCTGGGTGCTGCTGCTGCTGCTGCTACTCGTCTTAAGGGGCAACAACAACAACAAAAACAACTGGACGTAATTGAAATCGAAGGAGGAGGCAAGCGTTTGCGTAACTAGACCAGACCCAGAGCCCAGAGCCCAGATCCGACCCGACCCGGCTCGACTCGAACACAGGATGGTTCTAGTGCTGAATGGTGTGCTGCAGGACGAATGTCCGATGGACACAAACAGCCTGTTCCTGCAGCATCCCGTCTACAGAGATTACGCACAGCAGCTGCATTCCATTCAGGCGAAAAGTGTTGGACCCGTTGGACTGCTGTATGTGGGACAGCGGGAGTTGGCCGCTGCTGCGCCGCATGACAAGAACATCAACATCATTGGTGCAGACGATGCCACCACCTGTATTATAATTGTTGTCCGCCATTCGGGTAAGTTGTTGTTGCTGTTGTTGTTGTTGTCTCGTAAATTGGCTTCGTTTGGCTCGTTAAAATTCTAATCTCATGTTTCTGTTGTTTCACTTCTCCATTCAGGCTCGGGCGCTGTGGCTCTGGCGCATTTCGATGGCAGCGGCGTCGATGAGGCCGTCTGCACAATGGTGTCGCGTGTCCAGGAATTAGCACTCGGCTATCCTGAAGGACGCATTGAATTGCAGCTCATTGGCGGCTATCGGGACTCGCAGGGCTATGGTGAGGATGTTTTCTACAGCATTATGCGTGAGTATCACAAAAAAACACCTCCTGCAACATTTGAAGCGAATATTGACCAATCTCTAATCGCTTGCAGAATCATTCCACAAGCATCATCTCGAGATTGATTTGACGCAGGCCTGCGTCGGCGAGCTGAACACAATGCTGCGCGGCGAGATCAATTGCCCCATCATTTATGGTGTCGGTGTCAATATCAAAACTGGCGAGATCTTTCCAGCCTCGTTTCCGGAAAGGGGACCCGATCGACAGTTGCGCGATGCGCGCATCTTTATGGGCGCCCAGTCGGTGAGTGTTTGTTCAAGTTTATCTCAATTGGAGTGTCTCTATTTGCTTTCTCTCTGTTTGAAAAACAGGTGTTGGACGTTTATGATTCGACGCTGGGCATGCTGCGCATTGGACCCTTCAATTATGATCCGTTACGCGGTGCGGACTTGTGGCTGTCACAGACAGATGAGTTTCTGCTGCAACATTTGTCCTCCAGTCCCGACGTGGAGCCGCCGCATTTTGCGCCCCAGGTTCGTATAAAATCAAATAATAATTCGCCCGAGAGCTATGACTAATTGTGTGATTTTGATTAGATGCGTGCCACAATTAGATTCATACAGGAGAACCAGTTTCCCGCTGTCACCGTCTTCAGGGATAATCGGCCCCGTTATTATAGACGCGACGATGCCACGGGCTGCTGGGTTTCGGTTAGATATTAAAGCTTAATTTAGTTTGTTTAGTTGTTACGCAAAAGGAGTTGTAGTGAAAACATTCTTTTCAATAACGCCACTCTCCCCATACATCTATCAATCTGTACCGTACATCAACCGTACATCATCACATAAGGACTGCTGTTGCAAAAACAAAAATAACAGTTGTAAATTGGTGCATGTGTTAATTATTGTTCCTTTCCTCCTCCTCCTCCTCGTCCTCTTCCTGCTCCTGCTCCAGCTCCTGCTCCTGCTATGTTTGCCCAATTATTTTATAATCTGTAATTTCTACTACTATATAATCGTTGCTTCTGCTTACAATATATTTTGCAATTTAATTGTTGAGTTTAATTGTTTTTGGCTGTAATTGATAAACTCGATTAGCAATGATTCAATGTGCTTTTGTATTTGTATTCAGCCGGCTGCTTATCGAGTCTTGTATTGCATATCTCAAATATCAAATATAAATATTCTCTTTAATTGCCTAGATTCTAGATTGAGTTCGGATATATTATATAGAGAACAACTTTGGAATGCGCCTTATTAATGGATCTGAAAGTAAAACAATTTACTATTACGATGTATGCATATATGTACTTATACTTGTATGCAATTCTAATTAAAACAATTGAAGCGAAATATGAAGAAAATGAAAAGAAAAGAAAAGAGATTCTTAGCAAAATATATTAATCTATATATAAATATATATATATATATTATACACATGTAAACGAACATTTAAATGCAATCATTTTAGTTTGTAAACTGTAAACTGTAATCAAAACTTAAAGAAATTAAAAATGGCTTGGCTATTCGTAAATACACACCACAAAATTGAGTTTATTATTGCGATTTATTGTATTTTTCAAATTGTCAATAAATTCAGAGTCAAACGAAAGTTAGAGCTGTTATGCACTGCTAACGCACAGTTAGACTTCTGTTAAACTAACAGAGTTGCTCCACTCGCACGGCATTTTTACTTACATAGAGCACGGTCACATTGTTCCGTTGGTTATCGATCAACATATCGACAGTCGTGTCGTCGTTGTCTCGGGCTGAGTTACTTGGGTGGGCAAGTGAAACAACAAATTTCGAATTAAAACTTATTTCGCATTGATTAATTGCTTTATGATATAACTACAAACTACTGCAACACGTTCAAATTGGGTTGCGCTTGCGACGCAAGCACTTTGGAAGGACGACAAAAAGAAAACTGAAAAGACTGAAACGCAAACGCAAACGATTTCTAATCACACTCGAAGACTTTCTTTCTACTACACAATTACAACTACAATTACATCTACGCAATAACATCACACTGCTGACTGACTGACGGACAGCCAGCCAGCCCGAAAGAGGAAAAACGCTCAACAACTCACAGCTCACAGCTCATATCACACATAAAAAGTGTGCCAAATTCAGCCAACCGCCCGCCAGCCTGTCTGTCGCACAGTTTGTAAGCCAGCCACACGGCAGAATCAGAAATCAGCATAAAAACAAACAAACAAGAATTCGCAATAATACAGAACAGCAAAGCGGATCAGCGCAAAAAGAATTCAATCGGCTGGGCGCTTGTGAGTGGCTGTTGAGGAATATTGATGCACACAGGGGACGTGCAGAGAGAGGGGCAGGGGCGTTTTTTCTGAGTTTCGCTGTGGACAACGACGACGACAACGTAAGTTGCTTGGAATTTGTTAATTACTGTCTTTTTGCTCTCTCTCTATCTTTAAAGTAGACAAAACTAGAACGAGAATTATGTGTGTGTGGCAACAACGATAAGACACAGGCACACACACACACACAACACACACATATTCCACCTAAGAAAATTGGATTTTGGCAGTAGGCATGCCATGTTTACAGCTATTTCTCATGCATTTCGACGTAGGGTTGTCAAAGTACACATCAACGAAAAATAGACAACGCACTCGTCTTGCATTAACGGTTATCTGTTCGCTTTGCATATATGCATAAGTAGCATGTGTGTGTGTCTGTGTCCGTGTGGGTGAAATCGAAACTGAAGCTTTGCTAAAAATATTTGGTGACAATCGGAAGAAAAAAGAATTGTGCGCTGCATATAAATTGATTATTTTACACCATGACGATTAATTTGTATAGGTGTGTGAGTGACAGGCAGTCAACGTCATCTTAGAACAATGCAGTGACTTAAAAGTCTTGATTTATATATATATATATATATATATATATAATTATTTTGCGTGTGTGTGTGAGCACTTGAATATATTGATTGAAAACGCAAATGTCAAATGATACTTTGCATTTTATAGCTATTCGATACTGATTTGAATATTTTGCATATTGTTGCAGCGATAAAAGAATAGTAATATGAACGGCAAGGCGCCATTGAATGGTGGCGGAGCAACCAGCGTTGATTTGTACGTCACGCATCTGGATCATGTTGGCCCCTATCTGAAGGTGTACGGCCAGGCCAATCGGGATGCGGCCCTTATGGTTAGTCAGCGCATCGAGAAGTTGCTGCCGACATGCTTTGCCATAGACCCGAGTTGGTCAAATGAGCGCCAACAGGCGCTTCTCACGCCCGGCACATGCTGTGTGCTCAAGCGAAGAAATGGCGCCGCTCCCGGCGACGTGGAATATATGCGAACCCGTGTTCTCAGCGCTGGCATCGATGACAGCAAACACCATACGGGCAACACTCACAGCCAAATGCGCGTCGAGATTGAGTTTCTTGATTACGGCTACAAGCGTAACGTGAGCAGTCATGATGTGAGTCTTTGAATTTTGAAATCAAATTCCGCAGTTATCACATGTAAACTGATATTGTTTTGTTATTTTATGCATACAGCTGCTCTTCTCAAAGCAGCCGCAACTGCTGCAGAATATTCCAGTCCTCTGCTCGCAATATATTGTGCTGGGCATATGCTCAGAGTGGAATCAAAGCGAACTGGATGCGGTGAATCAATTGATGGCGAATCATGTCGTCAGCATCGAGGTGGATCCCGACCAGATATGTGGCCAGAAATTTGCCAGCGTACGCTGGAAGGATTTCGAGCTCAATGAGTTCCTTGTGGAGCAGAAGCAAATCGGTGCACCCATTGCCAAAGAGCTGATCATGGACCACTGCAAGAAACTGTGGAAGGCGGCCTCACCACAGACCAACCTTATCGAGTACAACAACAACAGCATCCAGCACACGAGCAACTCCTCCAAGACGCCCACAGACTTGGCGCGCGAACAAATTGCGGCACGCTATTCGCTTGCCGCTCGCCTCGACGTGCATCGCACGCTAGCCACAACGCCAACCAGACCGCTAAAAACCGCAGCGGCAAACGAGTATATACCACCTGCCAAGCAGCTGCAACAGCAGCAGCAGGTGGTGCAGCCGCCTCCCCAAATGGTGATGCCTACGCCCTTGGCTAATTTGGTATGCTTTTGATAATCCCAATATATATATATATCTATATCTATATGTATATCTATTTACGTTTTGTGTTGTCACAGCTGAGACATTTTCATAACCTTGTTGAGGCTATTATGATTTTGTCGTGCAGTTTGTAACGCATTAACGGAGACGTCTCGGATAACATGGTGTATACATTCTTGATCAGCATCACTAGCCTTGTCCGTCTGTTTCTCTGTCAACTAGTCCCTCATCAGTATTTTAGCTGCAGGCACCACATATATCCAGGTCGGGCGGATCGGATGTCTATATCATATAGCTGTCATAGGATCAATGATGATGAATGAAAATCTTATTTATTTAACAAGATATCTAAACTAAACTTACTCAACTGTTATAGTACTCTGCTCCTCGCATTTAGACTTACAACTATCGAGATCGAATTACTCTAACATATAGCCCACATAGGAACAATCGGTAGAAATAAACATTTTTATATGAAAATCTTTTTTTTGGCACTACTATATCCTATGACTCCATAGAAAAACCTTTTTTATTAAGGTATCTGAACCAAATTTGGTCAATGTGCATATTATTATGCTGCTCCTATTCAGCTTACCATATCAATAAATATATAGCGAACTTTAAATGTCGGCAATTTGACCCTGTTCTAAAATGGAATGTTATCTTTTGGGTGCCTAAGAAAGACATTCGATCTTTCTATTTCTTTAAGATTAAAAACAATCTTGTTGATAAAAGTTGTGTAAAACTCTGTTTTTTAACCAAGCGACATTGAAATAATTTGCTTAAATCTTCGAAATAATTATTAATAGCCTTCTATTTAGGATTTTATATGCAACTTAAAAATAAAAACCCTTTCAAAGTTTAAAATAATATCCTTTAAGTAAATATTTGTATAATCAAGTGTCTCTAATGCTATTTTCATTTCAATTGAATTTGCAGACAAATGTTTTGCCAAGCAGCATTCAGGCGGCACCCGGCGTACATCTGGCCAATGCACAGAAGGCGGCGCCATTTGTCACGGCCAATCATCTAGCATACAACACACAACGTGCCAATTATTCTTCAACTTCCGAGCCATCGTCGGGGCTGTTGCCCACGCACAATGTTTACACGCCCAAAACTAGTCCCAGGCCACTGAATATGTATTATAATGTGCGCCTCAATAATCCTATGCAGCAGCAGCAGTTGCAGCCGCAGCAGCTGCCACTGATGCAGCTGCCCAAGCAGCCAGTGCTGAGCTATGCGCCCGCACCACGATATACACTATCGCAACCACCGCCAGCGTCTGCAGCAGCTGCGCAGAAGAAGCAACAAGTGCTGCAGCCCATCATTCCGGCATTTCGCACCACCAGCCTGACAGTGGGTCTGACCTACGATGTCTACGTGAGCTTCGTGGAGAACGGACCACATCTGTTCTGGGTGCAGCTGAAGAGCGCCGAGAACGACCTGAACGCCATGATGGGCCAGATCGAGCGTATGCGTCTGCAGACACTCATTCAATATCCGGGCGTGGGCACTGCTTGTGTGGCTCGCTTCTCCGAGGATGGCAATTGCTATCGTGCCTTAGTCAGCGCCGTCTACGGCAAGCGTATCCGTGTTGTCTATGTGGATTATGGCAACGCCGAGATGGTCACGCTGACAGATCTCTATCAGATACCTCAGGAACTGTTGCAGATCAAACCGTTTGCCTTTCGCTTTGCACTCGCGGGCGCCAAGGAGTTGGGCGCCCTCGATGAGAGCATGAAACGCATCTTTCAAAGTTCAGTGATATATAAAAACTTCCAATTGACAGTGCAGGCGGCTGAGAGCGTGGGCTCCATGCAAACCTGCCAGCTGATGCGCAATGTAAGTGATTCATTTACGTCTAGGTTTCCAACATATTTAAAAAAAACATCAACTCATCTTTCACAGGGCAACAGCAAGCTGGAGGAGCTAAAGATGCAGAAGAATTCGCGTCAGGCGTACGCCAAAGCGGAGCCGCTGCAAAATGATGACATCGTCGAGATACGTTACATCGATTCGCCCAACAACTTTTACGTGCAGAAGGTGAACAACGTGAAGCAATTCGAGCAGCTGATGGATGAGATGTTTGCCTACTACAACATCAATCAGATGGTGCCCGATCATCTCGTCCTTGGCGCACCCTGTGTCGTCAAGTGCGAGGGTGAATGGTATCGTGCCGAGCTGCTGCGCGTGGATGACTCCTCCACAACTATTGTGCGTCACGTGGACTTTGGCTATGAGGAGGCTGTGCAAAAGCATTTGATCGGCATCATTGCCGAGAAGCATCTGAAGATGCCGCGCCAGGCGATCAAGTGCTGCCTGAAGGGCTTCGAGAACAGCGAGCTGAGAGAGGATAAGATCACCGTTCAGTTCGAGATGCTCGCCGAGGAGTCGAACGTCAGTCGTCGCGCATTCAGCGTTCGTGTCTTTCGCATTGAACCCGATGGCCTCAATGTTGTCAATCTGCTGGCCAAGAATCTGAACGTGATGAAGAAGCTGTACAAGCTGTCCATGCCATTCGAGCAGTATCTCACCCTGGAGAAGGGTCAGTTCAATGCGAATGTGACACGGGCCGAGTCCATAACTTCAGAGGCAGCGCCTCAGCAGCTGGAGAAGGGTCAGGTGCTCAACTCGACGACCGTCGAGAGTGAGGATCGCATGCAGCTGCAGCAGAAGCAGAAAAAGAATGCCAACAACGAATGGGACAAGCACAGCTCAGCATCGGCCAGTTCAAAGGATACTCAATCGCAGCAGAGCGGCGCCAAGCGTACGGTGCAACAGCATCCGGCACGACCCGAACGCAATGGTGGCGTCGATGGCAATTTGGTTCGACGCAGTCGAGATACGCGCATCGACACCAGCTTCGAGAGCCACAGCACCAGCAGCTACACCAGCGGCATGAGCTCCCCGCGCAAGGGCAACCGCCAAAATGGACGCAATCGCATGGATTCGCCGCGTCTGCAAAATGGCGTCAAACCGGAAGTCATCAAAAATACGTGAGTATTGAGAAATTGGAATTGGAAGTGGCCCCAATCATCAGAAAACACTTGACTTTTGACTTCGTACATCACCCTTTGTTCATAAACTTAATCTGCTTGAATTTCAAGATAACTTAATTAATTGGATCTGAAAATATTCAACTCTTAGAACCACAGCAAGATTTTTTAGAGGCACTTGTTTCAATTACTTCAAAGTACCACAAGGAAGTTACTTTGGTATTCACGTTACTCATAATTGATCTTCTGCCTGTTAATAGTCACTCTGAAGATGTAAAACTTTGCCTGTCATCGACTAACTCCTTTTCTGGTCAAATCCTTTAAAAACATTTGAAGTATATTTATTAAATGTTAATTGTGGTAAATGCAATTCCATTTTTAAATAACTATTTTCTTAATGGCAAACCATTTTATTTGGGTGTCTTTTTAGACCCCAAAGCATATTTCTTCTTCTGCTAATCGACCTTTTGGTGACCCATTTCGGATCTTATGTTTAAATTATGATGGGTTTTTCCCCCCAAATATTGAGGGCATAAATATTCGCTCTTAAATTGGGTCAGATATATCTGATCTCTAATTATTTTCAATTTCGGCTTTCTCTTCGCAGTCGTTTTGCCAATAATCAGTCGCCACGCAAAGATCAAGCGCAGCAGCAGCAGCAGTCGCAGCGGAATTCGCCCAACCAGCGCTCACAGAATGCACCGCAGGGCTTCGCACAGAAGCCACAACGTCAAAAGTCCACGCTGGATGGCGGCAGTTCGAAGCGGTCGAGTGGTGTGGAAAGTGATGCCACATCTAATGCGGAGACAACAGCAGCTAAGGCGGTGCCCGCGCCCGAGCTGGAGAAATATGTGCCGCTGGACAAAGCGTTTGCGGTGCAGGATATAAAAACGCCCACCAAGGAGGCGGCCAGTCTCTCGTGGTGGGTATCGCCATTCCAATTTTACGTAGTGCCAAAATCCCTTGCTACCAAGTACGAGAGTCTGTTGCGCGAGATGCGTCAGTTCTATCGCCAGAAGCCCCATCAGCAGCTCCAGCTGAAGGTCGGCTCCAGTGTGGTTGTGCGTCAGCGCAAGGACAATGCCATAATGCGGGGCACAGTTGTTGCTTCCAATCAGATGGTGCGCAAATATCGCATCTTCTGCGTCGACGCTGGCAATATGTTGACTGTCTCCTCGGAGGATGTCTGGCAGCTGGAGCAGCGATTTGCGGAGCCACCGTGTCTGGCGCAACGCTGCAGCTTCGACCGAGTGGTGACCAATTATGATCATTTGTATATCGTCGATCGCATGGAGAAATTTGTGCCAGCAAATGCAAAAGTTGAATGCGAGTTCAAATCGAAACAGCAGCAACTGCAAAACAACCAGAACAACAGCAACAATAATAATAATAACACCTGCAACACATATATCGTTCAAATGCTGGTGAATGGCGCCTCTCTTCGTGATACTCTAATCAGTGCAAAGTTCCTTACCGAGGTCTCAGAGCGTGAGTCCAACAACAAGATATATGCTCAATGAGTACCCACAAATCTAATCTTGATTTCATACTTTTTCAGAGGTGCGTGTTAGTCTGTTGGCTGGTCAGCAGGTGCGTGGCAAATTCACCTCAATTCGAGATATGACCAACTTTAAGATACAACTCGAGAGCTGCAGCGATGTGAACTTCCTGTGCAGCTACGATGATGTTAAGTTTGTCAAGTCCAACCAGGAGATGGCCAAGGCCTTCAAGCAGCACTACGAGGGCAAATCGTATGCCCTAAATATAAAGCATGTGTGCGAGAACAACATGTGAGTGAGAGAGCAGCCAAACCGTTAACCAAACCATTCAACTAATGTATTCTTTCTATTTGGGCAGCATTCACTTGCGTCCTGTTATGCCGCTGCTTAAGGAGGAGCGCAGTCCCTTTATTTGCGGTTATCCCGTATTGGTTAATAGTTTTAAAGCACTCGTCGTCTATACGGCCAAGTCTTATCGGATTTTGGTCCAGCCCAGCGACGTGCAGGAATCCATGAAGCAGCTGCTGGACGATATGTTTGAGTACTACTCCAAGAAGGGTGAGACAAAGACAAGACTGTTGGATTTGCCCGAATATAGTTTGTTGGCATACTAAATGACCAATTCTAGATCCTGGTCTACTTTAAGCCACTTGTATTAAGCTGTTCCTTCCTTTCAGGCAAACAGCTGCGAAAAATTGAGAAGGATCAAGTTTGTGCGGCATTGAGCGCCGATGGCAATTGGTATCGTGCACGCATCCTGGCCAAGGATAACAAGGGCGCACGCCTGGATGTGCTGTACATTGACTATGGCAACTCGGAGCAGTTGTCGCGCGAAAAGCTCAAGCAGCTGGAGGAGAAGTTCTATGTGAATCGAAGCTGCTATGCGGTTGAGATCAATTTACCAATTGGTCGCATCCACAACGATGAGAAATTGAAGGCACGCCTCGCCAGCCTCTTGGAGGCGGTGGTCACAGTAAAGCCCATTGAAACACGACGCAATCATCTCATTGCCGATGTGCTCCTGTCCAATGGCAAAGAGAACCTGCTGGACAAGCTGAAGGCAGAGAAACTCATTGCGGGCAGGGATGTTGATTATATGCGCAAGCAGCTGGACAAGGAGAAGCCTCACATATACGAATATATTGAATGCGTCGACCTGACCATCGATGATGATGAGGAGCACCAGCAGCAGCGCAAGGGAGGCAAATCCAACTCGACAAACAGCTCACCGAAGCCCAAGAAGTCACAGCAGGAGGCAAAGGAAGCAAAGGAACCGAAGGAAGCCAAGGAGCCGAAACAACAGCGCAACAACAACAAACAGCCGGAACAGGTGGTGCCACCACCGACGGCGCCAGTAGAGCCAGTAGCTGCTGCTCCCAAGGCTGAAACGAAGCCAGTGGAGCAAGTGGAGCCAGCACCTGTTGAAGTTGTGCCTGAGCCGCTACCCGTTCCCGAGATCGAAGCAATTGTCACTCCTGTAGTCTCGCCCACGCCCAGCCAGGCAGTTGTCGCTGTCACACCACCACCCGATCCGTACAAGGACATGGAGACCGCTGTGCTGAGCCACTGCGATAATCCCGCACACTTCTATGTGCACACCATGGATGCGCTGCCCAAGCTCAAGCGTCTCACCGAGAATCTAATGATTGTGTCGCCATCGCTGCCACAGCTGATGGATGTTGTCAATGGCGCCGAATGCATCTCAATGTATTCGATGGACAAGTGTTGGTATCGTGCCAAAATACTCGATGCTGAGCTGATGGTGCTCCAGTTCATCGATTATGGCAACACCGATTGCGTCTCGGACGCCAAGGAGATCAAGCAGAGCCTGGGCAGCCAAACGGAGCCACTGTGTCTGCCCTTCGCCCTGCCCATTGCGCCCAATGGCACGTTGGAGTGGGCAGACGCTGCCAATGGCATCTTCAATGATTCGTACGAGAAGCTGCTCCACTATGAGTATTTGTCGCGAGGCGATTGCCAAACGCGCAGCTATGTCAATCTCTACATTGAGGGCGTCGATGTGGCCAAGAAGCTGATCGCCGATGGCTATGCCAAGCCCCTGGATTACGTGAATAGTGGCAGCAGCTGTTACATATCGCATGTGAATAGCATCTCTGACTTCTATCTGCAGCTGGAGAGCGACTCGAAGGCGCTCGAACTGATCGAACTGTATCTGGGCGATGCGGAGCAGCAGCTGCAGCCGCTGCAGCGTTTCGAGAAGGGCAGCATTGTGGCCGCCCTCTTCGATGACGATGGACTCTTCTATCGGGCCGAGCTACTGCGTCAGATGCCCGATTCGCGTTACGAGGTGCGTTTCATTGACTACGGCAACAAATCGACGACGGCCAAGTGTTTGCTTCTCTCGGAGCAGATAGCAACGGTGCCCAGTTTGTCGAAGCGCTGCTCGTTGCAGCTGCCCGAGGATTATGTTGATTGGTCTCAGCAGGCGGAGCTTAAGTTTGCCGAGCTTACCGGCGAGGGTGAATTGGTTTTTACCACACAACTGCTGCAGCCGGGACTGAAGCATGTCCTCATCCATCTGCTGTTGGATGAGGAGAATGTGTTGGATCAATTGTTGCCACTTTGCACGCGTAAGCAGCCCAAGCCGGAAGTGGTGCAACAACCAGTTGCTGCCGCCCCATCGAGTGGGGAGTCAAGTGCTGACTCCTCCGCTAGCCGTTTGGCCATTGTGACCCACGTGAATAGTCCCACCAACTTCTATCTGCAGTTCGAGTCGGACAATCAACTCGTGGACAACATCAGCGAGCAGCTGAACTCGGAGAACGCCAGTCTGCAGCCCAAGCAGGGCGTTGCCCAGCTAGCTGAGCTGTGCGTCGCCCAATTTGCCGACGACAATGAGTTCTATCGGGCACGCATCTTGGAGCAGTTGCCCGCCAAGCAGTCGCTGCAATATCGCGTCCTGTTCATTGACTATGGCAATCAGGCGCTGGTGGAAAAACTATTTGAGCTGCCGTCGGAGCTGGCTCAAGTGAAGCCACTGGCCGAGCTGCATGCTCTCGAATCGTGCGTGAACTTTCTGAAATACCCCAAGGAGTCCCGGGAAGCGCTCGACGCCCTCATCGACAGTTGCAATGGGGAGGTGGCTGTCGAGTTTGTCAACAAGACGGCAGAGCCGCCTTTGGTCCGTCTAAAGACGATGGACAAAAATGCACTCAACATACATGAGCAGCTGCAGAAGCTGCTCGATGCTGCAGCGCTGCTGAAGCAGGATAATAATAACAAGGAGTGCATCATATCACACGGCAACTCACCCAAGAGTTTCTATGTGCAGCTCAAGAAGAACTCGGCCGAACTGGATCTGATTGTGAAAACACTGCAGTCGCTGACAGCCGAACACCTGGAGAAGGTGTCCAGTCCCGCCCCGAAACTGAACGGCATATGCTATGAGGATGATTGCTATTATCGCTGCTGCATCCGGCAAGTGTTGCCCGATGAGAAGGGCTGCGAGGTGTT
The DNA here is from genome assembly GCA_035043785.1 of Drosophila planitibia. Lineage (NCBI taxonomy): Eukaryota > Metazoa > Arthropoda > Insecta > Diptera > Drosophilidae > Drosophila > Drosophila planitibia. The sequence continues at coordinate 1,566,226 of JAWNMS010000052.1, forward strand.
CCTCATGGATTACGGCGGCACTGTGGTCACCCAGCAGGTGTACACGCTGCCCGAACAGCTTTGTCAAATACCGCCACTGGCGCTCCACTGCAAGCTGAATGAAATACCCCAGGATGTGTCGGACGAGGAGCTGGAGACGGCATTTGCTGCGCTGCTGGAGCAGCATTTCGGTGAGGTCTACGAGCTGGTCAGTGAGCTCAAGCAGGAGGAGGAGCAGGAGACAACCCAGCAGGCAGTGCAATTGCGCATTAACTACAAGGATTTCGCAGAGGAATTGGCCAGCATTGTGGCTGGTGTGCAGCGACCGCTCGAGGTGGTGCTGCACAATTGCTTTGTGGTGCAGTACGACAATCCCAAGTCCTTCTATGTGCAAATGGAACAGGATGTGTCCGCGCTGGAACAGATGACCGATAAAATGCTCGATGCCGATCAAAATTTTGAACCCTTCACCCAGCTGGCCGTGGGTGCAATCTGTGTGGCCAAATTCCCCGAAGATGAGGTCTTCTATCGGGCCGAGATAGTCAAGCTCCTCGACGAAGGCAAGTGTGAAGTGCACTTTATAGATTTTGGCAACAATGCCGTCACCGATCAGTTCCGCCAGCTGCCCGAGGATCTGGCGAAGCCGCCGCGCTACAGCAAGCACTGTGAACTGGAGAGCGCCCTGATCACCAAGTGCGACGTGGCCGCCTTGGGTGTGTTTATCAACACTCGCTTCTCGGAGACGTTCCAGCTGGAGATACTCACCAAAATGGACGAGAGCGACACGCATGTTGTGCGTCTTTTCTATCAGAACACCAGCATTGCCGAGCAGCTGCGTCTCCAGAAACAATCTTAGAGAGGAGTATCCTCACGAGGCATACATCGCCTGAACATTAATCCATCCGCCAAGCAAAGGCGTTGAGAGGCATGCACGAATGCAGAGCTCTGATGCTACAGGCATTCTGACACACACACAAACACACACACACTTTTTACACACCCACACACACACAGACACACACTCAAGCATATTTGCAATATGAATGCAAAAGATTGTGATTAATTTTTGGCTAAAGTATATCTGTTGTATTACCTAATTTAGTTGGAACAAGTTAAACTTATTCTGCGATAAACAGAGGATTGTAAAAGCTCATGATTTTGCTATATATATATAGCCAGCAGCTTCATTGATTTTTCATGGAAAACCAAAATGAAAGCTCACTTTTAATTTCTTATTAATTAATGAAAAAAAAACATAATCAACAAAAAAAAAACGAATACAATTGTATAAGAAAAAATCGAACAAAAAAAAACGAAAAACATTAAAAAAAAACACACGTTGCATAAAACAAATCGAAAAAGGGCAACTAAAAAAAAATTTGTGAAAAATATTTAGATGCAAATCTAACTAACGAAAAGTTGTTGAAAGAAAATGGCAAGGGACGCGTAATTGCTCAATTATAACACACACAACACACACTTTTAAAGCAATTTTATATAATCAAAACTACCAATGGAGGGTTGTGTGCTGAAACAATTTTGGGTGGGTTAATTTATTATGATTATTTTGTTTTACAATTACTCACTTCTTTTTTTACTTATTTCCTAATTTTCAATGTTTATGACTTTTGTTTGCTCAATTAATTCAACTGAAGAAGTGAAAAACCAATTTTCTATCATTTATATTACATACTTTACATTCAAATTACTAATATTAAAAAAAAAACATTTTTCAAAAAAAAACGAAGAAAAAACACCAAAAAAATCAAAAACAAATACGAAGCAAAGACTAAAAATTAATGGAATATGGGGTTTGTTATATTAAAAACCTTGCAAAAACAAAAACACAATGTCATATTTTTCTACCATTTCTTTTTCATGTTGTAAACAAAATAAATGCAAATAAAAAGAAAACCACGAAAGAGCAACTGATTTGTTTTCAATTTACCTGCGGATAGCATCAACCGATCATTTTACCTGAGCACAGGTAGGTATTTGCTGAAGATATTTTCCGGTGAACATCACATTGCTACTGTTTTGAAAGGGCATTTATTATCGGTAGTCTTCTTTAAAACGTCTTCCCATAAATACCCAAAAGAACCGTCACTCAAACTGAATAGTGAATTTTGTTTGACAACTGTCAGTTCAGAAGAGTTTTTAAGGTCTTCACAAATTGGAACATTGTTGATAAGAATTTTGATTGCATAAGCCGACGTTCCAGCCTTATCACAAACTTAATATGTGCCTTCTTTTTAGCTGTAACATGAATGAGTCTCGAAATGAGTCGGAAACTCGAGACGTGATAGATTCATTATATCGAAAATGCTGCTGGTTGACATCGTCATCAATATTGTATCGATTTATTAGCACTTGATGGCTAATTGAATCCGAAACTGCTGCAGACAACAAAAACTAAGTAATAAAGCTGTCGAAATCGGAGGCAAAAACCGAGCGATTTAATTCAATACTAAGCACAGTGGGCTGCAATCACATTTGAATATCACTTTTCATTGTTATCGCCGCGCCTGCCACTGCACTGAGAGAGTGACAGCGAGAGAGAGAGAGAGAGTGAGATGAGTGCACAGTGCGTGTGAGAGTAAATCTCTCGTGAAATTTTCATTTTCAGCAACGAAAAATTACAACGCTACCTAGAACAACACGCTCTTCACCGCCGCCGCCGCCCTAAAACGGGCTGCATTATCATCGCCTCGGTGCTTTATCAACGTGGTTCGGCTCTTACAGCCGAAAGTGAGCCGATCGCCGAGCGATCGCAGTTCGACGCTGCGTTTGCTTCAATTCCAAGTTTGCGGTTGGATTGAACGGGTCGGTTCCGGTGATTGCGATCGGTTCCGTCTTTGGACAACGAAAAACAAATTCGTGTTAATTGAAATACGACTGAAATTTCTGTGAATCGAAGATATATATATGTATATTTTGGTGTAGTGTCTACTCGATCATTCAGGGTGCAATTTACTGGAAATTATAAAGCATAGTGCAAGGAAATGCAAATGTTTAAAATGTGTTTCCGGACAATTAAAATTCTAAAGGATAACGCATGTTAAATGGGAATATATAACATTTATTGGATTACCTAAGAGGTAAGTTTTCAAAGCGAACAAATTTACTTACGATCGTCAGACGTTCAAAGCCTTATCGGGGTTGTTGAGGGTTATCGTTATTAAAATGTTGTAGATTAACGGAAAATTGCGTCGAATGTTGTAGTTCTCTTCTTATTCTAATCAAAAAACTTAACATTGAGCTGTCGTTTATTCTAGGTCTTTAGTTAGTCAAGCTCGGTTTGACACAAAGTGCAGCTTTCTGTACAGCATAATGACATAAAACAGTTAAATTGATTTCAATTGAAAGTAGAGACGGAGAACACTGCGAGAATTTCTGGAATTTGAAAGTTGAAGCGGGCTTGTAAACACTCGTCTGCCAGGGTGGTTCTTAAAATACAACAACGCCTATTATGTCAAATGGAATATATTAAATAGAATAATGCCACAAAACATTTCATTTACAAGTTGATTTGAAATTTTAGTTGAAAAAATATTCAGCGGCTGGAGGCTAAGAAAAACTAGATAAAACGTTTTATTTGGTAAGTTTTAATGAGATTGAAGGCAAGGTATGTACCGCTATCTAAAGGTTTGTTTTTTATGGACAACCATTTAACAATGTTGTGTTTACAACACGAATCAGCTATAGGACTCACCTAGCAGGTGATGCAGAGTCAGAATCGTAGTGCAATTGCCTCTCATAAAACCTGCCACGTGCCTTATCGTCCATTGGCGACTAATCTTTGTATTTACCCACAAGTCAGCTATATAAGCTGTGCATGTTCTGGAGCGTTGGTGAACGTGAGTTAAGGTGAAAAAATGGCGACTAAAGTAGTTTTTTTCTTTTCTTTTTACATTTCAATATTTTATTATCTATGACTAAAAGAGTCAAATACTAAGATAAAAGAGTAATATATCTTGGAATTTCTGTATCACGTATGAACGCAGAAGTTGGGTTTTTTATTATTTTTTTTCTTATACAAAAATACAATTTGCAGTTATCATAAAGATTCTGAAAAGTTTATTTTCTAATATATACTTACTAGTTCTTAAAGTATTTCTGTAATATTTTTCAGAAGCAGTCAGTCTTTTTTTTGGCTAGCTGTTGTTCTCTGTGGAACACTGTAAGCTTTATCTATAAAACATATATTCATATATGCATATTTTCTTTCGATAGTTAGTTCTTTAATTAGCCCAATTGGCAATTGGCATTCTCGCCAATGGTCAGTTTTTTTTGCTGAAGCAGCGCGTTTTTTGTTTTGTTTTCTACTTGGAAATTCATCGTCTTTTTAGCGTCGCTGGGGAATGTATTCTTGATTGTGTTTAATTGAAATAAATGGGCAACGTTTTTATTACCGTTGTTGTTGTCTGTTGCAATCAATTAATTCCATGTTGTCTACACTTCGACTTTGACGATATTTTCGTCATCGAAGAATAACGGCCTAAATAGAAAACACTTGCCTTCGGAACAGAAATATTTAATTACTCTGATAAGAAGCAACTTCCACAGTACTTCTCTTTTGTACAGACATCTGGTGCACTTGACGTACTCCGATAAGATTCAGTTACGCTGGAGTGTTGCAGCGGTTAAAAAACATATAAAATGAGGGTTGCCAGAGGCAAGTATGCATCCTCCCCTCTTGTGTGCTTTTGTATTGTTTCAACACATAAAGTCTAAACAAATAAATCTTTATCAAACGCACACTGCTCAGGAAAAATGAAAATAAATCTTCCAAAGGGGGGACGGGGCCCCCACCTGTTGGGGCGGGTGGGGTGTGGAGGGGATGGGGTATACATAGGCAAACGAACACACACACATATATAACATCTCGTAACGCCCACAAAGTGTGACACGGGGAATCATAAGAGCACATAAATCCATTCACAAATGTTTAGAATGTTATTAAAATATTTGAAACTAATTTAAAGTTTCTTGTTTTTTTTTTTAATTTTTTTATATTGGATTTTTTATAGTTTTTTTTTACTGATCCCATAATCGCTTGCTTAACATCTGCCTCCGATCTGTATAGATAAATAATATTCCATACATATTTATCATTAGCCAGGCCGTAATCCATTGGCTGACACATCTACTCCGGGCCCAATATGAATTTCTCGTGCTATTAATGTTTGGGGATTGTCGAGTGTTGTATTTTTTTGTTTTGGTTTTTGGCCTCATGATTGAGGCTCATATATACACATAAATAAATATTATACAAATGCGCCCAAAGTGGAAGTGGGCATAGATTCGAGTTCTGATTTCAATAAATGAATTTTACCCCACCACTCGAATGTAAAAGGCGCGAACGTATTTGGCCCATTTGGAGGGCGGCTGGAGCGGCTGTGTCTGATCTGTTTTTATGGCTATAGAATTTTCCATTTTCCGCCGCATCGAGCTGTCGCTGTCGAGCATTAGCCCTTTTTATTGCCAATTCTATTGAATTTAAGTCCAACAAATGTCCGCCATACCCCAAAGATATTAAACACAAAAAAAAACCAAAAATTTGAATTGGTATTTTAAGCCGAAATGAATGAAAATTGGTTTTCTTTGTGTGCCATAAGTTGTGCAGTCGACTCTTGTCTTCTGTTCCTCCTGCCTTACAAATTTTCAAATTTAATTTAAATTTTTTGAACAAAAAACATGTATATGGCATATATAAGTATTTATAGCCAGAGCTCATTGTTGCGGTCGCTCTCTGTGTCGAAATGTGTGGAAATCACTTTAATTTTATTTTTTGCTGCTGCTTCTTTTTTTTCGCCGATTCTGCAGACTTCTCTAATGACAGAGGTACACACAAACAGTGAGCGACAGAAATCAGTCCATCGCTAAAAATTTGTTCATCATTAATATTATTATTATTTCTATACTTGTGTTTTATACAGATTTTACAATAATATAATTAATTATTATTATTATTTTTTTGTAATAAATTATTATTAATTTTCATAATTGCCCATATATCAATATATTAGTTATAAATATTCTCGAGCGTCGTTAAAAGGGATTTGAAGTATGATCTACAGAGAAGGCTTTCCTTGCAATATTTTATTATTTATGAGTCAAAAACTTGAAAGAGAATTATTTAACCCAGAATTTATGATCCTTTTAGAACTACAGAAAGTATAAAAATTATTCTTGGTCCATGAAATTTTAATTAATTGCAGAACGTTTTTGAAGAACTTATTTTTTAATACATTTGTAGATTTATTTATTCAAGATTTCTGGCATAAACTTTCCTCCTTCATGACATACTCAGGCATACTTTTAGCTAGCACTTTGAGTACACATATTCCTCAACACATATTGTCAATTGGAGCCAAGTGAATTTCTGGGCATATTCCAAAAATGTATGTCTGCTACTTCATCTGTTTCCCCTCCAACTCACTCCACCTACGCAATATTTACAAGGAAATCAAATTACTCGGTGGTTTGCTGTCTCAGCTATTATTGGCCAAAATGCGTCATTTTATATATCAGTTGGCCAATACTCGGAAAGGTTGTGATATATACATTTCCACATTTTATTATTGATCGGTTAAAGGCGCCTTTGTTGCCTTGTCTCTTATTGTTTATAGGGCGACATTAAAGCCATGCATTATTGTTTGCGACTTGAAATGGCTTGGCATATGTCTTATGGCGCTCAAATCGGATATAGAAATATAGATAGATAGAAGACCGACACACTCAGACACTACATCCATCATTTAGCCCCGTTAAGTTCTGCGCAAATAGGCCAGCGTACGCCATTTTGTAAGTGGATTGCGTCTTTGGCCATAAGTCAACATTTGTTAAGGCCATTTATCAAAACTTGTGTTGTTGGCCGACTCTAAGATATTCTATAAATATTCAGGTACATTTTACAACTGTTGCATTATACCTTATAGGAGTTTTCTTTATAGAGTGTAAACAATTAATTTTTTGCAATGCATTCTTGTTAACCGTTGAACTTGATGCTTAATTATATAAACTAAACTTGAGATTAAACAAAATATTAAACAAATACAATGTAATTATAATGAATGTCACAAAAAATATACGAGTACACCAAACCATTGTATATCTGATATATCATTTTTGTTTTGTATTTTTGTGAAATAGGTAAGTGGATGTAAAGACAGCAAATTAGTCATTAACAAAGCATTTGCAATCACGCAACTGCTTTGTAACAAAACTCCAAATTGCCACGTGCATTTTCCAAATGAAAAACGTAACCGAAACAGAAACAGAGACCGAAACCGAACGCGAACAGAGGAAAGCATTTTTTGATCGCATGACTTTACCAATTGCATTGCAACGGGTCGTGATAGTAGCACAAACAATTCTGAAAAGTGCAAACTATACCATTTTTTGATCTTACATTTTGATATCAATACACTTGCCCACATACGTTCATAAATATGGCATCAGATTATCAATTGGCAGCCACAGAATTCGGATTGGCAATAAATCAATTTACAGTTTGATTTTCACTGATTTTTTTTCGGCAAAGTGCTTTTCGTGTTTTGACACGATCCATAAAAGAAGAATGCCTTGCCGTATCTGTCTATATCAAGAATATGATTTATCGCGCGAAATGCGCAACTCGTTGTCTGTTTGATGTTGTATCAAGAGATATATAATAAATTTTCGGGCGAAACGATAAGATAACAGACAATAGTAACTTGCAATCAAAGAAACAACTAAGACTCGTTTAATTCGAATGACTCAGTCTTAAATAAATAGCAGGTGGTTTTTTCATTTTCCCCTTTTAATCTTCTTTGACGAACAACACTTTAAAGAATTGCAATTTCCGGCATGACGCGAAACAATAAAAGAAAAAAAAATCACTTGACAGACTCATCCCGCAGCTGTTAATCAGCGATTTTATAACCCAAATCCATTTCATATATGTCTGCTTGAGCTTATCATCCAATTGTTACAAACGTTTCTTACGGTTCGTATATTGAGTAAATAAAATAATGGAAGTGTATACAAAAAAGTGAGTATTAGGTATTTCGAGTATTACAGGGTATCTGTGTGCAGTATTTGTTGATTTCGTGTGCGTGAAAGCATAACAATCACAGCAGCAATAACATGACGTATACGTAATATGCGAGCCAAACACACAAAGCGAACATCACTCATACGCCGCATTGAGCTACGTTAGGTGCATTTTGCGAGTTTTGTGTGGCTTGTATTATTGTGCATAGTTCACAACTAATTCAATTTATTGCCACGCCCACTCAGCACCCGCCCCTGCGCATCACAGTTGCGCTTGATTGAATGTTTTGAGAGTGGGTACAATGAAAAACAACAACACCAACAACTGACAACATCCAACACTGACCCAACTTGGGGGCTGATCCTCAATGGCGCGGCATTGATCTTGTAATTTGTTAATTCGAAAATAATTGTTTTTTTGGTCAGGTGCGGCGGCAGTGTGTATATTTAGTTTTATTTATTATTTTGATAGTCCGTCAGGTAAATAAACACCAAAATTAGAAAAAAAAAGAAAAGAAAAGAAGTGATAGGCACACTACTGATGCTTTTATATATATATATTTAAACGAATTTATATTTATCTGTCTGTTCACAGCATGGAGCTGCCTTGCTTGCTACTAAATATCGTCTTCATATCCGTTGTGAATGCTATGCTGGCCTTTGGCACAACCAGCCAGGATGATCGCCGCTGCTCGTATGGACGCATTGAGAAACTGATGCGTATACGCTGCCACAAAATGGACCTCAAGGAGGTGCCACAAAACCTCAAAACATCGGTCGAGGTGAGTAACTGACTCATCAATTACCAGATTAGTGACAGATTCCGACCTGGCACAAGAGGTCAATTTGTGCCAATAAAAATCTCATGACCCAAACTTAATTCACGTCTCATCATATCCCCAGTGGACAGTACCCATGCCACAGTCACACACACAACAACCCCAAAACACACACACACTCAAAAAAGCGAAACCCTCAATTGAGCTTAATTGAAGCATAAAGAAGTTCACTTGTTGCATGGCATGAATAAGCGACTACAAAAGCGACATGAATATGAATGTGAACATGTATTTGAATATACATGTGTATTTGCGTGAGATCCCCGCCAGTTAAGATACACACTATCTAGAACTCAATTATGCTCAATTTAACAAAATTCTTGAATTAAGTTATGCAAGTTTTAAGCACATTTTCAAAATTGTTAACATTTTGCAAACTTTAAATTTATGTAAGCACTTCAACCAATGAAAATCCACTTGGGTTCCAACACTTCAAATGACATAGCTTCGCTGAAACTGAATCGAGTTTCAGAGTTTCGCATCTATAATCAGAAAAATAATCTTCGTGAACTGAGCCTTGGTCAAACAAAAATAAAGGTTCTTTCTTTCTAAAAACCGGAAATTTTCTTTCTTAATTTTAAGCTACATTTGTTTTTACAATCTAGAAAAATATGTCCAATTCCCAGATTTTTTTTTTCATACGTGTATACAGAGCTGTAACATTAGCTTTTTTGTTACTTATATTGTTATGAAGCATTAGCAAGTTAAGATTTTAGTATTTTGGGATTTCACTTTAAAGATTTTTTATGATATCTCCTTTTTAACTTTAAGAATTTTTTTCATTGTATATTTAAAAATTATTTCTAAAAACCGGAAAATCGGAATATTTTTAAGGTCAATTTTTTTTCTGAGTATCGATTAATACTGCATTTAAATTTTGAAAGACAGTGTTTTTATTTCTAAAATGTGCCCACTGTGCATGCATATATTCTCCAATTAAATCATATGCAGCTAAGCAAATGCTATAGGAAGCGTTGCAGTGCATGACTAGACTGTTTTGGACAAATATAAACCGAGAATTAAAGTCATCGTTTTTTTCAGGTACTGGATTTATCGTTCAATCGCATTAAGAAGCTCAAAAGTGGCTCGTTCCAGAGGTATACGGATATTAAGTTCTTAATGCTGTATGAGAACATGATCTTATCGGTGGAGCCGGAAACATTTGCACCCCTCACCTCCCTCCAGGTGAGCAGTCAACCAAAATCCAATTACTGTCAGCAATTAGTAACTAACTAACTCATTGCATTGATCGGTTCACAGGAAATTGATCTATCGAGTAATGGACTCACCTCGATTCCCATGGAGTTGTTTTCGATGCCCAGGCTGCGGAATCTCTACGTGGACAGCAACGAGCTGAAGGGTCTGCATCAAGAGCTCCAGACGCTGGAGAAGCCCATTCGAGCGCCACTCGAATATCTCAATGTGGCCAACTGTGAGCTGAACGACATACCCGATCTGGGCATACTGCCAAGTAAGTGAAAGAAGACCCAGTTGCTCACTGCATAATCAACTAATAATTGTGTTGTGTGTGGCAGATCTGTGGCAGTTGAATGCCTCGATGAATCCACTGAAGGAGCTCAGCGTTGACAAATTGGCAAATCTGTGCCATTTAAGTGTCATCGATCTGACGAGAACACAGATCAGCACCTGCGACTGCCACCAAGTGACGAACCATCTAATGACAATGGGTGCCAATCCAAAATATGTGCCCGTTTGCATGGGTGAGTAAAGCCAACGAAGTTTGCAGCTGCGGACAGCTGCATCTGTTTGCTGTTTTTGTATTTTGGCATTTGACCAAGTTTCTAATTCCATATGGCAGGGGCAATAGACAGCGATGTGTGTCCACTGCCCTACAATCGCACAGTGGACTCGTCAACATTCCGCGGTTGTTTGGCCAGCGCCGAGTTGGCCGAGACGCGCAGCCTTTGGCTGTTTGCCGCTGGCTGCTGCGGCGGCGTCGCACTTGTTTTACTGGGTAAGTGATAAATTATTAATTATTGTTAATTAATTATTAATTTACAAACTGTTTAACCCCCTACAGTGTTCTGCTACTGCGTGCACAGGTGGCGCAAGAAGCGTGCCAATCGTCGACTCAGCCAATCGATTGAGAATCGCAAACGAGTTGTGATATCGCCGCGAAATGCAACCAATAATCGATTGGAGGCTCAGCCCCTGCACTGTGATACTGCCTCAGCATGACAATAATAGTAACCATATCGTATAATTAGACTAGCACATATTTCTAAGTATTATTTAGTTGCCACTAATTTATTAGCCTAGTTCTAGTTCCTCTACTTAAAGTGTAGCTTTACTTGTCTAATATATCTAGCATATCAACAGACTACCTATCGAATTGCCATATACAAGTAAGAGTACCAAAAAAAAGTAGCCCCTTAAGCACATAATACATTTGGGCAGCAAAGAATCATTCTGCTAATATAGTCGCTATATAGTTATAGTTTGTACATATTGCTTTCGACTGGAGCAAATCGAAAAGGTGCCTTAGCCGTAAGCGAGTAAACCCTCCAAAAAATTATATACAAAGATGACAAACGTTTTTAATAAACCACTGCCAAAAATTGTTTAAAAATGTCTACTGATATTTAATACGATAACGACTCATAAAATGGGATTTCAATCTCGAAATTAGGTTTGAATGAGTTTTGGTTTTTACAATATATCTTAGTTAGCTCGATCATTTTCGCTTTTGTCCATAACGTAGCAGTATTGCTAAAGAATATGCTTTTTGAGTTAATATTGATATAATTGGCATATGCCATATTTGTTATTTAAGTTTTTTTGACTACTTTGTATCTTAAGTTCTATTTAATTTATATTGAAATTGCATGGCATACTTTTAGGCAACATTCATATTTCATCACCGTGCCGCCTAAAATTATGCAGTCAATTTGCGTCAGAAATAAATAATTAAAATGCATAAGTTGAAAGAATTTCTGCCTCTGTGGCAAATTTTCGATACATGGTAGCCTTAAGCTGATCACCTTCTATTATTGTTTACCTAAGTTGTACTTTTTTCTGTAACCCAATATTTTATTAGGGTGCGTAACGAACAGAGATTTGGTGTGAACATGAATAAACATGTCTGCCATAGAGCAGGTTAGAATTAGAGTGCAAAAGTCTTTTATTATTAGTTGCAGTTGCATTGATAACAATTGGAACTTATCTAAATAAAAACATCGTTCGATTAAGCCAATCGATTAACTAACTATAATTATTCATTCGTTATAATTATTTATTCGTTATTTTGAATACCTTAACAAATGCAACAAGTCCACATATAAATTCTTATGCAGTGGTTGCCTTTGCCCGTGAGAATCACGCTCTTAAAAAGCTGTCGCTCTTCATAAGCAAAGAGAGAGAGCGAGTGGTTTTAATCAAAATGTATAGTTTGCCAATTCATGTCTTTCGCACCTTTATCGTGCTCTCAATCTCTTTCTCGCTTTCTCTCTCTCTCTCTCTCTCGCTCGCCGGTGCAAAGTGATTGCCGGCAAACGTAGTCGAAACAGAAGAAAACGGGAGATACAGAAATGAAATTCAAGCGAGCATAATATGCAAAATTCACTTTTGGCGCCTTCCTCGTCGACTTGCCGATGCCTTCGTCTACCGTAACCATTTTGTGGTTGCTGCCTGACACCCGGCGACAACGTTGACTGCGACGCCAACAGCAGCCCCCCACGTACGTAAATACATACGTATATTGCCTACGGCATCGACGTCGACAGCGTCGTAGTCGTCGTGCGCACTTTTCATTTACTCGACACGTCGAATGCGCTTAGTTCAGTTCAGTTTCTCGTCGTCGCTCGTGGTAGGCAGAACAGCCAAACGCAGAACCCTCCGCAAAGCAATTCAGACAACCGACTCGCTCTCGTCACTTTACAGTGTGTGTGAAAGCTCAACGGGCCCGCCCCACCCACCGCCACCAACACCGAACATCATCCCCGCGAAGGACTCACTCCGCGTGTTTTTCGCAGTGTATATTCAACTATTTTAACTAACACACAAAACAAAAAAATACAAAATCAAAATGAGCAGTAAGTTTATCCAACAACAACATCAGACGCCAAAAAATGAAGTTATCACAGATAATATAAAAATAAAATACAAAATCAATGAGAATCTGTGTGTGTGTGAGTGTGTGTGTGTGCGTCTTATGCATGTCTGCTGGTCCACGTTATTGAGTTGAGGCGACTGCAGCTCTTCTCTTCTTTTTCTTTCTTTCTTTAATCGCAATTAATATTTAAAAAACAAATAAAAGCCGCAAATAAATTGCATTCTCATATTTCATAACGCACGGGGGCGCATACATTGCAAACAAGTAGATAATGTTTCATGTGTACCTGTTTTGTTGCTGACTATTTTTTTTTTTTGTTTTCCTTATTTTTAAGAGGGGAGCTCGCAAAATTGCGGCGACGACCTTTACTGACCTTCAATAGCATTTGCCTAGCCGCTGCCTGCCTGTGCGCCTCTGTGTGCATGTGTGTGTGTGTGTGTGTATGCGTGTGTGTATGAGTGCGTCTGTGTGTGTGCATGCAGAGCATTTCGCGCACATAACTGGTAAAAGAATAAGAACAAGAATAAGAAAAAGCAATACAAAAAAATACACATTTCAACAACGTCAGTTGTTTGTTTATACAAATTATGCGCGAATTTGCCTTTGAACACACACTGATAACGTTCACACTAGCTACGTGAGCGCTTTAGCGAGAGAGTGGAGCTCAAAGGCTCAAAGAGCCTAAGGTTTTGACTTGTTCTCTCTCACTCTGCGCTCAAGTTTATATTTGCAAAAGTTAACGGCATATACAGCGAGAGAGCGCGTGGTGAAGGTCAGTGCCAGTATTATTGACAGTGCTGTCACACTTGCCATTGATTAGTGCAAGCTGCGACCTATTAATAGACCCACAGAGAAACTAGCATCTCTCCCGCTTAGTTAGCGCCAGGCGGTCAAGCGCTTATCTTCAGCCTGATTACAATTTCCGCATTCGAATCTAGATTATAGGGGCGATCATCATTCATCATAGGCCATTAAATCTGTATTTGCCTTGGCATTTTCACATGCGCGTCGTCATTGTTAAAATGCATGAATAGACCGAAAAAAAATATATATATATATATTCATATTCTATACACCATTTAGATTATATATATACATTTATCTGTAGATGATCTGTTATTTTTAGACATCATTTATAAGCGTGCACATATATAGCAGACAGAAATTATGGCCGACGACAGGCGCTAACAATACTCAGTGGGTATTTCACAAATTTCGAGAAAGAACTTTTCCACAGCTGCTTGCTGCCCACAAGCGCCCAGAATGTTTGGCAGTAAACTAAAGAAATGACAAAGATACAATATACATATATATGTATATACTTTTGTATCTTTGTGTGTGTTGCTGTACCTTCTGCCCGCATAAATCATGAGACGCATAAAATAAGTTGGCTGATGCTTCTCCAGTCGAACAGCTCCCTTGCTGCGAACTGTGATTGAATTTCGAAAAACGTATCTGTATCTGTATCTGTGCGCTGCATGCAACAGTAGCCGAAGCGGCCAAAACAGCAGCGTTTTCTTGTCGCGCTACAATTTTATTTCACATTTTCTGGCTATTTTTAGTGGCCTGTTCCTTAGTGCGATACACACTACGCATATATACATACATCAGATACATATACATACAGTTGCAAAAATATTAATAGCGCCACTACGACACAAACCTTTAGTATTGAAATTTTTTCAAATGTTCATTTATAATATATTACTTATATATATACATTTTAGTTAGTATTGCCCCTGGAATTTTTTTCAATATAAATATATATTATTCTTAATTTATATATATTTTTTTCATTTGGAGGAAAAATAAAATCACCAGCCACGCACTTTATAGAAATCGATTATTTCTAATTTTCATAATTATAAGTGCAAATTTAAAAAATGGTGCTATTATTTATTTATTTTTTTAATAAAATTCAAATTTGTAATTAGTTTTAAAATTAGATTTTTTTCTTTCCAACTTTTTTTTAAAGAGTCTTCTTCCACTTCTAAAAACGTATTCATAAGTCTCATAAACTTACAAATCCAAAAACATTTCTTGTGAGAGTGGCGCTATTATTTTTTTCGCAACTGTTTATATATATATATATATATATATATATATATATATGTGTGTGTGTCTGCCAGATACATACGCGCTTCTTCAGATAGCCGCAACTCGTTTTGGATGTTGGCATTGCAGTTTTGCCGGCTGCCGGTTGCCAGTCGTCCATTGCTTTTTAGTGCCATCATTCGCCTGCATACGCCGGCTGCAACTAATGCGGCATTCACTGTTTGCCATTGGCAGCGGTGCAGAAACTGGTTTCCGTTTGTGGCGGAACTCTCGCAATATCATTGCCCTCCCATTGCAATTATCTACAACATTCCATTCATAAGCTTCTCTCATTCAGCTCGGTCTGAACGCACCCACAGGTCATATCAAAAAAGCTACGCCTCATTGAGCAATTACCGTTTTTGTTGTCAGCTTTCCGGGCATTTGGCCTTTTTTTGTGCTGCAAGTTTATCATCAGCTTTCTTTCGCCATCGACAGCTGATAAAGAGTAATTGTGGATGAGCGTGAGGGGAGAGCTGCAAGAACATTGAGCTTTCGGCTTCAGTCTGCATGCAGCTGCAAAGAGAGCTTTGCTTGAGCTGTGACTCGATTGGCCGAGCTGGAGTGGCTGAGCGAGCTTTTGTTACACTGCGCGCAATTTCGAGTGGGGTTTTCCACTGCCAAACAGTTGTCAGTCTAGTGACTAAATTAGTTTTTGTTTTTAATATTTAGTTAAGTAGATATAAGTATTATAAGAATATTGTCGGTTCGTTTATTCACATATATGTGTGTATTCCGTTGATGCCGTCTTGACATTTGTACAATTTCGACAGTTGTCTTTTAAATATAGACGCACAAGTGTTGTTTACTTAATCTAAATCGAAATTTATGACGCCGTTTCTTGTTTTTTATTCAAATTCTTTTTGATTTTAAATATATTGTTGTGACACATGATTTTTTGTTTCGTATCCGGTAAGTCATAAAGTTTTTAAAACCATTCTAGTTTCGCAAAGTAAATGATTTCATTTTTATTTTAGGCACAACAGCTCATTGCACATATAACAAATAAATAACATCTAAAGAACAGATAAAAAAATGACAAACAAAAAGAAAAACAACACCCCGAAGTCGCATTATTTTGCACCCACGCACACTCATTAAATCCGTCAGATACATTTTGTATATGCGAGCGCCACCTGCCGGACGGTGGCATTGGCTGTCACCAATGCATTCAGCTGCTGTTTAGCTCGCAGTGCCTCCGTTTCCATCCGTATACGAATGCGTAGTACAGAAGGTAGTTGTTGTTGTTGAAATTCATCTTCTGTTTTTGTTGTATTCTACATCTAAACGCTTCTCAAATACCAATCCGGTGCGCTTTCTAATGCTAAATAAACCAAACAGATTATTTAGCTAAACCGAAAAAAAACAACCAAAAACAAACCCAACAAAATGAACTAATAATGAATTTAACACAACTAAATTTAGTTGCAGCAACATGTACAAAAATTTTTTGATCGTAGCACTTATTATCCAACACGTACTTGTTTATAATCAGATTGAAAATAAATTTTTAATTTTCCATTATAACTCTAATGATGAATTTTATTTTAATTATTTTCTGTTCTACTTTTCTTTTTTACAACAATAAATGCATGGTTATTTATATATACTATATTTAAATAATGTATAATATATTTTATTTAAGTTTAAATTTGTATTATTATTTTTAAAGATATCAACATTTTTTTTAATATAATTAGATTCGGGGTTGATTGAATATTTAAATGAAGGCATACATTTTGTCAAATTATTAAAAACCAGTTTTTATTAAAAAATATATAAAATATTATATTTTAATTTACTTATTATTTTCGAGATAAAATTTGTTAAAAAACTAAAGAGACAAAAGATTAAAACAAAACCTTTTTCTGGTTAAACCAACTGGATAAAAGTAAATCAGAAAATTGTGAATTATTGTTTTTCTAATTCCACTCAGTTTTTTCCATTAAAAGTATATTTTAAGCCATCTTAGGCTTGACGCGAATATTATAAATCTTTATATACTAAGTTAATGGAATTCTTAAGAACATCAAAGTTGATGTTAAAATATCTAATCCATTTTATTTGCCATATCTCATAATTAGTCAAGGCGAGCACTAATGCTTATAGTGCGAAAAATTAAATATAATTTTGATATTGGATGTTTACGGCATATATATGTATAAATATATATACTATATAAATATATATACTATGTATATATCCAACTAAATGGATTCTGTGTGGCGTATATATATATATATATATGTAGTTTGTATATAGGCGACTAAATGCCAACAACGCAGAATTTCATTTGCTATCCAAGCAGATGCGCCTGATAAATGTTTTGCAATTCTTTTTTTTTGTGCATATTTTCTTTCGTTTTTAGTTTTGTTTCTTTTTTTGCAAACCAAACAAAATAGCCTAAATGGGGCGCATATAACCCAAATAATCGACACATTGCCAAAAACGCTGCATGCGATTGCCACATGCCTCGCCCACTAAAGATGTTGACGCAGATACTCAACGAAAACGCATATATATACAGACACACTCACACACACACATACAGCTTATAGATCGTGTATCTATATATATCTATATATAAACTATATATATACTCCTGCTGCTCGTTTATTTATAATTCATAAATTGCCCGCTGCCACGCTGCGAATTTTCTAAATGCCAAACTAATAATAAAAAAAATTAATAAAATGGAAAATGAAAATGGAAAATTATGAAAAACTTGTCGCTATGGCCAAGCTCCATTGTTGTAACTGTACTTGTACTTGTGTATTTCTATGTGTCTGTGTAGCTCACTTGAATGTTTCTAGCACTTAACTGAAAATTTATATGTATATTTTTAGACATATATATGTATATATATAGATATTCTTTGACTAATGCATTTTGGATGTCTCTCGCATGTATCCTGCAGAGTTCGCTTGGGTTACTTTGACCACAAATGATACGTACTCGCTGGGCGCCTTGGTGCTGGCAAATTCGCTGAAGCGAGCCGGCACCGCCCATCAGCTGGCAGTGATGGTGACGCCCACCGTATCGGAGGCGATGCGTGACAGACTGAAGGAGGTGTACAATGTTGTACAGGAGGTGAATGTGATGGACTCACAGGATGCTGCCAATCTGGCGCTGCTCTCCCGCCCCGAACTGGGCGTCACCTTCACAAAGCTCCATTGCTGGCGTCTCGTCCAGTTCGAGAAGTGTGTCTTCCTCGATGCGGACACACTGGTAAATACATAAGAATGCAGTTTACCCAACAATAAGAGATTGATCAACTTTTATTCCTCTTGACAGGTGCTGAAAAATTGCGATGAGCTGTTCGAGCGTGAGGAACTGTCTGCTGCTCCAGATGTCAGCTGGCCCGATTGCTTCAACTCGGGCGTCTTTGTCTACATACCCAGCGTGGACACCTTTAACAAGATCACAGAGTATGCCGTGCAGCATGGCAGCTTCGACGGCGGCGATCAGGGTCTGCTGAATCAGTACTTTGCCGATTGGGCAACCGCAGATATCAAGAAGCATTTGCCTTTCATCTACAACGTGACAGCCTATGCCTCCTACTGTTACTTGCCCGCATTCAAACAGTGAGTAGCAACTATGACTTTATGTGAGTTTGCACACGCTGGCAACACTGGCGAACATTCGACGCCAGATGCCTTGCCAGAGACAAGGTGCTGTGTGTATGCAACAGAAAATGCAGATTTGGCCAAATAAGAACGAAATACAAAAATTTATATAATCTGTATTAAATGCATACATATATTAACTTTGTCATATTAATTTCTAATATGTATTCATATTTATATATTATTTATGTTCATATTTATATACATATTAATATATTTTATATATATATATATATATATTATATATATTAATTTTATTATTATATTAATTTATTCTTTTTTTGTAATTAGTTGGATCTTAGAGCCCTCATAAAAACCATATCCTTTCTGGGAGCAATCCATTTTCAAGCCATTGACTTCTTATCTTAATTTTGAGTTTTTCTTAGCTAGAACTAGACTCATTTAAGTAGAAATAATTTAACAAATTTCGAGTTACCAGATAGTGTAAACGACATTGCCAATGTGTGTGAATACGTATTGTAAAATTGATCTCTCTCCACTAGGAATTAAATACACAACTGCGTTCAAAAATAAATATAACAGCTCTGCCAGCGTGTGTAATCAGGCCTTTTTACATTTTATTCACTAATATTCATATGTATGCATATTTCTATGTCATTAGGTTCAGAGATAAAATTAAGATTTTGCATTTTGCTGGCAAACTGAAGCCTTGGTTGATTCACTTCAATACGCAAACAAAAACCGCCGACACGCCCAACGATTACGCACATGCACAGGACCTCATCCAGCACTGGTGGACCATCTTCTGCGATAGTGTGCATGATTCTCTCAACGACAATATGGTAAGTGATCTTTATAAAACCGCTTTTCAACTCACACACAATTTTCAGTTTTCAAGTTGTATTTTCTTGAGAGTTTCGTTTCGTTTCTGATACGTCCAACAAAATAAAAAAAAACACAAACCAACAACTAAAAAACTTAACCAAAATCTGTCTGAATTTTAACCCCGATTTTGCTGCTGTGCAATTGCTATTTGGTAACAAAGCATAAAACGACGGATAATACCGATATTGCTAGCGTGCAACCAGAGGTAAGCTGATCCAGAACCAGCGCACAAATAGAACGCACCACTGTAGTTACGGCGAGGGTCACTCCAAATATTGTCTATATATATATCCAATTATTCATACTTGCGCACATTGTATACACATTCGATCTGTACGATATTTATGCGATCCTTATTATATTCATCTCGAAACACCAATTGTAAATAACAAGAGAAACTGTTGCATCGATTTATTTAGCTTTGACGCCCTCGTTTTAGTTTATTTTCTTCTGTTGCACTTTTGTGTTCTTTTTAGCAGCATTTCTTCAGTTTAGTTTTATTTTAAAGTTTACTTTGGCTCTACCCAATCCCCAATTGGCCTCCATTTTTCTCTTTCGTCTTTGCAGTCAGACATTTCAAAGAGTGGAGTCTTTATTTTTTTTGTATTCCTTCTTTTACGTCTATCAATGGTGTGCCTGTGTGCGAGTGTGTGTGTGATTTTGTTGTTGTTGCATTCTGTTGTGTTGTGTGTGTCTGTCTTTTTTGTGTTTCTCGAATTGGCATCGATTTGGCCAGGTGCCAACGGAATGTTTAGTTAGCGACGTCAATAAATTGAAATGATCCAAATGGCATGCAAATTGAGATTGCCAATTTACTGAGGCGTTCTTTTATTCAAAATAATTAGGCACCAAGTCAACGATATATAATATCAAAATTGATTTTAAGTCTTACTACACTGAGCGAATAGTTTACCCAGAAACTGGTCATTCAAACTTGTTAGTTGTAGTGTTGTTGTTCCCCTCCCCTTATGTGTTCGTTGCTCCATTTTATTTTTGTATCTTTTAGTTTTATGATTTTATGCTTTTAAGTTTTTAAGTTTTTTTAAAATTTATTATTTGATTTTCAATTCTTGCTTTGCGCTTTCTGTTCACAAAAATAAATAAATATCACAAATATCAAACCGCAAACTATCGCTAAAAAATATGAAAAATCAGTATCTTCGCTTAAACATAACGCATTCGCCGAGCAACACTGATAATAATTACGATGCGGACAGCTATTACAATCGGCAACAAGAACAACAAAGACAGCAATATGTGCCGCATGTTCGTGAATATCGAGATCCTTGGGCAGATTACTATGAGCAAGTGGAGCGACATCAAAATCAGCCTGAACCTGAACCTCAACCTGAACCCGTATCCGAATCCGTCTACGAATCCCCCAATGAAAATGCGATCGAGAACTCGTGTGAAACGCAAGTGCATGACGCTCAGAGGAGAAGATGGAGCCACAGTGAAGCAGGCAGACCCACATCACCATTACAGCCACAAGATCAACAAGAACAACAACCACCAGCACATAAACCAACCACTGCCAATGAAGACTCCAAAGCAATAGATGTAAATAGCAACACATGCGAAACTGAGCAATCACCCACCCACCAAGAACACCAACCAGAACTACAACACCACCACCAAAACCACCACCACCACCACCATCACGAGCACCACCCAGTGCATAGTCCAATCGAACAGAATGCGACACAAGCCACTTTAAATCATCAACCTCAAATTGAAGATGTTGCCGTTGCTGCTGAGGTAAAAACCAAATACGAATGATACGCGGGCGAATCTCAATATGCACCACAATTCAAAATCCACAACCACAACCACACCACACCCCAACCCCCTCCACTCCTCCACCACCCACTGATAATCTGGTTTAATGTCACGCTCATTGGTTTGGTCACAATGTGTCATATCTGTCTCTCTCTTTCTCTCTCTCTCTCTCTCTCTCTCTGTATCTCGTCTTTCATACACAACTCCTGCACAATGTCGCGTCGCGTTTCTCGTCCTGCGTCTCTAGTTTGTTGTCCTTCGTAGCTCGTTTGTTGTCCTGCGTCTATCTATCTGGTGTCTAGTTTAGTTGGCACACTCTTCGTCCATTTGCATGTCTATTATCACACGGTATTATCATTGTCCACTTTTGTGCTCATTAGCATTACCAACATTATGTTTGCACTTCCTGCTTTGTCAGTTGCTATTGCTGCGGCTGCTGCTGCTCCTGTTGCTGTTGTTGCAGCTGCTGCTGCCTGCCTGCGTTACGTGCATTTAATGATCTATTGATAGTGTTGCAGGCATTTAGCATTACTACACCCATTTCAGGTTGTGTGTGTTTCTCGTCAGCTGCTCCTTGGCAGTTGCAATTGCATTTGCATTTCTAAATCATTCATTACACTCAAACACACATCTCTTCTCATACACACACACACACACACACACACACAGAGCACACTTCATCTTTATGGTAAACAGCCAGAGGGGTTTTCTATGCGGACATGCGGTTATATTTGTCTGTCTGTTGCCAGCCAGCAGTTTGCAGCAACATTTGACTAGCAATTTTGTATTGTGTCATATTAACCATAAAACTCAACTAACATTTGAATGTCGCTAAAATGTATGAAATATAAATACTAATTAATGTAATTATTGTAATTAGCATGCACCTGTATACTGTAACTGTTGTACCCATTAAGCTTGTTTTCTCAACATTCAGTTAAGTTATTTACAAATAAAATTCTACTTCTGAAGAAGAAACTTAGCTGTAAATTGAGCAAACAAGCCTAATCAATATGTTGACTGTAAATATTCGTAGCACTGTTTAAATGTTTTTATTGCTGGCTGTTATTTATGGCACTTTTTTAACACTTGTGTTGCCTACTTTCAGGCTGGTCTCGCTGGCGCATTGTCGCAGCTACGCATCGGCGTTCAGCGCACGCCCGAACAGGAGCAGTACGAGAATCTGATGCGTCGCCAGTGTTGGGAATCGGGACAGGTTGACTATTCGGGCGCCGATGCGTTCGACAACATCTGGAAGAAGATCACGAAGACGCTGGAAGCGAAGCCCGAGAAGCCGACGGAGTCTGACCAAACTGGTAGTTCTTAGATACAAAATACTATATGTAGTGAGCAGAAGAACAAATCGTTCATCGTTTTGCTGTGCCCATTGACCAATCCCCTAAACCCCTTAAGCACACTAGCACAACACACAAACACAGAAACACACACACACACACACACACACACACACTCAGGCACACACCTGTGCACAGCCTTTGACACTTTAGCCGGTTGAAATACAAAATTATATCCAAGTGCTGTCAAGTGTCATATTTAATTGCTGCACACTTGTACACAGGCACACCCACTGCCACACACACACACACACACATGCAGTGGCCTTCTTAGCAGCAGTGTCTCATATCATGAAATGGAAAAAATTAGATATATATATATTTGTGTATATTTGTGTACGCGCAGAAATTTTAATTAAGTTTTCAAATTAAACTTTTTACACTCGTCGACCTCGCTGCTCTGCCACACATATGTGTGGTTGTCAGTAAGTGGGTGTGTGTGTGTGTGTGGCATACGACACACTTGGTATTTTGCTTTCAATTTTATACACTCACACTCATACAATACTTGGCACAACCACTTGGCTCAGCCACAAAACTTTCAAACTTAATTATATTTTAATTGAAAATTGTTGTACTTTTTGCCCACTTGAGTCTTAACTGATTTGCGGCATTCACTTTTCAGCTCAGCTGCATAAGACCCCAAACTCAACTCCTAAACACCCCTCATCCGTAATATTATTTTCTTTTTTTTCCCTAATGAAAAATGTGTGTATAAAGAATATTGAAATAATGATAATAATAATAATAAAAAAACAAATACATAAATATATTTAAAAAAATAACTTGAAAATGTTGCGTGCGTGTGTTTGTGTTATGTGTGTGTAAAGTTCCCAACAAAACGAGTTGAACGTCAACATTTTTCACAGCAAGATTCTTTCTTATACCTTTATGTTGTAATTTACATTGAAATATTGTCTACAAAATATTTATTCAAGAACACAACACAAAACAAAACTCTTCGTTTATCCACAAATTGTTTAAAATGTGCATTTTTATTCTAGTGTAAGATTTCCGTATGTTGTACCTCAATTTATTATTTATTATTGTGAGTTTGAACCATATATTTTCTATTGTTTTCAGTTGTTTATTTTTAAGTTCTCAAAAACATCACACAAGACCCAAGCCATCTCAATTTTTGAATCAGTTTCACCAATGGGGGTCATTTTCACTCAATTAGCTTCAATCGTTAATTGAAATCACGAATTTATCACCTGGCTTCATATTCAACTAGCATTAAATATCAAATTTCTGGACAATTTTGTGCACAATTAAAAGTTTCAATCATCGTCAATCATCAAACATCAATCCGTTGTCAATTGTGGCATCAATCAGCACTCATTTGATGCTAAGCAATTGACATGCCAGCTAAAAACCAACTACCCTAACCGCATTTTGCAGATAACGATAATACGATAGGCTATAACCAATTGCTAACTAAAACCGGTATCAAGCTGCTCCATGAAGCAAGACCGCAACTAACAGCCGCAGCGCCCTCCCGGTCTGCACGCACTTCCAGTCCAAGCACAAGCTCCAGTTCAAGCCTTGCCACTAACCAGGCTTCTGGCGCAGCGGAGGTTAAGGACAGCCCCGCAGCAGCGGATGCAACTAACAAACTTCCAACTAATGCACAGAAAATCGTCGCCGGCAATGCTGCTGAGCAGCAGCCGACAATAGCCGCAGCAATCACATCGAAATCACAACGGGTGCCACCAATGTCAACGCAGTCGGCACAATCGACGCAACCGCAACATATCCTGCAACCGAATGCCACGCCCACAAGGCCGAGCCGCCAGAAGGCGTCGCGTAAGTTTAAATAACAATTACTGCAGCTGCTGTTGCACTACAGCTGCCTGCCGCAACTGGCGACCAGGTCAGCAAAGATGAGGCCCACCCTGCTCCGACTGACCCTGCAACTGGACAACGAATCCGAGCCGGAACCCGTGCATGTCTAAGCCTAAGTACAAATCCAACTACAACAATACCAACACTACTTAATACTAAGAAAAAAGTACAAAATGCTGTAAAAAATTGCTTCAAAGGGTTTATGTAAATTATTTACCAAAATGCGCCTTAGATGAAACTAATTTGCAATATCTTAGCATAGGAATTTTTAAATATATATATATATAAATATATATATATGTATATACATATAAATTAAAGTGCTTGCTGAAAAAAAACACACACTCACACACGTAGAGAGAGAGATCTGGTCTCGACAACGAATTTACTTATACACAATTTAAACAAAACACAATTACACAAAACCAAAACTCCATGTGCCACTTCTTCCCTGAAGAGCTCCTGACTTCCGCTGACATTGAGGATGGCAAAGTTGAGTTCGATAAGGCGACCGGTGCGAGCACCAAGTACAAGTTGATCGAGGGTGGCTACGAGATGATCATCACGTCGCCCCAACCGAATGGTACGGTCAAGACCCAGGTGAAAACTTTCTGGGATCCAAAGCCCGTCAGCGAGGCTGATATGGCCAAGGAGCAGGCGAACAAGAAGATCATCAAGCAGCGTCTGGGCAAGGAGATACGCATCGATTCGAAGACCACCATGCTGACCCGCGCCATCGAGGGTGGCTACGAGGAGGTCTACACCACCATCAATGACGATGGTACGCGCAGCATGCGCACCAAGACCTTCTTCGATTCGGTGCCGACGGAAATCAATGAGAACACCAACACCGCTGTTAACAAGGTCAAGAAAAATGTGACGCGCAAGTCATCGGTGGACTCCACTGACTCCACGGAGTCAACCTCGCGTCGCATGGTCCAGAAGGTGCAGAAGAACGTCATCCAGAATGTTAACGATAAGCAGTCCAACTATCGCGAGGACACCACCGTCGAGGAGACACGTAGCGTTAGGCAGAACATTGAGATCACCGAGAATAATCGTACTGTGCGTAAGAATTCACTTCAGGAGCAGAGCTCGAAGATTCAGAGCATCACCGATGGCGGCAAGAAGAAGAAGAAGCCAAAGTCATCCGCACCTCCTCCACCGGCGGACTTTGTCCAGAACGACACCACCACTGTGTCAGCGAAGCGTGTGCCCGGCGGCAATGAGTACACCTACTCGACGCAATTGGAGTCGGGCAAGACGATTACCACCTCGAAGACCGTCTACGAGGAGGAGGAAGTGGAGCTCACCGAGGAGGAGATCAAGCAGTATAAGAAGACACTGAAGGACGCGGAGAAGCACAAGAACGTGACCAGCACCAAGAAGCTCAGGTCTGAGTCTGGCACCAAGAAGATCGTCCCATCCGAGAATCCCGGTGATGTCACCACCGTTGAGACCATCAAGATCGAGGGCGGCACCGAATACCACTACACCACCGTGACCTCCGAGGGTATTGTGAAGAAGGCAGTGAAGACTGTTTTCGACCCTGTGCCCTGCTCGAATCCCGATGATACCGACGAGGAGGAGATTATCGAGGAGTACGAGGAGGAGATTATCGAGCCCGGGGAGAAGACCGTCAAGACCATTGAGACTGTCAAGCAGTTGCCCCACAAGTTCGAAGGTAATCTATAATATATATCTTCAATTCCCTATCTGAACCTAAATACAAATATTATTTCCTTGGCGCAGAGGAAGTGACCATTACCCATGAGAAGAAGGAGAGGAAGGTAAAGAAGACCATGGTCATAAGCCAGTAAAGAGCTCTCGGCACAACCAACACACACACACACACACTGACACCAAAAAAAGAACATACACTCTCACACACACACTCAGACACACGCTAGCTTTTGTATTTGGCCTAGAAGATTGGATATCATGAGTACCCCTAATACTATGTATTTCAGAGCCCAGTTCAAATAGCTGCCGCTGGTGTTTGTATGCTTCTTGTAAGCTTTGTTCTAAATTATTTTGGCAGCTATTTGCTGCCCTGAAGCGAATTGAGAAAATATCATTTGTAAAATGTTTACACAACACTGAAAATTGTATTAAAAATTTAAAAAAAACTATAATTGTATTCAAATTAATTAACACTATATTAATAGCCCACTTTTGTTTATCAATAAAATGTTTTGAGTTAACGAAATTTAAAGTAAATTAATATCTAATTACGTTTAGACTTTGTTTTTGGCTTCTTGGCATTTTTAAATCTGCGACATATGAGCCAAAGTCCCAAAATGGGCATAAGAATCATAGCCAAGGCAATTCCAATGATATCCAGCAGATAGAATTTATACCAGGGTAGATTAATACCCTCCGATACCATATGTGGTGCTCCACGATGCTCAATAACATATTCGATCCAGAACATGGCCGTATCCATCGCACTTAGTGGTCGATCCCGGAAGATGCGAGAGGCATGCTTCATTGTATCCCTATACTTGGGATTCTCCAACAGTTCAGTGAGGGAATAGCGCAGCTCCTCCTCTGTAACTGTTCGGTAATCCACACCAATGGCATATCCAGCAACCTTGCCCTTATTTATGTTAAGATACTGATCGGCATAGACAGGCATTCCAAGAACTGGAACGCCATGATATACTGCTTCCTGAGTACCGAAAAGACCTCCGTGGGAGATGAAAACCTTGACATTGGGATGGGCCAGAATATCACTTTGTGGCATCCACTTCTGCACCATCACATTAGCTGGCTTATTCGGCAATTTGTCATCTTCAAATTTCCACAGGATGCGCTGTTTCAAGCTTCTGAAAACATCGAGGAATATCTTCAGCTTCTCAGGGGGAAACTCAGAACTTTTCACTTGTGATCCTATGGAAAAACTTGTTAAACAAGGCCAAGATTAGAAAATTATAGTTGAAACTAACCCAGACTGAAGTAGATGGCTCCATGCTCAGCTTCATCCAAGAACTTTTGCATTTCAGTGGGCAATGGTTGAGCTGGCTTTATATGAAGTCCTCCCACGGGAATCATATTGAATGAAAGGGGCCTAGGAGCCTCCAGAGGCATATATGTATTCAGCAATATGGCGGATATGTTGCGCTCTAGTTGCTTGATAGTGGGCAACTTATCGAAGTGCTTGGAAAAGTGTCGGTTCAGAATTTCATCCTGGGCAGGATAGTACCAGAATAGGCGCACAAGCTCTTCAGTCAGCGAGCAGTAAACATTATCAATACGTTCCAAAAGCGACATCCGATCTGTGTATGGTTTCCATCCGTGTGCCACATAAGACCAAGGAGTCACTACGCCCACCAAGGAACTCATATAGTTGGCAAAAGTGAAGGTGAATATGTCTATCACGGGTATTTGGTATAGATGGCCCAGAAAGAGGGCGCCCTCATTGAAGAACTGCTCCACTAACAGTAAATCGTATTTGTCATCTTTATCCTTGGCATGAATTAGGTTCAACACTTCCTGCTGCTCGAAAGCAAAGTTCGTACTCTCTAAGCCCATAATATAAAACAACTTGAGGAGCTTTAGCGTGGGAACATTGGTAAGTTCCACCACCGAGTTGATCTTGGTCGTCTCCAAAACTGCACATTGTATTATTTATTAAGAGTTGATGAATGTCTTAGATATTTTGCGCATTTACCTGTGGGCCAAAAGTTGTATTGAGGAATTAGAACCTCAGTATAATTTGATCCCAGATTCTCATTGGCCAATGTGAATGGTGTGATGAAGGTCACCTCATGTCCTCGCTGCACCAGCTCCCTTATAATGGCATTTGTCATCATGAAATGACTCCTGCCGGGAAAGAAAAATGCAGCCAGTATTCGAGATCCAGCTCCAATCTCCAAATGCTGCAGTGCCACAAAGCCCAGCAGCAGGCATTTTAAAGCACTCTTCGGTTGCTGTTGGTCAAGTTAATAGTATCAATAAGACAGTTCACTTAATCTAGGCAACTAAAAGCCAAACTCTGCTGTGTAGTTCACATCTTATTGTTGAATATATTAATATTTTCCATTACAGTGCCAACTGCTTAAATGTTTAATTTCTTTAATGTATTTTTATTTATTATGTACAGTTACCATCCGTTCAGTGTTAAGTGCTACTATAAAAAGCTGTTGCTTTGATTAGATTAGAGGTGTTGCTGATATTTACTGATATGTTAGAAATAATTTTACATAATATTAGAATTTTACCTAATTTATAGTGTTGGAGCTGGAAACGCAATTGTTTTCTAACCAACGAGAATTACTCAAAGATATATAAAAGAGATTTGTAAAAAACCCTCTAATTAAGTTAGCTCTTGCTATCACCGATTGAAATTTCAGCATTATTCAACAATTTTTATTTGCTTCACTGTTAAGTGGCTAAGAGATTGTTACTGTACACTCAATTTAGTTTAATTAATTCGATAAGTTTCATTATTTCCACACATTCAACTCGTAAACACACCATTTTCGATTCTCTTCTCGCTGTTCGCAAATCGAACAACCGATTCAATCGCAGATTCAGAGACGACTGAGAATCCAGCAAGCATTTCAGCTAGCAGCTTATCAAGTTTATAAGCGTGCTGTGAAAAGATTACGATGTCAATAGATGCTAATTACTTTAATAAACGTTCCACTGCTTAAAGAACAATTTCACAATATTCAAACTAGTTAAAATGATGGGAGGAATCTGTAAAAACAAAAACCACGAGTTATTAACTACAAAAGGAAACTTTACTAGTGTCGTTTGGACTTTGTTTTTTGCTTCTTATTCGATCTAAATCTGCGACAAATGCGTAACAGCCTGTGTATAGAGTAAAGCACAATGGCCAAGACAATTCCAATGATATCCAGCAGATAGAATTTATACCAGGGTAGATTAATACCCTCCGATACCATATGTGGTGCTCCACGATGCTCAATAACATATTCGATCCAGAACATGGCCGTATCCATCGCACTAAGTGGTCGATCCCGGAAGATGCGAGAGGCACGCCCCATTGTATCCCTGTACTTGGGATTCTCCAACAGTTCAGTGAGTGAATAGCGCAGCTCCTCCTCTGTAACTGTTCGGTAATCCACACCAAGGGCATATCCAGCAACCTTGCCCTTATTTATGTTAAGATACTGATCGGCATAGACAGGCATTCCAAGAACTGGAACGCCGTGATATACTGCTTCCTGAGTACCGAAAAGACCTCCGTGGGAGATGAAAACCTTGACATTGGGATGGGCCAGAATATCATTTTGTGGCATCCACTTCTGCACCATCACATTAGCTGGCTTATTCGGCAATTTGTCATCTTCAAATTTCCACAGGATGCGCTGTTTCAAGCTTCTGAAAACATCGAGGAATATCTTCAGCTTCTCAGGTGGCAAATCAGCACTTTTCACTTGTGATCCTACGGAGAAACTTGTTAAACAAGGCCAAGATTAGAAAATTATAGTTGAAACTAACCCAGACTGAAGTAGATGGCTCCATGCTCAGCTTCATCCAAGAACTTTTGTATTTCAGTGGGCAATGGTTGAGCTGGCTTTATATGAAGTCCTCCCACGGGAATCATATTGAATGAAAGGGGCCTAGGTGGCTCCAATGGCATATGTGCATTTAGCAAAATGGCAGATATATTGCTCTCTAGTTGCTTGATAGTTGGCAAATCCTGGAACTGCTTGGAGAAGTGTCTCTGCAGAATCTCATTCTGTGCTGGATAATACCAGAACTGGCGCATTATCTCTTCCACCAATGAGCAGTAAACATTGTCAATGCGTTCCAAGAGGTACATACGATCTGAATAGGGTCTCCATCCGTGGGACACGTATGCCCAGGGCGTGACAATGCCCACCAGGGGACTCAAATAATTAGCAAAGCCAAAGGTAGACATGGTAATGATTGGTATTTGATAGAGATGTCCAAGCAGGAGGGCGCCCTCATTGAAGAACTGCTCAGCCAGTAGTAAATCATATTTGCCAACCTTGTCCTTGGCATTGATTAAATTCAACACTTCCTTATTTTCGAATGCAAAGTTCGTGCTCTCCAAGCCCATAACCATAGCCATCTTAATGAAAGTCAACGTGTCTAAATCCGTCATGTCCAGCGCTGACTTTCCCTTGGACATTTCCAGAACTTTTTATATATGATAACTGTTAAGTTGTTGTTAAAAGCTCCGGATATTCTGTTACTTACTAGTGTGCCAAATATTGTATTGAGGAATTAGAACCTCAGTATAGTTTGAACCCAGATTCTCATTGGCCAACGTGAATGGTGTGATGAAGGTCACCTCATGTCCTCGCTGCACCAGCTCCCTTATAATGGCATTAGTCATCATGAAATGACTTTTGCCGGGAAAGAAAAATGCAGCCAGTATTCGAGATCCAGCTCCAATCTCAAAGTGCTGAAGCGCCACAAGGCCCAGCAGCAGGAATTTGAAAGCATTCTTCGGTTGCTGTGGGTCAAGTTGATAAGATAGTTGGAATATTAATATTGTGAAATACTTGATCTATGCCGCGAGAAATCTAGTTTGTAATCACTTTTCTTATCTGTCGGTTAGATTGCTTGCTTGAGTAGCTAGTTGTATCGCTTGCGTGATTAGAATCATTATCTATAATTTGAATTATTTGGTTAAGACGTGCCATCTAATGTAACTTATATATATATATATATATATATATAGATAAGTACACGTATATGTTCTTCTATTTATAAATTCCATTTGTTGGACATCATTTTAAACGTTTGCGCTTAAAACGTTTGCAAACGACTGTAGTCGAGTGAGTTCGTCTACGATATACCCTGGATGCAGTTGTTTTATTGGCAAATATCCCTTTAAAAGTTTTGCACCCAAATGTGAGCAGGTTTGCAAATGCAAGTGCACATGACAGAGTCAAATAAAACTAAGGCATTTAAAAGCATTGTATCGAAGCAGTTATCGATAAAATAAAGCAAACTTTATGTGCGTCGGGTATACGAGAACCTATATTCCAAATTTTAAGTATCTAGCTGTTATAGTCCTTGTCTTTGTCACTTTGATATTATTTGTAGTTTGCATTTTAATTCAACTTATTTTAAACCTTTATTGAACTTGACTAATATTGATGTACGCACCATGTTCAGCTCACACGTCGGTTCTCGAGTGACCGACTCGCTTCGCGATTTCCAATCGACTGAGGAACTACTTGCGTCGGTACTACCTTATATATATGTAATATGTGAGTTGAGCCAGCTTATCAACTTGTGAAAATCACAAGTGTGTGTGTGTGTAAGTAGACTGTCCGACTTAATATAAATAAATCAGTCAGAAATCTATAGTGAATTTCATTTTCAATAGGCAGTTGGCAGATATTAAATTTTATATATTTTTGTTTATTAATTGGTTATTTATTGAGTAAACTACTTAAGTCAGAATTAGAATTGCTGATCAGTCCTTGGCCGATGACTCATTAGTTTTGCAAGTGTGTTAGAAATATACTGAAGCAAATGTTATCACATAGAACAGGCACACATTAAAGTACATACGTAAAATGATTAATGATACTTAGATTATTACATTTGAATTGATAATATAGCAATATCAATTAATAATTCAGTAATTTAATTCCCTTTGAATTTCATATGCTGTTTTTCGCTCTTCCTCAATAGGCGAATAGTCAACAGCGGGAGCAGAACACAAGCCAAGGCAATTACTATCACAAAGGCAATCACATCGAGCAGATAGAACTGATACCACTCGAGATCGAGTCCCGCGGAACGCATGTGTGGTGCACCCTTGTGCTTGATGACATACTCGATCCAGTAGACGGCGCTCTTGCGGGGCTGTATTGGACGATCGCGGAAGATGCTGGAGACGCGCTGCACCTGCTCCTGGTAGCTAGAATTGTGGATGAGCTGCAACAGCGAATTCCGCAGAAGATCATCTGTAATCGATTGAAAGTGCAAACTGATCGCATAGCCACCCAGCACAGCTTTGTTCATGTTCAGGTGCTGCAATAGAGAGATCATTTCTATAATATTATTAATAAGGCCAACTGAATACCTTTACCTGATCACAGTAGAAGGGTATGCCCAGCATGGGCACAGCATAATGGACACCCTCCTGTGTGCCAAATAGACCGCCATGTGTGATAAACACTTTGACATTCGGATGAGCTAAGATGTCCACCTGTGGCAACCACTTGCGTATCATCACATTCTCCGGCAGCTGACCAATCGAATCATCCTCAAATTTCCAGAGCACGCGCTGCTTGAGGGATCCAAAGACACGCAGGAACAGACGCAACATGTCCGCCGGCATCTCCTTGCTCTGCACATTACTGCCTGTAGTGAGAGAGAGTGAGAGAAAGTTGAGCTGGGAGTTGAGATAACCTCAATCTGTAGCTGCACCCTCCTTACCCAGGCTGAAGAAGATGGCACCATCTGTTGCCGCATCGAGAAAACTTTGCATATCTGCGGGCAACCGCTTGGGCGGATAGATATGCATGCCAGCCACTGGGACCATCGCATCCACAGTGGGACGTGCCGTTGTCAGCGGTGCGTGACTATTTAGCAGCATTACCGAGATTTGTTTCTCCATTTGCCTGACCTTGGGCACATCAGCTGCGACCGCAAGAAGGAGTATATTTAATACCCTTTTCAAGGATATGAAAGTGTTCGCACTCACCCAATACATTTCCAAAGTGCTGCCTGGTAAGGTTATCCATTTTGGGAAAGTAATTGTACAGGCGATCCAAGTCCTCGTACAGTGAAACATACGTGTTTCTCAAGCGCTCCAAAAAGGACATGCGATCGGTGAAAGGCATAAAGCCGTGAGGCACAAAAGACCAGGGTGTTATCAGGCCCATCATTTGGCTCATATGATTCTCATATCCCAAGGTGCTGGTGGTAACAATCGGTATATTGTACTTGTAGGCCAGAGCCAGGAAGGCCTCCTGGTAGAATTGCTCTGCGAGCAGCAGATCGAAAACTCCCTCCGTCTCTGTAGCATGGATCAAGGACTGAACTTTGGGTTGCAGCAGCGCATGTTCCGTTGTCTTTAATCCAATAATCTCGAGCATTTTGAGAAAATCATAGTTCTTCATGCGCGTCAGATCAAACAGATGCTGTACGCCAAAGTTCAGCTTCACTGTGGTATTCGTAGATATATCAGTTGTCTGATAGGCCTCAAACAATATTGCTCACCATCATGCCAGAAATCGTAGACAGGCTCTATCAGTAGTTCTGTATAGTTGCTGCCCAACTGTTGAGATTCGAGTGAAAAGGCCGCAATCAACGTGACTTGATGTCCGCTCTCGATAAGCTCCCTTATAAGCGCCGTGTGCATCATATAATGGCTCTTGCCTGCATTCAGCATAATCTGTACATTCTTCAGTTATCCTACAGTGAAGCCTGCTTACCTGGAAACGCATACACAGCTAATATTTTAGCCCCATCCACTGGTCGAAACTGCGTCAGAGTTCCCAGTACAAAGCAAGACAAGACAAGTCTCAACACTTGCAGATTCATTGCCGAAATTCAATGAGAACTAATAAATAAATAAATGTAATCAGTATATATTGACTTAACGATGAATATTTCCTAATCGACTGATACGTGCCAATGTTCACATATGAGTGAGTCGCTACTCGAATCGCTATTACCATATAACAATGTAAAATTGTTCTACGTTGTTTGCTTACAGATCTTTTATACCCTATAGCCTCTCAAATGGTCGATTGTGTCGCTAAAAGTGTAAAGCGCTTCTGTTCAAATTACAACATTTAAGCAAAAAAATGGTTCTCTCAATCAATCTTGAAGTTACTTGTGAGCTTCCTTAACTCTAAGTTCTGCACTCTAAATTTAATTTTTGCTCATGTTAAGTGGAAAAGAATCAAATGATGAACTAACAAAGTTGAGAGTAGTTTACGAATCAAACATGAATATTAGACCTACAGGGTAATTTATACTCTAGCTTACCAGAATCCAATAGCTAATTTTGTAAATTACAATGACTCGATGAAATGCAAACCTGTTTGGAAACACGCTTTGCTTTGTACTATAATAATAATCTTCTACGCCACAATTATTCAAATTTTATAATAGATGCGAACAGGGCGTACAAGAGGTCAGCTGAATGGAACAATCAATTAAAATTAAATAAAGAAATTAAAATTGTTTTAATTGGTTTACACATGCGACTTTTTTGTTATTTTGGCAATTCCAACTGTTCTCAAAAGTCAAGGCCAAATAAAAATTATGTAGCATATTCTTACGATGGACAATAAAATTAATTTGCCAGACTAGTCTCAGAAAATCGAGATATTTAAAGCATACTTTTAGGGCGGGTAAATGTGAGGTCAATTGCTTTTCACAAAAATAGCTTCAACTAAATGTTTCGGGATTGTCAAAGGCCAAATCGCCAGGACCGACCTCATTTGAACTACGTCCAAGGATTATGCGGTTATCTAAGAACCCAGACACTAGTAAAACTTCGACAGAGCGATCGAAAATAGTTAAAATCGTCAATTCCGTGCTTCCTCAGAAACCTCACGGACGATTTGAATGTCCTTTAGCGAGTTGGTAGCCCTGATCTAGACAAATTTAATTTTCCCCGTTAGAATCTTCGGGTATAGCCAATTTATCAGTTTTAGTTACGTCGTTTTTCTTTAATGCTTGGACACATTTTTTGAATCCTTTAATTCCTTTTTCCTGGGACAACGTGTGATCTTCTGAGATCCTTAAGGATATGGGCGAGTTATGGCTTGCAAGCTCTCGTCAGACCCTTGTATATTCAAGCTACAATAAACATTCAACTTGAAGTCTATTTTTGCATTTCCAATGTAATTTATTGTGGTTTGATTTGTATTTTTTTTTTTTTTTTTTTGTTAATGCTAGAAGTAGGTGGTAGGTGGTAGGCATTAGGCATTTATATATATATATTTAAAGTATTATTTACTTCTAAACTAAATTTTATTGTATTAAGAATTGTAATTTGATAACGAAGCAGCTTTTTAGTCATACATAGGTAGTAAGTACTGTACATTATGCAATATTAACGATTATTAAATATTAAGTTATTCTTTCATTTCGCTTTATACAATACAAAAATCACATTCGATTTGTTTTTGTGTGTGTAAAATGTGTGTAAATTAATGCAATTATCGAATTAAATATATAATTTGTAGCAACGTACATTTTTGCTGGCGAATATCAGCTCGTTTTCCAACCACAAAGTACAAAGTACAAAGCACATTGCATTGAATTTTAATCTAAAATTTCGTTTTCAATTTGCAACACTTTTCATTTATGCACAAAGTTGAAGCAATTTGTGGTGCGCTGTTGGGGGCTGAATGTGGAATTAGGTTCAGTTTTGGGTGATGCGGGATGCGGGATGTGGGATGTGTATTGCTTAAGTTATTAGTCTATGCCTTAATCTAGGGGTTGGTCTCGGGGCTTAAGTGAAATCCAATTTATTGTGGCAGGCTGCAAGGATGCCAGGATGCCAGGACACTAGCTAATTATGGCTAGTGCTGGCTAATGTCCCTCTGTGATAAATTGCTGCTGCCGCTGGCGCTTTAGCTGAAGTGGGCAAATGTTGCACATTTCAACATGGCTTGCCTCTCGTGCAACTAACAGACACACAGACACACAGACACACACGACTTGCCGTATGTTGCGCCATATAGCAAGTGTGTATATATGTGTGTGTGTGCATATATAATAATATACATATATTTCATTGAGTGCGCCTGGTTTCCTTCATCTGGCTTTTTCGAACAAAACAAAAAGTGAACAGGAAAGAAAAACACGAGGCTGTCGTGATAAGTAATGCCAGCTCATAACTAAAAGGCCCATTTGGTGGTGCAGTGTCGCTGCTGTCCGTGCACGTGCTCGGAATCCGCTGTTCAGATGTACTTGGATATATAGCGCTTCTGCACAAGCCGCCCAGCCTTGCG
Source organism: Drosophila planitibia (assembly GCA_035043785.1). NCBI lineage: Eukaryota > Metazoa > Arthropoda > Insecta > Diptera > Drosophilidae > Drosophila > Drosophila planitibia. Next base: position 1,602,637 of record JAWNMS010000052.1, read on the forward strand.
CTTCAGTATGGTAAAGCGTATTAACTGCTAATCGCCGAAATGCGGCGACTGCGGCGGCACGCGTGGATAGAGCTGAAGTCAGATGGAGAGAGTGAGAAATGATTAGCTGATAACTTTTAGTCTGGCATGTGGCAGCTTACCCCGAGTAGATTGCGTGGCACGTAGCCCTCATCGCCAGTGGCGTTCCGTGCCCACCACCACTCGTTCTCGGAGTCATCACCCTTGCGCAAGACGATCAGCGGCTCGTTCACATGGAAGCTCAGCTCGTCGCTGTTCTGCGCCTCGTAGGAGAACACGGCGTAGACGTCGCCATTGTGCAGAATGCCCAGCTTCTCTTGTATGCCTGCAAATAAGAGATTAAACATCAGAATAGCTTCTCCTAAAAAGCAATCCTTTGTTGGTTTACTGAGCATCTCCAATTTGTGCAAACGGAAAAGCTTTCCATTTTTACTCTTTTACTGTCACAGTCTTTTTGTGTATACATCTACATCTGTAAAATAACTGAGCTGTCATTTGTGTACTTACTGTACAGGTACTCGGAGCAGCCATCGAAGCCCTCCTCATCCTCCTCGCACTTCTCCGCGGGCGTCTCATGATCAGACAGCGTTGAGGCAAACAAACAGGCGCCGCTCTCCACAAGAAATTTGACCATATTGAGATTATTGCAGCTGGCGGCACAATGCAGCGGCGTCCAGCCATCCGAATCCTGGGCATTCACATCGCAGCCAAACTGTACAAGGAATCTGCAAGGGATTAGAGAAAGTAATGAAGAGAGCCATTTCCATGTGCCCAGTTAAGCAACTCACTTGACTATGTCAAAGTGTCCGGCACAGATGGCATTGTGCAGTGCTGTGATGCCTTCATCGTTGGCAGCACTGGGATTGGCCACCTGCATTGCCGTCTTCTTCACCAGCTCCAGTTCACCTTCCAGGCTGGCATCTAGAAGCAGTGCCAACGGATCAAAGCTCACTCGGCGTGCCAGCTTCGGTTTGCTTGCGGTGCGTTCCTTGAGATTGCTGCCACTGTTGCTTTTGCTGTTGCTGTTGCTGCTGGTGTTGTTGTTGTTGTTGTTTTCTGGTTGATTGCTCATGCGATCTGGCTCATCCACACTGGAGCCACTCTGTGAATTGGTGGTGGGCGAGTGCTGCGGTGAATCGTTTCTTGCCTCAGCCTGTTTCGGTGCCTCCAGCTTGCGTGGCAACTGTTGCTGCTGTTGTTGCTGCTGCTGCTGTGGGCCAGGCTTGGAGAGGGACACACTTGGCGTTGCCTTCAAGCGCGGCGGCTGCTCAAAGATGGGCTGTTTGCGTATTGTCAGCGGCTTAGCCTTGATGGGCAAGTTGTCGTTGATGTTTAGCGATTGCAGGCCAAAAGTGGCCGTCGTTGAAGTTGCAACGGTTGTTGTTGCCGTTGCGCAGCTGCTGCTGCTGTTTTCGCTCTCTGTTGGCGACATTTTGCTCGGCTTGGGCGGCAGTGCGGGTCTCGGATCAGCAGCGTTGATCACATTGGGCGCGACACGATTTACTTTTGGGCTGTATGTTATCATTTTGGGTATGGCGCTGCCGCCGCTGCTGCTGTTGTTGCTGCTGCTGCTGCTGCTGTTGTTGCTGTTGCTCATTGAAGTGGGCGCCACGCTGCTTATCGGCTTTCGTGGAGGCACTGCTACCTGCCGCTTGCTGACTGCTAAATTGGATACGGCAATGGCTACAGATTTGCTAACTGCCCCGAGTGGCATGCTGTGCACAGTTAGCTGCTGTTGCGTATTGCGCTCCGATAGCGTCTCGCTGGTCACCGCAATCTCATTCTTCTTCGCCGACTCCTGTGTGTCCTTGACGACCTGCTGATTGAGCTTGTTGATGAGAGCCGTCGCGGAGCTGCTGCTGCTGCTGTTGCTGCTGCTGATGGATATGCATTTGGGTATTTTGCTGGCAGCTGCTGCGGGCGAGGTGGTTGCTATCGATGCTGTTGCTGCAGCTGTTGTTGTTGTTGTTGTTGAAGTGGCCTCAGCAACAGTTGCCGCTGCCACTGCCGCAGCTGTGCTGCCGCTGCCGCTGCCGCTGCTGCTGCTGCCGCTTCTCTGTCCCGCTTTTTGGGTCCCACCTCGGCATAAATGTGCGTGGTGCTATCCATGGCCTCTGTTTGCGCCTGCTTGCGCAGTTGCTCCGCATCCGACTTGGTTTTGGAGACAGGTGTTGTTGTCGTTGCCGTCGCCGCCGCCGCAGCAGCAGCAGCAGCTGCTGTGAGCAGCTTCTTGGCCAACTTGGACTCGTCGCTCTCGCTGCTACTTGCTGGCGTTGCATTGCTGCCACTGGGATAGTAACTCTGTCCTGGGGCCAGTTTCACATGACTGCTGTGGCTCAGATCCTGGATGAGCTGATTCTGCTGATTGGTGTTGGCCGTTGCTGCTGCATGCTTCAGCATATTGCCCGCACTCAGATAGCTGGCCGTCGACGTTATCGTTGACTTCTGTGGCGTGTGTATAAAGGGCTCGACGGCGGCAACGTTGACGCCGCTGCTGCCGCGCACAATTGAACGTTCGGCGGCCCGTCCAGCGGCAGCAGCAGCAGCAGCCGCTGCCAGCTGATTGACTTGCTTCTGCAACAGTTGCTGCTTCAAGGCAGCCACGCCGCCATGTTTCGACGCATTGGAGGCGGGCGGTGCGGATTTGCGTTGCTGCTGCTGCTGTTGCTGCTGTTGCTGTTGTTGCTGCTGTTGGGCGGCAGCAGCTGTTGCTGCCAGCAACTGAGCGGATTGCACGTGCAACTGTTGCTGCTGTGCAGCTGATTGCTGTTGTTGATGGTGTTGTTGTTGTTGCTGCTGCAGTTGTTGTTGTTGTTTTTGTTTTTGTTGCAGCTGCTGCTTCTGCTGATGCTGCTGCTGTTGTTGCTGCTGCTGTTGTTGCTGCTGCTGCTGCTGCTGCTGTTGGTGGTGTGTGTTTGCCTGCTTCTTGCGCTGCAGACGTGTCTGCAATTCATAAATGCGCTGATCCACCGAACGCAGCTCCGCCTGCCGTTGCTGCAGTGCCTCGCGTTGCATGTGCAAGCGGGCATCTTGTTGCAAGGATAACTGATTGCGATACTAGAAGACAACATTAATCAAGTGTTGAGAGTAAATATAAATGCGGCTAATGTTTAATTACGCTGAAGAAACAAACCAAGTAACACGTACGCCTTTAATACCCAACGCAAACATTTTTACAAATACTTCGGGCTTATTCTTGGCAAGTCGCTGACTTTTAAAACTCCCACAGACGAGAGCTAAACGAATAACAATTAGACAACAAAAATAACATTGCCTTAATATAGACTGCCCTATTAAGACTCTAATAAAACTTCTAAGCTTAAAATTAAAAGTAAAGTAATAATAATTCTACACAGTCTCAACTAGAACTCAGTGCTATAGTCGCACTTATGGCAGGAATCCCTCCATTAGTTTGCAACACATTTATTTATAGAGATATTTACATATATTCACGCATGAAAACAGCTAATTAGATTTTAAGCAGCTTTAACAACTCTCCAACTGCTTTGCCAACACATTGCACACACGTGCTTGAAGATGGCTTAAATGTTTTTACCCAGACCCAGAGCCAGAGCCAGACAACCAAAGTATTCAAACTACCTTAAGCACTGAAGGCACTCGAAAGTATTTATAACCATTCTCCAGTTGAACAAGTTGCTCGTGTTACACAGATTTAACACTATCAAATCACCTTCTCTTAAATGACATTAATTTCAATCTCACAAAGTTAAAGTATTTCACTTAGCGTCACCATTAAAGAACATGCCACACAAGCGATTTATGTGTCCACTGAAAATGACTGCTATTAATTATTCTACACTCATTCATTTTACAAGCAATTTAAATATTTTTTTTCAGTTTTCAGTTTATTTTCAGTGCATAGAAGAAGACCTTTTGCTTACCATTAATTCACGCCTCAGCTTCTCCAGTTCCCGTGATGCCTGCGGCGGCAACGCTTGAGCCGCGCCCGCTTGTCCCGTCGCGGCCATCAAATTGACCGGACATCGTCTGTCACGTCGCAGCTCCTCCAGTTGGCGGGTGAGCGCCTCCACCTTGGCCACCGCCAGGCTAAGCTCCTTCTCCTTTTCACTGAACAGCGCACGAATCGAGTCCAAGTCATTGCCTAAGCACAAAAGTTAAACGGATTAGCTGCCATAACTCAAGGATACGCGAAAACGCCCACTGGCCCAATCCCAAACGAACCGCTAATGAAGTTAGCGCACTTGCCAGCTAATTGACGGCGGTTGAACACAGGTCTTTTCTTTCAAAAGTCGCTGCTCAAATACACTTTTAAGTAAGGGAAAACCATAAGAGGAAATGGCATACTTTTGTTCAATAGGACTCACACATGCCCAAAAAGAGCTCAGAAAAGAACGACAATTACTGATTTACAGTCACCTTTAATTCGTTACAAACTTGTGGTATCCACGACAAGGGTATGAAAATGATGATGAAACCCTTTACTATTCTAATGTCAATCGGCTTTGCAGCTGCTCAAATGTTTATTTTATGTTAAACCCCTTTACACATTTGTACATCTGTTTTAATCGTTGGCATATTTCTGTAAATTTGCTCATCAACACCAGTTGGCATTTCCGGCGACTGGTCACACATGCCGAAGGGCCAACTAAATGGCGGCCTGCTGCCCGAACTAATTATCATCTAACAAGACGCAAATGAAACCTCATTAACATAGCATCCTAGCCAGCCGGTTGAGGTATGTAAGCGTGTGTGTGTGTGGGTGTGTGTGTGTGTGCGTTGGCATAAATCGCCAATGCGGACACGAACAAGGACATCAACATGGATAACATCTTTGGCAGGCGAACTCAAGAGCCACCCACAGGCAATCATAAAGGACAACAAAGTGCCACACATACATAAATTAAAGTCACACAAACACGGACACACACGCACTAAGGTAGCGCCACTCAACACGATTTTAACACATGTTAATCCCGAGCAGCAATCCCTGCTCTCTTGGGCACCCAAAAACACACACACCACACACACCACACACACACACATACTAAGTGCGCTCGCCTTGCTGCATGCGATGCTTAACTCAATTGGACCCATCTTCACTTTGTAGTTGGCCTGCACTTGTTAGCCCCTCCCCTCCAACGCCTCCAACGTCCGCCCACCTAAACCCCGTACACCTCCCATACTCACTCAGCGTTACATTGTAGGTCTTCTGCAGATCCACTTGACCCCGCAGCGCGCGTAAGCGTCGCAGTTTGGACTCCTGCGCCTCGACGCGCTCCCTCAGTCGACGCAAGCGTTCACCCTCGGCGCTGGCCACCGCACTGCGCACCTCCTGCGATTTGAGGAAGCGCAGCCGTTGTTCCTTTGTGGCCAGCAGCTGGTGCTGGCTGTCGATTTGCTGCTGCTGGCGCAGTGCCATCGCCCTCAGTTCGGCTGACGTCAGCCTGCTGGGCACCTGCATATATGAGAGGGACGAAAAAAATAAAGAACGATGCGTGTAAGTGGGTGGGATTACTGGATTATACTGTATATATATATATATATATATAAATATATATTTATGGACATAGACTAGAGTGGGGTGTAAGTGTAAATGTGTGTGTGTACAGATCGTTAGAGATTCAGCTGTGAGATAAGCTGCTCCAAGGTGTCATCGTCATCGTCATCGTCATCCCAACAACCCATGCCACCCCTCAGTGGCGTCAATGGCGTCAAAGTGAAAATGAAATTTCCACAATTTATAAACGTTATCTGCAATCGTTACTTTCAACTCAACTCACGTCAGGACAGGGCAAGTCGACTCGACTCGACTCGAGTTGAGTCGAGTGGAGTCAAGTTGTCAACATCTTCTACTATTCCTGGTCGTGGTCGTGGTCACGGTCACGGCCCGCTGGAAGCCCGCCCCTCCGCTTGTGGCCATAAATCAAGTTATGTTTATGTGTGTGAAAAATGAAAGCTAATTTGCTACCTTTTTATTTGAGGCCTGGCGGAAAAGCCGTAAGCAACAACAACAAAATTTACAGCTCTGAATGACAAAAAGAAACGTTCGCATAAATAGATTAAAGTTCTTCCCATGGCGACCTGGTCTCTGTCTGTCTGTGTGCTGATTTGACGCTACTTAATCGTACACTGAGCAAACTTTGGGATCCACTTCAATTGTTGAATACTGATGAAAAATAAAAGTTCTTGAAAATCGTGATAGCAAGTTATGTGTAATTCTGGAAATCAAACCGGAACAGGAAGCGTTGGTTGAAATTAACCGATCGAATTTCAGAACCTCAGCCGAAATTCAATATTCCCCAATGCCTAAACTTGGAATCGGAATTAACCGATTAAAACTCACATAAAACTAACCATTACCGGAATCGAAATTCGATTTGCTTTGATTCCCTCGTCGAAATTACTTTCGATCGAATACACAACTCAAACGTGAGTTGAATAACTGATTAATGTTCCATATTCTCCATTCATAATACTCCTAATATATGTGATGCCTGAGGCACTTTACCATTTATAGCTTTTTGCCACTTACTTGAGTGTATTATGTATGTTGTCGGGTTTTAACTTTGAGGCGAGTTAAAATAACGCATAAGAATGGAAAATACGAAATTATAGACAAACTTGATGGAAGGGAAAACATAATCGATGACTTGTGTTGCATTCAAATCTCGCAGTGTAATTGATGGTCTGCCGTTTTACTTACGTTCAGCTTGGGTTCGGATGTCACCACTCGTGTGGGACTATGGGAACCAGTGGCGCTGCCGCTGCCGCTGCCCCCGCTGCTACGGTTGAGTGACGTTCGCGAGGCGGGCATCAGTGAGGCGGGCGGCATTTTGGGCAGATTGCCCGACACGGGCCGACACACGCAGGTTAGCATCGTCAATAAGGCTTAACTCTTTCGATTTATCTTGTTCAGTTATTGACTTTGATTTCGTTAGCGGCGATTTCGATTTTTAACGTTTTTCTCTTCTTTTTTTTCAGCGTATTTTCGTTATTCACTTTTGTGGCGTTGATTTTCTTTAAGTTTGCATTGATTTACTTTAAAATGCAACGGCAACTGCAATATTTACACGTGTGGCACACGGCACATGTTGTACGTTCTGCGACTTTTCGTTATTGCAACTATATATTTATTTTTTTTATTTTGCATCAGCTGCTGCTGGTGGCAAATTTGTTCTTTTTTTGTTGCAGAAAATATAACGAACGTAGCCGTGACTTGAAAGTAAACTGCAGCCCATATACACCGCTAACCACCCCAATTTCGCAGAAGCAGTGCCTTTGCCCTTCAACGCTGTTGCACAGCCTGCAGCGAAACGCCCGCAGTATGCGACCAGCTGCCTTCGCTGTGTACTCGTTAATGGATTTTCAATTCAGTTCTTGATTGAAAGCATACTTTGTGCGCACAGTAGCTTTGTTGTGCGTGTGTGTGTTGAGTGTGTGGTGTGTGTGTCTGTGTGTGTGTGTAGTAGTAGTATTAGTGTTTGTCATGCGAGTATTGGTTGCCATTGGCAACGGGCAGCGCCAACAGACGTGACAACAACAGGCGCACGCAGTCAACGCCTCACAGCACGACAGCACGACAACCATAACAATTAAGACTGCTCCGGAATTTGTAGGCTTGATAAAAAGATATATATACAGCCAGTAAATATTGGTCACAGTAGTGGTCAATTAAACCAGCCCAAAAGCAAGCCGTGTCACAATTTGCAAATACCAGAAAAAAGGATACTAAAGCATTGCAAAAAGTGTACCTTTAAATTAAGGCAATCCCAATCAAGAGTCAACCAATTTATCAGCGAACATTTTGCAGCAATAAAGCTTGCAAGCGATGCTTATTTATATATATATATATATGTATATATATATATATATATATATATATATTTATTATCAATCTAAAATACGTATTGTGAAACACTGAAAAGCTCGATTGTTTCCTTCTTGAGTGCTTTCAGTTTAGGTACGCCTAGTCCGACTCTATGACCAATTCAAATAAAACTCAAAGTATTGTAATGATTATTAAACTAAAGTAATAATATACGGTAAGCAAGCATCCATATTTAATTTGTGGCCCAATTTGTAGAGCTTTACAAAAGTTTCATTAAAAATACAAGCATGTGAAGCTATTAAAATATTAATTAACCTAAAAGTATGCAGCATAAATTACAATATTGCATGCACTCCTTTCTCTCTCTCTCTTTCTCTCTCTCTGTATCTTTCTCTTTCTCTCCACCTCTCTCTCTCTCTCTCTCTCTCTCTTTTAGTCGTTAGTTCCTGCAGCAACTAAAAGGATACTCTCCAATTCATAAGGCAGCCTGCATAAATTTAACAACACCCCAAACACTACTTGGAACTTCCGCTCTCTCATTGTCTCTCTGTCGCTGTATTTTGTTGCTAACTGCTCTTTTGTTGCTGCTATGCTAAGTTTTAGCTCTGAATCCTATATAGGGCATATCTATAACAAGGGCAGTTAAGTTAACGGCACAGTTGCGTGTACATAATCACTCGCACTTGCACAAAGAGTGGGCCAAATACTGGTTAATGCAAGTCAAATAGTCAAGCGACGGTCCACTAAAAACGTAGCTTAACATAAAAAAAAGTAATGGAATGGAAATGGAAGCGACACACACCCACACACCCACACACATACACACCAACAGACAGTCACACACACACACACAGGGGGCAACTAAACACTGAGCAAACAACAAAATGTCGTCATGTGTTGTCGGCAAATGGAAACCAAATGCGACTGCGACCAACAATAGGAGCGGGTTAGTGTCCCAGCTTGGGTTGGGGTTGGACCGGGGGGTTCGGGGCAGTTATGGTTGCTGACTTCAATGTCTGCTGTTGCTGTTGACATTTCGGGGCTGCACAATTGGCTTTGGTCACACCAGCACATACGCCAGCCACATATTGATGGGTCGCACTCAATGCCAACAAAAACGAATACAGCATGTCAACCATTGAATGGGAGCGGGAGAGACGGAAGGGAGACTGATCAATGGCAGCAACCGAAATTGCATTTTATAAGGCATCTCGCAGGTAGCCCAAAAGGCGCCTCAATTTATGGCGCTTTTATGTCTAATAAAAAGTCTAATACGTCAATGTTTAGAGTGCAGCTACAAATCAACTCAAAAGCGCAGGGAACGAAAGGAGTCCTTGGTTTTTGATTTTGTGCCAATTTGAGTGATTGATTCATGGCCAGAGCACTGCAGTCACATTTGATTGGAATTATGTACACAAGTTTCCCACAATTTCATCTGTCAACTAAAATAACCAATCGAGGACCTAAGTAAACCGAAAGTAAACTTTGATGACATTTTTTTGTCGGTTGCAGAGAAGGAAAATATTTGGCTGCGCATATTTTCCAATTAACAAAGTTTGTCATAATAACTCGGTGGCATTTCGATCATGCAGCATGGAATGTGCCTCAAACATTCCTGCAGCCATTTATGTCTTGCCACAGCTGGTGGAGCGGGGCGTGGTTGCCGCCGGAGGCTGACGGGTAAGTTAAGAAAAACTTTGGCCAAGGAATTTCAAACATTTTCGTTGGCGCAGTGCCACAAAAAAAATATAAGCGAAAGTGTTCTTATGTAGCGTGCCCAACGATAAGATACTCTGTCGACACCTCTTATATGTATGTGTACTCTACAGTTAATATAATCCGGTAAAAATCGTCTTTAATTCCAAAAAATCACCATACAAAGCAGCTTTCGTTATTTTTAAGAATGTATATTTTTAAAATGAAAGGTGAACCATGGCATAATTTTAAAAAATAAAAAAATAATAAATAAATAAATCAAATTTTCAGGATATTGTTTTTCGTCATGTGTACATGGAATTCCTAAATTAGCATTTTTGTTACTTTTATTATTTTAAATAGACAGTTATAAATACGGATTATATATAAGGATTTTCCCAATAAGAATACTGTGAATTTCTTCAAATTACAAATATTTTATATGTTTTAAAAATAGTTTTATGAAAAATAAAAAAGGGGATTTATATTTAAGATTTAAGATTTTTTTAGTATATTTAGAAATTAATGCCAAAAGCCAGAACGCTTTTTTAGTTTTCAAGGCGATTTTCAAGTGGATTCTTTATTACTAGATCGTCGCGGTTGATGGCAATTAGGAATTTATATATAGTCTATTAGCAAAAGCTCGTTATATCCTTTGTACACATATTTAATGGGTACAGGGTATTAAAAAACGCAACTATTTATGTTGCACAGTGTGGTAAGTGGCATTGGAATAATAAAGATGAGAGGGGGACCTAGACGGGTCAGGGGCGGAGTGGCTAGGGGGAGTGGCACGGCCAATATAATTGTACATTGAAAGACATCCACTGTGCCGTTGTTTCTGCTGTCGTCATTGGCATTGTGTTGTTGTTGTTGTTGTTTAGTTGTAGTTGTAGTTGTTGCTGGTGCTTGAGCAACAAGCATTTTATTGATTTTAGCCCTTTTAGCAACACCCGCAAGCCGGGACTAGGTAGTGTGTGTGTGAGAGGGAGAGAGAGAGACACTGGGCAGGAGTAAAAGGGGGGGCAGTGGGGCTTACTTCCAGACCCCGGGGCAGGCATCGCGTGCGCGCACGTTTATTGCTAATTTTTTTGTTGTACTTTTGGCAGCGCATTTTTTGTCGTTTCTATCGTTTCCCGGTTTTGGCTTTTCCTTTGGCGTATCCTTGCTGCAGGTATTAACTGTATTCTGTCATATTTAAATATTTGCCATGTAATTAAATAAGTTGAGTTTTATTTTTGTTTTCAACGTTGTATGTCTATTTCTATGGCAGTCGCAATTTGACTACTTCTAAAGCTGATCATTTTCGTGCTGCAAGGGACTTAAAGTTGAATCGATATGAAATCAAGGATTCAAGTTTTTTTTTTAAACTGAATGTGATGCTAAAAGTTTTTGACTGAGAAGATAAAACCAATATACTATCAAATAGACAATTCGTTATATTCTCATTAAATGCTTAGAAATAATTTGGAGAATCATGAGAACTGTGAAATATCATTCCTGGAAACTGATAGTTATTAGAGAATATATTTTAAAAACTAATATAAAGAAACGATATCTGTATAGTATTCGAAAGGATATTTCATTATAGGACATATCGAACTGAAATCAACATAAAGATAAAATATTGTGATTAGGTCACGAGCAGATAAAACTTATATAATTTTATATTGACAAACTGGGGAGCTGTGGAATCCTTTTCCAAGCCGCTTTTATTCACAGCAATTAAATCACTCTCTTTCCGTTTGGACATCCTTATAGAAAAGAGCTAGCATACTAAATAATTTCAATTAACTATGAATCAAATGCCAATACTTTGTAGAGATATTTTAAGAAACGAATATTACGAAACACAAGCTAAATAGTTAAATAAAAACTAAACACACATCTTCATTATTGGAAACATCGAACTAAAACCAGTAAATTTAGTTTATTTAGTTCCTGGAAAGAGCATTCCAAAGTCATGTGCTGGAGTGTTGTTCATTCCACTTGAAATGTGGCACTGTAAAGTTTTCAAAGTTGCTGATGCTGTTGCTGTTGCTGTCACGTTCCAGCTGCGCACTTCGAAATCGATTACAAGCCGGATATGCACGTGCGGAAGTGTGTTTTCATCAGCGAGCGAACAGCAAACAGCAGGACAGCAGCATGGAGCAAACAGCAGTGAAGATAACAGTCAGCTCGCATTGGCTGGGGCGATTAGCAAGTTGCAGCTGGCCACGAAGTGAGCAGCGCTAGTGTTGCAGGTGTGGCAGGGACGAAATTGGGATGGGGTTAGTATACTCGTTCCCCTGGCGTTGCATTGTAGTTTTGCATGTCATCGAAGATCCAACATGGAGAACAGCCGCAACTTGCGCAATTTGTGTGCAACAATGCGAGTCGAATGCTGAGCGAATGTCATCTGCTGATGGTGGTGGTGGTGCCGCAGTAAAATTGCGAAACACGGATACACGGTTCACTTAGTTTGTGGGTCACACACGCACACACACACGCACACACACACACATACATACGTCAGTCAAACTTTCAATGCGTGCCCCTCCTCACTCCTTGGGCTGCTTCTTATCCTGTGCGAAAAATGGCTTGTTCCAAGTGGTTTCAGTTGTGAGTGGCTTTCGCTGTGCAAAAGTTTTGCACACGGGCGGGTTGATTGGGTGGTGCGCCAACTTGGACTTGGGACTTAAGTCGTCGCTCTCCAAGCTTTGCCTCATTTGGGGGCCAGTTTGAAATGCTCGATGTTTTGTTGATGTCTGCAGCATTGCTTGGGCACAGGTTGGGGCATAGGAGGGATTGGGGCGAAGCCAACTGCGGTTGCGGTTTGCTCTACGGTTTAGGTTTCGGTTTCTGCTTGAGGTTTGAGTTTTTTAGGTTCAGTGTTCGTATTTATATTTAGGAACAGGACGTGTCGCAATTTCACTGAAGCTTCTGTCGGCGATTTTCATTGACGTTTCTTTCTTTTCTTTTTTTTTTTTTGCCCTTACTAAGTTTTTTTTCATTTTCTTATTTTTTTCTGGTGGTATTTTCGTTTCTTTTGGGTCAGCCGATTTCGTGCCAAACGCTTAACACTCCACAAAGTTGCGAGCTGAAGCAATTTTACGCAAGAGTAATTAAAGCGCAGCGACTCTGGAATGGTTAAGAGGTCAGACAAGGGATGGTTAAGGGGGGTTAGGGGATGGCGGTAGGCTGTTGTTTGTTAACACGTGAACGGTGCCAGGTCAGCGCTTGTTTATAAGCGAATTAAAATGCCCCGACCTCAAGGTCGTACAATTGAATTTCAAACGGCAATTAAAACACCAAATGAAATTCCCTCTCTCTGTCTCTCTGTATATCTCTCTTCTCTCTCTCTCTGATTCTCTCTCTCTCTCTCTCTCTCGCATTGTAGATTAATTACACTTCAGATGAGCTACAGCTCAATATAAATGATGATGATACGCTTTTCACTTCGACTTATTGATGGTTCAGTCTGAATGCAAGTCATGCGAACAGTAAAAAGAAAATAAACACGACCATATTGAAAACTTCTGGTTCTTCAATTATAACACTTCAAATAAGCTGTATTAGAAGGATAGGAACTTATTGACTAAACAACAACATTGAAACATTTTCAATTAATATTTTCTACATTTCTGGGAATGGATATAAATTCTAGAGAGCAAATATAAATAATATATATTGAGATTTATTGAAGTAAAATTATATAAATTATTTGGTGTATTTGAAGGAATGAATGACTAAGCTACAACCTAAAATATATTCAATAAATGTTTTTTGTAATTTATGTATATATTTGTTTTAGTAATCTCTGTAAGTACAGCTGATATTAGAGCATATGGTGCTCCGAAACATTCATACGGATTTTCAGCAACAAATCAATTTTAAACTGCCCGTATGCCCAGCACGGATAATGAATAACAAATTTTAAAAAAAATTATATATATGAATGCAGATTGGTTTTGCAAACGATTGGCGTTAATTAAGTGAGTCAGCATATTTTTTGCCGACTTTGTTTGTCAATTAAATTGATCAGCGATTTTTAATTATTAATTCGCAAATTTAATTTTCTGCTTTTTTGGAATTGCCGCCAATCTTGCCGTTCTCGTTATTTGTTGGCTAAATAATTGACCAAAATATAATAATCAAAATAAAATGTACATTGAAAACAATTTGATTGAATGTGAACACGAAACTTGGTAAATAAGCAACAACGAAATGCTTGCAACTGGCAGCATGCTGTTGTTGTTGCTGTTGCATGTGGCGTATGCGCATTAAAAATTAACGTGCCTGGTTTTTATTTTCGTCAAACACTGATTATGTAAGCAAATCCAAAAAAAAAAAAAACAAAAAAAAACGAAACAGACAAAGAAAAAAAACAAGTTGGAAACAAGGCCGAAAATGGGCTCTCGACAATGACTGACAATTATTCAAACGTGAAAAGTTGAATGTAAGTTGGCGGCTTCATTCTTTCTTTTTGCACTGATTGCTGACAAATAATAGTTCCAATTTCAGACAAAAGTGCGCAATATTAGCCTGCATATTTGAGTTGCTAACTTCACTGATTGCGACCGCTCCGAGCACCCCCTTTCCTATCACTCTCGTCGTCAGCTGTGCTGGTTTCAGTCAAATGACTGTTCAAACTTTTTACAGTTGTAATTATTATAAATAAATGAAGAGCAATTTGGTAAACAGACACGGCCGTTTGGGAGTCTTGTTGTTGCTTCTGTTGTTGTTGTTGCTGCTTCTGCCAGCGGATAGAGGCTGGAGGTCCTTGGCCTGCAGGTTATTGCCTTGGCAAGTCCTTCAGCACTGGCTGCCTTGTGTAAGTCCGTCTCTCCAACTGACTGTCCATTTTTTAAGCACCCTGTGGCCATTAGTTAAACATGGTGTGTAAAAAATGACTATTTCATTATTAAGTGTATACCCTTTGCTGGCTTACTGATCGACTACAGTTGTTAATTACTGTAGGAAATTCAAATCACACATTCGATATCGATATTAGTATTAATAATATTTGGATAAATATCAATAAAAGTGCAGTCACATATAAAATACTGAAAGGTAATAATGAGAACAACCAAAGCGAGATCTTTTATCAGAAGTTAGGCATATATTAACATTTAACCCTTTCAGTACCGAATTAATTTTGGTTGTCATAAATTGTATTTGAAGTCGCATTATTTTTAGCATAACTACAAGCAAACAATGCAACAAAAAAATATATATTTCAGATAATATGACCTGCTCTTTGAAATCATAAATTTAATTTTCCATTAGCAAGACAAATTTCACAGGCAATGTCCTTAAAAATTCATAACAATCCGAAATATCGTGGAAAATTAAATGAAAGTTCACAGTCAACAAAGAGATCTAATCAAACTGAGATCTTTAGATTTTTAACTTGTTTCTAACTGGTGCAGAGTATATTCAAGTCAAGCATTCTCAACTCGAGCATTTCTGGTTTATTATTAACTTGCCAAACGCCCACATTTAAGCAGTTGTTCATTTGTGCAGAGAGAGTCGAGTAAGAAGAACTAAACCCGCCCCGAATCAGCATGAAATGAATTAAAATTAGAGCAGTGCCTCAGACCACATGGGCTACAAATGTGACAGCTCTTGCTTTCTATCTCCTTCTTTCCCTCTCCCCCCCTCTCTCTCTCTCTCTCTCTCTGTTTCACTTGCTGTCTCTGTCTCCATATGACAATTATTTAAATGTCCAGTCCTCGTTGTGATATCCTTGTACGTGTCCCATTGCCTGGGTCGATAGCAAATGGTAATTTTTCCATAGACTATAGTGTATAATAAATGCCTTTAGGGTAATTTAAGGCCACATAATTTATACGAAAAGCTTTTAAATGTACAGCTTTAAAATACAATGTATATATATATATATATGTATAAAAAAATGCGTAATGCATATTTGTGGTTATTATGTTTGTCTGAGTAAGACAATAAAGATATGCTAATATAAATCAGAGCTTTGGGCATTTCACAACTGCCACATTATTTGACAACTGAAAAATTCTTATCGCAACTCGAGTTAGAATTGCACTCTGATGAGATTGCATCGAATTAGCCAGTTCCGCAATTCGTTTTGGCCAGCAACTACTGGCAAACATTTCCGCATTGCTGCATTCGAAAAGAGATAATAAAAGTTGACTAACAACCAAATTTTCGGTATTTTGAATGCAATCTTCTATTCTTATTTGTATTTGTATTCTATTTGTATATTGTTTTGTACTTCTATTTATGTGTTCCGTTTGTATTACCATGACCATTGCCGGTTGTCATTGTTTCGGACAGTTTGTGCCGGACAGTGTACATTCAAGGACTTATGCAAAATAATTGTAATGGTAAAACACAAAACAGAAATGTCTGGCACCATAATGGAGTCAAGAGCCATTTGAGTATGCTCCTTAAGTGCTGTCTGCACCAGCCATTAACTTAACCTTGACTGACTGACACTTTAGTCGGTCAACAGACAACAACTATCAATTTATGGTAGCGTTGAAGTTAGATGCATTCAAATTCATAGCTTTATTTACGACCAAGTCAAATGCTAATTATGCACTTGGCTGCAAACTGTCCGCTGCCAGTCAATCTTTATGTAATGTTTGAACCATTAAGCGAACAATCAAATCCCTCTTTCCACATTGCTCAACTACGAGATGCTCTTTAAAGCTTAAGGGTGTAGTTGAAGGGTATTTAATTTCTAAAATAATAAAAAAAACGTTATGCTTCATGCTTGGGGAACAAGCAAAGTGAATTTAATAGAACAGAAAAATAATTATATTTAATCCTCTTTGGGTAACAAATTCTGCTGATATTGAGGCTAAAGTCAGTGTTTAAATTTACTCCTTCAGCAAGAGTAATAGATATGTTGCTCTGCTATGAAATTTAGCAGAACAATAGCAGGGCGATTAGTACAAAGCTGAAATGCATGCAAAAGTATACATAAAATCCATCGGAATAGTTTTAGCAGCTTAGCTAGCAGCTCCCCTCTCGTCCTTTCTGCTATTCCTAAAAATAAACAATTGGTTTTGCTCTTGCTACTGCTATTGCTCTTGCAAATTTCAGAGATCAGAGCGAAATGGCATTCATTTAATTACTGCTATTGACTCCAGATCCCACTCTGGAAGATTGCCTGGTAATAAGCAGACTATGACACTCCCAGCTATGGAGTTGCACTATTAATACTTAAATGAAGGGCTCTAAGACCAAATTAAAGTATTGCATATCTGAACAAGATAGTGCTTTATCAATAATTATGACTTATTTACAATGAAAAGGCACAGGGGATCACAGCTCACAGTCTATACAACAATAATAATAATAATAATAAATTAATAAAAAATGCTCTGTTAAAGTTTGTAGCAGTAGCAAAAGCCAAGCGAAAAGCTTTATTTAATTCATTCAAATCAATTTAATTCACTTTACAGAAAAGAGTTAAGTTCGCTTGCAAAGTTAACAGACTCCTTATAAAGTTTAATAATCTTACTTGACATGGAATTCATAGAAAACTAAAGATCTTCAGGGTTTCTTCCTGCGCTTATCTGATTTTAAGTCAGGGCTATAAATGTTTAATAATGACTTTTAACAAGCAATTGTTTATCTTTCTACAATCAGTGTTAAGAGTAAAAGCTTAAGTGCCGATTCATGATGCCGCAACCTTTGAATTAAATAAATAAATATGTTAAATATGTTAAACGTTTGCTTAATAACTTTAATGGCTTTCGATTGGTTGCTAATACAACTAATGTGTAACCCATTCAAAAGTTTGGTGTGCTAAACGCTTTGCAGCACAAACACGTCGACTTAATATACCCATTTGAATGGCTTGGGCTGAGTGTGTTTGTGTGTGTATGTGTGTGTGTGTGCAGGATACATTTAGAACAAGTGAACAACCACAACAACAGCTCAAATGCTTAGCCTGCCGCTTGATTAAAACAACATTTAAGCAACAATCCAAAGAACAATGAACATAACCAACCCAAAGCCAAGCAAACAGCTGCAGGGCAACTGAAAAGGAACAGAATGAGGCAGATTGCAAGCGAGTACGAGAGGAGAGATTGAGAAGGAGTTTGCTGATGGGATCGGAGGAGGAGGTGTTTTATAGTATACGAATCCACACGTATTCATTCAATGGACCACCCACTTGCAAACATCAATTGAACTCTTTTGTGCAGCTTCAGGCAATAACAATAACAATAACAACAAGAATAACAGCAACAAATAATAGCAGCAACAACAACAATAACAGTAATATGAACGAGTACAAGTTGCGACTGGCAACGGCATTTATTCTATGTAATTTCAAATCAATCAATATCACGCATACGCCATGTCTGCTTACAAAATCATACGCACACACACACACAACCAGACACACACACCCCCTTCCCTTCACCTACTCACCGCCTTAGCGTTTGTCTCTGTCTTTCTTGTGCTTAGTGCCTATTTAATTAAGTTAATGTTGTTAAATCTGCTTAAGCAAATATTTCCAGCTGCCCTGTTGAGGCCATTCAACACACAATGCAAAGAGATAAAATGCTGGCCTCCAAGCCGCTTTCCACCGCTCTCTACACCTCCCCCTGCCCCTCCCCCTCTCCATATCCCTCTCTCTCTTTCTCTCTGGCACCCTGCTCCCAGAAGTACGGCAAGTCAAAAGACTCGCACAAAAGGCATTCATTACATAGACAACAACAGTGAGGCAAGCGCAAAAACTTTTTTTCATCGACGACGACAGATTTGCGACATAAAACTGAAGCAGCAGCCGAAGCAGGAGCAGCAGCTGAACCCGATGCCGAAGCCCTAGATGGAGCTGTAGATGAAGCTGGTCGCTGGCCAGTGGCCACTGGTAGCTGTTAGCTGGTAGTTCAAGCCAGGAGTCATTAATATTAAGTAATCGTGAAGGATGCTCTCTGGTGTGTAATACGTTGGGTGTGTATTCGGATTCAGGCTAACTGGCGCTAACCTGTGCACTGAAGTTCATGAACCCGTCCGCAGCCGGTCGCCCAAGTTGCCAAGTTACCAAGTTGCCCAATGCCAAGTGACCATGAACATTGCCAAGTGACCATGAGTGACCAAAAGTTGTCTGTCCACTGGTCGTAAATTCACTTGGCACACTCAACGCACACACTCAGCGCACACTCACACACACACTCACACACACTCAGCCCACACTCACACACACTCAACACACACAACACTAACACAACCACACAAGAAAAACAGTTATGAAGCGAACATTTCGCCTCCACTTGGAACGGAATGCCGCACAATGGACAGATTAGTGAAGTGCTAAGAGTTCAAATGTGTTTGGGACCCCAATACATATACATATACATATATACAGACCCAAGAACTAACAGTAGCTGCTCCAAAGAGCAGATCAGACTGCTAATGCGCTGAGCGTATTGTAATTGGGACTTCTTAAGTGCGTAAGAGGTGATTGTGTGTGTGTGTGTGTGTGTGTGTTGGGTGTTCAGTGTCAACAACAACAGTCGATTATTATGTAATCAATGGCAACCCTGATCGGAATTGGTAATCGGTAACCTTTGTTAATGTGAGCCTCACGAATTTGAGTAAAGGACATGATTTGTTTTTATTTCAATATAACAACTATTAAAAGCATTGAGCTTAAGAGAGAGTTGAGATTTAATAATAAAATAAAGTCACTCCAAACTGATTTGATTTTGAATAAAAATCAATAGGCCTGAAATCCCACTCGATTAAAGCTTCAAATCAGAAATTCAATTAAGCTTATAGATAGTTCCTAATCGATAATATGAAAATATGCTGGAATCAAATAAAATACAAATTGTATTGCGCCTATCGATAATTCTTAACGTTGAACATTTTAAAATGACTATTAATCAGATTTTTTGAGGCAGTTCTTTGAAATATGTACAATCCACTTCGATAAAAAGGAAGACTAAGCCAAATCTAAGCCATAATTTCGATCACACTTATCGATAATTTAAAATGAACATGAATAGCCTACTTTGAAATTTGACAAATCCATTTCGGTAACAATAAGCTGTAATACTAATGAACTGTAGCCTCTTAGGTACAAAGGCCTACTAAATGTGTAATTAACTGGCTACCTTGAAACTTTTTGCATTACGAGGCTTTTTGGGACGGGCTGCCCAAGCAAACTGGAAACTGGAAAATGGTTAAAATTTATGAGCCAAAGATACGAGAACATTGTGCACATATATATGCGTAGATAGGTTTTCCTTTTGCTACCAGCTACTTGGGCCGTATTCGAAAGTACAAAAACCAGACAGCGAGAACGGGGAAGAAAGAGAGAAAAGGAGAGAGGATAGGGGGAGGGAGAAAGAGAGCGCATGTGAATGTTGCGGAGTGTCATTTAACGTAATTTCAGACAGCTGTTTGTGTTTTTTTAATTTAAGTTAACTTGGCTTAACCGAGAAAATTCAAATGAAATGAACAACGTGTCCACTTGGCCACTTTTCTGGGCGGATGCTGAAAGTTGAGAGCTGGCATTCCTTCAGTTTTGAGTCCGAAAATTGCACATTAAGCTTAATTAAGAAATTCATTGGCGTGTCCAGAATGTGGATGTGATGTACGGCTGCTAATGGCCAACACTTAAAGTTGGCAAAAAAAAAGCTGTATGTTGTTAACTGAAAACTGTAAACTGTAAACTGTAATTCGCCAAAGTACATCAAATAGTAAAAAGTGAATGGAATGGAATGGAACTATAGAGAGAGAGATTGAAAGAGAGAGAGAGAGAGAGAGAGAGCGAGCGAGAATATGGCAACAATTTTGTAAATAGTTTGCCTACTTTTGATTGCTTGCGGTGCCCCGTTGCCGCCTGCTCTTGCGACAGCAGCAACAAACAAACAAATGCACAAATGTAAATAGAATTGCGGCAGCTTTGGGGCTTAGCTTGAAGATACCTGCTGGACTTGCCCAGTGGCCCAATTGGACACGAACGTGGCACACTTAACAAATTAAAATGCCGCAACTTTTGCAATGTGGCGCCACATGGCACCGTAGCTAAATTGCATAGTTCTTATTACATTTAAAACAACAAACTACAACTCAGTTGACAAATATGTCTTAGACATTTTGGCATGGGACAGCAAAAGTTTAAAAGATGCGATACCGGATAATAAACTCACTATTTATACCATCAACTGTTTTCTGAAGGAAATTTTCTGTTATCTTAATCGATTCAGTTTATTTTCAGCTATTTTCTGCTAGGCAAAATTGCAGTTCGTTGAATTTTTAATCTGTTTAACTTGAGAACTTTTCATAAATGACTTTACTGGCAACAAAAGTATGTGGCTGTGTGTGTGTGTGTCTGTTTTCCCCATGGTGCACTCGCACACTGAGGCAGTCAAGTGAGCGTGAAAAGCAGACGTTGCAAATGACCAAGGTTGTAGTGATCAGGTGAAGTGCGTAGTTGCTCCAGCCTGTGCCTTGCAACTTATGTGGGTTGCAAGCAAAATGTCTACAAAGAAAAAAACATAATTTATGCAGTTGCAGCTGGCAGGCGGTTGGGGCGGTGGAGGTTGGGGGAATGAGAAAGGAGAAAGAAAGGATTAGGTCAGCGCATGACCTTATCGCAGCTTCCCGCACAGCAATAAACAAAGGCGAGCAAGCAGCTAAAAGTCTAAGCGCAGCCTTGCTAACCCCCATTTGATTTGTTTGTCTATGCGATGCAAGCCAAAAGTTGCTGGCCAGGTTTTGCTTGGGTGGGGAAGTGGGCTGGGATGGGGTGGGCTGGGCTGTCTGTGGGGGCCTATGAGCACTAAATAAGTGCGTTGGGCGGGTTGAGTGTCTGTGGCGAGCGAAGCTGCAATTGAAAATTGTGCTCATTAAGCCTTAATTCAGGCCAAACGCGAGAGGAGTGGGCATTGTGGTGGTCGGGTTTTTGGGGATCGGGGATTGGGGATTGGGGGTGTTGCACGTTTTTGCTTTTCTATGATTGCAGTGCTCGCGACACTTGAAAAGCAAGCAAGAAATCTGCGCAAATTGCAGCCACCTATAGGCAGTTGATTTTTAGGGGTGAGTGGGTTGGCTGGCGACGTGTTACAATATTGATTTAAATGTCATAAACACCCAAAAGTAGCACGTACACACACGCACACACACACACGCACACACACCCAGAGGCACAGAGGCACACACGGCAAGTGGAACATCCGAAAGATACTTTGAATGTTTTTAGAGATACACGAAGCGGAAGCCAAGTCAAGAAGGCGAAGAAAAACAAACAGGCCGGCACGTTGTCAACAAGGTGTGCACCCGTCTCTGTATGTGTGTGTGTGTGTGTGTGTGTGGGTGTGGGTGTGGGTGTGGGTGTGTGTGTCACACTAATGTGTGTAATATGCCACACACGTAGCCAACTATTAACTAAAATGGAGCGAGACACAAATGACAGCAAACATTTTGTGGGCTGACCAAAAAACCGTAAATGAAACTGAAACTGGGCCGGAGTCTGAGACGGAGACGCTGAGTGAGTCCAGGCGGGATCGTAAATATCAGCAAAAAGAAGAAGAAGAGCAACAGTCGGAAGAAAAAAACCAAAAAAAAAAAAACAAAAAACAGCAGGCAACAACTGAGCTTCCTTGTCATTTGTAACAGATGCGGGTGCCCAGCCACACAATTGACTCCACACTCCGCCATCATCGGGCATTGGGGCAAGGGGAACAGCGTGGGATTGCGGGTGAGGGGGAGGGAGTTCAGTGCCTGTGGTAATTGGGCGCCACGCACAGCAAAATGCTGTGATATTACTCAGATATGTGCACATCTATATACAAATATATATACAAATATATATATATTTATATAGTATATATATACTGTTTGTAGAAGGCCTGCTGGCAGTCGCTTTGTCACTCGCTCGCGCCCCCAAAATCAAAAAGAAAACACAGCCCAGCACCCTGCCACCGCCGGCTTTTCGCATTCCTCGCCGTAATTGCGAGCAAAGATAAGCGCTTTATTACCGATTCACTGGCTTTTATCGCATTTTAATAACTCACAAAATGCGGCCACGAATTTCACGACACGCTGCGTTTCCGTTACGTTTCGCGTACCGTTACGTTGCTGTTACGTTACGTTCCCGATACGTCGTTGGCTCGCGTACAGCGCTGCGTACCGCGTTGTGTGTAGTGTCGTCGGCGCCAAACAATGCACAACTGAAACTGAAACTGAAAGCGGAATAGCAGAAAAACAGAACTGAACGCGTCGGCGACTGCTGCTGCTTTAAGCGCTTACGCTTTGGCCCAATGGCTGCCAGCCGAGCTTGAACCGAACGCTAACAGCAGCAGCAGCAGCGGCACACGACGATTCGTGCGCCGACAGCCGAAGCGCAACGCCCGAAAGACTGCAGCTGTTTAGCAGCACACGCATTGAATGACGATGGGTTGGTATTGGGGGTGTGTGGGGCTTTGCCTGGCTTTTGCTCACTTGCATTGCCAAATGCTAAGAAGGCGACAAAAGGCATGGAACGCACTTCCGCCGACATTGCACAGTGGTGCAAAATAGATGCTGGTAACATTTTTTTTTTAATGGCACTATAATATAATACAAATCGCTGATCGGAAGTGGTAGAAATTAAAAATAAGTTTTCAATGCGAGTTAATATTAATTTAATAATGTTTCACTTTCAATATACATTTTTTATTGAAAAAATGGTTTACTTAGTAATGGGAATTAGTGAACTTTGGAAATGTAATACTGCATTCATCCGTTAAAATCATGTAAAATCTACATACATAGATTAATATATTTCAAACAGTGCAATCATTTACGCTTGTAATTCTAAACAGTTTAAAATTTGTTACATTATAAGATTGTTTCGTTTCCAAAACTTTAGCAAGCTTCTCAATTAAGAAGTTTAAGTTCAAGTTGATCGTTTTGTAAGTGGCGAAGGGCTTGCATTACGGCTTTACTTTTGTTCGTGGGAATCATTTAAAGCATTGTATAATGTAATTACCAGATTACAGACTGCAATTATGCAGATAATCCTATTCGGGTTGCCAACAAAGGGAAAAATGGCGAAACTCGTCAACTAGTAGTTCTATAGTTATTTTTATGTCTACAGAAGTTTCGGCGGAGGCTTAATAAGCTTTTGATTTTAAAATGTGGTAAGAGATGATAAAATAGTGCTTAAAGGTGAACAAGTTGCAGTCCATCTATTTGCAGCCGAAGGCATAACTAATCACTTTGGCATTTCGCTAGCTCAAGCATGAAAATTGAAAAGCAACAAAGTTAATGATGGAATTTTCCAACGTTTTTTTCATGCGTATTTTAATTGGGTGCCACTGTGGCGGGCTTTCATTCATTTCAGTGGCTCAAATTAGTTGCCAGTTTGGCCGTCTATCATTTTTGCAGCATAACTGCAGAGCTGCGTGTGTAAGTGTGTGTTGGTGTTACCATAAAACAGCAATGCAAGTGGCTGCTTGCGCCTGCTGCTGCCAAGTTAGTTGCACCAAATCATTGCCGACTTTTGTGCGCACACATTTAAAGCAAAGTCAACCAACGACAGTTGAGTGGCAGCTGCTGCTTCTGCTGCTTCTATTACTGCGGCCTCCCGAGGCCGCTGCAGCAGCCAAAGACCAAGACAAAGACAGCGACAACAACTTGTCACAGCGACAGCGACAGCGACAACACAACATCGAAAAACAACACAACTTGAAAGTATACACAATGTGACATTAGCTCGTCGTCAGGTCAACAGAGGCGAAGACTAACACACGCACAACACCAGCATACCAGCACACCAACACACACACACACATATACACATACCATACACAGTGCCACTCTATAGACGTGTCTGCTCGTCCCCATCTGCAGCTGCCGGCTTCTTCTTACACTGCTGTTTATAGCCTCTAAACAAAAGACAAACTTGCTCAGCTCGCGATTTTTTGTTGCCTTCTTTTTTTTTTGCATACCCTGCAGCTATGCTTAACAGCCATATAGAGACATCTATAAAATCCCAATAAAAATATATTTATATATATATTCGCAATTCTCATAAATTTTAAAATTAAAACCTATAAGCAGAGAACCATAATGTTTTTGAATAACTCCGTTCCAAAGCCTCAATCCCCCATAAAAATATATATTCGCATAATATGCAGACAGTTCATTAATATTTTATCTATTGATTGATTAAGGCATATGATTAAGGCATATATATATATATAAATATATAAATTTCAATTAAATGCTACAAAACATTGACAAAACAAATATTTATTTGAGCGAAGTACAGAGTATCTTAAAGTCAAAATGTCCGACTCTTTTCATATTATACTTTTTTTTACTGCTCGGGGACTTGCTGCCAATGTCACTGGGGTGCTCGTGGTATGTGTGTGTGTGCGTGTATGTAGGCGGTGTGTGTTGTACATATGTCGTTTTGCAAATTAATTTATAAACACAATTGACATTGAGCTAAAATGTAAATATGCCGTTGAGAGTGGCTGTGCCTTGCATTAAAATTTCAAGTGCCTCTTCCACCAGTCGCAGTCACATCTGCATACCTAACAATTGTCATCTGTATGTGTGTGTTGTGTGTGTGTTGTGTGTGTTGTGTGTGTGCGTGTGCGCGTGACCCCATAACTGTAACTGCTTTCGTAGCAATGGCTGCTTCTGTATGCATAGATGTGTGCATAGATGTATGTATGTGTGCATGTCTCCGCTTATGTTTGTCTTTTGCCATGCTTTAGCACTCATTTGGCCAACAGCGGCAGCACAACACGCAAGCTGATGTTGCACTTAAGGAAATAAGCTATGCCCTTCCCAATCCTTCCCGCTCTCTCTATCACCCGCTTTCTCTCTCTAGCAACTGGTTAAGCTAACATCGGTTGACAACAGTTGAAATGTCAAATCGTTGCAAGTTGCAGAAACACGTTGCGTATGCGTAACTACAAATGTCATAACTGTTGTTGACTAATTTTCCAACTTTTACGTCCTCCCCCCCACACACACCACACAACACACACACACTTGGCCAGTTGCATGCAGCATGAGTTGCAATTAGTGAACTGCTAGAAAATTGGATGGCAAACCTGAAGAGTTAAGCAAACAGCCTGCTCCACCTATTGTCATTATCAACCTGAACCTGAAACTGTATATGCTTGCATATGGCTCTTCTTATCTTCCCCTCTCTCTCCGTCTCTCTCGCACTTTTTTTGTTTGCTTCTCACTTGCTTGATTAAAGATACTGCTTGATATACACCAATTAAATTTAATTGTGGCTCTTATAAAGAATCCTTGTTACTTTTTTCCACACAGCAATCGCCTTTTCCCTGCTAAAAACCAAAATCAGTTTAAAGTGTATTTTACTTACTTGCAAAACTATTCAATTTCAAAGAAAACTTGTTATGGTAAGTGGACTAGAAAGTGTGCATGCTATTAACAAGTAGTCAAGGAACCAAAAATATATAAAGTATTAAACAATTTCAAATACACTTTGCAAGTTTCGTAGAAATATTTAATTAATTTTTGGAATTTACCCACCAGCACATTGAGGCATCAAGCCTAACAGACAATTTAAAAGCATAGTTCACATACTATTACAGTGCAATTTGTAAGTAGTTTATATGTGTGTATCTGTGTCTTGAATTAAGTTTAGCTGCCCACAAAAGTATGCAGGAGAACATAAAATAAATCAATTTGATAATCCCAGAGCGCATTTTATATACTACTATGTTGTATGTTATAGTCTTGTCTGAAATTGGTTGCTGCCCCCAAAGAAACGGACTGCTAGCAAAACATAATCGTAAAATTTGACTGTAATCTCCGCCAAGAAATTTCAAAGGGGGCGCGGGGAAGGAGAGTGGGCGCAACTTTTGCTTACTTGCTAAACGGTTATTAACTTTCGTATGTGTCGCCACATGCGAAAAACTTTGCCCATACTGCGGAAAACCACTGCAACAACAGCAACAGCAACAGCAGCAACAATGACAGGCAACTTTATTACTAAATACAGTCATATAAATTCGTATGTTTACACCACGGAACGTGACGCAAAACTCCGGCGCTTGTGGTCTTCTCTGCGGATGAAAGTTGCCTGCTTGTCCGTGCTCTGCGCGTGTGTTTACGTGTGTGTGTGTGTGTGTGTGTGTGTGTGACTGTGTTTTTGTGGGTGTTGTATTTTGCCGGGCACCTCGCATGTTTTCGGTAGCAAGTAAAACAACCTGTCGTTGCCTTTCAAACTGATTTGCAATTTTATAAAGAAGTTGCGCCCAAAAAGCAGTCAGAGGATTACCATGCAGAGGCATGCAACCACAGCCAAAAACAATAACAGCAACAAGCTCAGGTATTTGCGGTGTGTGTGTGTGTGCGTCCTTTGTGTTTGTGTTTGCGTCTGTGCTGCTCCTCATCATCATCATCATCACCGTCAATGACAGCCACAAAATATGCTGACTGCCTCAAGTTGAGGGCTGACAGTTTTGTGTTTCAGGTGTTTCTTGTTTTTTGGTTTTGCAACGTGTGTCCTGTGTGCGTTTTGTGTCCCTTGTCGCACGCTCGCTTCGACCTTTTGCGTTAAGCCAAAAAATTGTAAAACTCATTTACATAACAATTACCCAAAACGTTGCAAAACCTTTTCAAAACTGACAACGCACATCCCCCTCTCAAAAAAACCACTGGCTTAGTTTTTTTGTTGGAGTCACATGTTGCGTTTGTTTGTGTTCGGCTACCTAGAGCAATTTTTGGTAACCCTTTCGTGGTAGACTGGCGCCACCTGGCGGCGTCATCGCAATGCCATTCTCTTTTAGATTGCTTTCAGTTTCAACTGACACTCTCTCTTCCCACTCGCCCATCATCGCATTGTGTCCGTTGCAGTCTCCTGAATTGCTTCAACAGCTGACACGTCATCGTTTAATGTCCTTTGTTTTGTTGTGGCTTCAATCTATGTCTGTCTGTCAGTTCTGACTGCCCGTTTGTCTGTTTGTATGTGTGGCACAATTAAGTTGAGATATGAACTACATAGCACTTACAATTTCATCCAAAGTGTTCGCCGGCTCCTTCATACCATGACGTTAGAGATTCAGCCAATCTGCAAATGACAAAGAAAAGAGTATTTGTTGAATAAAGACTTTCAGAAATTCGGTAGATCCGAAGTGCCGCGAGTTCCAGTTAATTTATATCAAATTATAAGCTATCTAATATGTTTGTATAAGTAATATAAATATATATACCAATACTAATACATTTATATATTAAGACGTATACATTTTGTTTTGAATCTTTTGGAAAAATGTTAAGAGAAAAACCCCGATTAAATAAAATAAAATAAAATACATTTTACAAATTTTCTAAATTCAGGTCTTTTTTCTGCGTGTAGTTGAAAGAAAAATTCAAAAATTCAACTTATGAAATATGCAATTCAAATGAAAAGAAAATGGAAATCAGGGAAGATCATCTTTAAAAAGTATATTCGGTCTCCAAACTCGTTCTCGTTCTCGGCTTACATATTAGCTGATATAGTAATACAATCCGATTGTCAGGGTATAATAAACATGCAAACAATCATTAGATATACGAAATGGTTGGCAGCACAGGTTTCAGCTCATTGTGTGTGTGTTTGCATGGCAAATATATATAACAAGACCACACAATTTAAATTTGTATTTCCATTTTGGTTCGCTGCTGTGTGTGCTTTGTTACTTTCGCTACTGTCTGTGTGTGTGTGTGTCTGTGTGAGTTTGTCTGAGTGTTGAATTGGCTTGTGGCTGCTAACAATTCAGAAAAAACACACACAGATATACACATACATATGCATGTGACCTAACTGCCTTATCAATTTCAAGCACTTGCCGCATTTAAAAAACATACATATTAAAAGCATTTTTTTGTAGTCGCTCCTTTTGGGTTCATATATGACAGTTACCCTCTTTCTCTACTCCTTCCACCCCATTCCCCCTAGGCCCCCCCTTCTTCTCCCACACTCGGACTGTTTTATTTGACTTATTTACTTAAAATTCAACCAACATAAAAAAAAGCCTTATTAAAATGTTGGTCCAAGTCCTTCGTCATTTGCATTTCAGTCATTGTCCCTATCTCTTTTGCCCCCCAGCTTTCTCCTACCTTTCTCCTCGTCGTCTGCCTAGAAAATTCCCTCTTTCAATTCTGCAGCTGGCGCTGCTGCTGCTGCTGCGACTTCTAGACAAGGTTTATTTTTTAAATTGATTGCCACATAAATTTCATGTAATCTAATAAAATTTGAATTGTCGTTGTCGTAAATGTCAAACACACACTCTCTGTCTCACACACACACACACACACATACAAACATACAAACATCTCCTTCAATTCAATGCACAATTGCAAGTCCAGGGCCCTTGTCATCGAGGACACACACAGATTCACTCTGAATGACTGAACAGCACAGCCACGCCCACTCATCGCCCACTTGGCCCATTTTTGCGGGCGCTCTCGAAATGCTGCTGACGAAGTCTCAACTTCGAACGAGCGATAAGCTAATCAAATTAATTCAACTTAAAACTTGGCAAGCGAATTTGCAACAAATTAATGTTATTTCATGGCTTCTTAAACCTGACACTGCGGTCGTCCCCACCCCCACCAGCAGCTGCGCTAGAAGTTCAAAGTAATTCATTTCTGATTGGAAGTTTCCTGTCAGCATTTTCTACTCTCTTTTTTTTCGTTCCCCTGTATTTTGTTATAATTTTTTGTTGCCTTTTTGTAAACTGAAAGAAAAGTTTTCTGCATGGCTTAAAGTGCGGCCAGTTTGGGTTAGAAGGCCCTATGTGTGTGTGTGTGCATGTGTGTGCGTGTGTGTGTGTGGCTGAGTGTATGTGTGCATTTATGGATATACACATGTGAGAAGCGTGCTGCCAAACAACTAGACAATAAAGTTGAAAATTCACTTGAGACTCGAAAGGAAATTGGTTGTTACTGATGCTGTTGCTGCTGCTGCTGCTTCTTCATATTGGTTGCCCCCGGAGAGATTGTGATCAACAAAACAAACAAAAACAACAACAACAATAAGTAACAACAGTTTGACAAAGTAGATCAATGTGGATTTGCGTATATCAAATACTCGCATGCAAATTGTGCGGTCGCCCGCAGATTTTTTTTTCTTTTTGGTTTTCTTTTTTGTTGCTCCTTGGAGTATTTTTTCTGCTCCGTTTATTGGGCAAAAACTTTTTTGGGCGTCTACTTTTAATGGCGAAACAAGTTAATCAACTCAGTAAGCCCCTAAGGCTGCCAACTTGCGTGTGATTTCGTGGCGTATGCGTTATTTACTCGCATTCAACTGTGGCACAAAGACGAATTGCGTCAGCTGAAAATTCGTGCTGCACGTTTCGTATCTCAATGCTCAATGCTCAATGCTCAATGCAATCCAAATATAAATGGGGGAGCACAAAAAAAAACTAGCATCTGCCGCAATGCCAAACGTGTCAAATCCATGATATCAAAAATTCACATAGTGCAAAAAATGTTTGAAAGAGTTAAAAACAAAAATAAAACTAAGCTGTGCAAAAAATCTATTGACCAAGCAATACTCTGTTACCAATTAAATGACAGTTCTAATTACGAGTGACAAAAATATTTGTAGTAGCGTAAAATAGAAAAAAATGTAAAAACCGCATACAATTCACGGATTTCAAGCTGCCGAACGCTATACGCAGAAATGCAACTTAGAAAATCGCTCTAAAATTACAATCACCTGAATACCAAAAATAAATACTAAATTTACAAAAAAGAAGTGTCTTAAAATTAAAAAGACATTTTTCTATTTTTTAATTCATATTTTTTAATAACCTAAAGTATTTCTAAAGAGAAGAAAACAAATATATATACATATATATAATTTTTTCAAATTATTAAAAATCTATAAACCACTCAATTTAAAAAAATAAAAAACTTGGTTTTCAGAATGATTATTTGGTGAGTAACCAAGAAATGCCAAAAGCTTCTGGTCGATTCTTTTTCGGAGAGCAGTTAAACCTAATATACTCTTCCACAAGACAGGTAAACGGTACACCATTGCGAAAAGAAAAAATGTATAGTAAGCGATGCGCATGGAAATTCTGCAAAAGCTTGAAATACACTAGAAAATTCAATGGAACTGGCAAAGGGGGGAGGAGGAGGAGGAGGAGGTCGTTACCATAGAGAAAATTCCAAAGCGCACACATCCTTAACTAACGGGAGTTTGAATAACAGGAGCACAAATAGACACAGCAATTGAATTGTACAAATGATAAAAGACAACAACAACAATTACAGCAACAACTACACCAACAACAAGAATAATAATAACAAACAAATGCGACCAATAAAATTGTTATTCTGTCTAGGCTTTTGTTGGTTTTAGCTTTGACTGCATTCGAACATTATCCGATAGATAACTGTTTATTATTGCAGTATTATAAAAGCGAGCGTTGCACGAGTGTGACAGACAGAGGGGGGAGGGGGAGGGGAGGGGGCAGTGCAATTGAGAAACGGCCCAAAATGCGCATTCAGCATATCAAATTTGCATTTCCGCTCAAACCTTCACATAAATTAAACAAACAAAACACAATTGAATTCAATTTTAATGACTATAAATATTTAATATCCAAATATTTCAAAAACAATATGAATACAATTTAGAATTTATGTCACAACAACAACGGGGTATGCCCAACCATAAATGGCTGGCACTAAATTTAATGCTCTCAAACACCTTCGGGGAATCAGAGTCTGATGATTTTGAACATTTTTTTACGCTATTGAAGCTACCCTAAAACTATAAACTAAATTCAGTTAAGACTGAGGTCAATTTTATAGCTTGCTTCATCAAAATTAAGCAAAATAATTTGCTGAAGGCCGCAGTGGCAATATATATATATATACTATAGCCCCCAATTAAGCTCGATTATTTAGTTTATAACTACAATTTTGCTGTATATAATAATAATAATAATAATAGTAATAATAGTAATAATAATAATAATAATAATAATAATAATAATAATAATAATAATAATAATAATAATAATAATAATAATAACAATAATCATAATAATAATAATAATAATAATAATAATAACAATAATCATAATAATCATAATAATAATAATAATAATAATAATAAAATAATAATAATAAAATTATATTTTTTAATTTGAATGTGAAATAGCTTTTGTTTTTATATCTTATAACTTTCATTTTATTTAAAGATTGTTAATAAATTTTAAATTGCTGAACGTTCAATTGCTTAAATTTTGATTGATTCGGAATTGAAAATTTAATGAATTATTAAGAATCTCTTAAAAGTGCGTATATATGTTAAGCTGGTTCAAGCCACATAAGCCAAAAATAAATAAAGAAATAGGCAAATTCGAACTTCTGCAAATACGCCGTAATTGCGACACGTTGCCAAGGTATAATGATAGGCGCCTACGCCTTTTGCAAACCGTAGACTGGAGGGGGCGGCGGACTCGGGTGCGGCAAATGACATGCCACAAAATTGTGTGCATTTTGGTTGTTTTCATTTTGGCAAATGCCAAAGGCCCAAAATGCGTAACTGGTTGTGGTTGTGTGTGTGTGTGTGTGAGTGAGTATCAGTCTGTGTGTGTTAACTGTGTGTGTGTGTGTGTGTATGTGGGTTTAGAGCACATGTCAAATGCATAGCGAGTGAAGAGCAACAGCAACTAAACATGAGCGTGAATTTAACACCTGCTGTTGTTGCATGACTGCAGCGGTAACAAAACTAATTAAAATAGCAGGGGCAACATTGAAAACAACACAACAACAAATCGATGTAGCTTTAAATATGTGTATACATGAATGCATGTGTGAATGTAATGTGGGCTACAGCACGTTCCGTGGCAATGCTATAACAAATTATCAGTATTGATGCATTTGCTGAAACATCAATATCAGCAGATGTGTAGCTGTATCTGCATTTGTATCTGTAGCTCTGTCTGCATTTGTATCTGTAGCTCAATCTGTAGTTGTTTCTGTGTGTGTTTGGCAGGCAACATGCACACGCTTCAGCAAACAACAATTGGCATTGTTCGCTGCCAAAAGGTGACTGCAGCAGTGGGGCAATGGGTGTGGAGAGGGGGCGGGGGGTTTTTGGCTAACTCAATTATTTACGTGTTAGTCATGTGCGGTTAACACAACAAATGCGCACTCAGCAGCTTAATGCCCAAAAGACACACACACGAAAGAGATATACAGCTATAGATACAGATACAAAGCTATATAGATACAGCTACAGATACAGCTACAGCTGCAGCTACTATATAATTAGAATCATTGAACTGGGGGCAAGCAAAAGTCATTTGTTTGTTTGAAGCACACCACACACGAACAATGCTCGGCGTTGTGTGTCATTAGCGAGAGATGCCTGTGTAGAGTGTGCCACAAATTATGGCGGATGAATGAGTTGTTTCCGGTGGGAAGAAGTGGCAAGAACAACGAGAAGACGTAGAAGAAGCAGACGAAGCGAGAAAATGGCACAACTTTGTGCGCCATAAATCAATAGAGCCACTGACAGCTTTGTCAATGGCAATATGAATGCACACACCCAAACACACAAACACAAAATGAGCGAGCGGACTTGGTGAAGCAAAGTCTTAAGACGCCTGCCCCAAAAAAGGAGATGGCCACCCAAACAGCCCCCTCGATTCGATACGCTTGGATTGCCTCCGCCTCCACTTTGAAGGTCATCAATAAGTGGCAAGCACAATAGAATATTGTTGTTGTTGTTGCTGTTGTTGCTGGCTGGCTGGCTGCATTAGCTGCTGTTTCAGCGAGCTGTCAAAATGAAAAGCATTTTCCACGCTGCCACTTTTCATGATTCGCCTAAGCTTTTCGAACAGAAAATTTGCCCAAAAAATTTCTGTGTGTGCGGCAATTTGAGCAAATTACTCAAGCACTGGCTTCGATTTGCTTTATTAAAATAGGAAAAAAACGAAAAAAACAAACAAGAGTAAAATAAAATAAAATCTAGAGCCACGCACCATCCACACTCCCCTTGCCCCCCCTCCCCCTGCAGCCGCCCTTTGCCCCCTGCTAATGCTGCACAGCAATTGTCAGGCGCGCCTATCATTCGACATTTTTAGACCCAGAAAAAAACGTTTTCAATTTAATTAAAAAAAAACCTTCTTGTTGTTTGGCTTTTAGTCTTCCCCACCCCTACTTCGCCCACACTCTGCGGCGGCTAGTTGAATTGTTAGCTTGGCCAACAATGTTGGCCATGTTCAAATAATAATGCAAATTGTTTTGCAAATGAAATTATATAATGAATTTTGGCCGCTCAAAGTTGTTTGGAACAAAACAGCGGAAGCAAGAGAGGGAGGGGAAGCGGAAGCGACTTAAGCAAATAAGCGGAGAAAAGAGCTGAGGCAATAAGTCAGACATTAGCGGTAGCAGCCCTTATCATTTAAGATAAATACGCAAGCGATAAAACTCTTTATTTAGCATACTATAAACTTGAGCTACTCAAATTGCAGCAGTTAAAAAAGTATGATAATCAATTATTTGGTTTTTGCTGAGCCAAGTAGATTAGGTTAAGTTATTGCGGTTTTTCGGCTAGATGAGAAGCAAGCCAAGTTGGACTGCACTCGCCAAACTTGAGACAACCTATTCCTGGGTGGGAGATCGGGGAGGTTCGATATATTTGTGTACAGAGAAGGTGCTGTACCGACTTCTATCACGGCAACTTCTGCAGAAATCAAGTTGCACGAATTGCTATCAGCCAATAACAGTTATTAAGTTTTCATAATTGTTCGGAGCGTTTCTTCGGATCGGCAAAGTCAGACAAGAGGCAATGGCTGGCAGGAACTGAGTGATTTCCACTTCCTGTTTTCCTGGTGCACATAGTTGAAAATGGATTTAAGTGCGGCGTCAGTAAACCTAATTAGTATGTATTGAATGTATCATATAAATAGATATTAATGACTTAGTTTACCTTTCAATCTACTGAATATCTATAACTATTTGTATTATAGAATGTCTTGTGCTTCCAATTCTAGTAAACGTATCTTGTGTCTCCACAATATTTGATTCAGATCAATATCCAAATCAGATTGGAATCTGTGCAAGCGAAATTCCAACTTACTTCCTTCCTTCCTACTTGTTGACCTTCATATTTGCTTGTCGTTAAATTACTAAATGGGGAAATTGAATCTGCTGCGTTGATGAGCCGAATCAATTTCTGTGTTCCCTCTGGAGTCTAGACCTTCGTTCCCACCCTGCCCCTTACTTCTGCCCACTCTCTCTTAAGCTTTTCGAGTACTCTGTAATTAATACAATATACTGTATCACGTTATCAACACAGCGCCTTCTATTTCTATCATTGAGGAGTGAGTTTTAAACTTCTTGTCTCAGAATTACAAGTTGTACATACATTTGTGGTACTTAACTGTAATTAATTCATACCAACTACCTTATAATTTCGCTCTGATTGCGTTTTATCTGGGGCTTCCCCATATTGGACAAATTTTGCAATTAAATGCTCAGAAACTCTATTTAAATTTAAATGGTACTTTTAAATTTGATTTAATTTAATTTTCCTTTTTAAAATTTGTTTTTCCATGTCAACTGACAGATGACATTAAATAAATACTTGATGAGAATGGCGATAAAAAGAGACTTTTTCCATACATAATAAATAGTAGCTCCAAATAAGTCTCCAAATACTTATTGTCAACTTGGTATATACTGGCTAATGGCTAGTTTTTGCTAACGCTGTTTAACGCTGATTTGAGTCAAGTAGCAGCGATAAATAACACTCACTGTCGCCCCACTCTATGCTTGCAGCGCGAGGCAACCCAGTTCGTGTGTGGCAACCCTACTCAATGGCAATCTAGTAAATTATCGCTTTGTGGTAATGCTGTCACAAACACGGCACACTAAAAATACTAGTTGATAGCCAGCAGAACAGATGGCAAATTCCAAACGATGTCGCCTGCAACCCCCCACCCCCCTCAACACATCCCTCGCCAAATAGCGCCTACCCATGCAGAGGTTAAAGATACAGTTCCATTAGCAGACAGTAAAATATATATATGTGTGTGTGTGTGTGTGTATGTAAATGACTGGCAAATAAATCGCAGTCGACATTTGACAAGCAGCGCCGAGAAGAGCGCGACATTCGCGTAATGCGAAAAGGTAACTGTGAAATACATCAGTTTGGACCACAGGGAAAGAGAGCAGCAGGCACCCCCCCTCCCCTGTCCTGCCCTGCCCTTCCCCTCTTCTTCCGCAGGTGCAGACAAATGATGAGTTGCGATTACACACATAAATACGCAATTCGCTTAAGTACGCAGCTTGTCTCTCTCCCCTCCTCTCTCTCTCCCACTTCCCTCTTCCGCCCTCTCTCACGCACTTTCCGTCTGCTCCGTTTCGATTTTCGCGGTCGCCATTGTTGTTGTCGTCAGTGTTCCGCCAGAAAAAGTATATAAATAAATAAATAAAATAAAAAGCCCCCCATATGCGCCACACATATTTGCAATTCAATGTGGGTGCTCCTACAGAACCCCAACCGCTACACACACACCTGCCCCGACCCCCAACACACTCCCACCCCTTACCCAGGCAGACACCCAACAACAGTCAACAACAATGGCAACAATAATGCGAATTGATGAAGCGTGAAGGATTTGAGGCAATTGCCGGTTGAGAATTGCGCTGCAGATTCCATATCGCACACACGCACACACACACCACACACAACACACTCCCCCGCACACAACAACACACACACACATACGGGGAGTGAGATATGTGTACATAAGCATAATCGTTATGGCTAAATATCTCAGTCTGTGCAAATGCAGGTCAAATGGGAGCTGCGAATTTTCATTTTAAATTGCAATTAAATATTCACGTTCGCATTGATGGGCGTGCTAATAATCTGTTGATGATTATGCATGCCAGCTCAAGCATATGATCGACCATTATATATTCTATAATTCATAGTAATTCTACAATATATAATTCAATTTTCACTTGAGAACGGAAGAAAAGTCGTGGAGTTTTCCATCTCAATAATTGGTTCGTTAAATTTGTACATTTTACTTTGCAAATCAGCGAATTTAGAAAAAAATGTTTAATTTCCAAAACTCTTAAATTGGATCTTTTGTTACTTATATTGTTAATAAACATTGGTGTTCTCAGATTTTACATAAGCACACATTTCAGATAGTTTATAAATTCTAATAATTTAGCATTGAAGTTGATATCCGAATCTGAATTCCTGAAAAGATTTTCAGGAAATAGTTTTTATAATTAAGAAATCTAAAAATTGTTTTATTTATTTAATTTTAAGACAAATTTATTCTTATATTTAGAAACTATTTCTAAAAACAATGTTTTTGTTTCAAGAATTCTGGTCGATTTTCATTTTGGGGCGATTTTCTAAATACCAGCGAGAGTTTTCTGCTGCAATTTCTGAGTAGAGCTGTAATGAAAAACTCTGGAATTATTAAGCTCAATAACTGGTTCGTAAATATTTTAAATTTCAGTAGTTGTTAGGTCCAATTATAGAAAAACAATATGCTAATATTTACATAGTTTTGGTATAGTAATCTCAACTATGATGACATTTCTATAATTAAAACAAAACAAACGGGATTTAACGCACAATTGATTAAAATAGTGGTTTTCAATCCAATTTCTGTGTGGCTAAAAAAATATTTCTAATTTTTGCTGGCTTTGTCAAAGGGGCAAATAGGAGGGGGTGGGGTATATGGCCACAAGATAAAATAACAATATCGATAGAAGTGGGGCACGAAACTAAAAAAAGGCGAGAGCAGACAGAAAACTAAAATTGCACAGTCAGCAAAAATAAATTCCTAAAGCACTAAAATATTTTACCCGCAATGTATGCATATAGTGGGCAGTAGGCGGGGCTCGGTGGGCGTGGCAGAAATCTAACTCTTTTGACGCTGTTTAATCCACTGAACACTAAACTTTGATTAGATGTCTATGAACAATAAAATGAAAATAAAGAAACGCGGAAAATGGGGCAAACAGATGATGTGGAAATTTACATATTTTAAAGAGACGCTGCTGGTGCGAAATGAGCGGCAGAGCAAAAATGGGAGGTGTGTGTATGAGTGTGTAAGTGTGTGTGTTTGTTGGCAAATAAACATGTTTTGGTGGCCTGTTTAAGCAGTTGGCAGGCATAAATATTTGCAAAGCGCATTTAAGTCCGCGCCACACAAAAAAGATAAATACACAAAAAAAATGTAAATAAAGGAAGAAGAACCAGCAAACTGGGCCAACAGCCATACAAAAGACGAACTTAAGCAAGTAGTGAGAGAAAGGGAGAGAGAGAGAGAGAGAGAGCTGGTATGGGTTGGGGGGTTTGTGTGGGGTGCACAGACATAATAATAATAAATATTCAGTTCAGTTTGAGATTCACTTTTTGGTCGCTTGCTTTTTGTGTGTGCCTGAATGAAACTGCGATATGAATGAAAATGAATATATGAAAACCTGGAAAATACCCACATTGCACTCTGTATAGGTGTGTGTGTGTGCGTGTGTGGGTGTGTGTACAATGTGTCTGTAAGCCGCCCGCAAGTAGGTAAACCAAATCCGAATGAACAGGGATTTGCATTCATAAAATATATCGCAGTCAAAGCAGACGCTGCCCCGCTTTTCCACACACACACACACATACACCCTCCTCTCCCCTGCAGGTATTGCTAGCAGGAAGTGGAGGCCGACTGTGTGTCCCATAGCGTTGCCCCTCCTCTTCCGGCTCCTTTTCGATGCGAGTATATTTTTGAATTATGCAAATCGCAAGCATGAAAAACAAATATTAAACTTTTCATAAAAGATTCAAAAATTAAATAAAATTTCACAAAAGACATAAAAACCAAACGCTGTCGCCCATAGGACACACACACACACAAACACTAGCTGAGTATGTGTGTGTGTGTGAGTGTGTGGCCATGGTACAGCAATAAGAACAAGAAAGAGTAACTAAATTCGGCACAGCAAATTTCAAATACCCTTTATTATTATTATTACTATTACTATTTACTTATCTAATGTAGACTAAAAACAGTGTGCAAGTTTGAAAACACTTTTTAAAATCAAAATTGTAAATTGAATTTCAGCTAAGAACAATCCACAAATTCTTAAGAGGGAATTAAAAAAATATTAAAATTTAATATTAATAAGAAAACTTAAATTTAAATTTGATTAAATATTAATCAAGTAAAGGATATAATAAGCATGAAGAAATTCAAATGTAAAAAACTGTGACACTTATGACAAAGGATGAGGAAACTCAAAAAAATCTGAATCTAATATTTACTTATATTTACTTATTTAATCTGGACTAAAAACAGAAATAAACTAAAAAGGTATACAAAAATATAAATTCAAAAACAATTTAATGATACAAATTATAGAAAACAAAAATAAAAAGTTAAAAATAAATTCAAACTCAAATTTAAAATGAGAAAATAAAAAGAATAAATGTTAAAATATAAAATTCTCCAACAAAAAAAACCCAAATAGCCCAAAAAGTGATGCATATTATTAGATGATTATTTACTTTAATATAATTTAACTTAATTATCTGCGCATTGTTTTTGTGCTATATATATATGAATGCAGAAAGCTCATATATATTTATTATTTTTTAATTAAAATATAATTTTTAATTCAATTTATTACTTTATTATTTTTTTTTTGTTGTACCGACTGAGTTTAGTTGACATTAAATAATTAAAAAATACTTTATGGTTTCCGTTACAAATGGCATGATAAAATCTAAGGGCCTTATAGCAGGGTATTTAAACGAGCATCCTGTGTTTTCTTTTTTTTTGTGGGAGGCAGCGTGTCCTTCGGCAAGCGCATATTATATTTATACATATATATTTATATGGGGCTGGGCGTTCGCAATATGATTGTACTTACATGTGTAAGTACATCTGGCCTCCCCGTAACTAACCGGCAGTGGTCCCCATCGCCCATTCCCCCCGGCCTGGCCTCTGTAACCATAAGTGCCCCGCACATATGGCAAAAGTTTGCGGGGCCAGTAAACTAAGCAAAATCAACAAGCCAAAAACTTTTTTATTTATTTTTTTTTTGTTTTTTCTTTTTTTGCATGTGGACAATTGAAACGCCCGGGAATGTGACTTATCAAAAGGGGGTGTGGAGAGGGGGAGTGGTGCAATTGGGCGCGGCTGCATATGGCAAGAGTCACGCGCAACTAGTTGTGGCTGTTCTGTGTTCTGGGCCCAGTTTATACACATGTACAAAACGTAAAGCATAAAACGCTTCGCTTAAACATGGCCAAAAAGCGAATTGGCAAACGGCGGCAGACTGTCGCCACCTACCTTAAATCCAACAACCCCCTCCCAGCCCCTTCACACTTTCACTAAATGAAAAAGAAGAAAAAAACTGGATTAAAAAGGACTGTCAAACTCTGTGGCATATTTTTTGCCAGCAATTTCTTTTTGGCGAAAATTCAAATTGTGAGCGTAGTACACCAGTGCCACACCCCGATGTGAGGCTGACTTTAACTTTTAGTTTTTGGTAACAATTCCAGTTTCAGTTTCAGTTCCAACGAACTTTTCTTTTTCGGCCAGTCTTCATTAGAATTCACAGCATGCGACTTTATATTTTTACTTATATTTTTTGTTGCCCATTTTGTGGTGTCTACTTTTTTGTTTCTAAGCCAATTGAGTCAGTTTGGGCCTAAATGGAACTTATATATACTCCTAGCCTCCTTGGCTTCTAGCTTAAAAGAAATGTTTCAACTTGCATTTGGTTCGATTATGTTCGAAATGAAAATATAATTCAAATATAAAGTTAAGTTTCTTTTGACAGCTGTTTTGTGCTATTCACATGCGATAGTCACCATATCGTATTTATAGTATATATTCAAACATATAGTATATGTATAAATATGCAAAAATCCACCCAGTTCCATAGAGAAACAGTTACTTTAAAAATGTACTTAACATTTCCTTTTTATTGTATTGCTTTGAATATATTTCTTTTTTACCATTCGCAAGCGAGGAAACAAAGCTAAAATTGAAATTTCACACGAACAAAGCAATTTGCATGGAGATCATCAGCGAAAAAGTTGAAAAAAGCTGCTCAAAAGAATTTTAATGAGAGACAAGGAAAGACAAACCCACACCGGATATTTGCAAGAGCAAATCGCACTCTCTTCGCACTCTTCTCTTCTCCCCCTCTTTCTCTTTCGCTCAGTCATGAATTGCAGCCAAAAAAAAGGGGGAAAAAAAGCCAAAATGGAAGTTCATTAAACCGCAGATCAAACACTGTGACGTCATAAACGGCAAACGATTCTCACGGTAAACTCGTACTCAGCTCAAACGGAGCGTGATGAATGTTTCGGGCCAACATCAACAACAACAACAATGTTACTGACCTCACATTACATGCAGCGAAAAAAGCAACTGAAAACGTGCAGGTTCATCAAGTTTTTTTTAATATATTTTTTGGTAAAGAAATTGTGGGAGCGAAAAATGTTAACGAAAAATTTCAGCTGTAGTTAATCGTGGGTGTGTGTGTGTGTGTGTGAGTAGGATGGAGAGGGGTGGAGGGGGTATGAGTAACTGGCAGCAGCATAAAGCTTCTAATCAAGCTTTGTGTCTGGTTAAAGTTCGTTTTTAACACTTCACTTTTCGCACTTTTCGTTTTCGTTTTACCGACGCCGACTGCGCTGCCCAAGCGCTGGAATTTCATAAAATACACATAAAACATACATCAACAGTTGTTGTTGTCGTTGTGGTTATTGCTGGGCCTAGCATTCCTGTTGACGTCGACGCTGTAATTGGAATGTAGCGTCGACGTCGACATAGTCGTCGGCGCAGTCGCAGTCGTCGCTCGAAAAAAAAATCAAAACTGGCCCTGTAACTTTTTAAAGCTTTTGTTGTTGTTGTTGTTGTTGTTTTTGTTGCTGCTCAAAGCGTGGCTTGAAACATGTTTTTGAGCGCTGCTGCTGCTGCTGCGTCGTGAAGCTGCGCGTGCGTGTGTGTTTGTGTGTGAGTGTGTGGGTTTTGGGGATGCTTTTGTGGATTGTGTGGAAGCCAAACCGGAATGTGGCTCATTCAGTGAAAACATTGACGACGAAAGCGTTGCTGTTGTTGTTGTTGTTGTGGTCGTAACTGGAAGCCACTGGCCGGCAATCTATGCAGCAGCAGAGGCGCAGGCAGAGGCAAAGGCAGAGGCAGCGACAGCAGCAGAGGCAGCGGCAGAGAATTGTCGTTGCTTGTTGTTGTTCCTTGTTTTTCTGGTTTGTGGCATTCGCGTTGAATTGCGCCAGATTTGCGTTTTTTGCTGTTGCTGTTGCTGCTGCTGCGCTGTTGCTGTTGCTGCTGCTGCGCTGCTGCTGCTGCTGTTGATGCTGCTGCGACTGCGCCACGCTTCATTTCTTGCGCTATTTGGGGCTTGGCTTCCAATGCTGGAAAGCGAAGCATATTTTCTGTCGTACAGTTTTGCAGTCGCCGCCGCCAATTGGCGACATGAGCATTGGAATTTGCTGTTATTTTTGCTGCTGCTGCTGCACTTAAGCAGAAGAAGATGAGGAGGAGGCGGGGCGAAAGAAGTAAAAAGAGTTGGGGCAAAAAATAATTATGGTGAGATGGCGTGTGGAAAAAGAATCACGTTTATACCGTTTTGTAAACTGATTTTTTCTATGCTGCTGCTGCTGTTGCTGCTTCTTCTTATTCCTCTTTGCTCTTTGCCTTGTTCTTTTTTTCAAGTGCAATTTTCATTGTTGCTGTTTCTTTCGCACACACACACAGACACAGCAGGCGACGCTCATTAAATATTTTCGCTGTCGAATTTTTTTTGTATACGTATACGCATGTGTGTGTGTGTTTGCTGCGCTGCTTTCAAGTTCGACGCTCATTTTTTGCTCACCTTTTCTGCGCACCTTGCGCTGCTGCTGCTGCTGTTGTTGTTGTTGTTGTTGTGTTTCTATTTAATTTTATTTACTTGTAGCTTATTCACTTTTGCTTCATCACGCAGCTAGTTATTTATTTATATATATTTATTTATATTTTCATTCTTTTCTTTTCACATTTCAATTGCTGCCTTCTTTTGCTTTTGTAATTAATTCAATACACACACACAAACACAGGCACTTAAACACACTCACACACACACAGAGACGGGGAACATTCGACAGTTTGTTCGCTGGGGGAAAACACGTCCGCAGACAGGTAAATTCGCTGAGCAACTGACGCTCGCTTGCCTCAATGGTGGCTTTTGAGTTCGAACCGTTCTCTCTTCCCCTCTCTCTCTCTCTCTCTTTCTGGCTTGCTGACACCAACTCCAGCTCTGGTTTCGGCTTGCGTTGCTGCTGACATGCGGTCATCTCTCTCTGCGCGATCGTTTGTCTCGCTCGCACGCGTGCACTTGCGCACTCAACGGCGATCGGCAAAAGTTCGTTACGGCCAAGAATGCTTTTGAATTTTACCTGTGAAGCGTCGCACTGCTTGCTCCTCTCTCTCGCTCTCGCGCTCTCTCGCTCTTGCGCTCTCTCGCTGTCTTATGCTTATGTGTGTGTGCTTGTGTGTGTGTGTTTACCTGCCGTTATCTGGTTTGAGTGCCTGGAAATTAGCTGAGTGCTCTCACACACAGCCAATTGCCTTGTGTGTGTGTGTTTATGACTCGGTCTCTGTGTGTGTGGGTGTTATTGTTTGCACACAACTTAGTTGTAGTCTTGCCAACAGAGGGGGTTGTATAGGGTGCTTATATTGACATTAAGTTGTTAAGCACTATATTTGCTCACTTAATGCAGTGCTTATATGACTTAAAGTGCATTGACGCAGAAATGCATACATGCTTATTACAAACTATAAACACTAATATTTTATTTTGTACATCAAACGGAAACGCCTGCCTGCTATGCCGCCAGATGGCGCTAGGCTGTTTAGCAATGCCCACAACCATTTACAGTTTGGGTGTAGCTGAGTTCTTTTCGGCCACTGTGTGCGTGCTAAAGTATACAGTTGAGGGGGAACTGTATTTACAGCCTCTTTTAGCTATTAATAAGATTCGATTAATTTTGGTGGGGGCCGTGTAATAAAATTCTAATTACGCCTAAATTTTGCTTTTATTTGCATACCTTTTTTATAGTGCTGGCAAATGTCGTTAAATGGTCTTAAAACGAAATTACATGGCTAAGCCAGTGGCTCTTAAACTGCGGCAATGACTTGCTTTATGCCTGTCAGAAAGGTGCTTAAATCTGCCAAATTACAA
Source organism: Drosophila planitibia (assembly GCA_035043785.1). Lineage (NCBI taxonomy): Eukaryota > Metazoa > Arthropoda > Insecta > Diptera > Drosophilidae > Drosophila > Drosophila planitibia. The sequence continues at coordinate 1,646,354 of JAWNMS010000052.1, forward strand.
CAATACACACACACTCACACACACATACACATGGGAACATATGGCTGGGAAAAATATAGTCAGCGAATTTCGTCATAAAAGCGATTTAACAACCGAATAAACAAACCACAAAAATCTGAAAGGCAATTGCGGTTTTCCCGCGCAATATCCCCCTCAACTCTTCCCCAACCCCTCACCACCCCCTCTCCTAATCGGGCAAAACGGAAATGAAGCCGATGCGTAAAACAAAAAGAAGATGAAAAAAACAAAAGCAGCAACAAAAAATGAAACTCAACGAAAAGCTTTCTAACTTCCCCTCACCCCTCCCTCCCTTTCAAGTGGTTTTATGGTCCCCATCAGCAGGCGGCTAATGCCGCCAATTAAAATAAACGGCAGCAAAGATGCCGCCACAAGCAGACAGCTAACGGGACTAGCAACTCTCTCGCTCTCTCACACTCTCTGAGGACCCTTCGTCAGTTGCAGGCCTGAGGCTCTCCAGGGCCTCACCCCCCACTCCCCCTGCTCCAGCTCCAATCAGCAGTCTCGAGTGGCTGAGCTGCTTCAGCGGCCATAATAAATGTGCGTTTAATGAAATTTTTATTCAATCAGCGCCGCGGCTTTTAACGGCATCTAAAACTCAAAATAGACAGATAGAGTGAGAGTGAGCGAGAGAGAGAGAGATTGCCAGAAGGAGTAAATGGGAGAGAGAGAGTGTGAAGTGCTAACCTGTTGATGTGTGATTTATGTATGTATGTGTGTTTAATGCTTATGCTGTGCATATCCCTATCTCCCTCTCGCTTCCTTTAGCACGCGCAGACAATAAATAGCTGGAAGCAAATATAACGGGTTCAAGTGAGCGGAAACTGAGCTTACAGCTTGGAAACTGCATAAAAGGAATTTACATTATACGCCTCAACCGCAAAGAAGCCTTCGTGCATTAAAATGTGTGTTCATTAAGCTGCCCGATTAAATTAATATTATTAAATGTAAATAGTATTAAATTAATATTAATAAATGTGACTAAATAATATTAAGTTAGATATGATATTTGCTTCTTCCAGAACATGGTTTTTTTTAAAATTTTGGATGTATTCCTATATAAACACATAATAATAAATAATTGTTAGGCTTATAAATAATATTGTTAGTTAATAAATTCCATCTTAAGATGAGATTACGTTTAATTAAAGCTAGCATAAGGCTTTCAGGTGCTTTCAGGTAATACTAATAATAATGAAAAATAAATTAAATTACAATTAAGAATTCTTCTACGTTTTTTGTGTTTTCTGAGTTTTCAAAAAGTATCTGCTTTAAAACATTAAATGACTTTTTTGTATTAGCTCAAGAAAAGTATGCCTTTTCATCGAATCCGTCAAAAGCTTTTAAGGCTGTTTCCTATGTTCATTTTATCCGATTGAATCGATTTCTTTTCTTGTTTTTACTGAATATATTTAATATTGTTTTAGGCGCAAAAATGCTTTCTTTTAATATCGCTTAAACCTCAAATTTGCTTTCTATATATCTAATATCGTTTTAGGCTCGAAAGTTTTAGCATAGAGTTTGTGTAAGTTTATTACAATAGCGAAATGTAAGCATTGATGTTTTAGGGCTTAAAAGCATCCTCAGAGATTTATGGAGCTTAAATATATTTAAATGCAGCTTTCTTGTGCTTTATTTGCCTGGCAATTCATTGAGATGATTCAATTTTGATATGCCTAAGCTCAGTTCCGATAATGACCCATTATATTTTATCATTTCGCATATACGATAACCGATTCCGATTAACCTTGCCAGGCTTCGCAACACATGCTTTGCCCCATGCCTCAGAGATATAAGCGCCGCCATTTGCATTTAGATAGGTTTTGCGGTAAGCCTTACACCCCTCCAACCCACCCCACACCCCCGATTTCCACATTCGTGATGAGTATCCGGCGCAGAAACCAACTGTGGAGCTATTGTCATTTATTCATGATGTCACAATGGGCCTGCCTTAATATATATATATATATTTATATGTATGTGTGTGTATTTCCCAGGGAAATAAACAGAATTTCCTTGATTCTCGCTTAATTTTCGTCATTATATTTTCGAGCGCCTTGCGGCTGCAATTAGACGCTGTGGTCGACCGCAACACGAAAAAACTTACGCATTTGTACAATTCCTTTCCCCATCCACCATCCCTCTTCCCGCACATTCCAAACCCACCCCTAGCAAATTAAATCAGGGAAAGAAATCAGGCAAGAACAAGTGCGAATGCTTTAGTGGAGACAGCTCGACTGGTAGATACCCTAAACACAAGTCTTTATATATTTCACTACTAGATATATAGGTATATATATTGGTTGAGGAATGTTTGTAAGAATGTTTCTGCTCATTTATATAGAAAAATTCTTGGCAGAACTTGATGAAATTATATCAAATGATCTGTGAGAAATGAAATGAAATGATATGTGAAATGAGCTACAATTAAATGGTCGCCCTTATTTTATAGCATTTTTTATTTTTATGTTTTTAATTTAAAATGAATAAATATTACATTTTATTACTAGTATAATTCAATTGAAGTTTTATTTTTGATACAATATTACGGTCGACACTAAGTAAGTAAATTAATTTTAATCGGTAATCGATTTTCTTTTATATCCCAGAAACAAACAAAAAATTATCGATAAGAAGAATATAAGTCTCTAGCTTTTATAGACAGACATGGCTATTTTGACTTACCTTTTGTTGATCATGAGTGTCTATAGAGTCAGAAAAAAAACGCCTTAATTTTAGAAAATCGCCATACTTTTGGCGCTAAGAGTGACTCACCTTATTACTCAGAAAGTACAATTAAAATTAGCAATAATATAAACATAGCAGTCGAGAAAGTACATTTAGTCATTTTATTTAATTAGAATTTTTACAGCTAATCAATAATGTGTCTGGGTATGTTAAATATTAACACGACAACTATATTTCTAAAATTTCAGCTTTCACTCATCGATAACTCAGAAACGAAGAAAATGATCGATATTAAAAAAACTTGTTCTGCGTGTGGTAGATGAGAACTTATATTTCAAATATGAAGCATCTCGCGCTTATAGCTTTGAAGCCTGTTGATGCTGATCAGGAATGCCAAGGGATCAAAATTGCTTCCCTCTGCGCGTTACACCCTCTGCGTGCAACTTGAATGTGATCGGGGTATAAGTGGCGTTGAGGTTGCCACATTTTCAGTTGCAGAGACATTCGTTTCTCATTCATTTCTCATTTGTTTCTCATTCATACCTTATGCGATTCTCTTTCGCTTCACATTAAAGTTGGCGCTGAGCCGTCGTCTCTGACTTGTCTTTCAATTAATTTCGCTTGTGGTTGTGTGGAGGGTGTTGCGGTAGGGAGTGGGGGCGCGTGGCGAGAGGGGTGGGTGGAGCCTGCTTCTGTTTGCCAACAGGTGCGTATTACATTTGCATAGATTAAAAGATAGCTGTGGATTTTGGGCAACCTGTTCAGCGCAGAGCAGCAACTTGGCACCGCTTAATTAAAAAGTTTATGCAACATTAACATAAATTTAATTTTGCGCTCAAATTGAATGCCGTCAAGTGGCCATTGGCCACAATTGAACAGACGACGAAAGAAGGTCAAGAAGTCAGCACAAAAAATATGCCCCAAAAATCGTGCTAATGTTTCGCATATAACTGCCAAATATTGATCGCATTTGGCAACGTCCCAAAACGGAAGTAGCCGAAAAAAGTGAAGGAAAAGCGGCTGAAAGCCGCATGCGGATATCTGAGACGTCTGCGATGTGGGTCAAGTAAATCAATTGACAGCTTTTCCAACTTGTCAAGCCACAAGAACAACAATGACAGCAAAACAAATACGGGTAATGTTCTCGCAGACTGATCGACTAGGCAAATGCCCTACAGTCACCTTTGAGACCCTCTGAATTAGTTGCATGCTGCCTTTTAATACAGAACTCCCATCTATAGTCGAAATTCTATTCCAAAAAAGAACATATATATATTTTCTTGATCAGCATCATCAACCGATTCGATCTGCTCTTCTAGAGCTAACTAAATACATTTAAAATTATTATAATAATAGTTAGTCCTAGTTAGTATTATTAGAAATGTTTTAAATTTAAAGTTAATGATTTAGCTTAAACTAAATTAAGGGACATTGTGACTTATAAGTGTACGCTTGAACCGATCAAAAACGTATTTAAATTGATGGGAAACAGTAAATATTATCTACTGTAACCATTTTTTGGTGAATTCTGGAAGGAGTACTATTATTTTGGTGGGAAACAGTAAATATTATCTACTGTAACCATTTCTTGGTAAATTCTGGAAGGAGTACTATTATTTTGGTCCAAACAGAACTAAAAATGAAAATTCAGTGGAATACGGCATTCTTTAGAGACCAAACAGGACTAATAGTAATAATGAGAGATCAAATGTAGTGAAGAGTAGCAATACTATTATTTGATATCTGTATTTAAGTAAATGTATAATTTAATAATAAAGATGTGTTTAACTCTTGCTGCCTGTTGCATGACACTATCAAGCTACCTCTTTTGTTCACTTGTATTAGGTACAGGGTACAGCTCTGTCCACTAAGGGTCTGCTGTCTGGCAGAAGCCAGCACCTGGCTTGGCCTATAAATAAATCATGGCCTGTGATAATGTGCCACACACTCAAACACACACAAGCACACCTAGAACTACTCGGAATAGCAAACATTTTGATAAGATATGCGTCAGGCATTTCCACACGTGCGTTTGCCATCCCTTCCATCCCTTCCTCCATCCACAGTACTCCCCCTTTCACTGAACGGACGGCAATCGCAGCTTGGACGACCTTCTGACAGCGTTTGACTTATTGTCAAGTTTTGGTTTGTTTACAGGCCACACAATCCGCCACATCGCATGCTCAATCATAATACAAGTTGGCACATTGTATGCATGCTGTTGTTCGGCGCACCACGTGGCGTATACGCAACTCAAACACTTTGTAATCATTAATCAAATTTGCAAACGTCTGCTTCTGTTGCATTTGGCAAATGAGTTTTTGGCCATTTAAATTGCAATTTGTTGTGGCTACAAAGACCACAGATTTTGTCTCAAGATTTGAAGCATAGTAAATGTTATTATTTTAATGTTTACAATTCAAATACAGAAAGGCCTTGAAGCATGCTAAATCGGTTTTGGGAGATTTAAAGACACCACATAGAATGTTTTTGCAAAATAACACTGAAATTTATCAAATAAATATAATTCAGTCATCAGTTTAATTCACTATGCAACAAAGAGATTTAATTTTGGTTCGTTTTTTTATTACAAAATTATAAAAATTATATTGAATCAATTTTTATATTGGATTAAAAAGAATCGGAAAAAAGTCCCTCTGAATTTTTGGGTAACTCTTTATATTCAGAAAGTATATTTCTAAAACGGGAAACTGTGTCTTTTTAAGGCTTTTTCTCTTCTTAATTCCAGGGTACATTTTTCTAAAATTTACTAAAATATGTGTAATTTCCAATAGTTTTTCTTTTTTTTAATGTGTACACGGAACTCTTATGTTGACTTATTTGTTACAATTATTATTATTCATTATAAGTATTTGAAAATTTCACAAAAACAACAATTTAACAATTTAATTATAGCTAAACTCTAACTTAGCCGTCAAGGAAGCTGTTTTCATTACTATTTCTACATTTTTAAAATTTTATTTTCAAAAAAATTTTGCATTTCAAATTTTAAAAAATATTTTCCATCATTAAGAAATATATTTCTAAAAAAAAAATTGAAAATAAGTTTTTATAATGTTAAGGATATTCTTTATTTCAATATTAAGAAAATATTTCAAGAAACAAAAAAAACTTCAACGCAAAGTGATTTTCCTCTTCAATATCAGATCGAATATTTTTCTGAGTGTAGTTACTTTTAGTCTTTGATTTGAAAAGTGGATTTCAGCTGTCATTAAGTGCATTACAAATATGACCGTTAGCGAATTCGTGCTTGGCCACAATTAAAAGGCATGGTTAACAACGACTAAAGAACCGAAGCAAATGCAGATTTTTAGATTTTGGTCAGTGATTACCCGGCGTATGAGTAATGCGCAATAAACAATGCATGAAGAAATAGATGCAAATGTTTACCTTCAAATTTACAGCATGTTGCGAAATTTATAAAAAACACACACAAATTTTTAGCTATCAAACGAATGAAAATGAATGAGCAATGGTTAATCCCAGAGTGCCAAAGAGCAGCAACTAATAAATGTGAAAAGAATGCGAACAAAAGTACATATGTATCTATGTATGTATGTGAATGTGTATGAATAATAAATGGCTGTCAGCGTTTTTGGCTCATAAACAGGCCAATAGCGAAAAGAAAAATAAAAATGAAATAAAAATCAAAAGCTGCTCAACGAACAAATATACAAATGGCCCAAGCAGCTGTAACAGTTGCAATCGTTGTTGTCGTCAACAGCACACAAAAGACTAACAGCAACAACTACAAAAACAAACAGAGCAGCAATAGAAATAACTGCAGTCTTAGCAGCAGCAGCAGCAGCAGCAGCATCAGCAATAAGGCAAACAGACAGACAAGCGATAGAGAAAAAAAATGAAAACAAAGGGCAAAGTGCAAAGACAAACAAGACGCAAAAACAAACGAGCGCAAAAGCTTTAGCTTTTAACGATGACGTGCTAGGCTGGGGTAACAGCAGAAAAAAGCTTTTCGTTGTCGTCATCGAGCAGCGAACATGTTGCAATGCGACTGAGAGTCGCACGCAGTCGTCGGACGGAGTCAAACACTCGACGGCGCTTGCACGAAACGGACGCGAACGCGGAAATCGGAAGGTTCAACAAAAAAAAAAACGGACATTGGCTTTTCGCGCCAAACGCGACGGCCGCAAATATTTAAAAATATATATGAAAATTGCATTGCTGATCAAAATCAAATGCTCCTCTCATTTAATAAACACAAAAACTATTTTATTGTGTCCTAAGTTTGTTAATTTGTGTCAAAAAAATAATAAATAAAAAAAATCAAGCTGCTAATATTTGGCTAAATATAAATCAAATACAACAAGTGCATAAATATACAAGTGTTTCAGTGTGTGTGTGTGTGTGTGAGAGTGTGCGTGTGTGCTAGTGTGTGTGTGTGTTGGAGTGCGTTAATACAAATTATCGACCAAATACAACAGGCAATTTCCCGGACCCGCGGGCACATTAACTTCTTCCTATTTATTTTTTTTATTGTTGTTGTAATTGTTGTTCTTTTGTTTCCTATGGAAATTGACCAACAAACGGCAACGTTTATTAACTGAGGCAGCTGCTCGAAGCCCGCCAAAAAAAAACAGCAGGCTAAAAAACAGGTTGGTTCTCTTTGCTTAGTTCAATAAGTTTTGGGAAATGTCACCAAAAAGAAAAAATAATAAATAAGGAATTGGTTTAAGTATTGTGATTTATTTATTTGTGTTTATTTACTTTGTTTATTTACTTTGTAAATGCGATTGTTTTTCTTTCTTTTCCTTTTGGCTGCAGCCCTTTTATTTGATTGCGTTTTTTAACACGCTTTTCCCTGTGGCATGCTTTGCACGCCTTCCCATTTTTCCGCCTAAATTCATTTGCTGATTTGGGATAATCAGACCCTCAAGTCTGAATACGAATACGAATACGATTACTTATCGTAAAGCGTAACACTACCAAAAAAAAAGAAAATAATATCCAAGAACTGAAAAAATCGCTCATACGCAACGTTGGCCTCCTTTCCCTTTTCTCTTTTTCCGCTGTTTACATTCGTTTTTTTTTTTTGCCCACTGGGAAAGTTGCGGCCCAAAGACGGGAGCATTAAATATTCCAGGACATTGGCAGCCGAGTTTATTGCAATGTTTGAAAGCAACTGAGTCGCTGTCGTTTGTTTTACGCCCGACCAAATGCCAAGTAAATAAATACATTTTGCAATGATTATTTCTGTTGTAAAGCGTCTCACATTCCTTCGGGTGCCATAAACCACTTGACAGCTCCCGGCACCAACTTGGAGAGAGAACCAAGGGAAAAAAGACGAAAAAACGGCCTCAATTGCAATCAATTTTAATACATGCTTAAAGCTCAAAAAGCAAGAAGGTTTTGGGTGTGGGATGATCTAATCAAGCATTGCTCGGGCGTCGATGTGCCCAGAAATTTGGGTATAATAAATTGAAGTGGATTTTCATGTCGATTGAATAAGAGTATTATTGCGAACTTTAACTGCACTATTTGCATTATTGATATTTCTATTTTATTGAACACAGTTGTGTATTATGTTAACAGCAGTCGGAATGTAAGTTTAGCTCCTGTTAAGTCTCTCTCTTTCTCTCTCTCTCGCTCTCTTTATCTTTAATCACGATCACAATTTTGTATTAAGAGAAATATAATTTAAACTCAATAAGTACTGCTAACTGCTTACTAATTCGACACATTTTGCATCACTTAACAGCGGTCTGAATGTAAGCTTAGCTCCTTCCAACTCTCTCTGTCTTAAAAATAATAAATTATGTTATGATATTTACTATAATTGTTGCCATTTGTCATGCTAGCTTCGACACAAATCAATAAATGATGTTTTGATGTATAGTATAATTTCTGCTAGTTTCAGCAACTTTTCATTCAACACTTTTTGCATTTTTATTAATATTTCTACATTTGTGCATTATGTCACTTAACAGCAGTCGGGATGTAAGCTTAACATTTGTGTCACTTCGTATAACGAAAAAGAAACAGCAAATTCTGTCATGCCATGTTAACCTTAAAAGAATTATTATTTAAAGTCAATAAATTATGTCCTGTTGATATGTACTTTGCTGCCATTTTAATTTTACCAACGGTTTATATGCCACCATATTGACATTTTTTGTTTATGGAATACAATTGCGCAATTGTCAATTAACAGCAGTAATCTCCTTCTAACACCTCCTCTCTCTCACTGTTGTTGTTAAGCCTAGCTGTAAACACGATCCTGTTAGCTGCAGAGATCAACTCTGTTATTTGATCTGCAATTTTGTTTTGTTCAGTTTTGTTTTAAACTATGATTTTTGTACGCTTTCCTGCAGACGTGTTTGCAGCAATCAAATCGTTTGGCTTCTTGCTTTTGTTTCTTATACTTTGTCTGCCACAAATGACAAATTTCCCCCGTAACGATGTCAAATTTTAAACAGCAACGTTATCTCTGGCTATAAAGTGGCTTGAATTCCAATCTTGCCAAAGGCACCAGACCATTTTATGGGAATTGCGCGGGGTTGTTGAGTTCACTTCACTTCTCTCTTCATCCTTTATCACTGTGTCGCGATGTACAATTTAACATTTAACATTACCATTTTCGCTCAGATGTATAAACAGCCAAATGAGCTTTTGAGCTCTCACTTTAATTAACTCTTCCCACTGCTAATTTTAAAGCGAACAAAACTTCTGATTCTGCAGAGAACTGAAGAAACCATGAGATGCATTATCGATCGATGTTTAGTGGCCTGCAACCAGCTCCAAGCACAAATTAATTACAAACTTTCAAAAACTAAGTTTGTTTTGATTTATGTCGTCTTTCATAATTCGCAGCTGTTAGATTTTCTTCTTCAGGTGTACACAGATTTCTAAAATTAGCTCAACAGCAAACGCTTAGAAATCTTTTCTGTTTTTAAGAAATTTACTTCTGAAAAACAGAAAAAAGAGTTTTCAATTTTAGAATATTTCGTGTATCTAGAAATTATTTCTAAAAACAAGAAAAACTTCTTAAATTCTGAGTAGAGAGACGATCTCAACGCGTTGATCAAAGAAACAAATAAAGATGATGTTAAACAAAAGGATATTGCAGCTATCTAAGCTGATTGAATCGATATCAGAAAGTGAATGAAGAAAATAAGTTTAATCAAAGGCAGTCCATCAACCACTCAGATTTCTGCATGTTGACACCACAATTACCAATCCCAAACGCAACTGCGGACAACTAGAAGAACTGCAGCACTGCGTCATTTAAGGCGCATTTGCGAACTCGTTGGCAATTAAACTAAAATGGTAATTGTAATTGTCACGCGACTCGGACATGGCCACAACAACCGCAACCACGCCCATACGCCCATACGCCCATGCACTAAACGAAGCGTGCTGCACAACTGACTGACTGGCTTTACGGTGGTCGATTTTGTGGCAAGTAGCAAGCGGTGTTCCGTTAGCTTGGCTTTTAGAGCCAAAATCAAATTTGCCAGCTAATTCCGTTTGGGCTTCTGGCCGCCAATTGAGCCACAAATAATTGTCAGCCATAATGAAATTTGTATGCATTTGCTTTGAGGCTCGCTTCAGCGCCTGCCCCAAAATTCCAAATTCAATTAAAACCTGCATTGGCCACAAAACGGGGTACACAAAACAGGCACACAACGCAACTGCCTGGGGCAACTAAAAGCCTTGCCACTGACAGCCAGATAGGTAGATGGAATGAGAGAGTTAGGGAAAGAGGGAGAGAGAAGAGAGGGGTGAGGATGCGGATGCGGATCAACTGGGCAGTGTTACGGGAGCTGTCGGAACTCCTACCCGGTAGTCGATTCCCGTTACAGTGTTGCCAAAATGCAGCTACCGCCCCCAACAGCGTTTACTCCATACCCTATACGCATTCCAAAAATATAAAGGGTATTACGAAGTATTACGAATATATAATTCACTCAAAAAACTCAAGTCATCTTTTTTTTCCAGAAAATATATTTCTATAACGATAGTTTGCGTCTTTCTAAATTGCAGATTTATTCGATTTTTTCAGTGTACACTTTTCTATAATTTGTAAAATATATATCTGAAAATGGTTTATTGTCTTGTGAGATCTTATTATATTTTAAATATGCTTTTTGCAGGCTCCAGGATAAGCTTTTGACAAATTGCAAATAAAACCTTCTTATTTAAATAAATTATTTCTAATAACAGAACGGCTTTATAGTTAAAAAATAAGTTAAGAATAAATGTTGAACAGTTCTTTTTTTATTAATATCTCGTCTAAAGCCAAAATCAATATAATCAATCATATGCAGGTGGACATGCAAATAATCTTAAGATTCTGAAAACTGTATTTTTATAGTACCACAATCATAAATAATTAATTGAATATTATTATTATTTTGCACTTAGATCTATTGTGTTCCTTTCTGAGCACATAGCTCCTCTTTCAAGCCTAATTCTTGTACGAATATCTCTTTGGATTCAGAGCTATATTTACCCAACTTAAGAACTTTCTCTAGAAAACAGCTTCTTCCTCCGGCTAATGTTTAACTTTCTGCTATGATGTGCTTTGAGGATTCCTCCTCATCGTCAGACTCCGCTACTGATTATATCGAGTTTAGCTAAGTGACTTCTTAGACTACACTGTCCTGTCCAAGAGACCGGTGAGTATTCTAAGTTGATTCAATTGTTTCTGATTATAGCTGCCTAAAACAGATTTGGCCTATCTCAGATCTGTTGACTCTGCCCAGTTCGATTGTAGCATGTGTCTATATTCGTTGCTTAGTTGTTGCTGCATTGTGTGTTTTCCTATGCCACAATACGGTCTGGTTCCATTGGGGCCTCTTAAAATTATTCGGTTGAGTTAAATAAGCACATATTTATTTTTAATATTTATATCTGTACTTAAAATGAATAGTTATTTTTATAGTGTTTGATTTTATGCTCAAAATGAAGAGACTACCACAAGTGAAACAGATTCTCGTTCACCATACACGCAGCACAATTTAATATAAATTGATAACGATAAATTAGTGTCTCTTTTATCGGTATTAAAAACGATCAAGGAAACAATAAAATGAATCGTTAAAAAATGCTAGACCCATTTTCAAGTGATTGGCAGCCTGATGTGTCTGATAGGCAACATAGGGTATCTATTGGTCGTTAATATACAACTGCTGCAGCATTACATGTTGTGTTGTTGTTGCCTTTGTAGTTGACACTGCCTTCACATCGTCCATAATCCCCCCTTCCTCATCTCCCCCTCCTGTTGTTTGTCCATCTCGAGAGCTTTGCCAGCCTGGGCGTGCATTACATTTTGTGTATGACAAGTTCCGTAGCTTCACTTTGAACTATGTTTGCGGTGCCCGAATATGTTTGTCAATGTGTGTGTGCCTGCCTGTGTGTGTGTGTGTGTGTGTGATTCAAGTATCAACGTGGTACGTGACTGTGGCAAAGACAACAATTTCAGTTGCACAGCCCCAAAAAAATAAAAAATGTTTGGGTAAACGTAGGCGGCGGAGAACAGCAGGAGACCAGTATACTAGGGATCCTACTATTCGCATCACTGTTAAGGTTCGCATGGCAAAAATGCAAGAACCGTTGCCAAACACACACACACACACACTCGCACACACACTCGGGCACTCTCACACAAAATCCTACAAATTCCTGCAGTTTCCCGCAAAAGCAATTCCGAATAAATTGGCACAAATAACGCAAAAAGCAAAAAATCAAAAGTTGAGACACATAGCTTATACATATGTCCAACTATAAACTACACTTTCTGGCCGCTTGCCATTTTATGTTTAATTTTGTTGTGCATTTGCCTAAAGTATTTTTTTCTGAGGCGCCGAATAGTCGCATTTGTTTCTCGCTCGTTTTCCAGTTTTCCATTAGTTTTGCGGCTCAGTCAGAACTTGGCAGCAAATGCATAAATGGAAAGCGTTGCCAGTTCCCGCGTGGCTTAGCAGTTAACCATAAAAAACAGAAGGGAAAATAAATACTATGCAAAATGAAATATTATACACCAAGTGACAAGGGCTTATCCCTTTAATCGATAAACCACTTAGGCGTCCAGCTTTCCACGCTGAGGGAGCAACAAATGCAATTTGGAAAACGAATCCTTGCTCCTCTTTTTGATCATCCATCTCAGACAGTTGTCTGCAATATTTCTCATTGTATAATATTAAATGTGAATGCAAATCAAGAAAAATATTTAGGAATCACATATTTATTTATTTATTTAATGCGGACTAAAAACAGAACACATTTAGAAAAGAGCTTTAAATATTATAAAATGAATATGATTTAAATTTAATAACGTTTTATAGATATAAATTTGACAAATATATACTATGACAATGTTATTATATGCGAATACAATAAACAAACTTTTATTCTTAAATTTATAAATTCAATTTTTGTGGGTCGAACCTCTAAGCAGACAATACATTGCATTGGTAGAACTTAACATGAATTTTGACTAATAATATGCAGACATTTATGTGGAAAGTTCTCTATCTTACATTTAAAAATATTATTTAAAGCTTGAGAGTATGACTTGAATGCTTAAAAAATACACATGAACTAATAAAATATATCAAAGTTATATAAATCGAATAATAAACATGAATTTATAAAAATCGTATAATTATATTTAATTTTTTTAATGGAATTTAACACGCATTTTGTTTAAAAATATCTAGACAAAGTTTTGTATTCAATAATATTATTAAAATTTTGCAAATATTAAATGAGCGCTTATAAAATAGACATGGATTAATGCAGTAAACCAAAACTATATAAATTCTAAGCAAAACTTGAGTTTAAAAAAGTGTATTCTACCAGTCCAGCTTCTATAAGCACTAAAGCCTTAACTTCTCTAAGCCTTAACTAATATGATTGGAACAAAAATTCCAACATCAAAAATAAATTGAACTCTATTGAAGTAAGTTCAAAGAATTTGATCAATTCTGAATGGAAAAAGTAACAGTAGGTTTCTAAGGAGCGCATAAAGCTAAACAAACAAACAAAAGCAGAGTTTTGTGTACACAAAAGTGCGCCGAGAAGTGTGTGAAATCAAACGCAGCAAAAGACTCTCAGCATATGCTCCACAGCGCTAAGGAATGCTCCAACATAAGGAAGACAGATAAACACACACTCGTATAAACAACCTGTCAAATACAGACACACCCTCACACACACACAAGCACACACACACACACACACACACGCAATTGGAGGGCAATGAGTGTACCGCGAAAAAAATGGCAAAAATTTTCCAATTTATTTTGTGCTCAAGTTAATTATGACATACGCACATTAACACAGATTTCACAAAGGATATTTGCGATGAGAGACTGAAGGTAGCGCAGGGAGTGGCGAGGGGAAGGCGGCGGAGGCGGAGACGAAGCGCGGGGAAACTGTCAGAAAACTAAATGAAGTGAATTTTTGTGTAAACATCTGGGCCCGCCGGCATTGAGTTGGCCAAATTGAAAATAAAACAAGAGCCGTCGACGGCTTGTGTGCGCCTTAAAGTATGCTGCTCAGCGCATGCACAGCAAGTAAACAGGACACACAGAAAGCGAGAGAGATCGATATAGAGAAGAGAGAGAGAGAGAGAGAGAGAGAGAGGGAGAGGGAGAGAGACAGACACCCACCCACATGTCATAATCAACATAAAAGACGTTAAGTTTAAACTAAGCAGACGCCAATTTGAGCTGCGCTGTCGTTTTAGCTGTTGTTGTTGTTTAGCTGTTTTTGCTGTTGCCTTGTTCGATTTGTGCATCGTTTTGGAAAATCTTTGACAAAAATAACATTTAGCCAGGCATTCGCTTGGCTCCTGTAGCCTCATCGATTTATTTAGCATTTACGAGCGGAATCAAGCTGCAACTTGAGATAGGTTTTTCGTTTTAATGAGGGGATATTCGTTTAATGAAGGCAAATGAAATTCCTTTCGACAGACACCTTGTTAATTGACAAACGAAAATGCTTAATGAAGCATAAGTACAAATAAACCAAATTGAGCTTATTTTTTGAGATTTTGTTTTTCTATTTATAGCTTATTAATAATATGCTTAGACAGAATAATATGAATATATATATTTATGCTCATCAGAGTAATCATATTCCCTTTAAATAACATTCATCCAAAAGTCCACAGCTGATTTGAAATCATGTTTTTGTGCGTTGAGCAGCCTTAAATATTCCATGACAACATTAAAGAACAACATTGCAGGTTTCTTTTAATTTTATTTATTTAATATGTACTCAACACAGTCCACAAATTTTAAAAGGTTTCAGCAAATCTCTGAACTTGTAGAGCAATATAACTTTTACACAGTTAAGCACACTTAGACATGCTAGTTTTGAAAATTTGATTAAAAGAAGACAGAGAACACACTGAGAACATGTGAAATGGGGCATTTACAGAATAGACGAACAGGATTATGGAAAGCTTCATCAGTTGTGCGAAGGCAATAGATTAGGTTAGTTTATGGGGGTTGTTAGCAACGGAGTTGACAAAGTTTCTAGTAATTTAATAATATAATTTTAATATTTAACAATTTAATTTAACTTAATAATATAATAATTCCTGCTTAGTAATTTTTTACCATCTAGGCTTCTATTTCAAAGTGAATCATCTCTGCACCCACATATATAATGAGACGAATGTTAACACAAATTCTACACCATTCCTAATGCTTGGCATATAGAAAAAACATGTGACTATTTCACAGAAGCGATCAACAAATCTTGAAAATATATATATAATATGAAGCAGATACATATGAGCAAATGCCGCGTGCCATTTGCTTCTGTTTGCAAAGTGTGTTTTTTATTTGTCTATGTATATTTTTGAGTATATGAATTTCTAAATATTTTCGTTTGCAATTAAAATACTCTTACGTCGCGCGGCTTGTCAAAACTAAATGCATGAAAATTTATACAGGCATCAAAATTTGTTTTCGCCTCCTAAACAAAAATATGATAATATTATTACTGATGACAACAAAAAAAGAAAAAGAAAAAGCAAAAGCAAACAGAAAACCAAAAGAATATAAAGAGCAAATAAAGAAGAGGAGCAGCCGCAGCCGCAGCCACTGCCACAGCCACAGCAAATAGCCCCACAAATAACTTATGTCTGTCTACGCTGCGTATGTGTAATAAAAAATTGTTTTGCTGCCACAGATGCTCTTACCAAACCGCTAACGAACAGCCGCTATGATAATGATAATGTTAATGATGATAAGCATGTTAAAGGAAGAATATCATAGAGAAAGAAAGAAAAACGAGACAAGAACAAAAGCACAACAATAGACACAATCCCCGTGGGCTGAAGAGGGCGGGGGGTAGCAATGAGTGGCGGAAAAGGCAACAAAGTAGCGTCCTGACCTTTGTGACAATGCCTGTGGGCGTGTCTCAGTTGACCCCCTTTTCGCTAGCCATTGGAATTAATTTTATCGTCAGCATGCAACAGGTGTATGAGTCCAGGTGTGTGCGTGTGTGTGCGTGTGTGTGCGTGCGCCTGTGTGTGCCTGTGTGTGGCCATGAAAACAAACGGCAAACGCCCTTCAACAGCAGCAGCAACAATAGCAACAGTAAGAACATTGAACATAACATGAACAGACATGTACGAAGCACACACGCATCTCATCCACAACAAGAAAAGCAAACTGAGAAACAACAACAAACACAAAACTGTCTCTTTGGCTAAAGCTACTAAGAAAATGTAATATATTGTTAACATGATAATGCAAGAATATTGAGAAAATAACATGAACTTTAAGTTGATGGAACTCGAAACAAAACTGTTTGTGTTCAACTTTCTTATTGGCCCTGAATTTAAAGGCTGCCGAACAGCGCTAAACTTAGTCATACACTGTTCGGTGTGAATTTGTTTAAAATAATACATTTTTATTATCTTTATATTAAACAAATAACAACTCTATCTAAGCTTGATTAAAATTCCCTTTAAGACCTTGTGCTGCGACTTCTGTTAATAGTTATATAATTCCCATATTACGATTTGAAAATTGTAAAGATAGACATTTATATTTTCAAATTTCAGAAAAATTAACCATTAAGAAAAGATATAGTCTGGTTTTAAGAAAGTCACAACCTTCCCGTTTCTTAAAATATACTTTCTGAACTTGATGCCAAAAGTATGGCTGTCTTTTAAAATCCAGTTTTGGTTATTGCTTGTCTTCAAGATTAATACTGCATTTATAATTCTTTTTAGCTCTTCAACACAGCTCAAGAGTAGCTTATAAAATTACGTAAATCGCGCTCTGCTGCAGATTGCGGTATAAGGTCGTGGTTTTGACATTCGTTTAAAAACAGGACAACAGGTGGACAGGTGGACAGGTGTCACAAGCTCTGCTCGCCGAGCTCGGTCGACAAACGGCAATGCTCTGTTGGCCAAGCCAGTTGGCAGGGGAAGACCACTCGATATCGGGCGACACTTATCGGCTTTTGTCAGCTTTATCTGCGGCAGTAACAATGATAAAAAAAGTGGCCTCCCACACAGTTTGTGAGGGTATGTTTCTCTGTGTGTGTGTGTGTGTGTGTATTTCTGATAACTTAAGTTGCCTGGAACCGGGCACAGCTGTCAACGATGTGCAACGATGTGAATGTGGTGTATTTGTGTGAGTGTGTCTGTGTGAGTATGGCTGTTGTGGCAGCTTCTTCCACCCGATAGGTGGGCTGATTAACCAATGTGTGGCCAAATATTGGAGTTGGCATTAAATGTATGTTAATAGACCGCCACACAATTTGCTGTTGGTCGTTGTCGATTTTTGTCTGTGATAAATGTGTCCCGAAAGTTTCATAATAATCGCAAACCGCAAAAAACAAAAATAAAAGAACCCAATGCACCATGTGGCGCCATAAAGCGACCGAAATATGTCCACATGAGACTGTATTGAAAGACAAGCTAAAAATCTCCATCAAGGCCAACACACATGTGCCTTCCACTCCTTCCTCTCCCCTCTCCCCTCTCCCGGGGCCAATCAAGTCGAGTCAATGCCTTGCAGCAGCCATTGTCGGTCAATTAGAGGCACCGTCAGCTCAGCTGCTGATCGTTTTGATACCCTTGCAGAGGGTGTTACTAATTTATTTTATGTTTACCACAATTGAAAATAAAAAAGATAAAGTTTACAAATAAAATTAAAGTTACAATTTATATGATGTAAAATTAAAAGTTAATTCAATTCAATTTTAAAATGAAAGAATAATAATAAAATAAAGGATATAACAAAGCTGGGATTATTAAATATATGGTCCAACATTTATTACAAGGCTTGGAGAAAAGAAAAATGGTTAAGCATTATTATTAAGGATAGTGAGAAGAGAAGTCTCTGAACCTAGGAGGTAAGATAAGTTTTCCATAGTTAAGCAATTTAATTGAAATAATTATTATTTGATCGTGCCAAGATATCCTGCCTAAATTCACTAGTTATACTCATTGGCTCAACAATCCTTGACTTCAATATCATATGACTACCATTAAAACAATCGATCGGAGAAGTTTACTTTCTGCAGCTGAACTTCATTCTGCAAGGGTATGTAATGTTCGGCATATCAGAAATATCTCGTCTTTCTTTCTGTTATTTTTATTGTTGTTAGGCCTGTGGCATGATTCGAATGCAAACAAGCCGGCTGCCACTGGCGAATTCATCTGCAACAGTTTCATGCACGACTGAGTGGGTCAGAAGCTGAGGGCCATTGTATCCCTTATTATACTCTTACAAAAGCACATTAGAACTTTGTAGTGCAATGTGTAAAGCAGCGAAAGTAGACTGATCAATGCATCCATAAGATAAATATATTCTTGATCGTCATCAGTAGTCAAGTCGATATAGAAAAGCTTGTCTATTATTAGTATCTCATTGTAAATATATTTTCCCTAACTCTTTGGGCTTAGGCGATTCTTGAATACTTGTACATGTAGCTGCTTACATTCGGAAATAAATCGACCTGAAATTTCGAAAAAAAGGTTTTTCTTATTTTTATAAATAATTTCCAAATACACAAAAAAATCGTAAAATTAGAATCGCGTAAGTAAAAGTATAAAGTATAAATATAAAATCCATATTCTAGTCGAAATGTACCATGAAATTAAGAAATTAATATTTTAGAAATATACTTTCGGAATAATAAGGTGATTTATCCTTGGCGAGGTTCTACAGTGCAAGTCGTGTATGTATCGTGTATGCAATAAGTGAGTAGTTAGGTTCTTGTATGATGAACATCTTTTATTTAACAATGGATCTCATCTAATCAAACAAGTGAGGAATTTTTCTTTACTCTTAAAATATTTTCATTGACTTCATGTTCATTTCAATCTCAGCAAAAGAGTAAATGAACTTCGGCTTTCCCAGTTTTTTCTTTCTGGCTGCTGTTGCTTGCAATGCATCGCTGAATTTTCGCAACATGGCAAATCAAGCGTAAAGTCACAAGATGACAATGCCTGAGGAGAATAAGACCCTTTTTGTCTGCTTATCGTCAGGCCCAAGTTTTTCGGGGCCGAGCTTAAAGGGTTTTCTTTTGTATTTTATAAAGCATACGCAGCGTGCGCCGCGCATAAACTTTTTGCATTATTTACCTACTTGTCCTCAGTGTATGGGTGTATGGGTGTGGGTTTATTCGTGTGTGTTTACATATTGTGCGTATATGTGTGTGTGTGTGTGTATCTCGTGAGCTACTGCTAACGTTAAGCAGCTTTAAAGGGCGACTTGTCCCCCCAACAAGTGCCGCCAGATGTAAGAAAGTCAACGCAAATAACGCGTTTTCCTAATTATTTACGTTTTAATCATTGAAAAAAAGTTAATTGCTATAAAACGGCGCAGGAAACAGAAAAGAAAGAAGTTACAGCAAAAGTTAAACAACAAGCTGCTTGACTTTGAACTCCTTGGGAAAAGGCTCAGCACCTTAAGGCGACCTGTGCACAAGCTGTAAGAATTTATTATATAAAAGTCTTCTTTTTTTTGCATAAGTTAGGTCAGCTTCACAGAATGTTAGACTTAAAACTCAACAAAATATATGCAGGTATTATTTTCATGGATTCTTGTTGGTGGGATAAGAAAAAAAATATCCATGCAGAAGTTCACATACAAACATTCTTATAAGTTTAGTAAACATTTAAAAACATCCTTCAGCTGGATGGCTATAGGACTTAAATTGATTAAGAGATTAAAATATTGCATAAATCTGTAAAGCGTATATTTTCGCTTTAGTATATAAATGTGCGAGACTTAATCAACTCTAAATAAGCGAGAGCATTCCAAACATATTTTTCCTTTTTAGCAAAGTCCAACCATGCCTTGGAATTAGCCAGCAAGATTAAGATGTTGCTGCTGTAAAGACTAACTGTGCCTTAAATATCTGCATGCCTTCGAAGAGCAGCTATTCATAACTTGGGCAGCCGGCAGCTTGTTAAAGTGTTTGACAGCAGATTCAGGGGAGAGCACCTTGCAGCTGTCGGGGCACGCCCCGAATTGCACTTAGGGAGAGGAGAGGAACAAGAAACTGACAACAACTAACAGGCACAGTGCTCGTGGAATTTTGAGTCTGTGGGGCTAAGCGACTTTGAAGCGTAATTCGATTATGCAGTACTAAAAAGCAGGTCAGATGAAGAGAGAAGGAGCAGGAAGCGAGCGGAGACAGAGGCAGAGAGGTGCTGCCTGGGCATGGACATGGATACATTGTCGGCAGCTGATGATGCACGTCTAAGTAGTGTGGCAGGAGCCTAAATAGATTACAAATATGTTTTGATTGTCATAATGCTCAAGACTCTATGGCAATCATCGCAAGCCATCATCATTATTACCATGGCTCTGGCTAGTGTGTGTATGTGTGTGTGTGTGTGTGTGGGCTCGTAAATTCAATTTTGTTTTGACGTTGTTTAGATACTAAGCAATTGGCTTAAAGATGCCTTAGAAATTTCGATTTTGTTTCGTTTAGCTTGCAAATGCCAATTAGTGTCAATTAAACTGCACCACTCTCCCAGGACCAAGATGAGTTTGCCGTAAAGAACTGCAAAGAACTCTGCCCCTCCATGCTGCATCATTCGCTCTCGCCATTCATTTTTCATTGTTTCAGTTGCAACACTGGCTGCCACTTGAGGCATTCTAGATTAACGCAGGCAATCTCTGCGTCTCGCTAACTTACAACGTCAATTGCGAAATGTTTAGAGAAACAAGAAAGTTCCGTTTGTCGGCCACGCTTTACGCATGATGCAAGAATAAAATAACACATGGCAAAAGAAAGCGAAACATATCCAAAGAAAAATGTATTTTTAGAAATAGAAAAAAGAAAAGCAGAAAATATACGTGATTAAACAAACGGACACACTTAAGCACAACGAACCACATAATACACACACACATTTACACACACACACACACACACACACATCAGACGGTGTGTATTGAGTTCTCAAGAGTTCAGACAACGGCACTCAAATTCGATTAGGGAGGCGAAAGAGTTAGTGACGCAATTCAAGATACGCTGAACGAAGTTAAAGTCCGTGAATAATTGGAGTTGCGATATTGTTACGATAATTAATAGAAATACAAGAAATGTTTCAGGAAACAAGAACATTTTTGGTACTGGTAAAGAAAACTCATAAGCGAACGGCACAAAGAATTTCATTCACAAGAAATTCTTTTCTAAAGTTTTAATTGTGTGCTAAAAGTACGCATAAATTCAGAATTTGTTGGGATACAATATAAAGCTGTTCAGATATAAGTAGTTCTTAGAAGGGATGGCATCACAGGTATCTGAATAAAGATGTTCATAGACAATAAAGTAGCAAAAACAGTTGATATTATGAGTCGAAATCGCACGCTGTATAATTTAAATAACCAACTAGTTTCATCATATGCAGATCATTTTATTAGGCATGTGATTTATAATGTGATTATAATTTGCCTAAGCTAATAGAGATAAATACATAATTATTTAAAGCTGTATACTTTAATTTTATTGGGTAATTAAAATTCATCGTTGCATGTAGAATTTTTGCAATATTTCGCAATTATGTTAAACATAATTTATTGATTTACCAGCTTCGTTGCCAGCAAAAAATGGTATATTAAATAGTATCGCAGCCATTTTCACCGCCCATGGCGTCCAACACCCCTCAACCCACTACCTGTCTCAGTCCCCTCAGCCTGCCCCTTCTGGATGCGTGATTTTACACGCCATTTTTGTGGCTACCATTCGCTGCCGTGCGTTGCTCGGACTTTGACCCAGTTTTGGGGGACTTGTGAAAAGCGAAACAGGTTAAAAATAAAATGCGAGTGGTCGAAGGGAAATGAAAAGGGGACTGGGTGGTAAAACATAAGAGACGAAAGTGTATTCTATGTTTAATGCCGAAAAGTGAAATGAAAAATCACACAGCAAATTATGTTGCATGTTGTTATACATTTAGATTTAGCTTTTAAGTCAACGACAAATTTGAATTTTCGCATTATTCAGCATTGCTTTCAGTTGCGTTTGTTATTTTTAAAACATGGCCGAGAAAACATTTTATAAATACTTGCAAATATTTAAGAAATTTGTATTTTTTATTTGAATTGGCAATTTTAAGTGTTTTTCATTTGCTTTATATTTCGCTTATCTTGTATTTATTTGCAGAGCACCGCAAACTCAGTTATGCACTCAAAAGTGCAACCACAGCAGCAGCACCACCACCACAAAAAACCACCAACAGCACACAAATAGCATTTTGCAGTCATTTACTTAGAAATCGAAGCACGAGTACAAAACAGCCAACAACAAGCACAGCTAATATAAAGCCAAAGATAAGTCAAGCGAAACCAAAACCAGGAAAGACTCTGCAAACAAAATGGTGGACGACATTTCGCCCATGCATCATCGCATGCAAAAAAAGACGCGCAGCGCCTCGATTTGTGCCACTGGGGCAAGCATCGAGACAGTCATCCACAACATGCCCTCGGGCAGTGCCACGCCCGAGGGCGGCACACCCGGCTACAGACGTCGCCGCCCAGCCACACGCTCCCAAAGTGCACGCATCACCTCGGGCGCCAGATCGGTGAGTAGAACATAACTTTTGGGACACACTGTTTTAATTATTAATTAGTTGGCTGCTTATCGAATGAAATGCTTGCCTGCTCAATTCAGTATTTGCGCACATTTTGTAGCTAGAATTTAGTGTTGTTTTCGTGAGTCCATAAATCGTTAGCGATATTTAACTTATTTAATCAAACACATATTTAAATATAATTTTGAAATTACATCGTAAACCAAACCGATAAGCAGACTACGCAAGTACCTTAAGGCTGCTCAAAATGCTAATAATAAACATAAATATCTCAATCTATTTTAAGTATACTTAATAATCCATAAACATAAAGAGCGGGGAAAACTGTGGGAGGTGGAAAAGGGGTGAATACCTTTTTGTAAGTACAGTCAGAAAAATACTCAACCTGAAGGGTAGCTCACCTTATGATTCGTAACCATTTTGCTAAGAGCTAGCTCCGTAGCTCCCAAAGTTTGAAAAAAATATTCCAAATTTTTGGGCTGTTCTCAAATGCGTCATACACAATTTTTACATTAGCTATTTTGTTGTATGTTTATTATTAAGAATTACTATTTAAAGATTTCAAATACATTTTAGATAGTTTATAAATACATATAATTTAATTTGGTGAGTGACTTCCCACCGAGCTACTCGACCTCTGAGGCAGACACTAGACAAACATAGCAGTTTTTAGGCACCATGAAAATGGCTGGTTTTGATGATGAGTTTAATTTTAGGACGATTATTTTTCTGAATGAACTAAGAGCTTATTTATTTATATACAGCACTTTTATGTTATGGGAGAGTACATTATACGGAGTTTTAGAAAATTCTTCACAGTGTGGAAAACTGGTGGTGAAAACCTTTTGTTATTTATTTATTTATTTACTGAGTTTAAAATTTCAGAGGTAGTTGAGAATGGTATGGCTATTGGTGCCTTCAGCTATGTACTTAATTTATAATAAAGTTAATATTATGCTTAATAAAATAATTATATTGTGAAACTACAATTTTGTAAGTAACTTATACTTATTTGTGCAAGTGGTTAAAAGCATATGGTTAAGACTTAAAGAAAATCTATTTATCTATCTATTAGATAGTATAGAATATAATGGGGAATTTATTCATTTTGGAAACATGATTAATGGAATTTGTAAATGAATTTAGTATAGCTCATTATACATTTATTTCCAAACATTTCTAATATAGCTATTTACCACACTCAGACACACTTTAACAGAAACTAACGCCGAAAAAATAATAATATACTGCCTAAAATATCTTCATTGACGTCTGTCACATTTTGTAGTACTTGTCAAATTGTATTTTAGCTACTTTATCATGCGATTATTTCCAGTTTGTCCTGACTGTGTTGCCAAGTTGTTGCTTTTGCAATTTTCCGTAATTGCTTTATAAATAACTGCACAGCACGAGTGGGCCAAAGTGAAAATTGAGAAATTCCAGAGTAAAAACTACTCCACACCAAACCTTTTGGCTGTTGGCTTTATTGCTGTGGCAGCTGCTAGTTCATTGGACCCATTCGTGTTGCTGGGCTGCTAATCGGATTTATGTTTGGAATACGCCTGTGGCAGTTCAAATGTTGCAACCATTCAGCAGTTAGTTCAGAGTTGAACTGTTAACCACCAAATACGTCTTGCGTGCCACAACAAAGTAGCAGGCTCGTCGCTTTCATTTAAATGCAAATTTCTTCGAAATGTCTTCTCGTGAATACAAACACATGTTCGATATAGTTTATAGTTTGCCATTTATGAATTGCTCGAAACACAGTATTAGGCGATTGTCAGCGGAAACTTATTGGCTGCAGGGCGCTACACTTGAAACTAAAGAGTTACAGTGAGGGACTTAGTGCAGAGATCATTTGATGGACGAGACCACGCCCACGTCCCGTCTGTCTGCTGAAAGCGCCATCGCGAAGAAGGGCAAGTCGTGAACTCAGCTGATTCATGCGGAACTCATTCTCCAAATCTGAAGCATTGACATATTTGGAATGGTTGTGATCTATCTCACTGTGCGACTCTTCCCCTAACATCGACATCTTTATGACACGCCGATTACATCGACTCAGCTGTGCCCGTCTTTTATTTTCCTTATTTTCCCCAGGCATGGGCGTAACTTTTTGCCTCTCGGGGCAGGACTGCGTGGGGCGAAGGCAGTGGCAATAGCCAAGATTGTGCAACAGATACTCCTCGAACTCCTCAGACGGCGTCAACAAGTTCTGATAGCTCTCGAGCGCATTGATATCCGACGGATCGAGCATATTTGCACCGCAGTCCAGTTTCAGAAAGTGACTATAGAAATAGTTGAATAGCTCCTTGACCAGACCAATGAAGAACTTGATTGGCTTGTGGAATGCGTCGCCCAATATAAAGGGAGTTTCATCACTCAAATCCAATTTGTTGAACGCACGCCGAAAGGCGATGAGATTTGAGCGCATGTTTTTAATGCCTCGATTCATGGATATATTGGAGCCGAGTATGATCTGATAGTGCAACTGATATTTTTTGATCATAGCATCATCGCCTTCAGCGTTGATTGCTGCCGGCCTCCGGCAGTGTGAGTCTGATCGTAAGAGAAGCTCTTGATTCAGTGGATAGAGCGTCTCGGCAGCGATGCGCTGCAGTCCAAGCTCCTTGAGCCACTCCCTGTAGTAGGTCCTGTACGCCTCGTCCAGCTGTAGCAGCTCCTTCAGCACAGTGACCTCAACACCCTCATGCTTCTGTTGGATCATGCTCAGCACCGGAGCCAATGCATTCTTCTCTTGCACTGAATAGATGCTGGGATTCATCAAATAAGTTGTCAGCCGCGGTTCGATCATTTCACAGTCTAGAATTTTCATTTAAATATTCAAAATAGAAGCGTCAACAAATATTATATTTCTTTATATATATATAGGTTTTTTTTTCAGAGCACATCTGACTAACCGTTCTAACTTGATCAATGATTGTTCAGGTTCAACAAAAGCTACTTGATTTAGAATAAATTTTAAGCAGCTTTATATTTCAGATGGTGCAAATTAAATAACACTTAATCCCTTGCTATGACTGGAATATGGGTATATACAACAAAATTCAGACGTTTTGTGATTAAGTTATAGTGCATTTAAATATGCCTTTCAATAAACAGCTGACTTCTTCAGCCACAGCCAGCAATATAGGATTATAATATCGAAAACAAGTTTCACTAAAGTAATTTTAGAACCATAGGTTTTCTTGTACTTTGCAAAAGTTGAGCTGTTAGTCAGTATGTATATAAGTGTGCTGATACATTTTAATACAATATATTCCTCTCGGGGGATATTAATGAAAAGTAGTTTAAACCAAAATTGTTGGCTTGGAGATTTGCGTTGAAATCATTTCACAATATTAATCGATTTATACGCAAATCCCCACGGCGAGTTTATTTTTGTTGCAGCTTGATAATGAAATCGGAACAACGCCCGAGGGATGTGTGACGGGTTTGTGTTCCGGGTAGTGTGTTGGTGTGTGTATATGGCCAATTGGCAGGACAACAGTTTGACAGTTTGCCGCAGGCGGCAGATATCAGACAGGAGACAGCAAGCATTGAGTTTCACGTCATAACAAAAACCGATATGGAATCAAATCGTGCCACAGCTAAAGGCGACAGTGCTGACAATCTAGTAAAGCATGCCACGTGCCATTTAAGATCTTTGCATGTCCCCAAATGGGGACACTTTTGTGCCATTTAAGCTGCGTCTCTGCGACCCCACAATGACTCCGTTATCAGCTCCATCTGCATTTTGATTGAGCTCCTGTGTGTGCCTGTCTGTGTGTATGTGTGTCTGCGAATTGAGTTATGTGCTGGGGTAAATTCAATTTTTGATGCGATGCCGCACAAGGGCAACATCACGTGTCAAAGAACGCGTCCCACATGGCGTATGCGTGTTGGCTCACTGAGAATCAAACTCCCTTAGAAAACAGCACAAAAATTATCTTTGGTTTTTGGAAACAATTTTAAATTTTAAAGTTAGAAACGCTTTCCTCAAGAGACCGTTTCAAAAATTTGTAAATTATTAAAGTCTTTAGAACGATTAGAAACTTCATTCTGAAATTTAGAGAAATATCCCAAAGCTGTAAGTGCAATTTGTATAATCTAATAGATATTTTTCGCTACCATAACAACACCAGCGCAATGTGCAGCAGAGTTGCAGCTAGAAATGTCAACGATGCGCTGCAAGTGGCGAAATTTTCAACTATGTAGCAAGCAAACAAGTTCATGCTTTGCTCTAAAGCACACATGCTGCACTTGGGCGGCACTGGCTGGTGGGCGTGGCACTCATCACCATAGAGAAGAGCATCAGCTCGCAAATGGAATGTAATGAGTTTTTGTTTCTTGCTTGAGTCTAACTTTCAGCTCACACGGTGTTTTAATAAGTTCACAGCAAAAGTTTTATGAGATTGTGGAAAGGGTCCCCATCTATGACAAGAGACGAAGGTGCAGTGGGTGGGGGGAGACAGGGTGGTGACAACTTAAAATACGACGCATTCCCAGTTTGGCATATCAGTTGAACTATAAAAGCAAATAATAACAAGATGCAAACTCAAGCAATTCCAACAAAGAAACCACATATCAGTAACAATGCTAATCACAAATTTCATTTGCATACCTCGAAATGAAAATGGGCAAAAAATCAGATATACGAAATTTCACCCAATTTGCCTATTTAAAAACTTATATTAAATGCCTTTCTAATACTTGAAAGGTGTTCATATTAATAATAATTATTATCGGTATTCGATGAGCACTCAAGATAAGTATCGATATCTCAAGTGAATAACCAAAACCTGTATTGTGATTATGCATTAATTAATTTGGTTTTACGTGGTGGGCTTAGAATTGAATTGGTCAGCTTAACAGTGATTTGTGCATAGAAATCGACTTTTTAGTGTCTCAATATTTATACACTCATGTAGAAATATGAACCACAAATGAAATAAATTAACAGCCAGACACACTATGCGTGTGTGGGGACGGCAAAGAATGGGTCCAATGCCCCAAGGACTAATTGGGAATTAAGCAGATACAAATTGAAGACAAGCAAAAAGGACACGGCCTGGCTAAGACGACACCGACGACGACGACGACGATGCCGACGACGAAAGTTGGCCCGGATCAAACGCACAAAAGCCGGATGTAATTAATTTTGTGCCAGAAAGTTCAACTTAGTGAAGACATGCTGCATCCGGTGATGACACCAAAGAAAAAACTACTCTATATATATTCTACGTATTTATGTACATATGTATGTATGTATATGCAACAATATTTGATTAAGTCCAAAAAGAAAGCCACGCAAATATGGCACAGGAACAGCAATTACGGGTCACGCGAGCCGTTGCCGCTGAGCTGCTGAGCTGCCTGCTGAGGGCTCATAAAAAAGGTGCTGGGCTCTGGGCAGCGGGCCACTAAATAAACAGACAGAACTTGGCTAATGGCCGCCGACGCCACCGCCATCAACGTCCACTCACTCACTCACCCACCCATCCACTTGGACGCCTCTCAGCGTGGCCCAATTCCGTCAGACGCTTGACGACTGATGGCAGCACGTAAGCAGCGCTTCCGGCCAGCTGAGCTCGTGTGAAAGCCACAAAGTGAGCTCGTCTACAAGTGCCAGGAAGCTGCTAACAAAATTCTCAGCTCGGCATTCACACGTCGCTTGAGGTTTTGCCAGCGAGGCTAGATGATGCGGAACAGGTGCCAAGAGGGAGACAGCTGCTGCTTAAATATGATTTCATTGCGTTGTCAATGATGGCTGCTGAAAAGGATTTACTTGAATCGAGACGTGCATTTAAAACAATCGCAACACTGATTGCCAATTGAGCGACATACAAGAAAACACTCTTGGTGCGTTTTTGTTACCATCAGTACTACATGTTAGAGTGTATTTACCGAGCAGATGGAGGCATCTTCGAAGCCAAACATAAATTTATTTATATACAAGTCTATCGAGCTGACATTTTGAATGTATATTTACATACGAATATCACCTGCAGAACAAGCTTACATCAGTTTTGAATAACTTATCCGGATGAAAAATGTATCAGTAAATAAATATATTTCCAACTGCTTCCTACACTCAGAAAAAGAGTCGCCCTGCATTGTAGAAAGCCCAATTCTGCTTTCAAGGGTAACTCACCTTATTATTTTGGAAAGTATATGTCTGAAAGCGAAGGAAGGTTGTCTCTTTCTGAACACAAGAGTACATTTTTCTGAAACTTAGAGTGAATATATATAAATTTCAAATGTATTTTTTATTTATATCTACACAAAAGTGTAATAAAGTAAATTGTTTTGGTACTTATATTATTAGTAAACATTGGTTTTCTAAGATGTTTTGTATTTGCATATTTACTTTTTGCAAATATTTTCAGATGATTCCTCGTCGCTGAAATGTATATGAAATGTATATTTGCGAATATCACTTGCAGAACAACCTTACATCATTCGTGAATAATTTACTCGGTTGTAAAAAGTGCCCATATATAATATATATATTTCCAGCTCTGTTTCCTAAACATGTCTTATTGATAATAAGAGCTTAGGGCACCAACTGGAGCATGTTTGAGTATGTCGCAGCATCCAACCTTGTAGTTATTGTGTGTTGTGTGTGTGTGTGTATTAGGGCTACTTATAGGGTATCTTATTGTGCACTCTTTATTCGAGTACTCTTAGTAGTTAGCCTTGACATTTTACACCCAACGTGCAACTGTTTTCGTGCTAATCAGCCTGAAACGTCGCCTCAATGCTGTGCCAAGTCCCTCGATGCTGAGGGATACAAATACCATTTGATTTGTGGGTTTGACATTTTGCAATTTGAGTTTTTTGCTGCATCAGCGCATAAATCAAAGACAGATAACCTTATAGCCCCAATAGCCCTGCTCTGTGTATCTGTGTCCCTCAGCTTGCAGCTGATTGATGATGCCACCGGTGATGGCTTGAAGCCCAGATTAAGTATACACCACTTGGCATTAAGCTGAGCAATTGTTACTTGTCCTTAAGCGTCCATTTCACTGCTCTATATTTTTACAGGTACGACGACGCACCCAGGCGCAGCAGCAGCAGCAGCAACCGCTGCAGGACACACGCTCCTATTGCACCAGCGAGCCGCGTCTCAGTGAAACGGAGACGCCACCGCAGCGACGTAAGCTCTCCCAACGCCGGCCACAGCCACACGGTAAGTATGTGAGTGTGTGCGGTCTGAGTGTGTGTGTAAGCTCTTTTAATGAGGCACGGGACAATCAAATACTGTGGCACCAACAAATTAGCCAAAGTTAATGACAGCTTAAAATGTTTGTTCAATTGAGCAGCAGGCAGCCCAATTAAAAGTTGACTATAATTATTATAACAATCAAATGTCTTAGTGATGACAGACTATTTATAAAGATCAATCATTTAAAGCATTGAAGTAACATTAAAAGGCTCTCTGTTCCATTATTGTCTTATACATCTACAGCAGCGATAATAGATTTTCGTATAAAGTTGATTTAATTAAGGCTTTCACTCGGGTAAAACGTTAAAATTAACCATTGACCCACTTCCGATGCGCACAGAAATCCGAATAAAGCACAAAATGTACTTATAGTATGTACACCCCCTTCCCCCCACTCCCCGTAGGCGCACCCACATTTTGTGTAAATCTGTGCCAGGCAGCAGACAACAAAAACAAAAACCGCCTACAAAAGGGGTAAAATACAGAGAAAGACAGAAGAAAAAAACTTAACAATTATGGGCAGTGGATAACCAGAAAGAGCTGTTAACTTTATTGAATTCCCGAACAATAAATACCCTAGCAGATAAAATAATAATTAAATTGATCACTAGGCCAATTATCACATTATACATAGAATATAGAGTCATACATGACAATCAACCATCTATATTAACTAATTGAAAGAGCATTTCGGCATATCTCGAAGCTATTTAATTGAACTTATGTGTATTTTTTTATTCTTTCGTATCGCACCTAACATTTATTCCACATTTTTCAAAGCTGTATCCTCATCAGTTTGCTTATGCTATCCGAAAATAATCACATTAATCACATTAATGGATCATTTGTGAATAAAACAGCACCATTTGCAACTAATGCCAGCATAAAAATCCTTAATCAGTATTGAATTTCATTCAATTTCAGCATTATAATTACAAAATGCTGACTCAGCTTTTAATTTTCAACAGGGTTTTTCAAACTTTTTTTCCCTGTTTTGTAGTGCACATTTTGTATAAAAAAAGTCGTATTCCACTCAGTAATGATATAAAAAAAACTGCTTCGCAATCGTTGATTGTAATGCAATTGAATTGAGAGACATTAATTTAATTTCACGATTTTGCAGGGCATAGAAAATCGAACGCCTTTCTGGACGTGCCCACAATGAACATGCATCACCTGAGAGTGAACGATGACGACGAGGATGTGGATCGCCTGCGCACATTTAGTGCATCCAAAGGAGGTAAGTGACAAAGCCGGAAAAACACACGTAACACAACATGAGAGTGAGAGAGAAAGAAAGAAAGGAGACGCAGTATGGCATAAATAACAAGTACAAAAGGCTTCTTAGCCGCATTTATTAATTTTTAAATTGAAAACTAACCGAAGAGTCGACAGGACAAGATGTCAGGGATTAGCTTATACAATGAAGGATTCAGAAAAAGTCGAGCAGCTGTGTCAGATCATTTGGCATGAAATTATTATTTTGCCACTGTCTGGAGAACTTATTGAAACCTTAAAAGGTTGCTGCTCCTTGCGTAAAAGGATATCAGTGTCCTTTTGAGTGCCACTTAAGATAGGCATACAACACTTTATATAGCCGCTCCACCTAAATGCCATTTATATATTTGTGTCACGTTATTGTTACACATACGCAACGTGGCACAAACGAAACCTAAACCCAAACGAAAACTTTAGCATGCCATTGTCTGAGTCTGTGTGAGTATGTGTGTGTGTGTGTAATTGTGGATATATCTTTACATGCATAAATGCATGTAGACTTTAAGTACGTGTTTAAGCTCAACCAGCAACACACTTGCACACACACACACATATAACTAGACTTGACACCAAGTTATTTGTTTGCCCTAACAACGGGCATTATTAATTTACCGAGCAGCAGGCTTAAGTGTAGCAATTTAAGAGTACTCAAAGATTTCATATTTAAATTATAGCTTCTGCTGCCTGTTAGGTGAGAGATGTTTGTAATAACTTGTAAAA
This sequence comes from Drosophila planitibia, assembly GCA_035043785.1. Taxonomy (NCBI): domain Eukaryota; kingdom Metazoa; phylum Arthropoda; class Insecta; order Diptera; family Drosophilidae; genus Drosophila; species Drosophila planitibia. Next base: position 1,678,348 of record JAWNMS010000052.1, read on the forward strand.
TCATCTCTATTTTATTTCCTTAATTGGAGACGGAAGTTCAAAAATACTTTTTAAAAGATTTAAAATATACCATACAATTAAACTACATGAAAAACACTAGAAAAGCATTTATTTGTTATTGAAAATAATGTCTTATTTTATAAAATAAATTATTTAAAGTAAGAATCACTTTACCTTAAGCGATCATTGCACAAAATATTTATTTATTATTTCTTTCATTTATTTAAATCATATTTAACTTCAAGTATATATTATTTCTGAGTGCAGCTTTTCCAGTTAAGTTTCTGCGTCATCCGCATTGCAAAATAATAGTTGCGACTATAATATCCGAACAAATCCAACTTTATACAGCGGAACGTGCACCCCCCTAGGATCAATTTTATTATATTGATGCAAACACACTTTCCTCTTATAGCAAATTGTTTTAAAGGGTATTCAATTTACGTTAGCAGACTCAACTTGAGACTTTGTAACTGGCTGTGTCTGTCGTCTGCTCTTTACATGCTCACACAATTTGAGTTGAGTACGTTAAATTGTCAACCAACCCAGCAAGGCACAACGAAGTGCAGACTTGTGGGGGGGCCTGATTCAAATGGTATATGAAACGAGCTGCATATTAAAATTCAATGAAATTCTAGCATTTACTCAACTAGATTGCTTTCAAATACAAGTAAATGCCTGCATGTGCAAGTGATTATCTCTCCATCTAGATGTGTATATATATATATATCTTCGTGTGAAATCCTTGCGGTTATATTGGGTGCGTCATGTGCACAAATTTAATTAAACTTAATACGCAGTCGATTCAGGCACGAGTCGTCAGAAGCGTAGCGCAAGCCAAATCCCATCAATTATGTTTACAGTCTGAATTTAAACAAAAATTGAAAAATTGATGGTAAAAATAAAAAACAAGGGAAAAGAGCTAAGAATATTTCAATCAAGTGTTAAAGTGTGCGAAAAGGGGGCAGAAAATTTGACAGGCAAAGTGATTAATTGAAACGCCGACGTATGTTGGTCATCAGCGTCAGCCAATGAAAAGTGAAATGAAAAGCTGCCCAAAAGCCGTCACTATGCGTTCCAGTGTGTGTGTGTGTGTGTGTGTGCGTGTGTGTGTGTGTGATTGAAATGGAATGTAAGCTGGATGCAACAGTGTGCCTGGTTAAATTGAATTATAACCGAGTGATGTCCACGCACAATCCGTTCTCCGTTGACTATGGACAATAAAGAGGGTGTGTCTATGTGTGTGGATGCCTGGTTGAGGGTGTGGGTGTCTGGTTTGGGGGTGTGTGGCTGTATGTATATCCAAAAAGTCGGATGTGAGTTAGATCAGTTGCTGGCCTTGCAGCTGGCACAACTCAATTGGCTTTATCTCAGCAAATTCTATTTATAAAAACAATAATGAAAATAGACAGATTTTTATTTTGCACATGTTCAGCTGTAGACAGTAGAAATGATTTTCTTTTCAAATCTAATTCGATGTATATAAATTTTATTAAACAATTTTATTTAAAAAATACACGCTCTTCATCTTTTTGTTCTTGTTTTGTATATTACCATAGTAGTTAAAAATGTGAAATATGTTGCATAATTTCTCACCTTAAATATTATCCATGTGTCCATATATACTGTACAAAATATTGAATATTTTATTCATTTGCTCTCGTTAAAGTTTATAAAGCTTAGCTAATAGTTACAAAATATAAAAATAGTACAAATGCCAGCAAAGTTGAAATATTCTCAGCCACTCCAAATCCAAAAATACTAGAGCAAAAAAAGACATGTGCAAGTTCTCGCGTAACACTCGGCAACCTTTAAATCAATCAGCAAATAAATCCAGAAATTTATTTTCTTAAACAGTTATTCATTATAAAAAAATTCGAAAAACAATGTGAATTTGACGATGCGAAATAATCAAGAAATAGAAATTCAGTGAGACATCAAAAAGCAAAGAAGCGTGTAAAACAAATGTTGTGTTCAAGGAGATAAGTTAAAAGAAAGGCCAATAAAATGGAAAGCAATGAATTCTATAAAGGCTTTTTGTTTAAACTGCTTCGTTATTAGTTAAACAGAATTCAAGTATTTTTAACTGTATTTCCAAGATCATCTAGCTAAATGCTAAACATAAATTTGCCCATAAACTTGGATCATATCAGGCAGAAACAATACTTGATGATTGGCTGTGCCAAACGGGGCTAAAATTAAACATTCGGCATTTGTGCAAATATTTATTGTAATGAAGCAAAACAAAACAAAAAAATACAACAAATAAAGAAAAACATTGCCTTAAAGTTGAATTTTATTGCTGGCAGTTTTCACCTTTTGTTTCCATGCAGCACACACAATTGAAGAAAATTGAAATTTGAAATGTTGCAGCTCGCAATTGTGAATTTCAATTAAATGCCACCCAGCCAGGCATTTTTATTGCTTTCCAATGCCGATGGCCGTACACTGAACACCTCCTTCCCTATTTAGCCCTTCCTCTGCATTTGTAGATGTTTATAGAAATTTTTGCAATTAATTCAATTTACACAATTAATGACCGCAGCGAATTCAAAAATAGCGCCAAACATCGACCAAAAATGCAATAAACCAGGCTATTAATTTATTTATGACTATTAAATGTACACAAAATAAAAATCATGTAAACATGAAAATCGGGCATCTGCCAAATTTTTCTTCTTGCTTTTTTAGGTTAACTCTTTGGCTTAGTTTCAATTGCAATGCAATTCAATGCATGTTTCGATAACTAAATTTAATGTTTTTGTTATTTATTTTGTTGCATTTGATATATATTAAATAAATTGTATCAAATTATTTAAATTTACGTTGCTGAACAAATGTTCTCTCACGTCCTAAAATATCTGATGTGTTATGCATGCTCTTCATATCCAATATATTTATAGTGCATTTCTAACATAGTATTTGACATTTAGTTTGTCCTGCACCAAAGCAATTGAGATAGAAAATTTGTATTTCGAATGCCTACCTCAATGTGCTAGGGGCTAAATGTACAGATAAGGTTTAAAATAAATTTCAGCTAATGAATTTTTAAATTTAAAGCGTCAAACCAATCTTCCTGTCTGCCGTTGTTGGCAGCTGCACAAAAACCATTTCAACTAGACCACAAAAAGATACAAAACGACGGGTTGTAAAATGGGCAGCATGTTTGCTATATTACAGCAGCAGACAGGGCGATAAGAGGTGCAGAGGGTGAATTTTACACAAAAGATAGATTAAGCATTGTTTTGTAGCTTTTGTTTGTGAGCTGCATTTTGCTGCCTACGGCTGCCAACAGCAATTTTCGCCATGCACAACACGGCGTATGAGCAACACATGGTGAATGATTGCGCATACATTGCGTTAACCAATCACTACCTACAACACATAGTCCGCATTACATTTTAAATTTGTATACACTGAGTCAGAAAAAGAACGATGAAGCTATAGCTGCTAAACTACACATTCTGGTATATGTGTTAAAATGTTTTTAATTTTTCGTTTTTTTTTCGAAACTTAATCGAAACTTCATTAGATATAAATTGTCTATTTTCGATATTTATGAAATATATAAAATCTACTCACAAAAGTCTAAAATTTATTTTTGTTTACCTCACTAAAAATAAAAGTTTCCTTCACTTCGATCAAAAATATCGCTCTGAATTTAGAATTTAGAACAAGGGAAAGGCACTTTTCTATTCAGAAACTGGAAATCGTATCTTTCCTAAAATCAAGATATTTCTTTTTCTTTTTCTTAGAACCGAAAATGTTTTTAGTTTTGTAACAGGTAACAGTTGACGAGTTTTCTCTTCATCAGAGAAAAGAGCATTATGCAATTGATTAGGTTTGACTGCAACATTGTCACTTGCTTCATTGTTGCAATGCCTGATTTGGAACATGCAACTGATGGTTCACCCCCTCTCTGTTTTGCAGGCATCATCAATCGCGGCGACTCTTTTCGCAGGCGTCGCTCGCGCAGCAACAGCCTTGCACCGGTCAGTCCAATGCATCAGCGCAATGCGATGGCCGCCTTAAATGGTGGCGGTGGCGGGGGCAGCAGTTTGGGCCTGGGCAACAACTACAATGGCGGCGGCAGCACCAATGGCTTCGCCGAGAGCTCCGCCCAGGACAATCATCAGCCGGTAGAATTCTATCGCGTGGAGATGCTCGGCTCCCAGGGTGTGGGCAAACAGGCGCTAGTCTCACAGTTTCGCACCTCCGATTGCATCAATGCGTATGACGGGCCAGGTAAGTGCTCTCTCTCTCCCCCGATATACTTAAATAGAGTAATCAACTGACTCTTCATTCCGCAACAGAGTGCGACGAGGCTGAGCAGAATGTTTCAATTATTTTGAACGGCACCGAGTCGGAGCTAAAGTTTCTCACTGGCAATCCGGACAGCAAGGTAAAAAGAACAAATGGCCCATTTGTCAACGCAGCACAACAACACAAGCGCACAGACTGATAATGTATATACTCTGAGAAAATACTATGTTCAAGAACATTTTACCTTTTAACAATGTCTTCATCAAGATTAGGCACCCACAAACTATGAAAGAAATTCCACAAACCAAATACTCGCTTGCTTCTCTCAGTGTACGCATAGCATTAGTAATTGTTGTCTGTACGGCAGCAAGTAAACATCATATTTATTTGCTTCCTTGTGCGTAATTGTTGTTGAATATTTCAATATCAACTTGGAGGCTGTCCACACAAATGCCCGCCACTAACAAGACAAATGATGAGATTTGCCACAGGGCCACAAAGCTTTAACTTGACCAAAAGCCATTTGCCATTTGCCATTTTGTTCGGGCAAACTGAATAAATTGCAAATGCAAACTGAGTGCAACTTACAGTGTACAAAGTAGGAAGTTGGGCATGAATGAGTGCGACAACAGTAATACAAAGTTTTTGGCCACTAATTAGGCCACGACATTTTGGCTTCACAAGAGAGAGTTTCTGAATTAGTCAAAATTTTAAGGGCCGCTACCAACAATGGCTAAGAACATTACCAAAACACTGCAGACCAAAGTTGCACGAAGAGTGGGAATAACGTAAAGGTTGCCGCTATAAGTTTGGATGCTGTGGCATTCAACTCGCTGCTACGTTGCCTGCATACTTAAGTGCCGTTAATTACGAGAGGGAGTTTCTCCCTGCCGTGGCTGCTGGCTGCTGACTGCTGGCGGCTTCGTTATGCAATCTTCAGGTATTCTGGGTAAACTTGTCAGCTTCACGCAAAAGCTAAGTAGACACAACATAAAATAATAAGTTTATATAATAACTCACTACAATATACCTGCTGGAATATGAACTAGGTGAGAGACAAGTAGACCACTTTAAAAACAAATAATCTGCAAAAGACTTTCCGTCGAGAAGCGCAAAAGAGAAAGGAAAACTTACAATATATATAGGAGTCATTGTAAGTATACGAAGAAATATGTATTCATTAGAGTACAGCAATTTAGTTTTTTTTTTATTGAAAAGTGAAGAAAAGATGGGAACTGACTAAAAAGAATATTGTAGAAATCATTATAGGCGCACAAAGAAAAATGTATTCGTTAGCAGTTAAAATTGCTCATAGAGTATTTTAATTTTGTTTTCAAATTGACACACCAAAGATTGAATGCCCTTTTAGATCAGCTGGCATCTAAATTTCTGATCGGAGCCCGAAATATTAAATGTAATAATATTTCAAAATATATCAGTAGATTATTTCAGGGTACAAGGGTATTTAATCTTCGGCGTGCCTAAAATAACCATTATATCTGGAGGTTTTTATTCTATTAGGTAATTTTAACAGAACTTAAAAGCTTGAAACACAGTTGAAGCAACTACTGAGAATAAGAGGTGTTTAGTTTTTATCTTAGGAAATCTGCTGTAGCCGGATGACTTTTTACTGTGAATAAAATTACAACTTGATTATTGCAACAAAAATACAACAGACTGCATTGAAAGTGTGCATATTGAGAAAACTTTGAAAACTGGATGAAATTATTTTGTTATTTCTGCTTTTCCTGATAGAAATAGAAGATGTTGAAATTGTGTAACCATAAAGTAGTCAAGTCTTGTAAACTGTCCAGATCACTCAACGTTTTTATGACTTGTGCGATGCACAGCAATATGCAATATGCAATTATGAAAAACATAGACGAGTTTCTTCAGGCGTGTCTTTAGCGGGTGTGCGGTTATTAAAAAAAAAAACAAAAACAGAAAAAAAATTAGAAAACTAACAGACGCTAAGCAATTTTTGCAATAACTACAATACGAACAAGCATAGCGACGATAAACATGCAATCGAAATGCCAAATTGCTGGCCAACTGCCAAATGACCAGCAAGCTGTCCAAAGGGGCACCGGGCAAGCAATGACACTGTATTTGTTTGCTATATGGAAGCAGGGAGGAGGGTCTCCGAAGGACGGCAGTGAAAATGTATCCTAAGGCAGCTGGGCGTAAAGGAGAACGGATTTGTAGGACGACGCGAGATGTTGGCGCAAACAATAATGGCGACGATTAAGGCGGCGACGACTGACTAGGGATGGAAGAGTGGGTGGTAGGGAGAGCTTGCAGCCTTGACAAACAAACGGAAATGGCAGCAATTTATACATTCGGGACACAAAGAAAGCGCAGCAACGCAAAGCGTACAAAAGTGTCACGCTCAACCACAAGTTGAAAGTTGAAAGAACAAATAATAACCAGTGAAAATTGTTGGCTAAACTTTTAAGGTGAATGCACACGAGCGTGACCGTCAATCATAAACACCTTTGATACACACAATCGCACACACTCACACACACACACACACTCGCACACTCGCACACACTTTTAGATACACTCGCAAGCATAATGTGCTGGGGCAATCGTAAATTCCTGCCAAAATGCCGGATGTGCCTGGCTTTGCTTTATGGTTGCCTTCTGCCAACAGCGTAAAAAATAATAATAACGTGGCCAACACTGAAAAATGCAGAGTCACTTCCGACACACCCACATGCAACGCCTGTCTAAGCGCCTCAAAGCATATACAAGTTGTTGAACTGGCTTTAATCTGGCATTAAATCAGAGTCTGTCATGACAATGTATGTGCAATGAAGCTACATTGGACTTGCTAGTTGGAATGTGAACAGTTATCGATAAGTTATCGAAATCTGTCACGATAATATATGTGAACTGCAGCTGAATTGGACATGTTAATTGGGATATATGTGGTTATCGATAATTTGTCGGAATGTTGCTGCATTTTGTATTATCTTGTGATAGTTTAGCTAAAGTTTCCTATTGGGAAGTTGTAGTTAGATGGAATATGTGTGGTTATCGATAAGTTATCGGATAAGCTATGCCATTTTTATTTATATTGTGATAAACTATCTAACGTTATCATATATTGAGCTTTCGTATTGCAATGATTTACGCGCTTTTGCGGTGAAATCTTAGTTTTATACTACTATAAATCTATATATCTATCAATCGCTAGGTATAAGTATTGAAATCCTTAAAGATTCGATTATAGCAAGAATGTTTTCCGTATTTAAGTTTTCAAATGCAGCACAGACAAACTCAGTGGTGAAAGTCAAGTACTTGGTTTTCGCAACTTGACTTTTGATTGCACTCAAGAGCCACAAGAAGCTGTCAAATGTACATAGAAGCAGTTAATTTTGACACTATAAAAATCGAAAATTAACTGATGTTGGAGTAACATTAAAAGTTGCGCTAAACGCAGCAAGCCAACTTGTTTGATACAGAATCAGAATAAGGGTCACAGGAAGCAATACGGATGCAACTTTGTTGCATCGTTATGTGGCCAATGTAGCAATCATTTTCAATTTTACGACCATTAAAAAAAGGAAAGCAATAAGCACAAGTGGCACTGTGGCAGGCGGCACTTATTGGCATTGCATGCAGTTGGACAACTTTTAATTAATAGAATTTAAGCCATTTAAGAGTTTGCAAACTTGTTGAATCGATGTGAAACTTGTATTCAATGTATTTATTAACAGGAGGAACTGGAACAGGCGGATGCATTTCTGGTCGTCTATTCCTGCATAGACAAGGAGTCATTTACGCGAGCCAAACAAATCTTATCACGCTTACAGGACATGGACCTGCTGCGCCATCGACCCACCATTCTAGTGGCCAACAAAATTGATTTGGCCAGATCACGCGCTGTCTCAGCGCAGGGTAATAAAAAGAAAAACACCAAAAAAACTGCATTGCGTGACTTCTGACCATAATGTTGAAATCCAATTGCAGATGGCAAATGCGTGGCGTGCACCTTTGGGTCCAAGTTCATTGAAGTATCCGTGGGCATTAACCATAACTGTGATGAACTGCTCGCCGGCACTTTGACCCAGATACGCCTGAAGAAGGATCACAATCTATTGCAGGTGGGTTGGCTGCTTTAATTGAGTGTGTGTTTCTTTTAGACTTGATGGTAGACCACAAACATGCATAGATGTAACGAGCGTCCAGTTCCAGTTAGTTGATGTTGGTTGTTTGATGGGATTAACTTTCTTCATTCTTCTATGACATCACACACTTGTTTGCCATCTCTGTCTGTCTCTCTCTCTCTCTTTCTCTCTCTCTGTCTCTGTCTCTGAGCGCTTTTCATACTGTTTTTCATTTTTATATGTACCATTTTTTGTATGTAATCGCTTTCGCAGCTGAATCCGAAAAAGTCGAAAGACAAATCTAAATTTAAAGATAGCAAAGACAAGCACGTAGAGACTGTAGAAACTGATAAATGTCTGACATTGACTGATCTTAAGGCCGACGATGCGGTAGCGGTAAGTAATACAGTCTCAAAGCTAACAATCAAAAAAGTTATACTCCTCTGTATGCCCTGTTTCTACCCTCTGGTTATATATTCGATGTACCCTTACTTGCATGCTGATTTAAAACAATCCATTTAATTATCTACAACTTTCCGATTTCCTGGTAAGATCATTTTAAATTGTTCCTGTTATTGTGGATGCTGAAATCATAAAAATGTAAATTGTCTAAAAATAAAAAATAAAAAACTTTAATTAATAACTCAACCAGATTCTAAAATTATTATGTTTGATATCCCTTTCAAAGAAATTCACGTTTTTATTTTTTGACAACAGTCAGAATTTTTTTTATTCTGCAAATTATTTATAACAACTTAACAAAATAAATTAAATTGGAAAACGTAATATAAGACTTCTTGTGCTTGTTTTGAAATTCAAATTAGCTCTGAAATAAATAAATCTTGAATTTTGAAGCAACTTCTCTAATTATGCCCACTTGTTTACCACGTCTTAAAACTTCTTTGATCTCTTGCCAAGGCACGCAGAAATGCATATTCCACATAGTTTACCCATTTTATAGGATTGCCAAAAGCGGAAATGTGTCAAGAGTACAGCAATTTATTCACAGTTTAGCACATGCGTTTGTTTGTTGCTATTTTCTATTATTTGTTATTCTCTGTCCATATTGTTGCTATTTTTACATAGTGTATACTAACCCAACATACCCCAACTCCCCACCACCTGCCGCCCCGTCGACATTGGGGAAAACTCAAGTCGTTTAACGAGCCACAATGTCTGTATATTATAAATGTATATAGAGAGCCACATCCTTGCTGCACATTGGGAAGATATCTTTTAAAATATGCAATCAATTTCAGGGTCCCAGAGACGGCAGTTCGCCGGCGCATTGGTACAAGAGTAGGAGCGTAATGCTGGCCAGCATGAAGGCGCGACAGATGCTCACATGGATACTGGGAAAGGAGGACTCTAAGTTCAAGCACTGTGAGAATCTGCAGGTGCTCTAAATATGAACTGCATAAGCAAGCTCAAAAGCTCAACGGCAAATAAGTAAAACACCAAAATTCAAATAAACCTTAACAAAAAATGCTTAAAGTTATACGAGTGTATGTAAGTAATCTATGCATAAATAAAAAAATATAGTAAATGTAACTGTAATTGTATTTGTAACTCGATGATCAAAATAGTATGTGAATATTTTCTAGAACCTCAAAACAGAACCAACAAATTAAAATATAACCTTAAAAGGTAAACAGGTTTCGATGTTTCGATAACCTATTATAAATCGATCGATCGCTAATCGTCTGTTTGTGCAAGCAGCAATGTCCAACAATTTGCATTATAAAAGCCTGATAATCAAAAATTAAATCAAATTTAATGAAAAAAAAACACAAAAACAATATTTAAGGGATCCAAGCAAATGCAACAAAACTATACTAAAATAACAAAAACAAAAAAAACTACTTATTTAATTTGGTTACAAACTTTTCAAAGCCTTGAGCACAAATGAACTAGCATAAACTGTCTAGCAGAGATTTAACTATTTACAAAATACGCAAGTTGCTCTTTACATGTATGAATAAAGCAGAAAATAAAAGAGTTTTTTTATAAGATTTATATGTATAGCTCAAAAAAAAAATGTAAGCTCTGAACAAAAAAAAAACCGTGAGAGATTTCATACGGGACTTGCGACTTAAGATATAATAAATCATGTTAGTTAGAAACTGAACTATATTTATGAATTGTCAGAAATATAGCTTACATCGTATTCTATAAAAATAGTTTCCTTACAATTTGATTGAGACTTGTGTGTGTTTAAATTCTTTGTGTCTTCCGTTTTTTGTATATACTATATAATTCAATATTGAAATCCATTGCAATGTAAGGAATTTGAGTGCCATCCACAGCGATAAGCACAATGTGGATAAGAGCACAAACAATAATATGTATGTATATTAAAAACTACCCATTTAGAATTGAATCTATGTATGTATGTGTGTGTATATAAGCTTAATCACATGTGGATATTTTCAAAAAAAAAAAACAAAAAAAATCTACAGTTCTACCATGAAATATGTATAAAAAATATTAATAAACTACGTATTTAAATGTTGAATAATCAAATCAAATGGCGTTTACATTCTGTTTTAAATATAAACTATTTCAATTGAAAACCTTATTGGCTAAGTTTTTGGTATGAAAAGTGAAGTGAAGTAGAAACTGCTGAGTTGAGTAAACTAAAGTAAAGTAAACTAAAACTGACGCCGCTGTTGATTCTTCACCTGTCTGGAAACTTCAGCGCGATAGCGAAAGAGTGGCCGAAATACATGAACTTCCGCTAACTCCAAATCATCAGCTGGCTCGTCATACTCCAACTGCTCCACAGCACGTCGCAATCTGCCCAATGTGCGCTCAAGTCTATACAGATTCTCAAACTGCTGCTGTTCCGACAATGGATACTCTATATTCAGTGCAGTCTCTGCATTCAGTCTTCGATTATGCTGCTCAGAACTTGGGTGGGGATAGGCGCAAATCAATTTCAAAGCAAGAATGCACGCAAGTAATTTCCAAATTTGCTGTAGACAGAATTAAAATGCTATTAGAGTTTATGTAATTATTATTTGATTACTCACCTTATTTAACTGCATTGTGTTTTTGTATTTTGTATTTGACAATAGGTTTTCTTTATAATATATGTTAGCTGCTGAACTGCAAAATGATAAGTGTGACTTTCGAGATCGGCCACATTGTTTTTATACAATGGGGAAATTGCTTTGCAGAGATGCAGTTCGCTTCAATTAGCAACTTGATTCGTTCTAATTGCTCATATTGTTTTTCACACGTAAAAACTATTGCAATTTTTTCTCTGGAATTAGCATGTGCTTAGTGTTTTCGTTCAGTTGAAAAAACAGAGTATTTTCAATGATTGTTGAGGCTAGGGAAGCCAAGTCATGTGAACTACAATCGTATATTATCAATTTAAATTAGTGTCACAGCAAACTCAGCTGACTAATATTTATAGTTATTCGTTTTTCTTCTACCGGTTGTGTTCGCCTCGTAATTAGCGCATGATCCCGGCCCCTAGTGGGAACTATTATTACCAAAGTGTCAAATTATACAAATTGTCAGGTGCAGGTGCTTATAATGCAATAAATCAATACAACTGATTAATTAAATATTTTTTAAGAAACCCGTTTGAATTTGTAATTTAGGCGCGAGCGGGAAATATTACAAATATATCTGACTCCCTGGTAAATTGCAGTCGATTATCGATTAATAGATTAACAGAAGCACAAAAGCATATCTTTATATCTTCTTATCAGTCTGTTATTTCTTTTTTAGCTGGCATGGCCACAACCATATGTAAACGTAAAAGTTCTTTCCGCCAAAAGCATGGCGAATGAATTTAATAATAAAACTTGAAATATAGAATTTACTCCTCACCGATAGCTATGTCCAGAAAAAACAGTTAGCTATCGTTATCGATGCTAACAGCTGAGCGGAACTGGTATGAACCATGCCATTTTGAGCTTAACAGCATACTCAACTAGCGACTCCGTTGTTCGTTCACTCAGTATTGTTAGTCGTTCGGTTCAACAAATGGCGAACGATTCGATTCAGCCATAAATGTGTTACGCTCTTTTGTTTATTTACTTAATTTTCGTTTAACGGTACGGTAAATAATAAAGTAGTAATTGATTCAAAAAGTCAGTTTGCAAGCGTTGCGCTAGAGACGCTGACACTTTGCCCACATAATAAGCAAAAAGATAAACCGCAGCAGGCAAACGTCACTCTAACAATAAACAAAGGTTTTGCTATCATACAACAAACAGCAACTTTGCAGTTTTCGAATTCTCAAGAAAAATTGTATTTAACAATTTGCGATATCGAATATCGCCGCCGGTGATGATTCAGTTATTTTGGACATTTTGACTTGCTGTGAAACTCGAGTGACAACAGATGTTTGTTTGTGTATAGAGTATATATATATATATATATATATGTGTATGTATATGCGTGTGTGCGAAGTGTGTAAAAACTTGTATATGTGTACGCCAAAATAAGTGAGATAAAGGCGAAATAGCAGATAGCCAAACACTGCAGCGAGTATCTTTCGTCTTTGCCGCATCAGCAATACAGTCATCGCTACCTGTTGATGTACACGTATCATTCGTTATCTGCATTCGGTTCGGTTCGTGATCTTTTTTCCAGCACAACATCGGAATTAGGTATTGAATAGGTAGCTATACGAGCGAAACGCTGATTTACAGTTATTAACGTGCCTGTGCCAGTAGATGAGACCGCCAGCGTCGAGAACGCGCAAAATGAGTAACAATTACAACGATATACCCATCGGCATACGTGTCCTGCAGAGCCTCTCGCGACAATGTCCTCGTTTCCACGCACGCAAGGAGCTGTGGTAAGAACATTTACTCTCTATCTCCCTCCTTTCAAGCAGCAACAATATCAGTGAAATACTGTGTTTTAGATATAACATTTTCAAAAACCCATTTGATCTGGTCTTTGAAATCCACTTAAACCTACTAAATTATTAAATTTAGCTCCAATTTACGCAAAACTGATCTGTTTCTGTTTATAACAAATATCTTCCGTTTCCGCTCTTGCGCTCCAATTCACACGCCTGATAATAACAATAATTGTTTAAGTTTTGTATGGCAAAATAGAACTCGTTGAAAGATAAATTGTTATTTCTAAATTTTAATCAAAATTAGAAAAAACTTGTATTTGCTATTTTTACGTAACTGTTAATACTTTATTTTAGGAAATCCATTTATATAAATATTTAATATATTTTAAATTTAAATTTAATATTATATGTGATTTTTAATATAATTGAATCTATTTCCTACTTTTGGTATTTTCTTATGTGTCAACTGGAATTAATAAATAATGCATTTACCTAAATTTGCAGCTTCAAAATGTCGATATTTCTGCTGACATTCCTCGCCTACGCCTGCTATCACATGTCGCGCAAACCAATCTCTGTGGTCAAATCCGTGCTGCATGGCAATTGCTCAAATACGCTTGGACTACAGCACACAGCCGGCGATTGCGGTTATGCGCCGTTTGGTAAGTTGACTTCGTTGGTTTGTATGGAGTACTGGAGTGTTGGAGTATGCAATGTGTGTGATCAACTAACAAAATATATTTTGTTATTACAGATGGCCCCGATTCAAAGACGCTGTTCGGCATGCTGGACTCGGCGTTTCTCTTCTCCTATGCGATAGCCATGTTTATATCCGGATTTATAGCAGAGCGCGTCTCGCTGCGCTATTTCCTCTCGCTTGGCATGATAATGACGGGCGTGTTTACCTATCTATTTGGCCTGGCCCGCACCTCCAATATACACAGCCTCTGGTATTTCATATTGGTGCAAGTGTTTGCCGGCATATTCCAGACCACAGGCTGGCCGGGCGTCGTCACGTTGGTGGGTCGCTGGTTTGGCAAGGAGAAGCGCGGCCTAATCTTTGGCATCTGGAATAGTCATACGTCAATTGGCAACATTCTGGGCACTCTAATAGCGGCACACTATGTGGAAAGCGATTGGGCTCTTTCGTTTGTGGTGCCTGGCATTATAATTGGCGCTGTGGGATTTCTGCTCTTTCTGTTTCTCGTCGATCAGCCCGAGATTGTGGGCTGTTATCCACAGCATGCCGCACAGGAGCGTCGCGTGGCCAATGAATCCGATGCGGAGAACGCTGATGATGACGAGGAACAGGCGCGCCACAACGAAGCCGTGAGTATTTCTATTCATTTATCCAATCCAGCTTCGCATTTTTGATATCTTCAACTAAATTAAACACTCACTCAAACCAAAATTTGGCGTATGCTCGCGCAGTCTTTTAGCCATTCCGGTTATGCTGAATACCAAACCGTAAGTGCATGCATCCAGCAAATTGCTTTTTCCCGTGTGTTGTACGCTCTCTTCTCACTCTCTCTCTCTTTGTGTCGTGCGCTATCCTGAGCTAGATCTCTTTTTCTACAAATATTAATATATATATTAATTGCATATTTCTAACTGCAGGATCAAGTCAGCTATCGACCCTTGCCCACTGAGCGCACCCCCATCCTGACACGTCAACCGTCCAGGGAACGTCATGCGGCTGGGCGACCCATCAGCCTGGCCGATGCGCTCCATATACCCGGAGTTGTGGAATTCTCACTCTGCCTGTTCTTCACCAAACTGGTCAGCTATACGTTTATGTACTGGCTGCCCCTCTACATACAGTCATCCAGTGAGTGAAGCCCTCATTTTAGTGTCGCAATTGTAAATGGATTCAGATTTCATTTATTTAATCTGTCTGTCCAGCAAGCTATACGCCCCCATTGTCCACTTGCTTGGTCAATGGAGTGTAGCTGATAAATATTAAAGATAAGCAAACACAGATTTTGCTTTAACTGTAAAACATTCTAAGTTGCGACCAATGACTATATTTGATAACTTGCATATTTTATCTTTTATAAATGTAAATTATAATGTTATAGGCACATTGGGACCAACGCTGTCCGCTGATCTCTCCATACTATTCGATGTTGGTGGCATTTTGGGCGCCATTGCCGCTGGCTATATATCGGATCTAACTGGCATGTCGGCCACTGTCTGTACAGTTATGTTGTTTTTCGCTTCGCCCATTGTAAGTGTTCAAATTGTATGTATCTATATATGATATTTGATTGTAATAATACCTATTTACAGCTGTTAATGTATCAACAATATGGAGCATTGTCGGTGTCAATTAGCATACTGCTGCTCATCATTGTGGGCATCTTTGTGAATGGACCGTATGCGCTAATAACGACCTCAGTGAGCGCGGAACTGGGTCAGCACAGCTCGTTGGAGGGCAATTCAAATGCGCTGGCCACTGTTACTGCCATCATCGATGGCACCGGGTCCATAGGGGCTGCTGTGGGTCCGCTGCTGGCTGGTTTCATCTCCAGCCACAGTTGGCAGGATGTCTTCTATATGCTCATCGTGGCCGACATTATTGCGATGGTGCTGCTCATGCGTCTGGTGATCAAGGAGTGCGCCACGTTCCGTCGCTCAACGACCTGCATTCGCATCGAATAGCAGCAAGCCGTTTGATTTGTTTTTATCTTAATATAATATTATTATATGTACATAGCGCATTACAATACGCACTCACACATCGCACATCCGTATGAGTGTGTATTCGCATTAACTATTTGAATGTTACTGTACTTCTATGTGTGTGAGACCATATCACTTGTTTTAAACTAAACAAGTACTTTTATCTGGTTTTTATAGCTATAAATACTTAACGTGTACCGCACTAGATGACCAAATCGATACATCTATTTTATATGCATCATATATGTATATATATATATATATATGTATAACGTTGTGTGTGTACATTAGAGTCTCCTCGTTTTAAGTGCCGAAACACAATATAGTCTAGAATTATTATAGCACACATTTACACTGCTATGTAAATACAATTTTCGTACACTTTTCGTACCAATAAAATACAACAATGACGCATTCAAAGTGGGTTGTTTGAACAAAAACCAGATAAATCATTTTCTCAAAATTCTATTTATTAATATGTTTAATTTCGATTCGAAGGAATATTACACTTGCTTAACTTGCTTAACATAAGCCTCGTGAGTGCGCTTAATGATAGACTAATTCTATACGTATTTTTTATAACTAGATTCCACCCTTTTAAAATGACGCTAAAATGGTCAAAAGTATCAAAAACTTACAGTTTGCCACACAACATGGAAATCAAATGTAAGTCAGACAACCACAATTATAGTATTATAAGCTCTACAGACGCTGCACACAGCGCCGCACAATCTTCGCCTTGTGCTGGCAGAGCAGCCGGAGCAAGAAGATGATGAGCAGCAGACTGACCCCGTAGCCCACATAGAGCACGGCACGTTTGCGACGCCGCCAACGCTGATAGTCGCTCCAGGACACATAACGATTGCGAAACTGTGGCGGCAGCTCGAATTTGCTGCGACGCGGAAAGAACGACAAGTAGAAATCCTCGAGCAGATGACGCACCAGCTCATTATCCTCGCCCCGCTTCGCATCCAGATTGTCGTTGATGCAATTGAATTTTCGCGGATTGCGACGCATGCGATCCAACGCTTCCACCACCTCCGTCAGATTCGAGGTGAGCATCATAAAATTGCTGTGGGATGCCCGCTTCGGACTCACATGATAGCGATACTTGGGCCGCGCACCAAAATTGGCAGTCAAAGCCTCGGCGAGCAGAGGACAGCGATAGACGAGCTCCCGTGTGATTGTTGGCTAGAAAGGGAATTTCACAAATGAAAGTTGCTTAACTTTGGATTGCCAGGGGGATTACCTACCAAATTGGAGTCCTCGTAGCGTTCGTAGACAAGCGTGGAGTGCACAATTTTATTGACGCTGTCGTCGTGGTCGAGGTCACGTGTACAATTCTGGATGACCTCCTCAAAGTAACGCATCGCCGACCAGTCCAGTGGCGGTGGATAGATGCGTGTGAGGCAGGTGCGTACCTCGCGATCCGACCAGGTTCCGGAGCCATCCGTATCGAATTCATCGAAGATCTGCTCCACGCCCAATTGCTGAGTTTCGCTCATCAGAAAGGAATAGTAGGCAAAGGCGAATTGCAGATCGGTGGATGAGCGAAAACGTTGGTGGGCCGTCTGCAGCACCTGTTGTTGGAAGCGCTCCTGCATCGCGGCCACAATGTCGCGCTGGATGAGGAAGCCCACATGGGCCAGCACATGACGCGCCTTGAAGCCATAGACGCGATTCAACAGCATATTGGTGGCAATTAGCGAGTGCGAGTAAATGTCTGTGGAGGATTTAAAGTCCTCCTTGTGCAGAAGCTGCTGGCTGGATCGGGTGCTGCTAGTCAATGCGCTGCTGGCGTCCAGCTCGGGATTCAGTGATTTCAATTTGTCCTTGTTGAAACGCTCCACAATGCGTCGCAGCTCAAGCAGAGTAGAGACATTTTTGTGCCGCATCAGATCCTTGAAATTGCTGGAGCTACTCTTGAACAACTTGCGTAATCCCATATTGGGAAACTTATGAACGGCCCCGCGACCCACTGGAAAAGGAGGAGGCGGCGCTGGCTGCTCGGCTACCTCATGCAGCTCCTCGTGTAGCAGATCAGATGTGCCGGCTTCGCTGCAGTCGCCGCCATCGAACTGGCAAGCATCGATGTTGCAGTGACGATCACAGGCACCATCGCCTATATACGTCCAGGGGCAGTCGAGAGCGCAGTCTGGCACCATCCATGCCTGATAGACGCGCACACCCTCCGCCTCCGTATACAGATCCTCCGGATAGAGCGGCGCACCCAGAAATATATCATCATTCAGATAGAGGAATCGCTTGGATAGCTTTGGTATGCGATGCAGAAATGTCTCAATCGCTGCACTCGAAAACGTCGGCAGCTGTTGGGCATCTGGTGCGAGGAGCTCATGCGGCACAACCGTCACCCGTTCGTAGTTGAGATCCAGCCAGCTGGGCAACTGGCCATTTGTCACGATATACACGTGTCGTATCCATTTGGCGTGCTTTTCCAGCGAGCGCAGCGAGTACTTCAGCTCATTCTTGTCGTCGAAGCGGGATGGATCATAGCTTGGATCGTAGCGTCGAATGGACTCAATGAAATCCGGATCGGAGCCATTGACCCATGTGTAGACCGCATCGATTGGTGCACAGCCAGTGTCCCCATGGAAGTGCTGGTCATCTGTCGTCGCAGCCAGCAGTTGCTGCCCACCCAGCCAGATAATCACACAGAGCGCTCCAAAGACCGCAAAAATGGCCAATTTGCGGCGCGACTGCATCTTGAGCCGATATATTTTCTCAATTGCACGCCGCATCCGCCGATGCCAGCGGCGTCGCAGACGCATTTCGTACTCTTTTATAGTTCTACATTTCCACACTTTTCGTGCATTGTGATAATTATACACACTAACGGCTTAAACTTACCAATAACAAAAGAAGATTGATTTTAAGTTGACCAATAATTAGTGACGGTAATCCACATGTGATAAGATGTTTTCACGATATCGATATGCATCTTTCGATTGCAATCTTTGCGCGCAGATTAAATCACAGTAACAAATTGCTTAATACAGAAATTCTGTATTGACAAACAGCTTACTTTATTTATCGTATAATTAACACTTTAATTTTAATTTATCAAATTAGCGCCGAAACTTGTTTCGCTAGCATTAATTTTATATCGATAGAATAGCCGTTGCACAATGTGACCGTTTATGTAATTTTAAATTCGCTGTGACTGGCTGGCTTGATATCGACTAGCCACACTCGCTATCGGTCAGCTGATCGGCCATCACATGACATGTCATATGAAAACTTTTTCACTCTGACAGCGCAAATCGACATCGGGCCGTGCAAATCGAAAACTTTTTACACATTTTTCGTTTGTAGTTTTTGTTAATTTTTGGTTCGTTCAACGCAATACTTGTGTTCAATTATGTTCAATTGTTGATTTTACTTTCTTTTGGTTTTAATTTGATCAACGCAGTGCGTCCACGAAGCGATCAGAGCAACAAAATGTTGTGGAAATCGCTGATTGCGTTTTGCGTCATTGGAGTCGCCTTGGCCGAGCAGACGCCCGTTTTTCTATGGGGCGCCAACAGGTGGGTCTCTTTTTCCCTTTACGTACAACAAGTTGCCACCTAATAACGAATGTACCACCCTCCATTAGCCCCCAGAAGCCGTCGCTGCTGACAGTGAAGCAAGCGGAGTTTCAACAACAGCTGGCGACTTTGCTCAAAGATCACATGGTTGTGGCCTTCGAGGAAAATGGCGTAAGTACGATAAACCAATAGTACAAAATGCAGTGATCACTCGCAATAGATTGCAATCCAATCATGGGCAAATAATTCAAATGATTCAAAAAATGCCAAGTTGCTAATCAACTGATATTCTTTTTCCAGTTAAGCAACAAGGATTTCTTGTGTTCAAATAACGAGGCGCAGTCGTGTTACGCCCAGTTGCAATCCGTTAGCCCCAAAACCTACTTCACCAGCGTTGAGAACCCCACCGCGGCGCTGCGTGCGGCGGCCCAGAAGCGTGAGCACAACAGCGTCGATGCCACCGGCCAGTTGGTGAATCCCGTCAACTGTGAAGCGGGCACGGCACTCTTTGTCTCCTTTGAAGAGGCGGAGGCCGAGACACGTGCTGACATTCTGAAGTCACATGGTAAGCAATGAGTAACCATTACAAATTGACTGAAAATGCTGTTGTGAAGCTTTGGCAGAGGAGATATATCACTCATCCGTTTGTCTGTCCACCATGAAAACTCTTTCCCAGAATACTTAGGAATTTGATATGTGGGCATAGGAAAATGCCTTAGCCTCTATATACCAATTATTTATATAACTTCGGACAATTTTGAGCTAGTCGGACACTATCGACTTGAGCACCCTTGACTTGTATTTTTAATGATTTGATTAAAATGTATCTTTTACAATAGATTCGGCTATTGCTGCTGTTAGCAAGCAGTTGGACTGCAAGGTGGCTTATCTGTATATGGCTGCGCCAACTACTGCGCCCACTGTACAGCGTCGCGTGCGTCGCTGGACTGCATCGGAGATTCGTGGCTACAGATTCGTCGTGGGCAATCAGTTTCAGATTACTTTCACGAAGGTTATGTACAATGGTGCCGAGGTTGAGGTCACTGGTATCTCCATTACAAATAGCTCCGACATCAAGTTCAGCGTCAGCCTGGCCACTACACAGAATAAGGCAATCAGCTTCGATATCAGCTTGGGCAGCTACGATGGTTACTATACGCTAAGCAATGCTGCATATGACGGTCAGGCTCTCCGCACACCTGGCGTAAATGCACCGACTACATTCTCCTATGCCTGCGGCAATACGACCTGGTCTTCGAAACCTAGCCCCACCAATATGGTTAACAGTCTGTCGTTCAGCTCGTTGCAGCTGCAGGCACCATTCAATGCGCAGACAGTGGACAACTTTATCTTTGGTGATTCGTGGGATTGTGTTGGCTTCGTTACGCCTGCCATTCTAATGGGTCTGTTTGTCGTTGTCATTCTGCTGGTTATCGTCTTCCTGGGCCTGTGCTGGATGATGGATATAAAGACAATGGACCGCTTTGACGATCCTAAGGGCAAGACAATTACGATCAATGCCAGCGTTGAATAGGCAGTCACATTAGGCCTTGCATTAAATCACTGTTTTCTGTTTAAATTTCAGCATCGGCTAATGCACATTATTTCAATATTCATTCCTACCTTCAGCCTATACATAATATTGTAATCAACACAAAAATACTTACGAAAATAATGTTAACTACTAAAAAAAAAACAAAAAAATGCAGGAAATTAGCGCTCACAATTTATAAGTCATACTATGTACAATTTAAGCCCACAAAGGTGAAGTGCAGTGCGGGGTGGCGTTCATGTTCAGCATCAAATTCTTACCACCACTCAACACACGTGAGTCCGCCCCCCTCACTCACCTTTGTAGCCGTTAAATTGATGAATAATTTTAATTTTCTTTTTTCGCATTTTTTTTGCTTGCAACGACTTTTTTAGCTGGTCTGCTGCTGCATTGTGAAATCTTGGATGCAGTATTTTGTTTAAGTTAAAGTTGTAAATTGAAGGTATGCACAAAAAACTACATATTAAAGACACAGTGAAAATTGTTCAGCATTGTGGGTATGTGTAAGTTTTGTGTGTGTAGACGTGTATGTGATTGTGTGTGTTTATATGCAAATATTTAATTCTAAGTGTTTTTTATTTTTCAGTATGCGAAAATATAATTTATGCCCTTGTATGATAATATATCATTTATGTACAACAACCCACTGTATTCGAAATGTATGTTCGAAAGTCAAACTCCCCAATAAAGTTTTTCAATTGTTTTACAAACATACCAACAACAACAATAACAACACCATCGTAACGACTTAATTGAATTTCCACTCGTGCCAGCATGCCCAAAAACTCATAAATACAAATCAAAAGTTTTATGAAAATTTATTGAGTTGCCACTTGCGCGCATACCGCATACATGGCTGCTACGGCTCCCTCTGCAGCACATAAGGATTAAAGATATAAATGGCGTGTACTATATAGCAATATATATTCATATATATGTATATATATATTTATATATATATATATATATGTGTGTTTTGATTGTTTGCAAAAACTTTCAACTCCAAAATAGTTTTACGAAACACTTTACGCTTGGCGTCTTCTCCGTGGAGCGTTTCATTTATTGTGGACCTGCAGCCTTTCATTAAGTTGTTTAGCAGGATGCTCCAAAAGCATTGTTTATGACATTTTAATCTCTTGTTTATCCGCTTGACTTTACGCCCAGTGTCAGCAAAGTGGCCACCCACTCACCGGTCAAGGCTTCGGTTTGCCTTGAATCGCTGGTAGGCAAGGACAGACTGCCGGATGCCCTAATATCCCTAGAAAGCAATACTATTAAGTTATAGGGAAATTATCCTTAGGAAATATTTTCTGTATTTGCCAATAAGTCCAAAAGGTCACTTCAAGTTTAAGACAACAAACAGTTGGCTTAACTTCAAAAAGTAAAACTGCTAGCAAATTATATGAAATGCAAATCAGGTTTATAGGCGCTAAAATAATGACGTTTTATGTCTGAGCTGTTGTTAAGGGTATGGTAAACTTAAACATAATGCGCTCGACAAATATATAAATATTTAATCTTTAATCCCCATGAAAGTAACATATTCTGTCAAGTATGGTTATAGTACGGCCATATCGCTTAATAGAACGCCTGTTTGCCGCATATATGAATTTGCATAGTGTTTGCATACCCTACATGTGCTGGGTATTTGGAGCTCAGCGTCAGTTCACTTCGTGCCTGTCCTGAGTGCACCGAGCGACTGCCGCTTAGCCATAGTTTTTTTTTCCTTTTGTTTGTTGCAGTTGAAATAGGTCAGTGCGTCATGCACACCAAATGAGCATATGAAACCCGTACGCGTCACCCTCTCCTCTTGTGCCATGCTGGGATAGGGTTTGGTTAGCTTACTTGATGGCAAAAACAACTTGTGCGAGGAACTTGCGACACCCAACAAAAGTTCAGCTGGGGCACTCCTTCAGTTTCAGCTGCCGGATGCTTGGTCTATGAAAAACAGTAATTATGCATAAGTCAACACGCGGCGCAGCATCGCGGCATTCGTAATGAACTCCACTCAAAGCCAAACGAGCACTCTGCCCTCCCTGCACCCAGCTGCCCCAAAATCCAGTTGCTTCATTACGCGCCAAGTTCAAAAGTTTTTGGTTGCCGAAAACGTCACCAACTGCAAAATCGCCAGCAAATACAAAGAAGAAAAAAGAAAATAGGAAAACTTGCTACGAAGTTTTGCGACTAGCCAAAGAGAAGCCAACTGGCAACTATGTAAGTATGTAGATATATATATATCTGTATATATATATATATATACCTATGTAGACAGTGGCTGCTCCGAAATTAGAACTTTTCGAAATTAGAGTCGTCATTGTCTATGCATTAGTTTTACATTTACATAATTTCATTTAAAATTCTGATTTATTTATTCAGCATTTAAGGCAAAAGTTTTGATATTTTGCATATATACTCTAAAATATCCGCGTCTAAATAAGTTTAAAATTGTATTATTGAGGCGCTCAACGTGGCTGTCAAATCCATTAAACATATTTATAATGTTTATAATATTTACTGCAGTTTTAAAGGTGATCTGCTGTACAATAGAAATTAAGGCAATAGCAGCAACGTCTTAATTAGCGAGTCTGCACTGTTTGAATGCGTCGCACAAGTACCCAGCATAACAGTTGAAGCTGCTTGCCACAAATGCCCTGCTGTGCCGCAGCCACAGACTGGTAATAAACACAGCGTGGCAACAAATTGGAGCATTAGAAATGCGAACTGTGAGCAGGGATGAGGAGGCCAGAAGGACTGCGAACTAAAAGTCAACAGTTCGGAACATGTGTTTTACGCGACTGGCGCTTAATGCACCTAAATGCAGTTTCCCAAAAAAAAAAAACTTTTTGCGAACTGCAAATTGTCATTAAGTTGACCACATGCCCGACTTGCTGTCTAGGGGTGGATTGGACTAGGATTCAAAGGCAAATCATTAGCGCTGCCAAAGCTAAAGTTAAACAGTGAAATCGCCGGCAGGCAGCTTCAGTTAATGATGGCATTTGTGTGCAGCAGGCGCCTCGCTACTCTCTCCTTTTCTCTCTCTCTCTCTCTCTCTCTGTTATTCTATCTCTGTTATAGCGTAATCCTGATTGTGGCTGCACTGCAGGCCCCACTGCATGGCAGACCACTCAGCTGAGAGCTGCGCTGCTTATCTGTGCTAAGTGGTTGTGGCCGACTTTGGATGCGCGCCATATTTAACTAATATACACAGATACAGATAGAGTTCGAGTGCAAGTTCGAGTGGGCGTGGTAGTGGCCTAATGAAGTCATTTGTGCCTAGACTAAGCCTAAGTCCGCTTCCTGTGTGGATTGAAATGTTTGCAGCGTGGAGGAAAAATGATTCACATTATAGAACAAAATAATAAAAAAAAAACAGGAGAAGAGATCGAGATATTTTACAGGCGCCGAAGGTTATATACCCTTCTACTTCGGAGCTAATGTGCCAAAATATAATTTTTTTTCGTTACTTGTTCTATTATCATATTTTTGAGTTCTTAATATGATAGCTAAATTTAATTAACATTAAATTTGCAGCTAAAGTAAAGTTCAACTTAACATTTTTTAAGTGGGTATTTACGGATGCTCTCCAAAAACTAATTTGTTTTTGGCCTAGTCGATGTAATTATGTGACTAATAGCAAAAACAATAAGGTTATCTCAATCTCTATATGCCATATATCTATGGTATATATCACTACAGTCTTTGCTACTAGCCTAAGCATATATTTGTCAGAATAAGGAATTGGCTTCACCAAAACCTGTCCATTTTTATTTTTTACAAATTAGATTTCAAGAATATGAAATTCAATATTTGTTGGTCATGTGTTATTGAATGTGTTTTAAGTATTCTGCAAATAGTATAAAAGTCAGGCAATAGTAATATTTCTGATATTAAATTGCTTGCTATTCCAAGTACTCTTTAAATTTTGCTTTTTGCCAGCAAACATGCCTCTTTTCTAATAGTGCAGCGAGAGAGAAATGTGAAATGGGCTCTTCTGGTTATCTACTACTGGTTGCCCTATGTTTTGTTTTTTTTTTTTTTTGCAAACTTGGGCTTTATCAGATTTTCAAAATGTACTACACACTACGGTCAAAAAGTTGCCAAACCCTGCTCAAAGTGCGGCCCAAACCACTAAGCCAAAGGGCAAGTCCGAGTCGCTTACTCTCTCTCGCTCTATCTCTCTGCATGCACATTGGTCAGCTCAGACGGACATAAATTAATTAGTTGTCATTTTTAACAATTGGGCATGACAAGGCACACAAGCCTCTGGACATCGTGTCCTGGCAACAGAGAGAGTTGCGCAGCAGAAGCAGCAGCAGAGTCTGACAAATGATGTTGGCGCTGTGTGACGTGTGACAGATAAGTGCCGAAAAAGGTTTACAACTTTTGCCAAATGCCATTTATTATTGATGCTGTTCTGCTCCCTTTTCACCTCCTCCTCCTCCTCATTTTGTACTTGGCCTCCAGCTAAATGTGTACAAATTAATGTTGTGTCAAAGTTTCCACCTATCCGACAATTAGTCGGATTGCGTATACGATACAGCGGCCCAACTGAAATCAGTCCACCTTCCACGCACCTCACCTTCACTCTCACTGTAATCACTTGCCGCTAGATTACGTAGCAGCCACAAGTCAAATTGCATTTACATTTCAGTCGTCATGCAACTTAAAACAGGCAAAGCTTTGTACACTGGATTGTTCTAAATGCTTAATACTCGAACCCAAATCCAAGAAACTACAAAATCACATTTATAATACGTGAAAATTGTCCACAGACATAGCTTTAACAAGACTTATCCGATTATTAAGTTATATATCTAATGACAACCTTTGATGTACTTTACAATTTCCATAAATATAGTTATGCATTTCACCATTGCATTCAGCATTGAATACGAGTAATTCTGGACAAGGATTTGCACAATTACTTACATTAGCATAGGTTTCCAGGCAACAGCTAAGCAAATTAAATGCTCTTGGTAATGGGAAAACAAAGCCCAGGATTAGTGGGTGAACTAACCCAAGGCGTTGAATGGCCAGCAGCAACGAGAGTCAATTAGTTAAGAGGCTTTAAAGTGATTTTACAACAGCATAATATGCTCGAAGTAAAGTGGAGTTGCATATGAAAGGCTGTCAACGCCAGAGCTGCGGGCCAAATAAGTGTAAATACCAAGAATGGCTTTCTTGCATAGCTAATTGAAAGTCTGTGTGTTAGAGAGAGGGGGAGAGATTGAGTGGTAAGAGTAAGAGAGTCTGTTAAGCTGGCAAAGTATTTGATGTGGCATATTTGCCATTGAGTGCATTAAGCTAAAACCCGAAATTTATGGCAAGTTTGAGTAGACGAAAAACCAAAAAAGCGAAAATAGCAAGCCAAAAGCCGATTAGCCGCTAAGCATGTAAGACAAGACAAGTGTGAAGTGTGAGAACAGAGAGAGATAGAAATAGAGACAGAGATTGTTAGAAGGAGAGAGAGAAAGAGAGAGAGAGTGGAACAAACATTGTGAAGCCAAATGTGCAAATAAATCGCCTTGCTCTGGCTAAATAGAGACATGTGTGTGTGTGTGTGTGTAATGTAAATACATATATTTATATTGACACACATGCGGGCACACTGGCAGATCGAGTGCATTTTTATGTAAATATAGCAAGTATCTCTCCATTTACATATACACACACACACACACACATGCACATACACATATAAATATACAAGTATGTATGAGCAAAGTGAAAATGCGTAAAAAGCCGACACCAAGCATATTTGCATAGCCTGGTTTTTAGGGTGCCCAACTGTGTCGCTCTGTCTCCTGGCACTGAATGCTATTTAAGGACTTTTGCCTTTCGATTCCGCGTTGCCTGTTTTCGCTTTTCATTTTCCATTTACGGCTTGACAGACTCGCACAGATGGAGACATCCACATCACGTCGCTATCAAGCCCAAAACCAGAAAACATGCTTGTAACTGTGGCTTGACTGCCTACACCGAACATATCCCCTTCCAGCCCAACCAGTCATGTGTTATTGATTGAGATTGAGCCAAAAAACACAGCAACTGAAGCAGAAGGCACATGTGTTTGCAAATCATATTCAATATTTTGTCTGTTACGGACGCACACGGCCGACTCTACACTGAGAAAATTACATTTATATTTTCATTTTATTTATTTATTTAAGGTCGACTAATATCAGTAGACACAGAAAAGTACTAAAATTAAAATATAAACTAAATTAATAAACATATTAATATTATTTATTTAATAGCAAATTTGGTTCACCATTTGTTTACATTGATCAAAAATTAAAAAGAGTTTGGATAAATTAGTTAAGATGCCCCAACCACAAATTCATACGAAAATGTTATTACCGAGAAAAGACTTTTAATATATATTGAAATATAGGACTCTGAATTGATTACAGAGTAGTCCAACTTCATGCAAAGAATAATTAATAGTGCAATGCTTAAGAGAAAGTGGAAAGAAGTAACAGGAAGGTCTGAAGGGAAGCTAAATACAAAGCCATCCATCGATGTATGGAGCTATTACACCCCAGTCATAGTAACGAAGAGCAAAAGGTAGGCATTTGTTTGCACTGATTTCCAATCTGCTTTGGTGAATCGGATATTGTGGAGACTACTCACAATATCCGTATTCCAGAATTGGATGCACAAGGTGATTCGTATTTATTAACTGTAGGTAAAATATTCGTTTTCATTTTGAAACGCATGAGTTATAGATTTTAGTTTAAAAATATGTCTGCTTTTGATATAGTGATACACTCAGCTATATTTTCACAGTGTACAGAATCCTAGTACGGCTCTTTTCACCCCCTTTGAACCTTGTTGCAGTTGTTGTACTTACATTTGATTGCATTTGCCCTACCAAACTTAAACTTTGCTTGTTTTTAGAGATGTGCGCGCGTTGTTTGCCAAAAATTTGCCCCAACTTTTGCAACTTAATCATCGTAAGAGGAGTGTACAGAGGAGGGAGAGGTTGGGTGGTGAAACTGGTAACACTGTCGTCCAGCCAGGCCGCCACGTGCCAGAGCCATCTGTTGTTGGGAACTGGCAACAGCCGGCACCTTCCTGCTTCTCCACACAATATTGTTTTGGGGGTAAAGTTTTCACATTAAAAGCGTTTCATGCCAGCAAATTGTGAAATGGGGTCTGGCACACGCATTTTCTTACAATCTTCAATGTTCCTCTTTTTTTGTACTCATTTTGCTAAGGTGAAAGAGTCCAAAGGTGAGAGTTGCATGGTGCATGGCCTTTTAAGAAGTTTTTCCCTTTTATTATAATATAAATAAGCCAAATTTTAAATAGCTGCCTGTCTGAACACTGCTCTCCATCCAAAAATAGCCGCATTTTGCACTATGGTTCATTTTATCCATGGTTCCACTTGTTTGACTTTCAGCTGGCTAACAATTTTCATGGGGAAAACAGTTGTACAGCTATATAGGTTACATGTTGAAAAGCCGAATACAAAGCAGAACAACTGCTGGCCAAGTTGTGCATAAATCTGACAAAAGAGCCTTATGAAAATACATTGAAAAACTCTCTTTTGTACACCCTACAAGAAGGTATTCAAATTTTTGAATACAGTTGAATACAGGTGAGGCCTTGAGGTATTTATGAAATTTTAAAGTAGTTAAGAGCAATGAACATTCTAGCAGATTCAAACAAAATGGATATCGCTATTACATTCTGTCCTGCTGTGTAGAAACTTCCTTAAACTCGAAAAGTTGAATTATGAATAAGAGTAGTAAATTAAATCATCTTATAGTCTCAATTAAAATTTAAAAACAACCCCTACAATTATAATAATCTCACACATTTAAAACCAATTAATCAATTAAATTATTTTATTATTGTTGTTATTGTTATAATCTGAAGAGCTTAGTTTTTAAAGTAAACGTCTTTGACGCTTCAGCTACAGCATTTTGTATATAATTTTTGTGAAAGCTTTGAAGACGATTTCGTACTAGTAACTAAGCAGTTTTTGTGTGTATTTTACCATCGAGTTACATATTGCACATGTTTCTATAAATAAAGAAATAGCAGCAAGAACAAAATCAGTATAAGCGACTAGAGAAATCGCAGCTCAGCTACCCTGGAAGTTTTGTACAAAGATGTTGTTATATCCTGAACCCACAAAAATGGGTATAATGAAGTTGTGCAAAAGTATGCAACAGGTGGAATGAAGCCTCTCCGAACCCATTAAATATATATATTCAGGAACACGCGCATTTCAGATTCTAAAAGAGCTAGAAACTTCAAATTTTGAAATTCTTGTACAACATGCGCAGATCAAGTTTATTTAATTTAATCGAAAATTTAAAATATTTAAAAGCATGTAATCTACCTTGACATTTTACTGAGAGACAGTAAAAAGTTCATCAAAATCCTATTGCATTGAACTCATTCCTATCAATAGCCACCTGGGTTTCATGTGTACATGTGAGAAATGGATAGCATTCTATTCGACTAAATATGTATGCGAGTTTATTCTGCAGCGCTCGTTGTCTATAAATACATAGATATATATAAATATGCACTCGTTTACTGCAAGACGATGATTTCAATTCGGGCTTGAGAGTGAAAGCGAGCGCTGCATTAGTTTCTTTTGGCCTTCATGGCATAAGAGTGCACAAAGCATTTTAAATTGAAGTTTGGCAATACATATAGAATAATGTATGTAGTTTGCAGCTGCGTTCAGGGTATATCGTAATCGAGCACTCTCGACTGTTGTATTCTCACTTGTTAATATTGCTGTTGATGTTGTTGTTGTTGATGTTGTTGCACTCAAGTATTGTATGGCTTTGGTTGGTATAGCGAATGCCATGTGCATTTTGTTGTCGCACTGGCCTCTCTTATTGCGCCGTATCTGCCTCACTTTTGTCGCATTTTCCACTTGCTTATAAACAATACACTCACATGTAAGACAGCGAGGTAAAATGGCCAACGCCATTGTCAATTTTTATATGAAAATGACCAAGCATCATATTCGGGCTCGAGGTGTGTGTGTGAGTGTGTGTGTGTGTGTGTATAGCAGAGCTGAGTAGCAGCGTTGTAGCTCTGACTAACAAATGTCAGGCAACAGCTGTGACTGATGATCAATATTTATAGATAAATATATTATTTTAAGGTATTTAAATATGCTCTCTTATATGCTTGACTTTTCAATCGACTTTTCCTAATAAAAGAAGAATAAATTAAATATATATAAATAATTATATGGGTTAATACTATTACCAACCAATATTAGATGCTATCTACAAGTTTTCTTCTGGCCCCACAAATTTCGGTTAATAGAATGAGACTTATTAATTAAAAAGCCGATTTGTTACTATCGCTTTTATAAACATGGTGGAATATTTATAGTTGCTGATATACATGTACATGTATGTCACCGTGACTGCGAAGTAACAATTTTGCTCAACGCTATGGTTGTGTAATGCTGCTGCTCTTCCTGTTGTGCATCAGTTGCTGCTGCTCCTTGTGCTTGTTCATGCTGCTCAATTCGAGTTAAGAGATAAAATTTTTATGACATCACTTTTCTTTTTCATTATTTATTTGACCGAAGAACGTTGCTGCTGCTGCTGCTGCTGTTGCTGTTGCTGTTGCTGTTGCTGCTGCTACCCCTGACAATCCGCTGCAAATGATGAGCAACGACGCCTTGGGAGTTTATGAACTTTATGTTTATTGAAGCCATAAATTGGTAGTGCATATGGCTGTTGTGTGCTCTGGCCACGCTCGCGTATACGTTATGTTATATATACGTTGTCGAAAGAGTGTACATGGCATGCATGATTTAATGATTTCTCTCTCGATAGTCAACGGCACACAACCATTACATTATTAATAACTCTGTTGATAAGCTAATAACATTTAGGCTGTAACAATTTGCAATTAGTTGCCCTATTGCACAAATTAAGCTTTTAAATTCTGCGATCAGATAGGCATAACTGTATAAATAATTAGAATATAAATCTGCCAGACTGAACAATTCAATTGCCCACACCGCAACATGAAGTTGTCCGCTGAACTCATCCTGCAGTTGCTGCTGCTTACAATTAATAAAACAATATGTTGGGTAACTCCGAAAAAAAAACGATTCAATAAAATAACGAACTCATTTCCTAAACATTTTAAGCGTTTCTATACCTACACCGTGCAAATTCTGCAAATGGAAATTTTGAGACCGGAGGTGGATTCACTTATTGATTTTCGCGACCTTCGCATTATTGGACGTCAGCGTTCAATTAACGGCACTGTCTCTCTACTTGAGGATTTGGATACGAAAATACATCAAATGTCCATCGATTTTCTCAATGATCCCAACAACAATGGTCAGTGGAAGGAAATGCTGCTCGCCGTGCCCGTCATGGACATCTGTCATGTAACGCGATTATTTATTGGAAAATATGGCAAATCGACGATTCAACTGGGTGTCAATACAAATCTGCCATTAGATGGTAAAACTTGTCCGCTGCCTAAGGGCACGTACTTTGTTAAGAATCTGTTAGTGAACACTGATTCGTGGCCCGATATAATACCCTATGGTGCCCTAAAAGCTAATTTTCGGTATTACAAGCATCACAAGTTTGCAGGTGGCATAAGTTTTACTCTCGATATTGAGAAGAAACATTAATAAATATATGGTTTCTATAAACTACTATTCCTAAACTCATTTGCTTTCTTTTTTTGCTTAACTAAATAGTAACATAGTGCCCTTTATATCTTTAAAAGTCTGCAAATAAATCGCATGTATAATACTCGGATAATCTTATTATTACGAATTTATTGCCAGAGAAAAAGCACATTTAAAAATTGCTTCTGGCATATGCTGAAATGAATAATAGCAATGTAATCGATAAGTAGTCAATTATTTATTTGCCATGAGGTACATTTAATTGCCACAATGTAACAGAATTAACATTAAATGAAGTCACTAATGAGTCGATACATTAAATATATACATTACAATAGATTTAGAGCAATGAAACTACTCTTAATTCTTATTGAAATGACTGAAATAAAAGCCACATAGCGGAGTTATAGAGTTTGACAGTTGCCAACGTTGTTATAGAAAGAACAATTTAATTACTCATGCCACAGATTTGCAATTGAAATAGCGAGTTTGATAAACTAGCACCACTTAGGCTTATTAATTAGTAGAAAATTGCAATGAGTTTGCGTGTGAATACAAAATTGCCCAAATTAAGCTTTTAAATTATCGAATCAGATAATGAACAAAACACGATCACATTAATTAAGAGCAATATAAATAGACAGACTTAACCATTTAATTAACAAATTGCAATATGAAATTGACTGCTGCACTTATTCTTGCGTTTATCCTGCTTAAAGCCAACTTAGCAAGGAGTGGTGTAAATATTAAAGAACACTAAATATTAACTATTAGTTATTTCTTATTTATTCAAAAAGATTGCTTATAGCTTCACTGCAAGAATTATGAGATTTGAGCCTTTGGATACCGTGGAGAAGTTACATATTGATTTTCGTGACATTCATGTTGTTGGTAAAGAACGCTCGCTGAATGGAACTGTTCAAATTCTTGAGGACATGGATGCTAACAATTTCCAAATGTCTGTACATTTTCAACACGATTCCATGAGGAATAATCAATGGAGAAATATGTTGAACTCAATACCCATGATGGACGTCTGCACAGCAATGCGAATGTTTGTGAGAACCTACGGTAATCCAACATTGCGACAGGCTGAAAATACCAATCTACCATTTACGGCTCAACAGTGTCCATTGGCGCAGGGCACGTACTATGTGAAGAACATGTTGATAAAACGATAACTGGCTGACTTTAATGCCTATTGGTGGACTCCGGGGCACCATGCGTTTCTATAGGCATCACAAATTGGTGGGCGGCTTTCGATTATCCATCAATGCAGAACGCAAACCCTTGTAAATCTTAACTACACTAAATCCAATCCCTATTGAATTATTTAACTTGAATTGGCTATAAAATTTGTCGAATTTCAAATATTACAAATATGCATGTAATGTATCAAAGCTTTAAGGCACATTTGTTGTAAATGATTTTTTTTTTTGTTGGCAAATACTTGAAAATCTGCAAAATTTCGCAAATGGATCACATTAAAAGCCACTAAAAACCCATTAAATTCGTATAAAATCCCATTTTTGTGCATTTAATGTCATAAATCACAAAATTTCACAGTACATGCATTAGAGAATCACACACACATACACATACACTACACACACACATTTACATGTACACACATGAAGCTGGGGCTTAGTTGCTGCCAACAAAAGCCAAACAATGAGAATTGTGCGTTGTTTGTCGTCAGCTTTTGGGCCTGTATCCAACATCAGCAGCATTGTGAACAAAATGTATCTGCTTAGGTCCTGCTCTGGTCCTGGCTCCCATTTCTGACCCAAACTGACTCCAATACCCGCACTCGACGGCCAGCAGAGTATTTTAAGCTGACTTTGTAACTGACTTGAAGTGTTTGGATTAAAAGTTGAATATGAAAAATTAAATTTAGCAACAAAGTCAATTAGAGCATGAAATCTGACGTAGTCTTCCTATTTTTATGTTAATGTAAGCACTCAAATTAGTTAATAAAATGAAAAAGTTGTTCTATAACAAGTCATGCAAATAGTTTGTAAGCAACTTCGTGAAACTACAGTTAATCCATTTTAACATGTCTGAAGTGGGCTTGTGTGGTCTGATGGAATATAGTGTGAAAATGTTGCTGTTAAAGCTGAGAAAATATGGCAAGATATCTACACTAACAGCTTAACATTAATATACATACGCAAAACGTTGAATTGTTGTTAAGATAACTAAGTCTGCGATTGATGGCAAAGTGAGTTCAGATTCTAAACAGATTCAAATCAGCCTCGAAAATAAATTATTGCCATATAGCGAAGTCCTTGGCTACAACGGTTAATTGCAATTCAGCTGTTTAAAATAATTGTTACAAACTAGTAAAGTAATATATACAATTTTATTATGCTGGTCGACGCACTGAAGTAGAATTAATCCTGTCATATTCATTGTATCCAAAAATTAGTTGATTGCATGCTTCAATTATAAAAAATATAATAATAAATCCAGCCTAATAATCAAATAGTTGTTGGTGAAAAATTAGTCAAATTTTAAAAGGGTGTGGGTATATTTGAGTCGTGGAAACTGTTCTACTCACATTGATTTGCCGATGTGTTTGTGTATGTGCATGTTCTGTGATTTTTCATGCAAATACAGACTGTCCCTTTTTTGGCTTTGGGTTTGTTTTGTGGTCGCAAGGCATTTAAATGCAATCCAGGCTGGATTTATAAAAGTCTGCTCCCCTTGCTTCCTATGATAGCGGTCACTGTATTCATTGAGCAATAAAATCGAAAAATACCAAACAAAATGCACACACAGTCAAACAAACATAATAAATAGATATACATATTTGTTCTTGTGTGTTTTTGACAATAAACAAATTTCAGCACAGACGAACGAAATTTGTCTGTCGCAAATTTCATTGGCATTTTATTTTGGTTGCCCAAATTGTGTGGTCAGCCAATTGTTGATGATCCCAAATTGCAATGCAATTGCTCATAATTAATTGATTTGACAGCAAGCAATAACAAAATCCCTAAAGCCAGCAGCAACTTGAAGCAAGAAGATACAATTTGAATTATGTGAGTGTGTATGTAGCGGGCAGAAAACACATGTTGTAACCTGGCGCTCAAAACAAAACAAGCTGTCATAAAAAAAGATGCTTATAACAAAAGGCAACTCTCTGGAAACTGGAAGAACTCAGTTAACTGAAAGCGCATAAATGTAAGGAGCTGCAGCTGCAGCTCATGTTTGCCAACAGCCAAAGAGCCCAGACAGATATATAGTTAGGCTACAACAAGTACAAAACACTTTGCCAACAATCAGGTGGCAGCAACAGTGATGCACAATGGGCCAACAGACTTTTATCGATACAAATTTGGTAAGCTTTAGGCCAATTAAGATATCAAGAATATTTTGAATTCAATAAGAAATTTAAATAGTCCTTAAAGAAAGGCAAGTACATTAGTTAGGTAGTCAGTAAGATTCTAAGATTGTATTTGATTTTTTACAAGTCAAGTATACATTTTAGCATTATGCTACAAATATTTAATTTATCTAAAATTTTCTATACAGAAGTTTCCCAAATTCTCATAATATATATTTACTAAATATAAGACATTAGATCCTTAATATAAATACATAGTTGAATATAAAAATAGCTGTTTAAAGTGGGCAAATCGTTCAGACGAAATCAAAAACTATCAGTTCAGTGTCAAAGAACATGACATAATTTTTTATTAATTCAACAGTTTTAAAATAGTTTTTTTAATTAAATATCAAAATAAAATTAAAGTTACAAACGAAATTAAACCAAATTAAAAGGACATTCAAATTCAAAATTTAAATTATATAAATAACGGATAGAATAATCTCTGAACATGTGGACTAAGATAAATGTTCTACAGTAAATATAGATATAGAGTAGATATATTGATTTTGAAAACGTGAAAAAGAGTCAGTTGTGAATGACAACAATTGAAATGGGATAAAGATCCTTATAGATGTACCAGAAATAAACAACTTTTGACAATTTTATGTGCCATATCGCTTAGTCATTTAAACCAATCAAGTTTTTATATTTGCAACGTTTTTACGGGCAGCAGCTCCACGGTGCAATGTCAGCAGGAAGAACAATACAAGTGAAAAGCGCACTCTAGGTGTAGCATTCGCAAATGCTATAAACGTGTAACTCCCTTCTGTCGGTATGTCTGTCTGTCTGTCTTTCTGTCTTTCTGGATGTCTCTCCCTCCCATTTTGAATCCGCTCGTACCCCAAAACCAACACTTACCCCTGCTATACATTATTCCTCACTGCTTTCTATCGCACCAAAGTTGGCCATATTTTTGGTGCCATCCTCTCAAATATTGTTTTCCACCTGGTTTGTATCGCAGGGACATGTGTTTTTGGTTTCAAAACTCCCCTGCAGAGCAGCTTGCGGCTCTTTGCTTATTTGGCTGCCCCATGAATAATGGGCATTGGCATTGCCTGCCTGCCTCTCAGCTTATTGTGTGAATTATTAGCGCTGTGTGTATTAAAATGCAGCTCAAGCTAATGCACATGAACAGAAGAGCAGACAGTCCACGCGGCATATGTGCAATGTGATTTACAAGCCAAACTACTCGACGCCGTATTTATGGCCATAAGAGTGTTTAACAGTTAACTGCAAAGCCATCGAGCAGCTGAGGCGAGGCAATGCGTAAGCCAATAATAGCATTCCATAACAAATGCGTCTACGTTTCATGTGTATATCTTTATGTGCATATATCTATATATGTGTATTGCTTGAATGCATTAACAGACAGTTTGTGGTTTGCACTGCGTATCATTTGATTACATTCTTTGTAGCGGATTTAGCTTTAAGGGCAGAAAAACTGTAAATGGCAATGGCTTGGTCAAGCTGGCCAAACCATTTTAAATTTAACTGCAAATTGAATTATATAACTAAACCAGGAATATTTGTCCGTACATATAATATATATATATTTGCAATATTCAATATTCATAAAAATCTTTCTAATAAATAAATAAGTAGTATAACAACAAGCTAGTTAGATTAATCTGTAATAGTGGGCAGACTACACAGAAATTACACTGAATTAAAGATTATTAAGTTGAAAAGAGAGTCGACATATAAAAATTCATAAATCAATAGCCAAAGATAAGTTTGGTTTGTTTTTATTGCATATCGAAAATGTTTGGATTGCATATATGAAATTCATCAGTGCACAATCGGAACTTTGTTTTTTTGCTTGCATATTTATCAAAGCGTACAATTTGAAATCCGATACTCCATATTACTAAAGCGAGGATGCATATATACGCAATATATAAATTTTAATTCTGCATTATTAAAACATGTCACGTATCAGATGAGGAGAAACTGTCCGCTGTCGCATCAGTTCGATTTACATAAGCCAATATGCACTCAAAGCTATATGTAGAAGAATATTAATTTTCACATTTAATAAGCATTATTAATTACAATGTTTAAAGCTGCATGAGAGTGGCATTTTTAATTAGTGGTTGTGGTTGTTTCTTATTAACAGTTTCCAGTTCCTTGTTGCATTAAGGACCATAATTAAATTCACGATTACCAACCAGGTAAGTAAAGCAGAACCAACACTATGGTGATCAGAAATCAATGTCTTCTGCTTGTTGCCATTGCGTATGCGTAATATAATTGATGAGCCTGTGTGTGTGTGTGTGTATTGGTTTGTTTGATTGTGTGTGTGTGTGTGTGTGCGTGTGTGTTCAGTGACCTGCTTTGCTGTCAGTCTGTTCGAGTAGGCGTTGCCTGGTAGCGTTGTCAGCGTGCAGCACAAACCGGAAACCGGATGCAAAACTGTGGCACAGGAAACGACGTTGTCAGATGGCGACTGCAACTGCAACTGTAACGAGCACGAAGCAACTGGCAACAATTAAAGCGATAAAAGTGCAAAAATGTTCACATTTCAGCAGCGTTAATCAGCAGCAGGCGACAGCCACATAGTTACGGATATGAGTGCCCGAAGAAGCGGCAGGAGCTGCAGCAGCAGCCTCCCCAGCCACGCTGGATGGCAATTTAAGGCCACTTGAAAAAGTCTGAGCACATGCAATGAACTCACTTGGGACGTAATCCAGCCAAAACAGACCAACGCAGACCTTGCCACAACATGACACAGATTTAAGCTGAATGAGGAGGCTCTCTCGGGTTTCTTCTTATTTTCTTTTTTTTGGGTAAATTTAATCATTTAATTGACTGGCCAAAGCGAGCCTGGCCAGGTGAGAGTTTGTATAATTGAGCTAATGGATGAGCGATTTACGACTCTAGTGTCCAGTCCATACAATATATGTTGTATGCGTGGCTTACCGACAGCTCTTTGTCTTGCAAGCTAACCAGGCTAGCCAGTCACTCAATTAAGTACATTTGGCTTTGATGTGCACCACGTCGCAACCAGCAGCAGATACTTCGAAAGATGCTGGTCTAGATCGACTTTTACCGGTTACCTCAGCTGTAATAAATGTGTCTATAAAGCAAGTCTACAAGTATAGTACAAATTACAAACAGTTTTATGGGAAATCTTTATAGTATATAAATAGTATAATATTAGATGGAAAGAGAGAGGTGCCAAAAAAGAGAAAGAGAGGTCGCCCTGAATTTTATTAAATCATCATACTTTCGGCGCCAAGGTAAAATCAGCTTATTATTCAGCAAGCGTATTTCTAAAACGCAAGATTGTGTGCTTCTTAAAAGCTGGGATTTTCTTTTCTTAAATCAAGGGAAAGTATTTATAAATTTTTTTAAAAATATGTGAAATTTTCTGGTTGTTTTCTTAATGCTTACACTTAACTATTCTTATTAAAAATAAGATACGAACACAAGATCTTTCCGTTCGTTAAATGAGTTACTTCCAAAAGAGCTAATTGGGTTTTGTCTACTATTAAGAATTATATTTCTGAAAAATAAAAATACCAATTTCTTATTTTTAAATGTTTTTTTATTTTGTCTACTATTAAGAATTATATTTCTGAAAAATAAAAAAACCAATTTCTTATTATTAAATGTTTTTTTTATTTATGCTTAGAAATTAAGTCTAAAAACAAGAAAAACATTAAGGTAATATGGGGACTACACAGCAAGGAGAAAATGTAAGCACCTCAGAATATTAACTTTTCAAATATCACTCCATATTTGTAAACAAACGTACAACTAAAAAACCCATTAAAATCAGTTAGAAAACTTTGCACTGTGCTATGTTCATTGCTGCACCACAACTCGTATTTGCCAAATGGCTGTGGTCTATGGAAGAAAGTGTGTGCGACGCATTAGTGGTGTGGGTGTACAATTTTCATAGCGTACATTTCGGCACTTAATGCAATTAAAAGCCATTTGAGGTGTATCAGCAGTGGAAAACCGAAATGCAAATGCAGTTAACCAGTGAGCCGCTGAGTCGTTTAGCTAATCCATTAGGTGCGTTTAGCAAGATAAACCGCCAGACGAGGTAGAGGGAGAGACAGCCGCAGCGACAAGAGCAAAATTTGGCCACAAAAGCCAAACAAAATTCGGATATATACTCTAGATCTATTTTTATTTTTTTTCTATGGTTTTCGCGCTTGCCACACACAAGCGTTGGCTGGAAATGCCAAGGACTGCTCTTTCTACTGGTGCTGCCACTGCTACAATGGGGCAGGCTGACCGAATGCTGTTTGAGTTTTATGCTGTGAATGTGGGTCAAGCGGCAGCCGCAAAACGGGGCAAGCAATCGTAATGGCAACCAAAGTCTAACCAACGATGCATGCATTTTAATTGCAAATTTTGCAGGGTAAAGAGTGAAAGGTTGGTTCACGGGTCTGCAAATAATTTATTTGAGGCGCTTAGCACGAGATTAACGGTAAATGTAACCCAGCCAACGAACCGGAACTGGATTACATAGCAGCGGAAGTAAAAAGTCACACGTAATTTAATATCACGCTGGCAATTTACGAGCGCAATACCAAATAGCGAATGCACAGAGGAAGAGAGAAAAAGAGTGAGAGAGGGAAGAGGGAGAGAGGGAGAGCTGAGACGTGTTTGCATCAGTGGATGGCTTGTGATTGGAGAGAGATGTGGAGGGTGGGGAGTGGAAGGTAATTGCATATGTCGCAAGAGACTGCAATTGGCAATAGAATTTAAGTTGCCGCAACGACAGCTAAGCACTTTAAATTGTGGGCAAATTGACAGTATGTTGCTCGTGGCAGCCAAGCAGGAGGTAAACAGTAATAGCATATTTACACACGCCGCCCCACCAGACTCCACTGATGCGAATTGTCCTCTGGCTGGCAGCTGCCAAGCGCCGTTGCTACAGCCCCTGTGATGCCCCTTAACCCCTATGCAGAAAAAACGCGCGCGAAACCTTTTTTGTGAGCAACGCCGTTTCGGGGCAACCTTAATTGGCTTTGAGGCAAATGTGTTTCGAATCTGATTTAACAAACAAGCCGAAATTCAAAAGTCTCTGCGCTGTTTGGCTGTACTAATTCACGCGTTACCCCGAAAAACCCTCTCTCCTTCTAGCATTTGAGACATTAGCAAGCAGCTTTGCTGTTGACAGCTTTTATGCTGCTCTTGTTAATTTTTTATCTTTTTTATTTGTAAGCTGCTTGATTAGGTTAATGTTTTTCACTTGCCGTTGCCCATTTTATGTTTGCCTTGTCAATAACAAGCGAACACCACGAACAGTTGCTAACAATTATGCACAGCACTGAGCTGCCATTGTTTTTCGACTCCTCCTTACTCAGACAGGCTCCCACACACACACACACACACACACACACACGCACATACACACAAGTACATGGAAATACACAGCCACTTCCACTTCCGCTTGTCAGAATTTCGTGCTATATTTTTCAGACAATACTCTGTAGCCAGAAATTGGAAGGGTAGCTGAAAGTCTCACAGTCTCACAAAACCTCGATTCGCTTGTATCAATTTCATATTAGTGACTTAAACACATAGATTTAACATTAAATCCAAAATTAATTTGCCAGTCTTACATTTCCAATGCTTTCTGGGATATTTGAGTGTTGTGGCTCCGAGGCTCACACATCCTACTCATCTTCACTTTGAATAAGAAACAAGAACAGAAAGTGTTACCACACCATAAATCAGTGCCATAGCAGGTAGATTTCAGTCGTTCCCTGACCGCAGCTGCAGTCTTGCATATTATTTATGTCAACAACAAAAACATTTGCCTTTTTTGTTTTCACACAATCGCATTTGTTATACATATGAACAAGTGCATAAACTTTTTTTGCCAGTCGGTTAACCAATTTGAAATCCCCACCCAAAACATCAAAAAGTGGGCGATTGCTGCTGCAACTGCGGCTGCTGCAGTTCGAATGAATCCTGCTGGCAGGCATAATTGTTTTTTCAAGGGTCCGTCGGCTAGACTTTATTTATTGTTCGACACACACAAATACACACACACACACACAAGCATACACAACTGACAGCCGCACAACAAATGGACTGCGATTTTAGAGGCGGCAGCATTTGGCTGCTGTTTTTGACCACGATTTGAGCCACAGCTTTGTTTGTTGGTTTGTCTTTGTTGTTGTTGCTGTTGGTGCTGTTGTTGCAGTTGCGTTTATTTTGACAATTTGATTGACTTTGGCTTTGAATTGATTCACTTAACGTATGCAACCCCCCACAAGCACACACACACAGCAATAGAGATAGAGTGATAGAATGGTGCGTAATTAATGCATTTAAGTCAGCTGATTTGCCATGCAAATTGGCAACGCACGACAAATTTACATTTTATCTTGCAACCTGACAAGTACCAACAATGCTACCCCCCTCCCCACCTCCCCACCTCACCTCACCTCACCTCTCTCTCCCTCGAGCGGACTAATAATCGTGGCAAATACAAGTTGACAACTTTCTTTCAAATAGCGACCAAAATTGAGTGGTGTTTGTTGAACAGCTGGAAACTTATGAAACTTGTTTGCCAAACAACAATAAAATAAATTGCGCAAAGTGCCAACAAAAGTTATAGTCCTGGCTCTCTATCCACCCCCAACCCCGCCCCTGCAGTGACAGTCCGCTGTTTGCCTTCTGCCAAGCTGGCAAGTCGTGTCAATTGTCATTTGAGTTTGTACTTTTTTTTATCGCCTTTATCTTTGCCTTTGTCTTTGGGTCCCTGCAGTTGTTATGATTTTATTGCTTTTCTTGCTGTTGATGTTGTTGTTGTTGTTGTTGTTGTTTCCGTTGCTGTTGTTGCTGTTGCGCCTGCTGTTATGCTTATTATTTATATTACTCGGGCACAGCAGGAGCTACAGGCGAAGGTGTAAAGAAATTTGATTTGCCTGCTGCCACTTTATGAAGTGCGCACAGCGAGCTTTACAATTTATTTGCTCTTCATGTTGTTTCATTTTTTTATTCTTGAAATTCAGTGAGCTGTGAGCAAGAAACGTATGTCAAATTTACGGCAAACATAGATGTAAGCACCTATCTCACATATGTATGCATGAAAATACGTGCAACGAAAACAATTCACCGGCTGCAAGTTTTGCAAATTAAATTAACTTGCCATGCGAAAATAAATAAACATACAGCATACAACTTTAAGGAAAAACAACACAGACGCACAATTTGCATATCAATGCACTGCTGGCTTATAAAATATGTTTATTCATTCATATATTCGACAAGACATACATATAATATGTGCAAAAGAATCACACGTTTGGCGCTGTCATTAAAACTCGTATTCACTGTAATTATGTGTATCAAAATATCCTCGCACATTATTTCTCACTGAAATCGCAATCTCTTACTGCTTACGGCAGCTTACGGACAGCTGTTGGCTACGCTCACAGGTGCCAAAATCAATTTATTCATATACCTATTTATTTTATAAAGCTAACCTTAATCTCGTTGAGTGTTCAAATTAATTTAAAATTTTAAAAATATACATGATTAACGTGTACACACTTTAATATTTCATATTTTATTAAGTAATGAATCGAAGATAATGTTTAATAATAACTGTTAAAATCTAATAAAGATTCGTTTGCTAAAATAGTTAGTGAAATTAAATTGCTGCGTATTTGTTTATGGGTAGCTTGCGGACTTGGATTATTATTCATAATTGCTTCACTGCCTTCCAGACTCTTTACCCCTGTCGTTCAGTACAGTATCCAATTTCTTAAACATTTCTACTGCAATCTTATTCGTGCATACTGATATCAATAATAACATTGTGTTCCTTCAAGCAGCTGCTGCTCCCCTTTCTTTTTATTCGTCATTTGAATTCTCAGCGTGCCAGAAATGTGTCCGGTTGCCAGTTGGTGTCCTTCCTGCTTCTGCTTATAGTCGTTTTTTAGCTGCTGCTGCTGCTGCTGCTGCTATTGTTGGCTTTCATCTCTTATTACATTGTGCAAAAATGCAAAATACTTGGCAATAGATGGGTTTTGGTTCATGGCTAGGTTCTTTGTCTGTTTCTACTGGTCACAGTCAGACATAAGAAGTTAGATTGCTG
This sequence comes from Drosophila planitibia, assembly GCA_035043785.1. NCBI lineage: Eukaryota > Metazoa > Arthropoda > Insecta > Diptera > Drosophilidae > Drosophila > Drosophila planitibia. The sequence goes on from JAWNMS010000052.1 coordinate 1,721,440, forward strand.
CAGTTGAAACTGTTGCTGAAGTCTCCAAGTCTTCGCTTTCAATAAATATTTATGAAAAATTATTTAATATACATACATACATTTATGTATACATAAATACATATATATTTTCTTTCTTTCATTTTGAATTTTGGGTGCGAGTGTGGTGTTTTAATCTAAATGTTAATTCGCACAAAATGAATCAGTTAAGCAGCGCAGGCGGCAAACGCGGCGTATGCGTAATGCCACAAATTGAATTCGTTTACTCTCGCTCTGTATGTGAATGTAGATGTGTGTGTGTGTGTGTGTGTGAATTAATTGTAGAGCTGCGTAACAAAATACTCCTTGGGGAGCGATTGCCAGCTAAAGTTCAAGAGCTTCTGTGGTGCGAGCTAACTTGAACTTTGACAGCTTTAAGTACACACATAACAAAATATACACTGGAAAAATTGAAATCATTTTAAATTTAGAATCAATCTGAAAACTAGAAATCTTTTACTACTATAAAATAAATAATAAGCATAATTTATATATTTATGCAGAACTTGAATATATTTTCTGTTTTTTTTTATACTTTCATACCGAATGTATCATAGTATATTGGTTTTCTTCAATATCCGTCGTGCTATCCTGTCCGTCTGTATGAACGCAACTTTTTTCGACACCCTTAGAGATAGAGACTTGAAACAAAGTGTATAAATTGGATTGCTGCAACATAAGGAGGCTTGGAAATCGATCAAATCGATAATTGCAAATCGATAAAGCCGCATATCTTCCACAAGTTTACGGCTTTGGTTGGTAGGTTTTTAGCGATGTCCTACAAAGATCGTCATATGCCTCGCCCACCTCAGTCACTCCCAGGCTCACCGCCACTACAAATTTGAAATGGCTATATCATCCGCAGTTTTTGTCTTAGAGCCTTCAAATATGGTAAGTAAGCCTTTAAGAATCGATACAAAATGTATAGCCACGCCCACACCAGCACTCACAATATTAAAGATAGATTCACCAAGCGTGGAAGCTTACTTGCTGGTAACCTTTTTCAAAGATCGGCATATACATTTTCCGTCGCTTACGCCCGAGCCAGCGAAAAGCATATTTTAATTGTTAAAAGAGGTCACCAAATATTGCATTGTTGCAAGTATTTTTAAATCAACAAAGTTTCACTTCTAGCCAATAAAATGTTAAAGCATAAAGCATACGCAGTGTTGCATCATTAGTAGGTAGGAAAATCAGCAACCAATCAGTTTAACAATTATGAGCTGGCAGACAACATGACATGGTGGTGATGGTCAGTCAAGCACTTTGCATTTATGGCTCATAAGTCGTAGTTAAAGCGATCATTCGCAATGCGTTTGCTCTTTGAGGCCCAACCATTGAACCAACAAATTGAAATAAATTGGCAAAAGCTCGCATCGAATTTCATATGCAGCTGCGCTAACGAACAGCAAACAGAACAGAACAGGCAAGCAGGCAGGCAGGCAGACAGGATATCCAGGCATGCACTCTTCCATGTAAGAATTAAGGATATAAAGTACAGCCGTCGCCATGTTGCACAGTTTATTTGCCTGCTTTTAGAGCCTGTTATGCTCTGGCATGTTAAACAAGAATGATCAGGAGAACACGCCTCCAGGCAGCATTTGGCACATTAATCAAATATGAAACGCCAGTCGGCATCATTAATAATTGGTCCTCGACGTGTCATGTTTTATTTAACCCCGTACTAAACTATTGATAGAAATTCAACAATTGAACAATTCGGCAAAAAGGTGCGCAACTGCATGACTCCGGTTTACAGCTGTTGTTTATATGCATCAAGACTGATTGATGATACTGACTCCAACGAAATGCCAATGACAAAATATTCAGAAAAGTGTCAAATGGTAGACCGATTTCAGTGAGTAATTGTTTCTGGAACTTGGCGTACCCATAAAAAATTGTCACCCCATTTTAATCCCCGTATACTTCTTTTAGAGTTATTGGAAAAGGGTGTTTTAGCTAGTTATAGAGTAAGCTTACCAAATTTCTGAAATAATTGACTTATGGCTGACTTAAGTGGTTGAGACATAGCTGTTGATTAAAAACATTAACTGAAGCTGGAGCTATTTTGAATGTATGGATAGATATTTTTTGGACATCAATTATTTTCTTTATGAATTTAAAGGATGAAAAATATTTTTCGAATTATTATTAATGCCTTTATAAAAGAATATAATCGTCACTCAAATGGTACTTCATCATACATTTCAATTTGTCTTTAGCTAGCTGCCTTATATTTTGAATATCATACATTTGTACTATTAAGGAGTATCTATTAAGTAGTATTTATGCATTTTATACATTTTTTAAACCCAATTCCAATACCAAAACCGCTCGTCACATCATTTCTCAACATTGCCCCGGGCTTCAAATTTCAATTTAGTTGCAGTTATTTATTTACACGCATACACCATATTTATATGTCTCAAATTTTGAATTTGTGCACGGCAATAATATGGGTATGCTATTCCATATATATTTATATATACATATATGTATGACATGCATAATAAAGTCGCCTACGCAAATTTGTCAACTATGCGTCTGGAATAAAGCGCACGACTTTAAAGCAAGCGATTTGTGCGAATAAATGCCATAGATAACTTTATGGTCAACAGTGCACTTTGTCTAACCCATCAGACTGGCATGACACACACACACACACAATGAAAAATTTGAGGTCGTTGCAAGGGGGCAGATGAAGTTAGCCTTCGGCTTTGGCATGCATTTAACATCAGCTGCAAGGGTGCCTAGACGCAGGGGCACAGGCCAAACTCGTGATGCCATTGCAGCTTCCCATTTTGTACCCTGATGCCAAAGGGAAAGTCGAGTGTGCTGGGCGGACCCATCTGTCTGTCCATATCACCAGTTTTAAACCAATCCACAGATCTTATTTTTTTGGTTGACATCATAATTGATGGCGCCCATTTACAGTGTACACATAAATCGCTTGTGTTGCATATGCTTTGGGGTTATTTGTAAGCAAATTACTTAAGTTATGAAAAGTGTATCAATGTGACTTAAAGGAAAGTGATGAAAAAGTGTAAAATGTATCTGCTTGCTTAACTGGTATCATAATGTTCAAAATAATTACCTCCAATACACTCAGAAAAAAACTTGAAAGAAATTTAAAAGATCCTGATAACATGAAATCGCTCTGAATACTAGAAAGTTTTCTTGTTTTCGAAATAGTTTCTAGATATTCTAAAAAATATTCTCTCTAAAATTCAGAAAAATAGTGGGAACTCACTCAACTCGCGATGGAAGGGTCTCAGATTCGAATCGCCATAAGACCATACGTTTTTTTTAAATTAAATCATATACATTTATAAACTATCTAAATTGTTTGATGAATATGAAAAAAAAACTTTAAATAAAATCTATTAAAAATTATTTATATCTATAAAATATAATATAAGTAATAAAAACGCGTACGTTGTGTAAAAAAAAACTCTTGAAAGTTAGAAAAATGTTCTTTGAAATTGAGAAAAGAAAAGCAAATGCTTTCAGAAATTTGCTCTCTGAATAATGTGAGTTACCCTTGGCGCCAAACGGATGGCGATTTTACAAAATTACAAGGCGATTTTCTTCCTAATTGTGGAATTAACTGGACTTCAAAAGCATTCAGCTGCTTTGAAGCAGGCAACAGAATATCACACAGTCGGTTGCATTTAACTGCAAAGCTATTGCCTTGCTTTGTTATACATATGTACATATATATATATATATATATATATATATATTATATATGTGTGCGTTTAGCTTTTGTGTATGGATGCTTTGAGCGGCATTCGCTGCTACGTGACATGCATAGCTCATTGGTCCTGGCCTGAGCATTGGCCAGAAAATATTGCAGTTGTGATATGCTTAACCTGCAAGGTTTAGTTAGCAGAACAGTAGGGGGGGGCGTGGCTAATTCATGCTTCGCATTTAACACAGTCACAAGTGCAAAGTTTTGAGGTGCTAATGAATATTGCGCAACTTTTGCGAAAATCAGGCGATGCAACTTAGACTTCAGCCACGCAAATGCATCCCAATACTGAATCCTTTGCTGAGTTTATGTGTGTGTGTGCGTGGGCGTGGCCACCTGCCCAACTTCACATTCCCATTTAGCTTAAATCCTAACAGGAGTTGGGCTAATTAGTTAGTCGTGCTGTGAACATTTTGGCAGTACTTTAAGACAATTAAAGCGTGCGGCTGCCAAATGTGCTTTTTATGTTGCACAACTCTGCTTGTGTATTAATTTTTTGGGATTTTTTTTGTTTGTAACAAGCAAAACCAATTTGCAACAGCAGTAACAGTAGCTGTGCCAACAGCATCTCTGCTCTGGCAGTTAATTTTAATTACGCACATGGCAGTTAATGTTGCGACACGGCGTCTCAATTTAGACACCTTTTTGTGAGGCACACACACCCGCCCGCCTCTGCCACACCCCTGGCAAAACACAATACACACCACTCACACTCTCACACTTGTGCACAAAATTGCCATTAAATGTGGCAAAAAGGGCGTGCCAGTGCCAAAATGAATAAACGACAATGGCTTTTGTGGCCATGTGTGTGTTTGTGTGTTTGTGAATGCGAGTGTATGTGTGTGTGTGTTTGCCATATATGAATGAGCAGCTGGTAGCGCCAATCGTTTCATTTAAAGCGCAGTGCTTCTGGCAGCCGAAAGGTAAAAGAACAAAACAAATTAATTTTGCACAGGTGTGTGACCAGATCTATGAGTAAATGGGTGTGTGTGTGTCTGTATATATTTGTACAGGTGTCGTGGGTTTATGAGTATGTACATAGCTAAAGCCTGAAGCACAATTGCTACGCACTCAGCACAACACACACTAACGCAGACTTGGGCAGAGTGCACAGCTGCGTGTAAGCAAATGGTTTGTTGCAGACCTCCAGGGCTTATTCCAGTAGTTTCATAAAGACTGCAAATGCATCTAGAGAAACATTCGTGCTTGCATGCATAATGATGTCTTGCCATAAGCAGTATACTACAATATTAAATAGATTAGACAGGTTTAAATTAGCACTGCTAGTTTCAAAGAAGAAAATCGATGGATAATAATACAATTTATCTTTAAAGGAATTTATATGTAGTTCCATTATTAGATATATAAATATTTATTTATATTGATAGATGATTTTCCAAAACAGATCTAATAAAAGTAATCGATAGGCAATAATAATAATGATTTTCTTAAGTAGTTCATAAAGAAGTCCATTAGATGAATTTATTTATCATTATCATTAGCTCAAAAATTCGACAAATTTAAATAAAATATTATAATCAGTAAATGAATATAATGAGAAACATCAATTCGAATTAAAAATAAGCAATTCCTTTGCTAAGTCTCAAGTTTCAATTGATTTTGTACACACAGAAAAAAACAGCACAAAATTTTGTATATCGCCTTAAATGAAAATCGCCCTGAAAACTAGAAAGAAAGAAAGAAAATAATTTCTAAATATACGGAAACAAATTTGTTGAAATTTATTTATTTTTTTATTTTTCAGAGTTTAATATTAGAGAATATTTGTAAAAAGCAGAAATGCAAACCGTCATTTTAAGAAAAACATATTTTCTACCCTTCAAGTAGATGTAAGAAGATTCGTTCGCTCGACTGATCTGTTAGAGTTTTTTAAACTATCTAAAATTCTTAGAAATATTCAATTTTAAAATACGAATATAAGTAACAATAAAACTAATATATGAGTTCTGTGTATATAAGAGTTCTGTTTAAAATAAAAGAGTTCCCTATAAATTAGACCTTTTGTCAAATTAATTAGAAAAATGTTCTCTCGAGTCAAGAAAGATAAACACTTCTATTTCGAAAGACACAACATACCGATTTAGAAATATATCTTCTGAATAATAAGACGAGTCACTCATCAATGGGCATCTATGTCAATTATCTAAAGCTCAGAGCGACTTTTTTTCTTAATGTAGGTTGCTGCTACCCATTGGAAACTTATTTCCGCCAGCTCGTTGGCATTTCGCACCGCATTTGAAGCATGTTTGGGCACCAGAATTGCTGTTGGCTTTGGGAAATGAAATATGTTTTTCCTTGGCACACATTTGCGCGTTACCCAAAATTGCTTGTGTTCGCAATTGAGACCGCGAAAGCGACGCGACTGAGTTTGATGGCGAATATTAAGGCCAAAGTTCAGTTGCTCGCTTTTGGCCAGTATGCGAGGTGTAGCCGTACCTGGTGAGAAAGGGGAAGTGAAAGTAAAACAATCATACATTTAGTTGTACATATACATAATTTATATATCCTTTTATTTAAAAATTAGTTACCTCACTTTGCAGTTTGCTTACAGACTCGTAGACATACTCGTTACATTTTAGGTATTACTTGCTTAACTTGCATTTCATTAGAGGGATATGACTTTTCGCTTCCACACAGCAATTGCGCGCACCTAACTAACTAACCAATCAATTATTCAATCAATCAATCAACTTTTATAACTGTGCCAACCTCTCTTATATACCATTGAGCTATACATACAAGTATATCTGTACTATATGTTTTTATAAGAAGTTTAACTATGTATTCGGTTGGTAAGTTTTGAATACCTGTATTTAACTGTTGATTATAGATTATTAGATTTTGACATTTTCTTTTTATAAAATGCAAGCATAAAATTTGAATATTATTTATAAAGATTTTTTTAGAAAATCAGAAAAAATGTATAAGTTTTTCAAATCTTTTTCATTAACATTTTAACGTTTATATTTTTGTATGTTACATATTCATTTCATTAAGTTGCTCAGGTTTGTCATGTTTTTTTGGGTTATATCTTTCATTTAGCACTTAAGCACTTAACATTTAAGTGGGCCTAGAAGAGCGTTTGGATGCATTATAAAAAAGAAAAAACTGTAAAGTATTCATATAAGATAAGGTAAGAGTTGATAGCGAGTGATTTAAAGTCAAGTTCAATTAGGGCCAATATTTAAAAAATTATTTAATAATTATGGTAATTAATTTTGATACCTCTCACTAAGTTAATCTAAATATCACTCGGGTTGTTGTTCTTGTTCATATTCTTTTTTATATTATCTTGTTGAATTTGGAATTTTTGGGTCTACCTCAAAATTGTATACATAATACTATATGTCGGCCTGCCAACTCGAGCAAAAGTGACGACAAACTGGACTGCCGCCTCGAAATCCAATTCCAATTAGATTTAATACCGGTTGGCAAGCTACACCTCCTCGTAGCTGCGGCACTTGGGTAACGGTCCTGACCACTTGCCATCGGGCTGGCATTTTGGCCGCTCGGGCGGCCCCGTGGTATGATCCTCATTCGTCTGGATCTGTATGAAGCCGGGCCGGCACTGGACGCTCAGATAGTCGCCCGCATCGTAGTTGAATTTGAGCGGGGCGATCAGACCGTTGGGCGGGTCGCCTGGATAGGGGCACTGCGATTTGCCTGAGATGCGAGATGGAGCATTGATGCATATGGATGGATCATTTGGATGCATGCAAGGTTATCGCAGATGATGTGCAGATGATCGTACATGATGATGATGAATCGTGATGATCGGGTATCGGTTTCGGTATCGGGTATCGTTTTTTTCGATAGTATCGTTATACAGCGGAAATACAACACAAGTTAGTACATTAATTCATTGGTATTGTGAGTGGGCCCACTTTGGAGAAGAGTACGCAAGGAATCGCAGCGTACATGTGCATTATATGTGCATTTATCAGTTGTCTACTTACAAAATGGTGGCGAGTGCGACCAGAACCCGTTCTCCGTGCATATGATGCTCGACTCGCCGACCAGAGTGTGACCATCGTTGCAGCTAAATGTGACCAAAGCGCCAACTGTCAGACGCCTCTGGCTCAAACTGGTGCCCCCAACGCGTCCATTTAGTGGCGCCACTGGCATCACGCACTGAATGACTAGCAAACATGCGAAGAGAAAATGAATAAACGTGATTTTATTTATATATTTTATTTTTAGAGAAGATGAATAAACGTGATTTTATTGAGCACATGTTGAAAAAACAAGCTAGTTCAATAAGTAATGAGATATTTGCACAAATAGGCAGTAGAAGTAACTTCAAGTGGAATATGTCAGGCTTGAATGTAATCTAAATAAATGTATTGAATGAAATAACGAACGCAAATATATTAATAGACTCATAGATGTCAAAATAGTTATGTATTTACATACGTGTAAGTGTAATTAAGAATGAATATCTTGAAATCATAACTATGTTTTACGTTTTGAATGATTTGGTCGCCCAAAGAATTTGCCTTTAGATTAATGACAAGCAAAATAATCATTACAAATTTAAATAAGACAAGATAAGTGCAACTACTCTTCCAAATATCCAACTAAAGGCTTTGCTTCCAGATGAATACCAAAAGGCCGGACAAGAGAGAATTTAATAATTAAATGTCTGGAAATGAGTAATCAGCAATTAGCTAACCTAATTTATGTTCTTTCAGATGACTGCAAGAAATCCCCTCTGTTATTAATATATTAATTGACTCTAATAATGTTAAATGAAAGCATGCAATAAGCAAATTGTATAGAAAATAATAATAAGAAATTAAACGAATTAAACGACTAATTCGCATACCTTAATAAATTATTTTAAAATGCTACTTGACTTGATAAGCTTGTGAGTTGAATTAATGAAATGTATTGCGAGGAGGCTCAAGTGAGGTACTCAGGTGAAATTAGCCAATTAACCATGATAATTGGCTAGATGCAATTTTGTGGCTCTCTGTTCTGTGGCACTCACCTTTGCAGCGTGGCACTGGGCCACTCCAGACGCCCGTCGGCTCACAGTCGAGCAGCGCCGGTCCGGTCAGCTTGAAGCCCCATTGGCATTTGAACACCGCCCGCCCCCATGCCGATGTATTGAGCTCAATGAGACTGAGATGCGGATCGTCGAGAATGAGTCGTGGACACTGAATGGGATGGCATGTTGGCGACGGCGATGACCAATTGCCGGAGGCCAGGCAGGTGGCATTCCATGCGCCATCCAACCTAAAGCCCTCGGGGCACTCATAGTGCGCTCGCTGGCCCAACTTATTGCCCTCGAGCCGCAGCCTGAGCGGCGCCATCGGTTCCGTTAGCTGCGGGCACGTCGAAGTGGCCACCACCACTGCAATGCTGTTCGTCAAACCGCGCGGCGAAGTACATGTAAAGGTGCCCGAATCATTGTTCTCAATATTCTTGATGCTCAAGCGATATCTTACAGCCTTCTCCTCGCCGGCAGGCGACCATCCTGCAAGCGAAAATGTTAAACAAAAATGGTTAGAAGAAAATTATATTTATTCCTTAAGCTACTCAAATGGTTCTACTGGGCTTTTCTTGTTAGAAGTAAAAAGTACTTTATAAGTACAAGAAGAAATGAAAGAACGGCTATCTTAGGCGCACCAAAGATTGCATACTTTTTAGATCGGAGTTAATCTGTTAAAATCAAAATCTTAGTACGTTATAAGCAAATTTAGTGATCTGATATAATAATAAATGAGTAGAATACTGCTTAAGCTAAATAGGAAAGTGCCAATTAGTCTTTTGACGGCTTTAAGCTGAATCTACTTTACTGCCAGAGTCTGAGCGACGTTTGGCCCAATTTCAAGTTCCTGGCAAGATTAACCACTACAATAGCCTTGTCAAATCATGATTCGACATCTATATTAATACTACATGCAAACTTGGAAGTTCGACACATTCTTTCATGAAAAAACCCACCTGTAGTATACTGCATATACCAACTGGTCCAGCTCCATTCGGGCGTGCCACGGACACGCGGGTACATGCAATCCATTTGAACAGTGCTGTGCGGCGGCACAGCCATCACGCCGGATGGCTCGAAGGAGTGCGAACCGTTGAAGATCTTGATGCGTATGGAGGGTGCACTGTCCTCCGAGTAATTGGTCAGCACGGTGGTTGGCACACAGCTGGGCATGCGTGGCGCCCAGAGGCCATTGGAGCATAGTACACGCGACTCACCCAGCAGCTTGTAGATGCCCAGCTCCTGGCAGCGTGCCTGCAGCGAGTGGCCATGCGGCAGATCCCAGCCGACGTTCTGCAGCAGGCAGCAGTAATGTGGAAATATGTGGAATGTGTTTTGGATTGGGGCCAATGAGGCAATGGGCAATGGGCAAAGGGCAAAGGGCCATGGGTAACAGGCGCGAGGCAAAGTTTCAGGCATTGGAAATGAAGTTAAAGTATCATTTATTTTTTATTTTTTGCGTGCAGTGCGTGAGAAATGCCAAAATAAAGTTGGTTAAAGAGAGAAGAGAGAGAGAGAGAGAGAGAGAGAGAAAGTACAAAAGAGATTCGGTTTAGACTTAATTACAAGCTGTTAACACAAGTTCGAGGCGCACTCTCTGCTCGTGGGCGTGGCCTGGGCGTGCTGGACGTGCAGTTTCCATAGTGTCTGTGGTGTTATCGGTGTAATTAGCTGTAAATGTATCTTAAGATTCGGTGTTTGTATGCGTGCAAGTGTGTGTGTGTGTGTGTGTGCTTGCTTGTTTGTGTCGTTGTGTAGTTGACGCTGCTCAGTGGTCAATGCTAAAGTCGTGCATAGAAAATTGTCATTGTGAAAAGCGATAATTTGACCCACTACTTGAGCCGAAACTACTTTGTAAGTGTGTGTGTGTGTGTGGGTGTGAATGTGTGCGTGGTGTGCTTTCGTGTATTTACGCTGAGTTAAAGTAGTTAGCCATTAATCTTACTAATATTATTGTTTCTGTTATATCTTTTATACTTCCTTAACAGCCAAATGAAGCTTGTTTGTCGCCCTAATTTTCTGCAAGAATGCAAATTGGCCTTTGGGTTTCTCTGTCTTGTATCCTTAAAGACCACTTACATCTCCTTATAGACACAGGACTTAATCTATATATATAGCACACTTTACAAATGTTAGGGATCTGGATTGAGATTCGTTACTCATATATACTCATATACTACACTCAGAAAGTAAATCGCCTTGAATTTTAGTAAATCATTCAACATGAAAGTCATTCATTCTACAAACCAGATTTTTTCCTTTCTTAAAGGTCACAGTTTTCTAAAATTTTGAAAAATACATTTAGTGTTTTAAAATTTAACATTGCTGTCGAGAGACCAATATTTATAACTTATTTATGAATTCTAGATAAGATTTTTCAGAAAATAAGGGCTTTCAAGAAAGTTTTTTCGTATATTTAGAAATGTTTTCTAATGACCTGAACATTTTTCTGGCTTTCACTGATTTTCATTTAATTTTAATTTGATTGCTACGATATTATATTATTAATAAAATTACACTCATTATTTTTCTGAGTGTGTTGTGTGTGTGTGTGTGTGTGTGTGTGTGCGTGCTTTTGTTTGGCTAGATGTTGTGTTTGACTACATATGTGAGCAATATGCATAGATACGGATACGAGGTACAAGTATATATGTATGACGACGACGATGAGGATTACGTAGCGTCAAGGATGACCACTCACAATTTCTGTGTTTGAGACAAGTGTCGATTTGGATAAGCGCGTTTTACGCCAGCCGCGATTTGGTGGTATCGGTGTCTGCAAGAGAGAGAGATCAAAGAGTACCAAAAATACAGAGTCTTGTGCTGCACAGAGCAGATGCGGATGCAGGATGCAAAGTTGGTTTTATTTTTATTTTATTTATATATTTTTATTTTTGCTAGGATGACGCTGGACAAATTGTTGTTGTTTGTGCGGCTGATATCGATACAAAAGATGATGGAGAAATTGAGCGAGACAAGAGACTTATACACATATTAAGAGAGAGAGAGAGTAGAGCAAGAGCGAGAGACAGGGAAAGAGAGACAGAGACAGGACGCAGTCGAAATTGAGTTGGACTCACATTTGGCTATGCCAAGGGCGATGCCTTCAATAGCTTGCATGGAGTTACTGCTGTGTGTGTGTGTATATATCAGTGTGTGTCAGTGTTGGTGAGTATTAAGTGGGTGCCTCGTATGTGTGCTGTGTGTGTGTGTGTTCGTTTGTGAGTGCGCGCTGTGTGGTGCTGCATGTAGTGGTGGTGGTTTTCAGCTCCTGGCACGGCTGACGGCTTTTGCTGCCTGTCATCACTTACCACGGAGATGTTGCGATAGCTGAGCAGCAGATGAGTCGGAATGCGATTGACATGGCAGCTCTTGTAGAGTGGCTGAAACTTCACGTTGCCGTTGTCATCTACAGATAAAGATGTCACAGAGATCAGCATTGTTACATACTCAGATAAATGTTACATTTCATGGCATATACTGCATTTATGCTTGCACAAAACTTTGCAAAAATGAATTCATGAAACATCTTTTTATGCAATTTATGCATTTTATTTAAACTCAAGGAACAAATTCTTAAATTCCGGCACAACTAGTCTTGTTTGCTTCTGCATGGCACAAAATATTGATTTGAATAATTTAAATCAGTTAATAATAAATAAACACTTTGTGACTACTTTGCCGAATTTTCTCGCTGTAACAATTTTGAATCATTTTGAATTTAATACAATAATATTTCATTTGTATTCGCAATTAATTATGAAAGACTATTTAGCGTATATTTCTAAATATTTGCATAATTAAATAATGCTGCAAAATGATTTCATAAATTCTGTGGCATAAGCGCAGTAATAGACACACATATAGTTATACCAAAAGAAAGAGAGAAAGATGTTGAAATGAAACAACTGGATTGTTGCTGGTGCTGCTATTTTAGTGTGCTGATTGTGTTGTCTTTATTATACGAGTCTCTACTGTAATGACATGTTACGTATTCGTATTGCTATTGTATAATTAACATTCCATTGTGTGCGTATTGATGTGTGTGTGTGTGTGTGTGTGTATGTGGTTGTGGGTGTGTAAGTGTTTGCTTGTATGTTGCGAGGGTGGCTCACTTACCCTCCTCATTGGTGGCACACAGCGGCCCCACCCACTTGCCCTTGACACAGCGTATCTTGCAGAGTCGCCGATCGCCCATGGGCCCAATTTCACCTGGGAAACGTATCTCTGATACTTCGGTAAACTGCTGCAATATATCAATCTCCTCATCCTCCTCCTCATCCTCGTCGAATTCGGAGTCGTCGGTGTGCATTGGTGAATAGCCGGTCTCCTCATCATAGATGCCTAATTGGGGCGAAATCGGAACAGAATAGGTGAGGGCGTTATGAAATGGGCAAATGTAAAATGCTAAGAAAAAGGAAAAGGGGATTTGACTGTGAGATAGAGAGAGAGAGAGAGAGAGAGAGATAGACGGGAGAATAGTGAAAGAGAGAGTGAGAGAGAGCAAGTAGAGCAAGCAATTAATGAGCTGTTGTTGTGATGACTGATTTGAGGAACGAGACGAGCGACAGGTGAATGAATGAATGAATGCACGTGTATATGAGCTTTGAATGCTCAACGAGTCAACGAGTTATGGACCCCCACAACCACCCACTTCTTGGTGTTATCAGATGCCAAGAGCTTTCAATGCTGAAGTGGCCAACATCTTGGCAAACCCTTTAGAAAACTGCCAGTGCGTTAAAAGCTGTCCCGCAAAAGATGGCTAGGAAGAAGACGAAGAAGAAGCAGCATCATCTCTTGAGCACACACATTAAACCACAGAGCCGCACGAAACGTGCGAAAAGTGCTGCCAGCTAGAACTTCAATGGGCCAACTTAAGGTTGTTAGATATGCATTAAAAGCACCACGGAAATGGAGTGGGACAAGCACAGATAGACAGAGAGACAGAGATATGTAAGGGATAGGCAAGTGGTGGTGATGGTGGCCACTTAACAGGATACAACTTCATTTCTGAACAAGGCGTCAAAAAAAAAAATAACCAAGAAAAAAACCAAAGTGTAAAGGCAAAAGATAACATGAAAGATAATATTATGCGAGCACAAGTCGAGCTCGGTGATAGACCCAAGTACCCAAGTAACCAAAGCCAGAACCCAGAACCCAGAGTCCGGTGCCCAGACCCCGATCCGAAGCACCCAGGCTAATACAAATACGCAAACGGACAAAAGTAGCTGAACCAAAGTAAACAAAAGGACGGCACAAAGAGAGAACAGTCCGCAAAAAAAGTAAAGGCAGACAAAAAATAAAGAAATGAAAAGGCATAAAAAACATGAAAGGCAGTTTCTGAGTGTTATCGAAGTTTTAATTCCCTTGCATATAAATATAAATTTTGTTGGTTTAATATTCTAAGCATGTAATGAGAAATTGATAAAATTTAGGAAACATTTTGGAAAACATATTCAAACTTATAATTGCCTAAATTAATTTTATTTTTTTAAATAAATTTAATTAATCAACAAATAAAACTTTAATATTTAAATATCAAAGAAGACTTTATAAGATTTCTGGGTGTCCGACATTTGTTGCATGGATTGTGGAAAGCACAGACAAAACCTAATCGGAACAAAAATAAAAAGTAGTTAGTATTAGTAGTAAATGGTGATCAAGTTTAATTCTTAAGAAATGTGTAGGGCTCTCTGCAAGCGTATAAAAAGGGAAACAAATAAATCATATTACCCAAAGTGGCAGGAACCAACAGATGACAGAGCCTACCACGACAAAGAACGATGTTTTTTTAGAGTAGTAGAGAGAAAGGTGATGCAGTGGTGCTGTTTTGAGTTAGGATAGAGCAATAGATGTGCCAGCATGAAGCATGTTAATGTGAGCTGAACGTGAGGGCGAATTGAGGCGATTTATGGCTGACTCAGGTTGAAGCCATGGGACTTCACACTGTGATTAGCTTTTAACGATTTATGTATGCAACTATGTATTTCTTTTTTGTTTCTTCTCTTTTTCCTTTTTTTTTTTGCTGTGTACTCCACTCTCAACACTCCAGGTGTCTTGTGTGTATATGTGTGTGTGTGTGTATGTGTGTGTGTGTGTTTGTGTGTGTGTGTATGTGTGTGTGTGTGCTTGTCTGCTTTTGTGGGTGTGTGGAAGAGCATAACACAGACGGACAGACAGACAACGAGACAGCGACAGCGGCTTTCAATTCAATACAAAAATTTGTCATGGGCACTGTGGCGATGCCAGTGTCTGGCCGCTATGTAAATGCTTGAAATGCTTACCCTTATCCTTGCGACTGGTGGTCTTAGAGCTGGAATCGCCGCCACCCTTTGGACGGCTCAGTGCACCCGTGGTCTTGCCCGACTTGCGCTTTACACGTTGCAGGGCCACTGCTGCACTGCTCGACTGATTGCCAATAAAGGCATCCACCTCAAGCTGGCCATCATCGCCTTTGGCATCGATGTTGCTGATGCTACTGTTGCTGCTGCTGCTGCTTTTGCTGCTGCTGCTGCTGCTGCTGCTGCGACGACGTCGATGCCAGGGACGCGGTTCCAAGTCACGCTGGTCGAGCTCAGCAGCGTGACTGTCACCGCGTCGACGATGATGATCCTGCTGCTGCTGCTCTACTTCCACTTCCAACTCCATATCCAGTTTCTTCTCTGGCTGCTCATCCAGATGCTGCGTTGGCTGCTTATCCAAATGCTGCTGCTCCGTCTGCTTGGCCTTGAGCTTAGCCAACAGCTTACTGCACTTCTCGCTGCTGCCATCCACAAGGCATTTGCTAAGGCGTGCCTTCTGCTTCAGCCGATGCAACTTGGCGCGCAGCTGGCGATTCGGTTCCCTCGATTTCAGTATGTCCGCAATGTGCACATAGTAAACATCACCCTCGGCGGCCAATTTGCCGCCAGCCCAGCGATCCGTGTCCGCGGAGGCATCCACATCGTGAAGTATAGCATGACGCTTATAGCGACTGCCACGCCCACGTCCTGTCTGGCCGTTCTCATTCTCCAGGCGACGACGACGGCCAGAACCGGTGCGATGCTTTTTGCCCTGCTTGCGATTGGCATTGAGGCGCTTGCGGGCTGCATCATCCAATTCGGCGCCATGCAGCTCGTCATCATCATCATCAATATCTGTGTCGTCCACTAGACTTGCAGCCGCATCCCCGGCATGCAGATCATGGCCATGATGGGTGTCATCATCGTCAAAGTCTACCGAATAGGGATTTACAATGGCCGCATGATTCTCCTTGGCCGCATGCATTTTATCGACAAACTCCACATCGGCGGTGGTAAAGTCCTCCGGTAGATAGACCTGCGTTGTCTCAAACTTCGCATACGGCTGCTCCGTTGTCATTTCCGGTTTGACAATGGTGAAGCGAACATCCGGCGCCCGGCAACCAGGCGATGCATCTGCACGACAAAAATGAGAAAGCAAACGAGAAAGAGTGAGTCAGCAGTGACTAATAGACCGGAAGAGATAGAGAGAGAGAGAGAGAGTGAGTGAGAGAGAGAGAGGGGGTTAGAGTGTGTGTTTGAAGTAGCTAGAACTTTTGCCATAAATATTTCATATATGATCTAATTTAATAACTTGGCAACTTTGACTGACTTTGAAGTGCAATCGAAATTGCAAATTTCCAATATCCATTGGCATTTGGCATTTCCGCAAAGCATAGCGAACTCACACATACAAACACTCACATACACACACGCATTCACAAACATTACACAAAACACACACGAGCGCACAAGTTTCCAGTTTTCAATGAGCAAAGTCATGTAAGCATTTTCCATTTTCTATTTTCCATTTCCCATTTTATAGCAGTCGAGTTGAAGGTTGAACCAACTACACCAAGTGACGTTATTGCCTTCCTCAACATTAAAGTATTTCCCTTTTAAGCATATTTGTATACCCGGCTCTCAGAGAAATGTGTTAAAATTGGGCTAATTAAGTTCTGCAGTTGACATTTGTGATTATTTCATGATACGAGTTGAAAATGCAAAGACTATCTATGTGCACCTCTAATCCGACAGCGTACTTATAAGCTTGTGCATAGTAATCACTATCTCTTTAATCTGCTCCACCAATTTGGAAAATGAAGGTGAAACACTACCAATTGCAGTTTAGCGACTTCAAATTTAGAATATAAGTTCTCATATACCCCGCTTAGATCAAGTTAGCTGCTTTAGTTTTTTCTTCCTCTTCAGTACCATAAAAAATGAAAGTACTTCCACGCATGCTTACATTTGAGTGTGCAAATCTTTTGAAAAGGATGAAACTAGCATACATGCAGCTACAGCTGGGTTCAGGGTATCTCGTAATCGAGTATACACGACTACAGCATTCTTATTAGGTTTTTTATAGGGCTTTATTTATTTTACGCTGTCCGACACTAACAAAAGTGGGTCAACTATAATGTAAAGAGGCTAAATTGCATTCAACGCTCTTAATTTATGTAATTCAATTGCCAATTAGCCAGAAAAAAATGCAAACGCAAAGCAGAGCAAAGCAAAGTGTTGTCAGCAACTGTCTTTCAAAGTGCGAACACTTAAATGCAGCTCACTTAATTAGATATGACTGTAATGCTGTTAATAATAGCTACTCTGCTGCGTAGTAATAAAATAAAACTACAAATTAGTCAAATTAAATACAGCAACTTAAATTGAGCCGATAAGCGACAAGCAAAAAATAATCACTTATTGATATTTGATTTTGCTTATGTTATATAACTAAAGTGATGTTTCCCAACAAACATTTATTTTATTCTTCTGAGTATTATTATTGCTGCTGAACAAATTTTGAAAATTAAATACCCCATGATTATAAGATCTGATAAATAGAACAAAATATTAGCTTTGAGAGCATGTTTCGTTTTCAATCTTTTATTTCGCCAAAATAATTTTAAATGTTTTCAAAACATGAAGATTTAATTAAAGTGTTTTATACCCCAAAGTAAACCAGCGACTCTCCGACTACGATGTACCCTGAACCCAGTTATCTGCAAGTGCAGTCTTTTTTTATGGCAGGCACAGGGACTATAGAGTAAAACACGTGCATATACATACATATTTACATATATATGTACACGTAAATGTAGGTAACGGGGCTCTGCAGGGCTTAAAAGCGTCTTGTCAGCGTGATGAACAGCACGAAACACGAAAAAAATGATATTTTAACTGTGCCGATAACATTTGCTAACTGATTATACCCTGAGCCCATTAAAAATGGGTAAAAATAGTATAATGGTTTTGTGCAAATGTATGTAACAGGCAGAAGAAAGCATCTCCGACCCCATAAAGTATTCATATTCTTGATCAGGGTCAACAACCGAGTCGATATAGCCATGTCCGTCTATCCGTCCGTCCGTCTGTATGAACACGCAGATCTCAGAGACTATAAGAGCTAGAGACTTCAAATTAATTGGAATATAGATTCTCATATACCAGGCGCAGACCAAGTTTGCTTTATTTTATCAATAACTGCTTCAGTTTTTCGATAATCATATATTTGAATTTCCGTAGCAATAAATACTACAATTTTAAAGGCAGGATCTTCTTATTAATATATAATGTGCGTAATTATATTATTGATCAACTGCCCAAATTTCATCAAGATCGGAAGAAAGGCCCAAGGTATTGTCGAAAATATATTATTGATCTCATTTCCATCAGCAGCCGCAAGCATTTTCTGTTTGCATAAATATGCGAGCCCATGTGTGAGAAAGAGATGACATGATAATCGACGCGAGAGTCAATATGTCTTTGTGTGTATTCTGCAGACCCCCGTTACCCCGTTACGATTGCGTGTACTTATATACATATGTATGTATTTATGTAAATGCACGTGTTTTTTGTCAGTCAGCTAGGATCAGTTCGGCTTGTGAATAAAAACCTGCGCTGCTCGTCTTTTTACTCTTCAGTGCCTGAGCTTGCGATAAGAAATGAGTACACTAGCAGACCTGCTCACATTTGGGTGCAAAACGTATTATAGGGAAATTTACCAACAGTTTTAGAATATATTTAACAGCTGGGTTCAGAGTAAATCGCAGTCGAGCTCACTCGACTACAGAACTCTTACTTGTTGTAGATTGCGTTTTACAAACTACAGATTTTTTTTAGTAATATTTCAGATCTGCAGCTAAATATAAAAAGATGTATAGTCTAACCTAACGCACGAACAATAAGTGAAAAAAACAATAAACAATAAAAATAATAAACAGTTAATTAAACAACCAATACAGCTAATTTGAAATTAGCTACAATTTTAAAAAATAGACAGATTATAATTTTACAAATTCTTATCTCTATGTTAGACTGGATTCAACGCAGAGTATACTCCCACAAGTACTATCTTATCTTTTGTCTCCGATAATATCAAGTGCTAAGGTCTAAATACGCTCCAATAATTGTATAATCATTTCATAGGTCAGTCTCTGAGTAGCAGTTGAATAGAGCGGTCGTAGGATGGGTTTGTGTTTGTTGCTGTTAATCGGTCTGGGCACATTAATCTTCTGGCTATATAGAATCAATAAGGATTACTATGTCTTGGCCTTCTTCGCAAAGCGAGTACGCACCAATGATGGTCGTCCCATAGAGAGCATTGCTCCAGTTGCCAAGGGACGCACAATATTTGGAAACAGCTTGATCTGTATGGCAAAAGCGATGGTGGGTAACATTTAATTAATTTTCCTAAAAATAACTTAATGTAAATTTTATTCGTGTAGCTGAGGTATTTGAGGTAACGCGCACAAGGATAAGCAAATTGGACGCAGTTATTTGGAATATGCCATGGGTACGGCCATGTACAATATTATCGATGCGGAGAACTTTGAACTCATTTCAAATGATCAGAATCTAATAACCAAAAGTCTGGTCTATGAGTTTCTACATCCAGCTTTACGCACTGGACTGTTGACATCGACAGGTAAACCGCTCTATATATATAAAAATTTTATAAAATAACATTGAAATAACAGATAAGAAATGGCATATGAGACGCAAGATGTTAACGCCCACTTTCCATTTTAATATCTTGGGGCAATTTGAAGAGATTTTCAAGTGAGTTGCTCATATTTTAAAATGAAATGTAAACAGATTTAAATTATCTTCGTTTAATAGAGTGGAAAGTCTAAAGTTTGTGAAGCAGTTTGAGGGCCAAGCTGAGATTTCTATCTCTCTAAGTGAGCTCATTCCCAGATTCACTTTGAACAGTATTTGTGGTAAGTCTGTCAGACTGTGAGTTGACTGTAAACTTGAATTTATCAACCCTCAGAGACTGCCATGGGCATTAAGCTGGATGATATGGCTGCCAAAGGTGATACGTATCGCGTAAATTTTAGCATGATTGAGAAAACATTTATCAGGCGTCTGAGTAATCCCATTTTTTGGAATAATACGCTTTACAATATGTTTGGGGCCGGGAAGGATGCGCCCTTCCTCAACGGAGTGCATGAATTCTCTAGTGAGATTATAGCCAAGCGCCGTATAATGCTAGAAGGACTGCTCAAGGACAATAAAAACGTTCAAGATGCTGATGATGATATGTAAGTAAAACTGATAAGAAACTATATATCTAAATGGATAACTAAATTAACTATTCACTTGCAGTTACATTAAGAAGAAGCAACGCTTTGCCATGCTGGATACGCTCATCTTGGCAGAAAAAGATGGTTTAATTGACCATGAGGGCATTTGCGAGGAAGTGGACACTCTCATGTTTGCGGGCTTCGATACCACATCCATCGGTCTTATATTCGGACTTATGAACATGTCCTTATATGCGGACAAACAGGAGCTCTGCTATCAGGAGATAAACGAACATATAGCTGGTAAGAGTCACCATTGACAAAAGCTTTCCACCAATATAAACCCTATATTTCTCCAGATGACTTCAGCAACTTGGACATGAATCAGCTATCGAAACTGAAGTATTTGGAGTGTTTTGTAAAGGAAACTTTACGCATGTTTCCTTCAGTTCCCTTCATGGGTCGCACAGCAGTGCGGGAAACGGAGCTGGCTAATGGCTTAATACTGCCACCTGGCTGTAACATCACTCTTCATGTCTTTTCGCTGCATCGTAATCCCAAATACTGGACTTCACCCGAAGAGTTTCAGCCCGAACGATTTCTGCCCGAAAACAGCAAGGATCGTCACACCTATGCCTATGTTCCCTTTAGCGCTGGACAACGCAATTGCATAGGTAAAGTTTATAAACATGTCATTTGGGCAACTATTACTTATTTTATATAATCTATAGGTCAAAAGTATGCCATGTTGGAAATGAAGACACTCCTTATTGTGGTCCTCAAGCTGTACAGAGTATTGCCACTTGTCGATAAAAATGAATTTGCTTTTAACGTCGGCATCACACTTCGTTGCAAAAACAATATTAAAGTGAAACTAGTTAAGCGTAAATAGACACTAAATCGAAAAAATAAACTATTTAAAAATACTTATGTCATGTCGACTCTCACATATGCACATATTTATGTAAGTAGAGAATGCTTGCTCATGCTGATAGTATGAGTCTCAATATGAGAATACTATTTGGGCTGTAACGTGTTCTCTGAGATCGACTTGGTCATACATATGGACAGAGGGACAGACGGACCCATTTTTAATAAGTTATAGTATAAGGTAAATGATATATTAACCGCGGCGGGAACAGGTTTTGTCTACTGGCAGATAGTGTTTTCAAAGCCAACGAGTATATTTTTAGTAATTCAGCACTTTATTCCATATTAAATAATATGTAAAGCATACTCCATAAATAATTACAGCAATAACAAACCAAATTGCTGTTACCTAAAGTTTGGTCAAACTAATTTGAATACAACTGATATTGAATGATCAGCTGTTAATTTGTCAATTTATCGCTACTTTACATAACTCTGTTAAATCTTATTCACTTATGTAAACACTACATTGTAATTTTAGTAAATATCGATAGTTTTCACTATCGAAGAGTCCGAGTTGGAGATTCAAGCAAGCCAGACGCGCGCTCTTGCTTCGGTCATAAATAAACTTGCTAAGTTAAAAAGTTTAAACACCGCCTAGATCTGAAGTTTCAAGTTTGCATAAAAAACGCCTTATGCATCGAACATTTTGGCGCCCAACGTGGGGCAGTGTTTAAACAAATTATTAATAAACAATTGGACAATTTCGCATTTCGTAACGTTAACAAATTCGCCTTGGCTTCGAATTGCTTGGTTGCAACAATTAAAGCATCAAACTTGTCAAAAATGTGAAAATCGTTAACTAGAACCAACACAAAGTTCGTCGCAGCAGCAATCACACACATGCACATAACGCAAAGTAACGGTTATTGCATTGTGTCTCTATATTCGTTTTGCTGACTGTCGGCGCCGTTTTCGCTCGTCGTCTACTTTATTCGCCGTTAGTTTTCGGTCAATTTTCGATCGTCTTCTTTCACAACGTCGCTGCTCTTATTGCATATTTCGCTACTGCTAAACCGGCCAGTGCGCTGCTCGCAATCGTCGCTTCAGTCGCTGCCTTTAGTGGTTTATCTCAAATTCGTTCTTCGTTCGTTTGTGTAAGAGCTGCAACTCCGATCGATACTGTATAGCACATATACACAACAATCATTTTCGTCGTTTTTGGCGCGTCAAGCAGAACTTAGCTCCGCGCCAAATTACACATCTGTAAATATGTCGCATTCCTTGGAAGACACCGACGCCAGCGTGCAAATATCAAAAGGAACATTTCCCGCATTAAAACCTTGGTCGATGGACAATCTGGAGATTCTTCTAAAAGATTATCAATGTCGTTTAGGCATTTTGGAATCGTACTTTAAGCAATCGTTGGCTATTCAATCGGAAATAGAAACTCTGGATCCAAATGATAATGGGCGCGCTGAACTGGAAGACAACTGATGTACACATCAAGTTGGCAATTAAGAAATTGCTTGGTGAAGACTTAAATAGTACAGTCATTGATGCCGCTACATCACACGTTGCTTACCGTCCTCAACTATCACGTCTGCCTTGCTTGGCCTTGCCCACATTCGATGGCAATCATCTGGAATATAACAACTTAATTTGCTCGTTTAATCAAATCGTGAAAGGACCGCAAATAACAGATATTGAGAAGTTTAACTATCTACTCAACTGCTTAAAGGGTGCTGCACTGGAGTGCGTGAAGGCATTTCCAGTCACCAATGAAAACTACGCTAAGGCCTTAGAAAAATTAAAGTCTCGTATGACAAGCCAGCATTGATATTTACAGAGACAATATCGTCTATTTTTCAGTTGCCTTCAGCTAGTTCATCAAACGCTACTCAGCTACGTCCATTAATTGATACACATCGGCATTATTTAGTTCGCTTTCGTCCTTGGACTCAATGACGATCAGGCATAGCTCGAAGCCAATGGTAATTTATGTGGTCTGGATAAATGCGATCATACAACAATCCCGACTTGGGCTCAGTGCGTACAAGTACTGGAGCGTCATTGTCAATTCCTGTTGTCCAAAAGTACAACAATTAACCAAACGTAATCAAAACAGATTCGTAATGCTGGCAAAGGACATAACTCGTCTTTCGCACTTGCTATCGCTGCTTGTGCATTGTGCTCAAGCTCAACTCACAAATTGATGGCTTGCGAACAATTTAAAGCATTGGATGCGCTGCAACGTTTTGATGTCGTCAAACGGCACCGACTGTGTCTTAATTGCTTGTCTAAGGATCATCAAATGGCCGATTGCGCTTCAACAAATCGCTGTCGCCATTGTCAGAGGTCGCACCACACTTTGTTACATAAAAATCTACATTCAACAACACAACCAAGCTCTTCGCCAGCCACCGAAGCAGTAGCACATAACCATTCGCAAATCAAAAAACGTTATCAATCTCAGGTTCTTTTAGCAACGGCTATGGTCCTGGTCAGAGATTCAACTGGCACCTACAGACTAGGCCGTGCTCTACTGGACTCGTGTTCGCAGGTGAATTTCGTCACCGATTCGTTCGCTCAGAAGCTTTGTCTAAAAAGGGAGAAACAGGATGTGCAAATCAGCAGTATTGGCCATGCACGTACAGACATCACTTCTCTTACAACTAAATCAATAAAATCTCGTTTGTCGTCCTTTGAAGTTTCGTTAGATCTTTGCGTCACCTCACATATAGCCTATCAGCCGGACATCAATATCGACATTTCAACATGGAAAATGCCAGAAAATATTGTTCTGGCAGATGAGAAATTCTACCAGTCTCGACACATCGACATGCTTTTAGGAACAGAAGCATTCTTCGACATTCTGTCAGTGGGCCAAGTTAAAATTGGTACAACTGGGCCCATGCTCCAAAAGACGCTGTTTGGATGGGTAGTGACAGGAAAGTGTCATCCGCAACAGTCTCGAGAGCTTGCTGCTAGTTTTAAGCTTGGCGCCACTTCAATCGACGATCACTTTAAACGCGTATGGGAAATTGAATCAACTGAAACTTCAAATGTGCTGTTGAAACCAGAACATCGAGCTTGTGAGGAACACTATGTAAAAACGACTGTTATAAATGACAGTGGTCGCATTGTTGTAAAGCTGCCATTTAAGAACAATCCCAGTCAACTTGGTCATTCATTCGACATAGCACGCCGCAGATTTCTCAGCGTTTGGAACTTCGCTTGCACAGTATTGTCAATTCATGGAGGAGTATGAACGTTTGGAACACATGTCGCTGGTCACAGAACCAAACTTATCGGAACCTCACTACTACATACCCCACCATTGCGTTTTGAAGCCCAGCAGCGAGTCCACAAAGCTTCGAGTGGTCTTCGACGCCTCGTGTCGGACATCCAATCAAACGTCGCTCAATGATCATTTACCTGTCGGCCCGACTCTCCAAGATGATTTATATTTGCTATTGTTGCGTTTCAGATTACGCCGTTATGCCATAACAGCTGATGTAACCAAGATGTACAGGCAAGTAAGTGTTGATTTAAATGATCGCAAATACCAGTACATACTCTGGCGAGCTCTTCCAGATGAACTACTTCGCACTTATCAACTCAACATGGTTACATATGGAACAGCCTCGGCGCCATACTTAGCCATACGCAGCCTGCATTATTTGTCAGATCAGTGTCGAACTGAGTATCCAATCGGTGCTGCAGTCATTGAATCGTCGTTCTATGTAGATGACCTGTTATCTAGAGGTGAGGACATAGAAACTCTTCGCACAATCAAGGATCAAGTCACGGAAATTCTGCCTCGTGGTCACTTTCCGTTATCTAAGTGGCATTCAAATCATGCCCAATTCATCGAAAACTTCGCTAACAAGGATTTCAATACGTGTGACAATGGATTGACCAGCGCACTTGGCGTCAGCACTGGAGAAACTAGCGAACATCAGCTCATACAATCGTTGTGTTCGCACTGTCGCTTACATGTTTCGCTTCGTTCAAATCACACATATGAAACGTAAATTCGAAACAACTTTGTCATCCGAGGAACTACGCAATGCATCCTATTGCATAATTTGGAACATCCAGCAATTATCATTCGTCGAAGACATTCGCCAACTGCAAAAAGATCAACCACTTAGGAGCCATCTAAAGTTTCACAATCCTTTTCTAGATCGCTCCACAGGATTTTCACTCATCAGAGTTGGCGGCCGGCTAAACAACGTTGACTTTGAGAACTTCGAAAAACATCCGATATTGTTGCCCAGTAAATCGCACTTCGTCTGGATCTATGTGCGGCATCTACATCTTCGCAACTGCCATACTGGACCTAAAGCTTTAGTGGCACTCATTCGATTGGAATATTGGATCGTAAACGCCAGGGACTTGGCACGTAGCATCGTGCGCACCTGCATGGCGTGTGTTCGGTACAAGCCAAAATTGGAAAGGCAGCTTATGGGAATCTACACACCGATATGCTGCTATTGCGCTTCAAAACGAAAAGAGCAGTCGTACATTTTAATAACTCCAGACTATATTCACGAGCTTCGTGCTCGAACCAAATGGACATCATCGTCGTCAAATCTCGCATTGGAACAGTGGTCATAATCCATGACGACAATCTTCCGCCTCAGCAATGGAAGCTTGTGCCTGGAAAGGATGGTCATGTTCGAGTTGTTCATCTTCGTACAGCCAATGGCATTTGCTGCCGACCAGTACATAAATTGGCCATCTTACCGATGGAGGCTTGATGTGTTGAAAGCAGATCCTTTCAAGGTGGCCGGGATGTTTGGTCAAACTAATTTGAATACAACTGATATTGAATGATCAGCTGTTAATTTGTCAATTTATCGCTACTTTACATAACTCTGTTAAATCTTATTCACTTATGTAAACACTACATTGTAATTTTAGTAAATATCGATAGTTTTCACTATCGAAGAGTCCGAGTTGGAGATTCAAGCAAGCCAGACGCGCGCTCTTGCTTCGGTCATAAATAAACTTGCTAAGTTAAAAAGTTTAAACACCGCCTAGATCTGAAGTTTCAAGTTTGCATAAAAAACGCCTTATGCATCGAACACCTAATGTAATGCGCTTGTCCCATAAGTAATTAATTTATATGCCATAAGCTTTGCAATAGTTTTTTTAGATCAAGCCGAGCTTTGGCCAACGTCCTCCATGATTCGATGTATCAAAAAGTTTCTATTTTTTTGGGCGTTTCCCCTTTCTGTCTTATATACCAGTTGTTTGCGCTATCAGCTTTTTGATAGCTGTGTGTTCCAATTAATAACACGAAGTTATTTTCACGTTATAAACTTTATTAGAAGACTAGAAGCCCAAATGCTTAGTCTATTCCACAACGAGATTGTTTATTAAAGGTTTGAAGCCAATTGCTAAACCTTCTATCAACACTTTACTTATTAAAGGTTTGAAGCCAATTGCTAAACCTTTTCACAACTAGAGTAACTAACGATCGGTTACCGTAAATGAAGGTTTGAAGCCACCGCTAAACCTTCTCAACAACGAAAAATAACTATAAAACGATCGATAAGCTAGAGCTATGCGAAACAACTTATTAGCTGCTGCAGCCGGCCGATCAGCGCACGCACTTTATCGAGAGAGAGAGAGAGAGAGAGCGCTGCACAAAGAGAGCGCTGTACAATGGGAGCGCTGCTAACGTCGGCTGCTGCAGCTCAAACTGCATTTAACATAATGTGGATATCTACTTAAGACTAACAATAAGCTATTTATATTTAGCCACGCAGGGCTCCAAGTTCAAGCATGTTGACAACTCATAATCAAATCAATTTCTTTGCTGCTGCTGCCAACGCCAGTCATCTGAAGCAAATAAAATAATGAATTAATTAAAATAATAAAAATAGAATGAAAAAAAGCAAAGATCCTAGCAGACCACGCGACGGTTCAAAGACAGACACCTGCTGCATTTGTCGACTCCACTCACCCAGTTTCGAGCGGATTTCTGCAGACAAATTATTTCTTCAAATCGTCTGTCAAACTCTAGAGACAACTTGATTCATTACCACTACACCGCAACTTTACAACACTCCACACCCAAAATTGAGCGTTTAAAGTAATGTCAAATTTTAAAAAAATATATAAAGATGTATAGTCTAACCTATCCCATGAACAATAAGTGAAAAAAATAATGAACAATAAGAATAATAAACAGTTAATTATACAACCAATACAGCTAATTTGAAATTAGCTATAATTTTTAAAAATAGACAGATTATAATTTTATAAATTCTTATCTCTATGTTAGACTGGATTCAACGCAGATTATACTCACACAAGCAAATCGAATCGTTTGTCTCCGATAATGTCAAGTGCTAAGGTCTAAATACGCTCCAATAATTGTATAATAATTTCATAGGTCAGTCTCTGAGTAGCAGTTGAATAGAGCGGTCGTAGGATGGGTTTGTGTTTGTTGCTCTTAATCGGTCTGGGCACATTAATCTTCTGGCTATATAGAATCAATAAGGATTACTATGTCTTGGCCTTCTTCGCAAGGCGAGTACGCACCAATGATGGTCGTCCCATAGAGAGCATTGCTCCAGTTGCCAAGGGACGCACAATATTTGGAAACAGCTTTGATCTGTCTGGCAAAAGCGATGGTGGGTAAAATAGCATTAATTTCAGTTAAAGAGACGCAACTAAATATTAAATTTTCTTCCTGTAGCTGAGGTATTTGAGATAATGAGCAATAGGGCTAAGCAAATAGGTCGCAGTTATTTTGCATATGCCATGGGTATTACCGTATATAACATTATCGATGCGGAGAATTTTGAAATCATATTAAATGATCAGAGTCTAATATCCAAAAGTCTGGTCTATGAATTTTTACATCCAGCTGTACGCACTGGTCTACTGACATCGACAGGTAAAAGGCTATATATATAAAAATCTAAGAAAAAATAACATTAAAATTGAGTTTATTAATCGCAGATAAGAAATGGCATACGAGACGCAAAATGTTAACGCCCACTTTCCATTTTAATATCTTGGGGCAATTTGAAGAGATTTTCAAGTGAGTTGCTCATATTGTATTGTATCATATATGTAAACAGATTTTAACTATCTTCGTTTAATAGAGTGGAAAGTCTCAAGTTTTGTGAAGCAGTTTGAGGGCCAAGCTGAGATTTCTATCTCTCTAAGTGAGCTCATTCCCAGATTCACTTTGAACAGTATTTGTGGTAAGTCTGTCAGACTGTGAGTTGACTGTAAACTTGAATTTATCAACCCTCAGAGACTGCCATGGGCATTAAGCTGGATGATATGGCTGCCAAAGGTGATACGTATCGCGTAAATTTTAGCATGATTGAGAAAACATTTATCAGGCGTCTGAGTAATCCCATTTTTTGGAATAATACGCTTTACAATCTGTTTGGGGCCGGGAAGGATGCGCCCTTCCTCAACGGAGTGCATGAATTCTCTAGTGAGATTATAGCCAAGCGCCGTATAATGCTAGAAGGACTACTCAAGGACAATAAAAACGTTCAAGATGCCGATGATGATATGTAAGTAAAACCGATAAGAAACTATATATCCAAATGGATAACTGAATTAACTATTCACCTTCAGTTACATTAAGAAGAAGCAACGCTTTGCCATGCTGGATACGCTCATCTTGGCAGAAAAAGATGGTTTAATTGACCATGAGGGCATTTGCGAGGAAGTGGACACTCTCATGTTTGAGGGCTTCGATACCACATCCATCGGTCTTATATTCGGACTTATGAACATGTCCTTATATGCGGACAAACAGGAGCTCTGCTATCAGGAGATAAATGAACATATAGCTGGTGAGAGTCACCATTGACAAAAGCTTTCCATCAATATAAACCCTATATTTCTCCAGATGACTTTAGCAACTTGGACATTAATCAGCTATCGAAACTGAAGTATTTGGAGTGTTTTGTAAAGGAACTTTACGCATGTTTCCTTCAGTTCCCTTCATGGGTCGCAGAGCAGTTCGCGAAACGGAGCTGGCTAATGGATTAATACTGCCAGCTGGCTGTAACATCACTCTTCATGTCTTTGATCTGCATCGTAATCCCAAATACTGGACTTCACCCGAAGAGTTTCAACCCGAACGATTTCTGCCCGAAAACAGCAAGGATCGTCACACCTATGCCTATGTTCCCTTTAGCGCTGGACAACGCAATTGCATAGGTAAAGTTTATAAACATGTCATTTGGGCAACTATTACTTATTTTATATAATCTATAGGTCAAAAGTATGCCATGTTGGAAATGAAGACACTCCTTATTGTGGTCCTCAAGCTGTACAGAGTATTGCCACTTGTCGATAAAAATGAATTTGCTTTTAGCGTCGGCATCACACTTCGTTGCAAAAACAATATTAAAGTGAAACTAGTAAAGCGTAAATAGACACTAAATCGAAAAAAATAAACTATTTAAAAATACTTACGCTCATGTCGACTCTTTGGGCTGTAACGTGTTCTCTGAGATCGACTTGGTCATACATATGGACAGAGGGACAGACGGATTATATATTAACCGCGGCGGGAACAGGTTTTGTCTACTGGCAGATATGGGTTTCAAGTATATTCAACGAGTATATTTTTAGTAATTCAGCACTTTATACCATATTAAATAATATGTAAAGCATACTCCATAAATAATTACAGCAATAACAAACCAAATCGCTGTTACCTAATGTAATGCGCTTGTCCCATAAGTAATTAATTTATATGCCATAAGCTTTGCAATAGTTTTTTTTAGATCAAGCCGAGCTTTGGCCAACGTTCTCTATGAGTCAAAGTATCAAAAAGTTTCTTTTTTTTGGGCGTTTCCCCTTTGGGTTTTTCTACAGTCTATTTGATTCTGATTGTCTTAAAAAAAATAGGAATTGCATTTTGCGCTAATCCCATTGACTTTGATTTTGGATTTTCTTTTGCTTGACCTGGTGGCACTGATGAAGAACGTAAATTTCAATAACTCAAAAAAATTAAAAAAAAAAACAATGTTTTTCCATAAAATAAATTTTTGCAGCCACCCAATTAATTAATTATTAATTCAATTAATTCTACAAAATATGATATACCAGTCATCAGCAGCAACTAAATTAATTAATTAATTAAATAAAAAAAATAAAATGAAAAGCAGAGACAAATTGATGCAATACCGCTACACCGCAACTTCTAGCCGCTTTCTTGTAGCTTTGCGGCTGTACTCAAGTCTTTTCTCCTAATCGACCGACGATCAAATCCGCATGAGGTCAACACTCAAAATTGCGCATGTAACCAGAAACCTGCTTTCATAAATTATTTAACTATATATATATTTTTTTTTCCACAAATCATTTAAAGTAAGTTCAAATTTAAAAATAATATAAAAAGATGTATAGTCTAACCTAACGCACGAACAATAAGTGAAAAAAAGAATGAACAACAAAAATAATAAACAGTTAATTAAGCAACGAATACAGCTAACTTGAAATTAGCTTCAATTTTACAACTAGACAGATTATAATTTTACAAATTCTTATCTCTATGTTAGACTGGATTCAAAGCAGATTATACTCACACAAGCAAAATCGAATCGTTTGTCTACGATAATGTCAAGTGCTAAGGTCTGAATACGCTCCAATAATTGTATAATAATTTCATAGGTCAGTCTCTGAGTAGCAGTTGAATAGAGCGGTCGTAGGATGGGTTTGTGTTTGTTGCTGTTAATCGGTCTGGGCACATTAATCTTCTGGCTATATAGAATCAATAAGGATTACTATGTCTTGGCCTTCTTCGCAAAGCGAGTACGCACCAATGATGGTCGTCCCATAGAGAGCATTGCTCCAGTTGCCAAGGGACGCACAATATTTGGAAACAGCTTTGATCTGTATGGCAAAAGCGATGGTGGGTAAAATAGCATTAATTTCACTAGCACTAAATATTAAATTTTATTCCTGTAGCTGAGGTATTTGAGGTAATGAGAAATAGGGCTAAGCAAATAGGACGCAGTTATTTGGTATATTTCATGGGTAGGGCCGTATACAATATTATCGATGCGGAGAATTTTGAACTCATTTCAAATGATCAGAGTCTAATATCCAAAAGTCAGGTCTATGAGCTTGTACATCCAGCTTTACGCACTGGACTGTTGACATCGACAGGTAAACCGCTCTATATATATCAAAATTTTATAAAATAACATTGAAATAACAGATAAGAAATGGCATACGAGACGCAAAATGTTAACGCCCACTTTCCATTTTAATATCTTGGGGCAATTTGAAGAGATTTTCAAGTGAGTTGCTCATATTTTAAAATGAAATGTAAACAGATTTTAATTATCTTCGTTTAATAGAGTGGAAAGTCTAAAGTTTGTGAAGCAGTTTGAGGGCCAAGCTGAGATTTCTATCTCTCTAAGTGAGCTCATTCCCAGATTCACTTTGAACAGTATTTGTGGTAAGTCTGTCAGACTGTGAGTTGACTGTAAACTTGAATTTATCAACCCTCAGAGACTGCCATGGGCATTAAGCTGGATGATATGGCTGCCAAAGGTGATACGTATCGCGTAAATTTTAGCATGATTGAGAAAACATTTATCAGGCGTCTGAGTAATCCCATTTTTTGGAATAATACGCTTTACAATCTGTTTGGGGCCGGGAAGGATGCGCCCTTCCTCAACGGAGTGCATGAATTCTCTAGTGAGATTATAGCCAAGCGCCGTATAATGCTAGAAGGACTACTCAAGGACAATAAAAACGTTCAAGATGCTGATGATGATATGTAAGTAAAACTGATAAGAAACTATATATCCAAATGGATAACTAAATTAACTATTCACCTTCAGTTACATTAAGAAGAAGCAGCGCTTTGCCATGCTGGATACGCTCATCTTGGCAGAAAAAGATGGTTTAATTGACCATGAGGGCATTTGCGAGGAAGTGGACACTCTAATTTTTGCGGGCTTCGATACCACATCCATCGGTCTTATATTCGGACTTATGAACATGTCCTTATATGCGGACAAACAGGAGCTCTGCTATCAGGAGATAAACGAACATATAGCTGGTGAGAGTCACCATTGACAAAAGCTTTCCACCAATATAAACCCTATATTTCTCCAGATGACTTTAGCAACTTGGACATGAATCAGCTATCGAAACTGAAGTATTTGGAATGTTTTGTAAAGGAAACTTTACGCATGTTTCCTTCAGCTCCTTTAGTGGGTCGCACAGCAGTTCGGGAAACGGAGCTGGCTAATGGCTTAATACTGCCACCTGGCTGTAACATCACTCTTCGTATCTTTGATCTGCATCGTAATCCCAAATACTGGACTTCACCCGAAGAGTTTCAACCCGAACGATTTCTGCCCGAAAACAGCAGGGATCGTCACACCTATGCCTATGTTCCCTTTAGCGCTGGACAACGCAATTGCATAGGTAAAGTTTATAAACATGTCATTTGGGCAACTATTACTTATTTTATATAATCTATAGGTCAAAAGTATGCCATGTTGGAAATGAAGACACTCCTTATTGTGGTCCTCAAGCTGTACAAAGTATTGCCACTTGTCGATAAAAATGAATTTGCCTTTAGCGTTGGCATCACACTTCGTTGCAAAAACAATATTAAAGTGAAACTAGTTAAGCGTAAATAGACACTAAATTGAGTTTTAGTAATTTAGTAAATTGTTTGCAAATCATTGTCTGTGAAGAGCAAACTCGATATCTTTTAGACATATGTTTATGTCCAGAGATAAAGCTTATGTTTTAATACAGAAATGCTGAACCAAACTGTGGGTTTTAATGTAGCTACACTGTTTCTCATTAAAATCCGATGAACAACAAGGTTACTTTGTTTTTTTCGTGTTTTTCGTGTAAATTACCGTCTGCTTTGCTCCAAAAGTTATTTGGTTCTGTGTAGTCTAAGGTATTTCCGGGCTATTTCCCATTTCGAATTTTTAGGGTCAAAAGCTACATTTTCCAAATATTAAATTTTGTGTGAGTAAAAGACATCAGACTTTGATATAGTAACTCTATGAAAATGTCACAATAATTTGTTAAATTTCAAGGCAGTATATATTTATGTTGGCAGTATGAAGAAGAAATATTAAACAGTCTGTAGTCAGCACAAAGCACTTTAGGCTGATAAACGCTGGCAATGGCCCACTGCTGGTTGGAGCAGCAGTTGCTGCTTCCCAGCACAGTTCTTCTATAAATCATTCATGCACAGCGAAGCAAAAGCAGTTTTGCCACAATGAACAAGTCTGGCACTGCCTTTATGCAAAACACGCATACGCCAGAGTCGAAGCTGGAATAGGGAAATAGGGAACTGAAGCCAAGTCGCTGCAGGGATTGTAGTCATCTTTATCTTTTAACGCATTCATTGCACATAATATGCCAGGGACTGATGCCGGGCTTTAGAGTCTAGGGACTGAGCAGCAAGATGCTTGCGGGGAGGCGGTGGTTTTCTGTCTTGGACGACTTTTAGCCATTTATTTTTTTCTGTGCATTTGTCGCTTTTGATTTTGACAGTTCGTTACTCGGCTATACCACTTGCATGCGTAATGCATGGCAGCCAGGAATAGGATAGCAGCAGGACCAGAAGCAGACCAGCTGAATTTCACTGCATGTAACACACAGCATCATCGTCATCATCATCATCGTCATCATTATGATTATCAACATGCTACTCTTCGTCATCAACGGGGAACTGGCAACAACAAAAATTGCTTTAAGATTTATGGCACAGAAATTGAACGACATTTTTAGTTGCCATTTGGCTTATTGCAGATTCCAGCTAGCTGCGCTTTTCTTTCATTTTTCCAACTCCCTGAGGCAAAAATGCCATTTGGCAATGTGATTCGAGTTGGGCGCCCTTCATGCAAATTAAATTCCAGTTGCTACTGCTATGTGTGTGCATTGGCGCTTGTATTTGTGATGGTCAAATACTTTGATCGGGCGAAAGGGAAAGTGCTGGCTGCAACTGCTGCAGCTGCTGCCGCCACAAAAAGTCAACTAACCCAGCACCAACACCTGTATCAACATGCAGCCAAAGAACTGCACTCAACTCAATTTTCTAGCATCGCACAGACTGCGTAATTGACCACGTCGCGTTACGTCGTAACGAAAATCAACTGCGTCGCAGCCATTTTTTTATTTTTTTTTTTGGCAATGAGATCATCAGCGACAGCATTCGGCAAGCTCATCATACAGGACAAAAAACACACACAGGGGAACTCGTCGCGTGAGTGCCCAACTAGGAGATATCCATTAGCAAGCCACAGCATGCATTCGTTGTTGCTATAAATATTAATAAACAGAGCGGAGCAGATAACCATTGTGCTTGAAACTTCCATTTAATAAGACTGACTCCAGAATAAATAAAGATATTCAATTCAATTTTTAAAATCACAATCCTAATTTAAAATTTCGTGGCTTAATTGTAAATTACAAGTCATAAGCTAAAATGTTCTTTAGTAGTATTAAAAATTCCTAATTTTCTATCAGAATGCATTTTTTCTCTGCGATCAATTCAGATTTTAATTTAAGTTATCATTTCAAGTTTTCATCGCGATTTTTCCTTCAGAATAAATTTGTTATCCCTGTTCAGCATTCAAGCGGTTCAGAGAGCGCCAGAAGTTATCCCAAAAATAGTTAGATAGAGAGATATGAGAACATTCATATTTATTTTGGTGACTCTTAAAATATTTTTTTTGTAGTTCTCATAACGTGCAAGATTTTCTTATAAATGGCCGAATGGTGTCATAGAAATCTCCTTTTGTCTCTGCTTATTTGTTTGTCAATTATCTCATTTTTCCAGTTACACACATTGGCATTGGCCCAGCTTCATCATGCCCGTCTTAGCCAGTTCGAGTGGGAACAGGGTAAAAAATTAATTACTTTATGCGCATCTGGTTTTGCGTAACAAATTGCGTGCGACAGCAGTCGCAATGCCGAGCACTTTTGGCACTCAAACCCTTCAAGTCAAGAGCTGGAACCCCTTATTTGGCGTTTATACCAACCCCAGCCTGCTATTAATATCTATTAAGCACCCCTCAGTCGCTGCCATACTTCATTAAATGCTTTCATTCAATCTCGCTACCTTTTTTCTCTATTTTTGCTGTAGCGTTGTGAGTGTATGTTGTGTGTTGTGTGTTGACTCTGATTGGGATTAAGGTTTGGCCAGCAGGCCTCGTTTTGATTGCCCTTGCGCCATAACGTTGCGCTGCTGTGATTGAGAAGGTGGGTGTGTGTGTCTGCTGGGGGGTGGAGGGTGGGGGTATTGAGTGGGTGGTTAGCTACAGTCAACGCTGATAACGTGAAATATTTCATTTGCTGCGAGTTATTTGCTGAGCGCTTTGCCATTGGTTTCCATTCGCTTTGTTTTCAAATAACTCGGTTAACAGTATTAAGCTTCAGGTATTTTTACTTTGTCAATATATTTGTAACACAAAATCGCAAAAGTTGCTGGCAACAAAAAATCGTTGTATACGAGAATGTATTTTCAATTTGTTAGTTTGCTTTTACTAGTAAGTCCTTTGTGCTATACATTTTTTTCAATTTCAAGTAACCTTTATAGTGCATTTTAGTTTGGTATATTATGCGAAAGTTTTAATGGATCGACCTGGTGGGTATTCAAGAAAATCAAAATATCACATATCTCTCTACAATAAAATGCTGAGCGTACTATATCAAATTGCTGATAAACTGAACTACAATCTGAATAAGTACGATGTATAACACATATAAAACTATGTTCTTATCAACACAGTAACCATTGCCAAGGTATCACCATTAAAACCAATTTAATGTCAATAACAAAATGCTGATAAGAAAAAATAATTTGATATGAATTCAGATGCTGGATAGCAGGAGGAACACCGAACATTTCGATAAGAAAAGATAAACGTAAGCATTAACATTACTACGATTTATTTCGTATATCCTTTTAACTTTAACTTCAAACTGATTTTACCAAATATGTACATATATTTATTAAATTTATCACTGCAGACATATTGAAAGCTGTACAAATTTCCTTTTTAGTGAGAATATGCGGATACCAACCTAATGAAAATATAGCCCAAGTTTGATTATTTTATTGTATAAAAAAAATTAAGTTTGCAATTCAATAAGGATATTTAGACTTCGTTATGTACAAAAGATCATTTTTTATATTGAATTGCGTGATTGCAAGTTTATTACTGTGTGTGTGTGTGTATGGGTGTATATGTGTGTGTGCGAGTGATTATCGGTTTAGAGCACGAAAGTCATTTAGCAAAGTGGTCGGTCGGCTCCGCTTCAGCATCAATAACTGAGCCAGCGTCAGGCTATCATTCTAACAGGCCATAAGGGCCGAGTGCCATTTTGGGCCATATTTATTATGGTACAACCTCGCCGCTGAGCCTGTGCAAATGAAGGTCATTCAAGTTGTTAACTTACCTGGCTCCGTTGTTGTTGTGGTCTCGACGGCTGGCGGTTCTGTGTTGGCCTGGCTCTTATCCAACACCAGCAGTAATATCGTCAAGGATATTAAAGCCCAGTGGCTTATGGCGCATACGTAGCAAGGACCACATGTTGGTCCCCAAAAGAAAAATAAAGTGTCAATGTTGTTAACCAATTGTTTGTAAGCCAACACACTCACACACTCACACTCTCGTGCACAACACGATCAATGTGTGCCAATCAATTCACTGACATTGAGCCAAAAAACACTCGAAACTTTCGTGTGCTTCGTGGCAAGGACTTGTTTGGTTTAATTTTTTCGTTTTTCGTTATTTGCTTTGGTTTTCTGGTTTCGACTTTAAGCCACACACAGGCTGCAGTTTAAAGTTTTGCTGTGCTGTTGTTGCCGTCGCTCAATGCCAGCTACAGTTACGTGCAGCAATAGCAGCAACAACAATAATGGTGATTTTATTACCACAACGACAAACACTTCACACGCTGTCTACAATGGCGCAAAAATATAAATCCACAATGGCCAACTGCAGCAGCACACACACACACACACCAAACTCACACAAACGTGTGTATCTGTGTATATGAATTTTTGGGCAATATGCCAAGTCACTTTGTGCTTTAAGTTTCTCACTTTTGTTTTCACTTTAGATTTTCCGCTCGTGTAATGCTCAAGAGTTTATTTTTCCCACTGCTGCTTGAAACTGAGGCTGCTGACAAAATGCGTCGCTGCGTATGCGATGCGTCCTTTTATAGTCCTTTGACCAGCATCGTTGGATTCGGCGCAGCAGATCGGCAACTGAACGAAGCGATTACACGAGCTCTGACGATGCTCGTCGCCTGCCTGTGTCTGCCCCTCTGCCCCTCTGGCCGTCTGTCTGTCTGCCTACTGCTGGTCCTGCTGCTGGTCCTGCTGCTGCTGCTGTCACGTGCATTTTGCCGGTAAATCGCGTGTGTTTTTGTTTTGATTTGCTTCTGCGTTTTTCCTGTTGGCTGCTGCTTTCGCTTTTCGCCATGCCTTTCTGTGTGTGTGAGCGCGCGCGTGCGTGTGTGTGTGTGTGTGTGTGTGAGTGTGTGTGTCATAACCTTGTAGCTTGCACGTAGCAGCGCTCAAAATTGCGCGCATTTCGTTTTTCCCTCTTGGCAAACGCAACAAATGAAGTTTGCTTTGCTTGCGGCTGCCACATTTGATCAGCTACGCAATAAACACACACACACACAGACGTACACACTCACTCACAGACACGCATGATTGTGCAGTTCGTGTGTAATGAATCCTTAGACATTGCAACGTTATCTTGTCAACATCCTCGGCAGCCAAGGCAAACAATACACAATTGCACTTAACAAGCTAATCAATAAATTGCAAGACTGAATAATGTACAACCTATTTATAGAAATCAGTTACAGTCACAATGACATTAGCTGGAAATAATATAATAAAATTTAATACTTAAGAAACTGTAAGAATAGATTTTACAAATTACAAGCTTAAGTTCCATATATAGTTGAAGTCTAAGATTGATCGTTTAGCAATTGTTAATATAAAGTATAATTAAATAACAAATTTTAGTGTACAAAATAAATAAAACTCTAAAAATAAGAAACTCTAAAAATATATCTTAAAAATCAACAATTTCATATATAGTCGCAGTCAAACACTGATCGGTTAGTAAATGTTAATACTGATTATTATAAACAAGTACTTTTTTACATACACTGCCAATTTTAGTTGACTTACAAAACAGTTAAAAAAGCTTAAAATTGTATTTGTTATTTTTTGGCAATAAGAAAATACTTTAAGCATCTTTAAGAGCAATCTTGACTACCATTGAAGAAGTAAATTATTGTTTTTCATATTGTAGCAGTCAAAAATAAATTATATTTCTTTCAGACAAACGATATCGATCGATATCGATATTTTATGTTAAATACATTCAACTGCATGTTAACTTAACAGATGTTATGTTACAGTCTTAGTACTACACTGGTGGCCTGCTACAACGTATCCATCAAACAGTTTCAAAAAACGTCCGGAAATGTCCGAACGTGCTCAACTGTAATACAGTTATCTTACGCCACAGGTTCAAAGATTTTTCCAACTTTTAATTATTTTCTCTATATGCCTATCTCTCTCTCGCTTTCTCTGTTTCGCTTTCTCTCTCCCTTCCTTACGGTTCTACTTTCCTACTAACATAAAAATTGTTGGTCGGATTGGGTTTATATTATTAATTTTATTTATTTTACTTTTCTGTTCACATTTTAATTTAATTTGTAACTTTAATTATATATTTTTAAAACTTTCAAGATACTTTGGTATTAAAAGTTCTCAGCTATCCTTCTCTCGCTCACATTAGCTACAGGAGATTAAGCCAAAATGTGATGCAATTTCGATCACTGTCATAGTGGCGCCACATAAGCAGCCGCATCAATCTGTATTGCATTCGACGCAGCGCCCCAAGAAGCTGGCAATAAATTTTGCAGGCATAGAAAATGGGCGAGGCGATGAGGATGAAGCAGCAGAGGCATTGCGGTGATTTGAGCACTTGCATTGCGGTCACCACATAAACGAGCGCCGGTGGCTTTGGCCTGACATCCTTGGCCACTAATTACGTAAATGAATTCTGTGGCAAGTGGCAGCAGCCCTCGTGCCTTGTGGTTGCTTCGTGCAGCATTTCCGGGTGCCTGATAAATTTTTGCTTCGCACTGGACACATTCGGGCACCCAGGACACAACAATTGAATGCCGCACACATAATGCTGTCTGGCTGAGTTCTTGTCTGCCACTTGCCACTTCACCTTCCAATTGCTTTTTTCTACTTGCTACTTGCTACTTGCTGAAATGCGAAACGTGCAGCTGAAACAGGGGCGCTCAACTCTAGTCAAGTGGAAAATGAAAACCGGTGTTGTTGTTATTACAATTGACAATTGTTGTTACTGTTGCTGATGCTGATGCTGATGCTGCTATCGCTGCTTGCCTTGTGCATTTCTGCAACGTTGAAATACTGTAAATTCAATTGTGCCGCATTATCTGTATAATTTGTTGCATACTCCACATTTTTGTTGTCAGCTGTTGTTGCTACGAATACATTTTCCAGTCGCTTGCTTCAACGCACTCAAGATGAATATATTCTCAGACACACACATGCATTCACGTGGACATGAACATGTATAAACAAACATGTTTGCCACAACACACAAATTCAATTTGCAAGGACTTAATGCAGAAAGTGCGCAATGTCAATAAACCAATAATGCTAATAATTATATCATCTTGCCAAATACAAATTTCATTTATACTTGCATTTTCCAAACAAATAAAGCTGATGCATCTGCTGCATAAATCATTTACATTATGACAATCAATCCAGTTACTCAGCTGAATTATCTCTGTTGAATGTGGCAATACTGAAGGATTAGCTCAACTCTCAATGGAAATGCATATTACATGCATGACATTTGCTTAGATCAACAGAAATGGTCAAACATGCTTAATTAAATTTCATGTCATTGATTAATACAAGCTTCTCAATTTATTATGTTTTGACAACTTTTCTGTTTGTCAGTTATTTTCAAATGGCGTTTTATATATTTAATTTTTAACTTTGAATAAGGTCAATAACAAATCTATAATATAAAAATATATATATTCTATCCATCTTTTATATTGTTTTTGTTGCTTTCTATCTTATATTCCAATTTACTCACTTTTAATTTTTCGCCATCTAAGAAATAATGAACTTATTATATTTCTGTTTTGTAACAATTTTTAAATTAAATATATTATTAATTTTCAAAGATGTCGAATTAATAAAGGCAGCATATATTTTAAATTTAAATATTATTATTTACTTTTAATTTTATATAATTTAATTTGTAACTTAAATTAT
Source organism: Drosophila planitibia (assembly GCA_035043785.1). Classification (NCBI taxonomy): domain Eukaryota; kingdom Metazoa; phylum Arthropoda; class Insecta; order Diptera; family Drosophilidae; genus Drosophila; species Drosophila planitibia. Next base: position 1,761,971 of record JAWNMS010000052.1, read on the forward strand.
AAATTGAATTTAAAATTGTTATTTTTAGAACTTTTCCTTTTTAAATAACTTATTAAATAAAAAAGAAAATTAAGGAAACTATATATTCACCTAAAATTAAAAGAAACTTACAAATCTTCAATGAGTTTTTTTATAACACTCCACTTCATAAATGTTGTTATTTAAAATCGATAAAGTTTTCATTCTACATCACTCAAGTAACTCAAAATAATCACATATTAATTAATACTCGGTTCAACATGAAACGCATTTGCAATGTAATTAAAATGGAATTGGCAGCCAAATAAATTGCTTGGGGTCGATTTGAAACGCATCGAAACGAACCGAAATGAAATCGACTAAAATCACTTGCAATTGAAGGAATCGTATAATTAAATCAATTGCAGACTTCCTCCGCCCAACTGACGAGAGACAAAAGACAATGTCTGACTCTGGGTCTGACTGACTGACTGACTGACTGACAGTTCGATAAGCAAAAGTTGCATGTGGCACCAAAAATCCTGTCGTGTCATGCAATTATCGAGTTTTAATGAAATTTCGCGCACAGTCATACAAATCCATTAAACGTAAAGGCAACTGAAAAATGGGAGATAGACAAAAACGCGTAAGTAGAAACCGCCAAGTAACTGAGTCAATGGCTTTGTTGGTGGCTTCTAATTACCCAGGAGAACTGGTCTGGCTGTTGGTGGAATAGTTAATTGCATTGCCAATGATGCGGCAAAATCATTTTGACGCTCAGCCAGACAACGGACGAAGGACAACGGGCAAGGACGAAAGCCAAAAGCCATTAAGTCATTAGAGGCGCTTAAATTGTCATTAAAGTTGTAGAAATGGAATTTCATGAGCTGCTGCCGTTAGTTGTACAAATTGAATAACTTTCTCTCGATACAAATGTGTGGCACATTAAATGCAGCAGCCACATCAGTCAAGCGCAAAATATGCCAGCCAAAAGTTTTTGCAGCTGCTGTGGCGAAATTAGGCAATTCTAAATTGCAAATGGCATTAAAACATTTTGCAACCTATATTTTCAGACAGTTGTGTGTGTGTGTGTGTGTGTGTGTGCGCGTGTGTGTTAGCCATATGCTTAACGAGTTCGCAGCCAAGTTCTGTCGTTGTGTGTAAATTAAATAAAACATTAATTGCTTGCTTACTGTTCGTATTTTGCCAGCGAACCACATTCGGAGTCACAGTCAGTGGGCAAAAATAAAAATAAATCAAGAAAGGACAACTATCCTGGGCGCACCGAAGACGAAATACTCTTGTGCACTTAACAATAAGAGCAAATAACAAATAACAATCATATTTCAATATTTATTGTCTTATTTTTATTTTATTTAATGTGCACCAAAAACAGGTTAAACAATGTTTGCAAAAATACAACTTTAAAACTAAATTTATTATGAAAGTTCATAGTAAAATATTCTAAAAATAAATAATGAATAAAAAAATTAAAAATAAATAAAACTGGGCGTTTTAAGCTGTAAAATCGTGCAACAATAACTGCAAGAAGAGAAAAAGTGAGTTGGATCTGAAAACCTTGTTAAAAAAATGTTTACCTCTGAATCATATATTTTAGAGTTTGTTACTGTGGAAGCCGTATGATATAGTGAACCGATAAGAAAAAGGCCGGATATATTCTATCAACATAAATGTGGAGCTGAGGAAATAACTTATATACAAATAGACAGAAGTCAGATGGCTATATCGATTCGGCTGGTAATGCTGATCAAGAATATATTTACGTTGTTTGGTCGAACGCGCCTCCTTCAATGCGCTTGCAAACTTGACGACAAATTTGGTGGATCCCTTGGAAGGGTATGGGAACACAGCCACAGTGACACGTTCTGCCAATAAATCTCAATTGATCCCCGCGGTGTTGTTGCAAAAAGTTCAATTAAAAGTCTCCCCGCGGCATGCCTCACAGTGTCCAAAACAAAACCACGTGTCAGCTTGCAACTGTTCACCAACTAGCAGACCAACATACACACACACACACATACGATAATTCCACTGTTGTGTGAAAGGCAAATGGCTGCAAATATGCTAAGTGGCCATGTGTGCGCACACATTTGCAGGCACTGTACTGCTGCTCCACCAGGGAGCAACAGACAGTTAACCAGCCAAATGACCCTCATTGTCTTTGCTCTCACAGGTGGAATTGCGGCGCTAGCAAAAAGTGTAGCACAGTTATTAGCGTGTCATTAAAGTTTATTGAGTCACTGCATTTTTAATTAAAGAAAAATCCTTACAAAAAACAATGTGCTAATGACACGAGTCGAAAGTCCGTTTAGAAGTAGAGCAATATAAATTGGTATTTTTTAAAATTATTTGCTATAGTTTTGCTTACGTAGAAGTTATTTATTGAATCAATTTTAAGAGCTGCAGTTGCTTTAAACTAGTTACTCTAATTTTATTTATATGTGCAGCTGGCAGCGCTGAAAGCTGATTTAAACTATTTGAATTCTTGGAACTTAATTGTTAGTTTTTCATTACATATGCTTTTAACTTAAATTCAATTAATGCACGCAAAAAAGCATTTACTCAAATGAATCCAACTTACAGCTTGCACAGAGTTATAAATTTCACTATATATTTCTCTCTTATAATTTAGCACTAGCAATTTTCAATTCACTTATCAACCTTCAATAAATAAGGAAATAAAAAACATTTTTAATTAACAAAAATACAATAGTTAAGAGCGTATAGAGAATAATTAAAACACGAGCTTTGGGTTTTTAGCAGCTTTATATTAGCTTAAAGTGATTGATTCTTTCACAAGTCTAAATTTAAAAGCTTTAATGTGCTTTTAGAGCTTTCAAATAGTTTTTGCTTTTCGTTTGTCAACTCTACTTTTAGACTGTGCCTTTCAGCTCGTATCATTGCAACGTAATTGAATGTTGCACACACATACACACACACACACACAGGCACACACGCAGTCACATACAATCAACAGAGAGTCATAAACGTTCACATTTTGGCTTCTGAAATGGTTATGACGACGAGTTCATCCAACTGACCAACACAAATTTGCTCTCTGTATATATATATATATATATATATATATATATATATATGTGTGTGTGTGTGTGTGTGTGTATCTGCGTGGTTGGATAAGCGAGCAGCAAGTGCAAATAATAATATGCTTAACTGCACGCACGCACATGTCCCCGGCCCAGGAACCGGACTCGGTTCTCCACTCTTACTCTTACTCGGAGTCCTGTGCACAGGAAGCGACTAAGGACAACACGCAGCAGCCTTGCTTGGCCAAACAGCATTAAGTAACCGCACGTACGCACTCTCTGCTCTGCTCTGCTCTGCTCTGCTCTGCTGTGTGTGTGAGTAATTGTAATAACTGTTGTTCTATATCGTTTGTCGTAAGCCAGCCATGTTTGCCACTGTAATTGGCCAGACTATGCCCGCTACTCCCGAGACTACTGGCGAGACCAGTGCCACTTCGCCTCCAACTCCTTGCACAGCCATTGACAAGCTCAATAATGGCCATCGACCGCAACATCTGGTTTAGTTAGCCCTGGTCCTTTGTCTTGGTCCGGCCTTTAGTTTCAATTTCAGTTGCAGGTAGTCGAGCGCCTAATTGAATAGCTTCCCAGCTGGAACACGGCAGGCTGCAGCTACACTGACACATTAACTCTATGACAGTTGTGAGCTTCGAAGCCCTAATCTGCATAGACTTTGCATTCTTGCCTGCCTGCCTGTCTGTCTGTCTGCCTGTCTATGCCACAAACTTACTTATCGCCACACACACAAGTGCAGATAAGGGGGAGACGCTCCCCCGCGCCGCACTCAGATTAATATGCTGCTGGCGCACATGTGCAAATCGCTGGCTGCCAAACCCTTATCACATGCACAAACTCCCGGGACACACACAAGCACATCCAGGCAGTCCTTTTCTACTTCTTCTTCTTCGGGCTTTCTTTTTGTTTTGTCTTTGGCATAACTGCTTTGCATGCATATCGTGGCCCATTCTCTCTCGAGCTAACTGCATCTATTTAGCATAATTTGTTGGCTTGTCTGCTGCCTCATCTTGTTGCTGTTGTTGTCTGCAACGTCTGCGTTGCTTTTCCTTCACCTTGAGCGGGAGGCGGGCAGTCAAGTGTCAAGTGGCCAAGATGCGCAGTTAGTTGAGACAAAGACTGTGTCTGGATTTTCAACTTTTTTATAGACAGCAATTGAAATTTATTTGCCCCACTGAAATGCTTTAAGCGGTTTTAAAGTTATAGCTCTATCTGATGTCTATCAAATGTTTATTAGAAATAAAGTTTCAGCATTTTTCGCCTTGGTATTTTATTTTCCATTCGACAAGACTATGTTCTATATAGTAGTATGTTTGGCACTATCTCTTATAGCTCCTATAAAAACAATCGGTCAATAATTTAACTCAGTCAAAGTTAGCACATATAACTTATAATAAATAAATAATACTTTTAATCGACGTCAGAATACGATGGCTACGATAAGAAAACAACATTTTACAATAATCTATGTCTGCAGACCTTTGTTGGCAAAGACAAATCTCAAAGTCCACAAGACTAAGCTCAAGATTTGAAAATGCCGCCAATCTTAAATATTATGCAGCACTGACACTGACGTTGTCTAGTCAATTGTGACGTCATCAGCGCACAAAACAGCAGTTCGTTTGCTTTTGTGCTCAGCTGTTGCGGCTTTTTTGTGTTCGAAATGTAACAAATATTTGTCACTTATACGCGGATTGATAACTAACGAGAATGTTAACAAAACTTTAAACAACTTCAAAGTTTTGCAGCTATGGTAAGTCATAAGGCAGTTGCTTTCAAGCTGTATGCACACACATTGTCGAATATTTGCAGAATTTGGAAACTATTTGCCCTAATTTGAGTGCTTTGACAAGCGCTGTGGCCAATTTAGTTTACAAGGATTTATCAAAAGGTGAATAAACTAAAAATAATAATAAACACAATCTTAAATGTGCGCTGACATTATAAGTGATCTATATTTTTACAGATGAGCGTCTCAGCAACATTCAGCCACAGTTTGAGAACAATTGCGGCGTGTTTTATTTGACCGCCCAAAAGGCCAAGGATCAACCGGTGGCTTTTATACCCTTGCCACACTCCAAGGACATCGACTTTGAGCTGGTTCAGACAATGCAACAGCAACTGAGCAACAGCCATATCTATGTGGCCATTATTGATAATACAGGAAATATATTGTACTACCAAATAACAGAAGGATTTTGTGAAAAGTAATTTAAAAAAAATAAACAGTGTTTGAAATTGCTACGGAACTTTGTAATTTTTCGCCTTACTATTGCTACTGCTACGATGAGCAAAAGAGCACAGCGAATATGCAATTGCTATAGCAGTAGCAGTTCTGCTGCTCCCGTTCTTTCTGCTATTGCTACAACTACAGTGAGCACAGTGTTACTAATTGCTATTGCTATTGCAAATGAGAGAGCAGATCAGAGCGGAAAGAGAATTTTTCATTATTGTGCTATTGGCTCTAGTATTGCTTAGTTAAGGATTGCGTAGCAGCAGCAATAAGTCGCATGCATTTCTTGTGGGGCTTGACTAATTCATACTAACTATTTTTTTGGGTCTGATTTTGAATTTCTGGTTTTCTCAATCCATGCAACAAATATTGGAGGATTTTGCATTTAATTGCCCCCAAAAATCTTACATTTCATATTATTATTTTTCATTTGTTTTATTTAAAATGTAATTTAATATTTCTTTTTCCTTTTTGTATTTGTGAGTGTCGACTGACTTTAGTTGACATTAAATAAATAACTAAATAAATAGCAGGCCATTGCTCTTACTGCTATGAAGAAGTAAATTCAAAGACTGAATATAACTAAATAAACAGAAATAAAGCAACAATTAGCTTTAGAAAAAATTAAAGAAAAATCCAAACTTATTAAAACAGCACTCATTTAATAGCGATAGATACATTTATTCAAAAATCATATCATAGTTGCATAAATAACAATTATGTGCATAGTCCCATAGGCTGGGCAAATCAATGCTTTAGCATGTTGGCAAATTAGCTGCTCGATGTCCATCAACTACAATTTCAAACGATCCTTAATGTTGCCCGAGGACTATGCACATAATAAATGACAATAGAACTCGCTGCATTGGGCGCGTGCGTAATCATAATCGTAATCATAATCATATTTATAATCGTAGTTGTAATCAATAATCGTAATATAATTATCATGACATTATTGTGTAACTTAGACCTAAATTTCAATTATCGAATACTATAACTTAGCTACAAAATTAAAAATAACACTAAATATACAATATATATCTTAATTGTATTAACAATCTGATTGCATGCAATTGATGAGAATACCAAAATTGATTTTCTTGTTGGGCATTTCTCATACATTTCTCCTGTCTGCGGTTCATGTTTTTTCTTGTTTTGTTTTTGTTATTTAAAGCGTGTGCCGCATACAAACAAATCATTTTCAATAAGAAATTGAATTAAAATGTTTTAAAAAATTTCAAAAAATGCTCAAAGCAATACAGTTTTTATGTTTTTGTTTTCTTTTCGTTTTTTGTTTTTAAAGTACAATAATAAATAACAAATGTATAAGCATTTATAACTAATATAATATTTCAACTCGGGCAATGGGCTGAGGAGTTGACTGAACTTGAAAAAAATATACAGTTTTAAAATTGTAAATATTTTGTTGTTGTTGTTGTTGTATGTGTGTTATGTATATATGTATGTATGTATGAGCTCGTTTAATCGTTATTATATGTATTTTATGTATGTATATATGTATATATCTATAATTTATTAGAGTGCACACAATATTATGACTTTTTTTCATTTGTTCTCTCAACATTTTGAATGTGATTTGTATGTTTAATATGAAAATATGCAAGTGTTTCCTGTTTGCTTTTCTGTTTCTGTGTATGGGTTTCTGTTATTGCCCTTAAACTCATCTACTGGCGCTTGTAAAATAGCTGTGTATAAATATGGTTCTTCTCTTTTTTCTTCAATATTTCAACAATCATCTATAAAATATAGAACCGGGCTTATGAAAAAAATCTGTCCAAAAAATCTACAACATTAATGTTTAAGGCTTGGCTTTCCAAAGGTTCGTCAGACTATTCAATATTTGATTTAGGATAAAGCAATCGAAATAAAATACAACTTTTTTTTAATGTTCGTGTGCTGTACAATGATAATGATAATGATAATGAGATAATGTGTGTGCTATATATCAATTTTAGCAGCTCTGGAAAATCGATATTGACTGACTGTATATGATGTATGTATGATTGATGATCCAAGTTTTACATGAATGTAGAATATTCTAGGCAATTTGGTTAATGCTTCTGAGCAACATGCACAAGGTTTGCAAATATATATAGTATATATGTATCGGGGTATATTCTTCGATTCATGTGGCTAAACAAATCGCTGCACATGTGTAAAAGCATTATACAACTTATTTAACTGAGCTAGGCCCAGGGCCCTGGGATCCATTAAGAATAATGAGCGGGATTAACACCACTCGGCCGTGTATGAAAAGTCCTGGAAGAGCAACTGTTCGTCGTCGGACAAGTGTCGCGGCTCCTTTGGCGGCGTCAGCTGCGCCTTCTCCGACGTGAACTCCTCATCAAAGTTCGAGACATCCTCCAAATGGTTCTGCAAAACGCAATTCAAACGAGTTTAGTTGCCAATAATTACATTTGTTGTAGCTGTCGGTTGCAAGACTTACAATTGTGGGTACAAATGGTGGCTTGACCTTGCGCAGCAACAGGTCATCCCAAACGATGGAGCGGAAGAATGCCTGTTTCTTAACATCCTCCGCATCGCGCTCCGATGAGCCCAGACGTCGCTCCGGATTCTTACGCAGCAGCTGCAAATAAGCACAAATATTAATTAATTCAATTAGGATTAATTCAATTGTTCATTCCAATAACTTACCCGACGCATGACGGCTATGGCCTCCAGTGAGAGGAAACGCGGATAGCGCACCTCATCGTTAACAATTGAATCAAAGACTTCCTCCTCATCGTCGCCAGGGAAGGGTGACTGTAAAACACATGGCAATTAGCATGCAATTCATGCAGCAGTCAATCATTCACTTACCTCGCCGACGAGCATCTCAAAGATGAGCACGCCGAGTCCCCACCAGTCAACGGCACGTGTATACGATGTTTCGGTTAGCACCTCGGGCGCCAGGAATTCGGGTGTGCCACAGAAGGTGCCGGTGCGATCGCCAAAGCCCATGCCCTCCTTGCACAGACCAAAATCGGCGATCTTCACATAACCATCCGTATCGAGCAGCAAGTTGTCCAGCTTCAGATCGCGATAGATGATCTTGTTCTCGTGCAGATACTGCAGACCCAGGACCACACACGCCGCATAGAAGACAGCGCGTGGCTCCAAGAAGACATCGGTGTGGATGTGCATCATCAGATCACCGCCGGCAGCATATTCCATCACAAAGCAGACGTGTTGCTAAATTAAGCAAACAACAAGTTGTGTTATATAATGCAAGTAATAATTGAGTAATTTAGTTAGAGACTACTCACGTCTGTTTGGAAACACGAATACAAATTGACTAAGAACGGATGACGCATGGCATTGGCCACCTCAAAGATGCGCTTCTCGCTGAGCAGCGATTCGACCTCGTCGCGCGCAATGATGTCGCCCTTCTTGAGCGCCTTGATGGCATAGTATTGATTGTTGCTGCGCAGCTGCGACAATATCACTTTGCCAAAGTGCCCGCGTCCCAGCACGCTCAATAGCCGGAAATTGTCCATGGACAGCATGCCGGCATTGGGTGGTGCTTGGCCTGCACGCAGCGAGTCGTAGCCGGGTTCGCGATACTGCAAGCCACGTGCCACATTCCGACGTCCGCTAGTGGAGGCAGCAGCAGCTGCTGTACCAGCTGCCGTGGCCTTGGCCACATTCAGCTCGTATTGATTGGCATATATGGGTTGTTGTTGCTGCTGCTGTTGTTGTGGTTTGTCCTGTCGCTGTGTGGGCTGCGGAAATTGTGGTGCGCCGGCAGCAGCGCTATTGCCATAAATGGTAGGTGTGGCCGGCTCCTGAATGATGGGCGAGGACTGCACATAGGGCAATTGTTGCTGCTGCTGTTGTTGCTGTTGCTGCTGCTGCTGTTGCTGCTGTGTGCCCACAAAAAGCTTACCCAGCTGCGGTATGACCTGGTAGCAAAATGTAAAGATTCAGATTAATACAAATGTCCAGTTTGTAAAAGTGATGTGTTAGTTTAGTTTGTTTTGGTGTGCAACTGGAAAGCTCTGAATTTGTTGAATTGTTCTTGTTGCTCGTCGTTTACCTCATCGAGTGGTTCAACGCACTCAACCGTTTCTATGAAAACACTTTCAATAGCTATTGGCTCCTTGGCAGAATCCCCAATAAAAATGCAGGTGTTGCTGCTGCTGTTGCTGTTGCTGCGACTGCTGTTTGTTGGTGTTGTTGTCTCAATGGGTTCGATGGTAATGTGTACAAGATTGATTCTAGCCTGCAAGAGTTTCTATTTGTACTTTAAAATGCGGTTGGGGGTGGGGCAGCTTCAACTAGCTTTTGAATCACACACAGAAATATACACACACAAAACACATACAGGTGCAGTGGTTGATGTTGTTCCTGTTACTGTCGCTGTTGCTGGCAGCAACAGTTGTTGCATGGGACTGGCCAAGGCCAGTAATGGATGAAAATGTTGCTGCTGTTGTTGCTGTTGCTGTTGCAACGCACAGATTTGACGCACTAGCTGCGCAAATGTCCGAAATGTTGGCAATAGCATGGCGCTAACAAAACATTGCCAATAGATCGATGGGCTAAAAACAACTGAAGGCGACCAAGTGACAAAGTCATGACCAAAAGGCCAAGAGGTCTAAAAGTTGCCAAGAAAATGTAGGCTAAAAAAGAATCCACTCGTAAAGCGCAAATGTACTTAGCTCAAATATACATATGGCCACTATATATATTTAAACAACGTTAAATCGCATTAAAAAGGAAAACAAAAAAAAAACAGACAAAAACGCTGACGTTTCGCTTGGATGCAACGTGTGCGGGGCAGGACAGAGAGCGATAGAGAGAGAGAGAGAGAGAGAGCAAGAGATTGGGATGAGTGAGAGAAAGAGAGAGGGTGAAACACACACATAGTACATATACAGGGTGACTCGTGGCACATAGAATGAATAGACCATTTTTGCTGGCACGTGAAATGATTTTTGTTGCTGTTCGCCTGCCTCTGCTTCAATATAAACTTGTCTATTTCGAGCACTTAAATCGTCTCATTAAGCATTTCATTTTGACCACGTTATTTAGCTTGAAGTGTCGTCGCGGTAGTTGCTCTTAAATTGTCAAAATGTATATTTACGACATAACTTTTGATGTATGCCAGTGCTTAAGAGCAGAGCATATTAGCGAAGTGACTGATTTTGATTAGGAAGTCAAATTAAGCATGTTTTTCCTATGAAAAAAAAAACGAGTTTAACTTTGTATAAATTATAAATCCTATTAACAGACAGTAGAAAACTTTGGCGATTTTATGAAGTGAATAGGAAAGTGAAAGAGCGTATCTGCTGGTCTCACATTCAATTGGGTTAAAGTATATTAACACTTCGACTCTTGTCTAGTCCATCATTTCATATTTATTAAATAAAATGTGAGAATGTAAATATTTCGCAATATGTACAATATTCAGAGCTTTCGTTTGGTTCTAATACTTATTTATATAAGAAATATAAACTAGAGTTAACAAATTTCTACAGTTAAAGCTGCGCTCTTCAACTGGCGCCTAATTAGTGGCAATACTTTCTTGTAACATTTAAATAACAGTTGCTGTTATGTAAACTACAGGTGCATATTGTGATGCTGTTATTAACACGGGCTGTTAGCTGAACTACGCGTGCTGTTAATGCGTGGTTGCTGTTGCTGTTATGTTATATTACAGAGTGTAAAAGTGAGTGTCTATTTATGTGAGTGTGAGTTGATTCTATGTACATACTGTTAACAGTTAATGGTTAACATACAAGGAATTTGGAGTAGGAATTCAGGAAATAGAACAACAGCTTAAAGGCTGAAGCCAAGCGGATCATGTAACAATAACATTGACATTGAATAACAGTAAGTAAAACACCAATAGGATAAAAACACATAAATGGCTGCAAACGGCAGTCCAAACGCAATTAAAGGACAAATAAAACCAAACCATTGCCCGACAAAACAAATTAACAAAAAGAGATAATCAAATGAAAGAAAAAACCTCCTAACCTCCACACAGAAACGATCGGCACTGGAACTGTGACTGGACTGCAGACCACCGCTGTACACATACTCATCATCATCCTCGGGATACTCAACCAGTGGCGACGCTGGCTTCGGCTCGTCAGGATCACCGCCCAGGATCACCACCGGTGGCAGGGTTAACACTGGACGATGCAGCTGCTGCTCCACAGCCGATGTGGGCACTGGGGGTGGCAATGTCGTTGGCCTTGGGGGCAGCTGGAACTGAAACGGGTTGCGTATTGATAAGGTGAGCTCGCTAGCGCTTTGTTGCCTGTGCTGGTGGTTTTGGTCAGTTTGCTGGCGACTCTTGGTTAGTTCAGGTTGCGGTTCAGGGGTCGGCGATGCTGGCGATTCTTGCAAGGGCATAACGGTCTCTATCTGCATTATGTGCAGCGCTGCCATTCGATTTGCGGTGTTCTGCTGCATCTGCTGTTGATCCGATTGCTGCTGCTGCTGCTGCAGTGTCTCTAGCAGCTCCTGCTCCAGTTGCAGCTGCTCCATGGACCAGCCGGGTGACTGCTGTGTGTGCAGCATGCGGCGCAGCGTGTTTGGATGTGACTCCATTTCGGAGAGGAAGTCAAATTCATGCAACGCATCCTGCAACTGTCGACGTTTAACGGCATCATCACAGAACGCGCACACGATACGCACATACACACACACACACACACACCACACCCGCACACACAAAGCATAAAGCAAACAGCAGGCAAGGGGGAAGATTGGAGAGTGTGGAAGAGAGGAGAACAGAGACGAAAAAATGGGGGAGATAAGCACACGACTGTTGATAAGAAGTTTAAGCGTGCAATGAAGGCGACAGATATTCCATAGGATGCGAACAGGTGAAGAGAGTGAGAGAAAAGGGAGAGAGAGAGAGAAAGAAATGTCTCAGAGACAGAGAGAGAAAGAGATGTCTCAGAGAGAGAGAGAAAGAGAGAGATCTCAGAGAGTAGGCAAATGAGAGTAGAGAGTAGAAATGAAGATATGAGCGTGATTTCAGAGAAGAATTTCGAGAGAAACAGAGGGAAAGAGTAGAGAAAGATAGAGAGGCTAACTAGGAGAGCAAAGAGAGAACGGAAATGGAGTCGAAAGTAGAAATGAGGTCAAGAGTTGAAGACATGAATGGGATATAATGTGAAAAACACACGCCTCTCGAGAGAGTGAAAGAGAAGGTAGAGAAAGATAGAGAGCTAAGCAGACGCAATGTACGAATATGCTTTAAAAATTATGACGGTCTATCTTTGTAATGCTCACCAAGCTATCAGATATAAGGAACTAGTAAGGCTTCTAAGGCTAGGTCGTTAAAATGTGGTGAAGTAAAAAACATATACCACGAATTGATCCTAGCCTTGACTAAAGTTTCGTTTTTTGGAACTCTGCTCGAAACTTTTCATAAACATGGTATCAATTATACTTACTTAACTAACTATTACCTAATACTATTATTAGTTTTGTAGTACCCCTTCCGACCTATAGCTTTCCCATCAACCAATACTCTTGCACGAATTCAATAATTTTTTCTGGTTGAGGGTTTCTATGCATTTCCGATATAATATCATTAACATTCCAAATATAAAATTAAATTAAACAATAAATTGATTTTCGGAAGGGTTTTCTAATAGGAAGCATCAATTTAACTAGTCATATTTTAATTCATTAAAAAAATATCTGACCAAAAAAAAGACGCTTATAGCCACAAATAATCGAAATATTGTCTAGGGATGTTCGTAAGGCCATGGGAATATTTAGATCTATTCAGCTGAACTAACTGTGGTAGAAGGATTTCTTCAATACTTTGAACCCATTGTCTTCCTCAAAAATACTGCCGTTAATCCCACCAATTAATAATACCTACTTTAAAAAAGCTAAAATGTTGCTAATGCTAAATGTTTTTAACAACTAGTTCGCCGTAATACTGCAGAGTTTTTTTGAGCAAGCCTTTCAAGTAGATAATGAAATGTACAATACAAATCGAAAACAGTATTGTGACAAATTTTGAAAATAGCAGTAGTCAAATGGAGCACTCAACGTCGAGTTTGTTCTGTATGGAGTTTTGGGTAGCTATTCAGATGACCAAATCAATATATGAAAATATTTACAGTTCCAACAAAAAAAAAAATACCAACACCAAAGCGTAAAGTGCGACTATACAGACTATATAGTAGAATGGGATGAGTGAATAAATATATATATATTTATATACAGAATGAGCAGCTCTGGCAGAGGCACAACGATTAAGTCAGCTACAGAGAATACAGCTATATAGATTTATATATAATAGATATATATATGTATTTATAGAGGAGTTTTTATTTATGTATAGGGTAGAGTAGTGTGTGTTGCTATACAGTTGCTAGGCGTAGAATATTATAAGTTGCTTACCTCTTGATCCAGGATAGGCGTCACGGCCTTGAGCACAGGCGGCGGTGGCGGCGCTGTGGTTGGTGCTGCAGTGCGTCCAACTGTCGTCTTGCAAGCCATCTGCAGACTGAGCGAATTTGGTCTGGCCGCGTTGGGCTGAACGCTGCTTGCCGGCGGTGGCGTCTCTGGCGGCAGCACACTGATGCCCTGCATATGCAGGGAGAGCGGACGCAGACCGCTCAAGCCGCTCGAGCCGGGATCGGCATACTCGCCGGGCGTCTCAACATGATCATGCAGTCCAGCCTCCGGATCGAATTCCATATTTTGGGCCTGTTCGCCGGGCGAATACGGCTCCGGTTCGATGGCCAGCGCATCTGACGAGGGTGTTCGCGAAATGGGCGACTCGGAGCCACGGGAGGCGGCGCTGCTGGGCAGTGGTGAGGAGGCGCGTCCCGTGGCAGTGGCAGCAGCAACTGTTGTGGCATTATTGCTGCCGCTGCCGCCCAGTTGCACATGATTGCGTGCATTGCGCTTGAGCAGGCGACCCCAGGTCGCCACATTGATGTTCATCTGTTTGGCACGCGGCATATTCTTGGCCTGCTGCCGATTGAAGATCATGCGCTGGCGTCGCAGCCGTGGCTTCTGCGAGATCATCGGATTGAAAAACTTGACCTCGGCAAAGAGCAGACCCTGCGGCTCCAGCTGTAGCGCCATACCATGACGCACATCATCGATGAACTCCTCGAGCCGGAGCACCTTGACGGCGCACAGGGAGCGCCAGTCGCGCCAATAGACGCCAATCTCCAGCTCACGGGAGCGATCTAGATCAATGGAGAAGCGCTGATCCCAGGCCTGCTGTGAGCATGGTTTCCACGACGTTTGGCCCACCGTAATGTTGTCCAGCTTAATGGCAGCCATAATCTCAATGGAGGTCTCGTCCTTAACCGAATAGCTCTTGGAGCTGCTGCGTGAGGTGACGCCTTTGACAAAGCTGCGCAAATCACCGGGACTGGAGCTGTTGTCCTTGTCGCGACGCGAACGTCCGGGCACATCCTCCAACAGATCCTGACAGCCCATCAGACGCACCTCCAGCTTGCCGGTGACACTGGCGCAACGACCCATCGACGATACTGATTGATACGACTTCCCACCCAGCAGCCCACCCGGTCCGCTCTGCAGCGATGTGTAATGAACCTGTGCCGGCGACGTGGATTGCTGCACTATTTGCAGCTCCTGCTTCAACAGCTGGGCAGTGGGCGAGTCGGCGGGCAGCTCCTGGCGGCGCAGCTCCAAGGAGTAGCGCAAGAGATCTAATTTACGCGATGATTCCGATAAACGGCCATGTGCCTAAAAGAAAAACAATTGAATGTTCAATTTTAATTAAATGTTTTCAATTAAGAATTATTGAGTATGAAAACAAGTTGTTTCTGTTGTTTTGTTTTGTTTTGTTTTACAGGCTACTTTATTAATTTTACAAGTTTATTACATGTTTATTAAATATTAAACTGATTCAGCGCACATTTGGTGTGAGGAACATTGAGAACAATATTTAAACTTATGCGTGTAGTGCAGGGCCCAGCTACGGGTATGGGGAGGTCGATTGGATTAGGATTGAGACTTGGATATTGGGTGGTTAATCGGTGTGACAACTTACGCAGAGTGTTAAATGCAGAGCTATGAAACTAATAAAGATATTACTAAATTCGCTGATTAACGAAGTTTGAAGACCATTGCAGAGTCAGAGGCTTATTTATAATAAAATTATTAGGCATTTATAAGTATTGGATGAAAGGAACTGGCAGAGTAAAATTCATGTGGGAATATGTTGGAGAATTAACTAAACATTCGTATACTTTAAATAGATAAACTTCCACTTAAAGAAATATCGAATGAAAGCCTATAAAAACTCTTAGCTTTATTTCTTTAAACATTATTTAATTATTGTATTAATGTAATTGCAAAACTTAGGGAATTTGCGCTTAAGGGAAACAACAAACAAACTGTTATATTTCTCATAGCAATTCATTTTGAGATAATTTGGTAAATAATAATACAAAATAATATTAAAAAATTATATATAATAATATATGATAAAAATAAATTAAATCAATATATTAAAATAATTATAATAGTTCCTCAAGATAGCCTGACCAGAAACATATTCCTAAAAATATATTATATGGTAAGCTTCTCACAACGTCTCTATATTTGCCTTTAGGAAAAGCTGTCGAAAGTTATAAACTTAGCCCGTCTAAAGGCGGTCTGAGAAACTAGACCTCATCTGACTTGTCTGATCTGCAACTCAATTTGTTATTTAACTATTGAAATTATACAACTACTTTTCTTACATGTAATGAGAGAAGTTAACACAAACAGACGGACATTAACTTAATTCTCCCTCTCTCTATCTCTGTCTCTCTCTTTGTCTGCAATGGCACTTTTGGTAGTTGTGTATTATTGTCAAGCCTATAATTAGAAACCAACTAAGGCAGCTGTCGTCGCAACACAGGACGCTCGCCGAGAGAGAAGGCGCGTCCGCGCAACTGGAAACGCTCGGCCAGCCAGCGCTGGCAGCTCTCGCAAAGGCAGTTGGGATTCTTGGTGGGTCCGACATGATGACCCGGTTTTCGCATGGCAACCACACTGCCAAAGCGTCGCGTCTTCTCCAGATGCTCCAGCGTGTAGCCCGAAACGATCGTGGACGTCTCACTGGCCAGACTGGGACTGTCGCGCGATATTTCGAAGCGACGCACGGGCAACGGAGAGGACGTTGTTACCGTTGTGCCAAATGTGGTTGCCGAGGTGGTGCTGGGCGGTGCCTCGCTGCCGCAGCGCATCACAGTGCCGGTGGACAAGAGCAGCGCCGGCGAACTGCGCTCCGAGGAGGGTGTACCCGGCGCTGCCTGTACGCTGAGATTATCGCGAGCCTCGCTCTTCCAGCGATAGCCGGCGTGCAGACGCTTGAAGGGATCACCGATGGCACCAGACGCAGCCGTTACAACTGGTGCTGATTGTGGCGGCTCTGGACTGGCGGACGGACCAAAGAAGTGCAAAAAGCCGGGACGATTGCGTGCCACAGTGTGTTGCTGCTGCAGCTGACGTCCTGGATATGTATTGTAGCCCACATTGTACTCGGAGAAGCCATCCGATTCGGAGGGCAGCGTATCACTGCGTTGGAAAGAGCCGTGCTGCGACTGCACCTCCGTTATGGTTGTCAGTGGTGGATTCGGTGACGTCGAGGCAGCAGCAGGCAAAGAATACTGCGGCTGCTGCTGTTGATGATGCTGGTGCTGCTGATGCATTTGACCCGTGGAGTGCTGGCGTGACCAGAGTCGCTCCATTTGTCGAATGCGCACACGATCCAGCGAGTTCTCATACTCAAAACTATCGGATTTGGTCAACGGTGCATATGGTGCAAAGCAGGGCGTATCCAGCTCATCCGTATCCTTCCACGATGAGTCCACACAATCGCCAGCTATGGCACTGGAGATGCTGCTGCACGTCGCATCGTGTGGCATTGTCGAGCGTGAGGAATTTGGATATGCGCTGCTGCTCTGCGTCTCATCGCTCGGCTGTCGCATGTATTTCTGGCGGAGATTGGCCAATTTGGCGGCACGCTGATCGCCAATATGTTTGCGAAAGAGCAGCTGCTTGGACTCGTTGACCTCCTCGGCCGTGCTGCACTTGGTGATGGCATGCCCCAAGTTGAGCTTCTGCGACTGATGCTGCTGTTGTTGTTGGTACTGCTGCTGTTGCTGCTGCTTCTGTTGCTGCGGGGATTTATTTGCCAATCGGCGTGGCAAGGCGGCGCCCGAGATTCGCTGATGACGCAAGAGCATCTGCTCATTGTCAAGCACCGTTTGCGGCGTCGAATTCGAGTCCAGCTCATAGTGATACTGCGGCCCATGGCTATTGTCCGAATCGTGGCTGCTGCTGCTGCTACTGCTGCTGGCCTCCGCATCTGCCTGCTCATCCTGTTCATCGCCCTCGGAGCCGGTGCAATAGACATCAATGTGGACGGTGCGCGGCTTCTTCTCGCCCAGATTGGGCAGCAGTCGAGGAGATGATGCAGTGTTGGACAATGGTGGTATGCGCGGCAGCGATGCCGATTTAAATGTGGACGAGGGCGTAATGGGCGTGGTCGCTGACAGCGTGGGCGAATAGGGGGGCTGTAAATAAATAAATAATCATAGTTAGTCAAGTCAAGGTTTTAGATGCCATCATATAGTGAGTCACTTACCACATAGTTGTTCGCCTCCTCCGCTTGCCGCCTGCTGGAAAAACTCATGAGCGCCTCGGTCGTCGCCCGTCGATGCTCGTAGGCGGGCCGACGACTCTGTCTCTGTCGCTCCTCCGTATCGCTTGTCTGCGAGCAGGCATCGCGCAACTGTTGCGCTCTCACCTTGCTGTGGTAGACAAAGGGCTCATTGACTGACTCCTGCTGTTGCTGCTGCTGGGGCAGAAAGTCGGCAACGGCAGAGACAACAATATTGCAGGTGCTGCGGCAGCGTGTGCCGCATTGCTGAGCACTTACGCCGCCAGCAGTTGCAGTCTCACCAGTTGCTGACGTTGCCCCAGCGGCTGCTCCTGGTTGTGTATGCCGTGAGGCTTGCGGACTGCCAAACGCGGAATCCGCATTGGTAGTTGCCGACGAGTTGGTGCTGCGAAAACTCGTAGCACCCGTTGCCTGTGGAAAACGCTTTAAATTTAAGTATGCTGCTCTTTTTGTTATCTATTTGCCTTAGTATCGTTTTCTCAATGCTTCCTTTTTTTTTTATTTCTGCAACTAGTTTTAGTGATCTTGAAATTACAAACGTAAATAAACTCAGAAAAAGTTTCCTCGAAATTTAGGAAATCGCTTTGAAAAGTAGAACAATTTTCTTTTTGGAAATAATTTCTAGGTATACGAAAAAAAATTAAAGGCTTTTTCTATTTTCCAGAATACTTTTTTTATAATAGAATTTATTTCGAATAAGTCGCAATGCAATCACTAATTTTTAGAAAAATCCATTCTGGAACTCAGAATTAGTAATTAAATTTGGTCTATCGACTGCTTTATAGGAATTTAAATGATGTCTGAATTCTATGAATTTATAAACTATCCAAAATGTTTGCATATGTGAAAACGTTAAAAACAAATGTTTAATATTTATATACGAAACAGAAAAGATAATCAAAGAGTTCTGTGTACACAGACAAAATAAGACATCAAGGAAATTAACTATATTCTTTTCTACATTTTAAAAAATGTTCGCTTGAATTGAAAAAAAAAAGAAAATCAACCTTTAGTTCTTCCCTTCCTTCCGTGTTAGAAATATACTTTTGAATATTTTTTTGAATATATATTATATATACATATCTATATGTATATTTTGTACATATATATATATTTATATATAATTACATTTTACATATGCCTTTCAGTTGTTGTCAACTTTAAGTGGTCATTGAGAAAACGAACCTTTGTCATTGGCCACTTACCTTTTCTGGTTCTGTTTCATGGTCCTCTGTGGGCGTGCACCATTTGTACACCACACGCACCGGATGCAGTGGCTCCCGTGCACTAAACTCACGCTGCACTGGCTCTCCGGCGCGTGCGAATGTCAGCTGGGCACGCACTGTCCACTCGGCGGTCAGCTCATGAGGCGACGGCACTTGTCCCGCCTCCGTGGGATTATTATTGTTACCGCTGCTGCTCATGACGCGACTGCGAATGCGGCTGCCTTTCTAGGCACACATGTTGATTGTCCAAGGTGCCGCCTTTGATGGGTGGGCGTCGATCTTATAGCTTCTATATACAACACACGATCTGCACAGATACGCGGCATATAGTTTTTATATGCTATAAATATCACACACACAAAACGTTGCTCTTGATACTAGTTTGGCAATCACAAACGTACACACAAAAACATTGCGAGGGCAGCTAGAAATGTTCCAGCGCTTGAAATTGAAATCGTATAGAGCATTTTGAAATCCATAAAAGTATTTCAAATTAATTTCTATCGATTTAATTAGCTTTCATCTTTACTGATAAATGAATACGCCAGTGTTTTACTTTCCGAAAAACCAAATAGATCAAAAGAATACCCAAGAAAAAAAAAGAAATAGACAAATTGAACCGTCTGCCTATAAGAAACCCTCGATATGTTTGTACAGTTATCAAATGAGGCAATTATTTGCTAATTTATGATCACAAATGAAAATCTATAGCCAAAATACGTGCAGACAAAGGCTAAAAATAAATTGCAGTGACTTCAAATATAAAATATCGTTTCTAATAATCTTCAATCTGACGTACGTATTCTTATCTGAATCACCAAAATAATGCTAATTATAAATGATAAATATGGCAGAGAAAATGGAACAAAACTAATTGAGGAAACCATTTCAAATGATTGATTTTGCAATTCGTTTCGAATACTGATCACTAATTCAAAATAAGTTTCTATTGCAGGCACTGAACATATTTTCTGAAGCCGCCCTCGTTAGATGGTCGATTTATTTGGTGGTTTGTTGGCTTTTGATACTTTTCGTTTTAATCTTAATAATTTTTGTGTTTTTTTTTCTCTCTTCCATTATTTATTTCTTTTTTTTATAGTATTTTTAGCTTTACTCAGCCACGCACAAATACACTTTCGTTTTTAGTTTTCTATTCACTTGGCATGTAAAATGTTGTTTCTAATTTTATGTGCATTTATTTTTAAGTTCTCTTGACGTTTATTGTTGCTGCTGCTTTTTGTTGTGGCTGGTTGTTGTTGTAAAATACTCAAAAATCGCAAGATGACCCCAAAAGCCAATTCAAGTAAACCACGCACGAAAATAAAATGCAGCTCGAAAACTAGCAAGACGAAAATATTAAAATAAAAAAGAAAATTACGCAATTTTTTTTTTGTATTTTTTTTTCTTTTTTGTAACTAAGTATTAAAAAGAAGAGAAAACAAAAACTGCAGACACGCTGCGTATGCGTAATGTTTTTTATGCCTGGGATTTAAGTAAAGTCGTTTGTGCTTATGGGTGTGTGTGTGTGTGTACGTGTGTGAATGTCTCTTTTAATTACGTATGCATAAGTCCCAAAAAAAAAAAACAAAAAATTACACAAAAATCGCCGCAGACCAACAAAAATAATTAAAAATTTCAACTAGAAATTAATTCATTTAAGCAAAACAATAAAAAGGCACACAACAAACTAAACGAAAGAAAAACCCCGCGGGAAAAAGCGCGCACGTAGCCCAAACGGCAACAGAACTCAAACTGAAATGCGTGAAAATTTGCTAGAGAAACAATTTTCCGCTTTCAAAAAGCAGGCAGGCAGAAATTTGGCTGCTCTCCCTCTCTCAACATTTTCAAATAAATATATATATAAATATATGTAGAAACTCTAGATGTGGATATGTATGTGCTGCTCAGCATAGTTCTATTAATGTTTAGCAAACACAAATGAGCAAAGGGCATTTGGCTGTTGCCTTTGTTTATCGCCCAATAAAAACCAGCTGAGCCAATCCAAAACATTAAAATAACAACATCTGTTGACTGCTGGTCGCCTGCATATGTTTATGTCAAAAAAATAGAAAAGAAAAATAAAGAAAGAAAAACTGCACAACAGCAAGCATTCCTCCACAACCACCCCCAAATTCATGCTGTGGTATTTTAAACAAATAAATATGTCCAGTAATAGAAGAGGAGACGTGCTCTATGACTATGCTCCATATGCAGAGACCCACCTTGCATTGTTTTTAAGAAAATATTAGAAAAAAAAAGGCGGCATCAGTTGAACAGATAAATCACAAGGCAATCATCTGTCCATGTGACAGGAAGTCGAATGAGATATGTCAGGTTGCATTTTGAATACGCTCGAAATGGTATTTAAATAGATTCTGTTAATTATGAATATTAAATTGAATAAACAGCATATTTATAACAAATCGATTTATAACAAATCGCATTTAAATTGTAGAAATAACGAATAGACATTTTTTAAGTTGCTACTTTCAATAATTAAATTCTTTAAAAATAAATAAATAATATTTTAATGAATAACATCAAATACAAATCATCAATATAGCAACAATGGTATTAATGACTAAACGCATACTTATATTAAAAAAAATTCAGAACATAAATAAATTGAATTTAATATTCTTTAGACACAACAAATCAAACTAGTCATGGATTTTTATCAAAAGTATATTATGACACAATAAGTAATAATAAAAAGCAAGTCAAAAATAAAGACACTAAACACTATATCAGCAATGTTATTGATGAAGGAATCAAGTAACTTGAATTTAATATTCTTTTGAAACAACAATCAAACTAGTAATGAATTGTTATCAAAGGAATATATAATAATTCTAAGTAACTATATTCATATCACGAACCCTTAAGAGCCCAAGGCGCTTCCACAATCTAAATAGCTTCGTTTAAGTCCATAATTTTTTGCACTTATCACACAGACTACAACAATGCATATACCCTGTTGTAAAAGTACACAATTGTAGGACTCTGTTTCGGGCTAAAGGCCATTTCGAAATACTATGCATACTTCGAGTATCTTTAGCAAGAAGTCGCTAGTAAATTAATGAGGCGGCAGTTAGCACTTAAAAGACACAAAATAAAATTGAAATATTTTTGAACAGCCGTGTAATTGGCCTCGTTTTGTATGCCACTTGGCCACAACGCGAACGTGGCGTATACTCAGCGCAACGCATGTGCACATGATTCATACGCCGTGTGGCACACGCCACAAAGCAACAGCAGCAGCAGCAACAGCTGCTGGCGACTCTTTCTTTTGCTCTCTCGCTCTCTCTCTTTTTCTTTTTGAGGCAGGCCAAGCGGTTTGGCCCGCCCCCGCGCGCGTTAATACGCTTACCTGGCCACCGGCCGAATCTAAGTAAGTAGGCTAATCTAATTAACGCCAAGTAGCAGTAGGTAAAAAATAAATAAAAAACAAGGGACGGAAAAACTCACCTCTTGCAGCGCCTTTTTGTCTGGCGCACGATTCGCCGTCTGCAACGTGCGTATAACATTCTTGGCACCATCCACAACAGCGGCTTCGATGCGCAGTCTATGACGCAGCTCCTCGATGCGCTCCTCCAGCGTCGTTTCCAGGCTCTGCGGCTGCATGATACCTCCAACTCCAATTGCAGCTCCACCGCCGCCGCCACCACCGACGCCACCGAGGACAGCATGCTCATCGCCGGATAAGAGACGGGCGGCTCTCATGCGATCCGCCTGCTCGCGATTCTGTTTGACTTTGATGATGCGCAAGCGAAGAAACTCGATTTTGGCCTTTGAGTCCGCAAGCATCTGGTACGCCTCGGCGAGCAGCTTCTTGTCGCAGCCAATGCCCAGCGATTGTATCATATTCTCGGCACCCGCCTTCACCTTCATCTCGATCTGCAGCTGCTTCTCCAGCGAGGCAAGCACTTTATCATTGGGCGTTGCCGGTGCACCACCGCCAGCCATCGCATTGTTGCCACCCAAACCGCCAGCGAACTGTGCAGCACCGCTGCCATCAATGGTGAACGCAACCGAGTCTGTAAATAAAATTTCTAATTAGTTTTCGTCACACATATAAACCTGCGTATACCCTGTTATTTGCTTCTGCAACATTCAGTTTGGAACAAATTTACATTAAATATTCATTGCTACAACTTTGTCGAAGCTAAAACAATTGTCAAAGGCATTAATAACTTTTGTATCTTGGTTTGGCATCTAGATAGAAACTGCATTTAAATTGGAAATACTATTTTGATTCACTATTCTTTTACGCTTGGGAATGGTTTAAAAGTTTCCACATGCACAAAGTCTAAAAGAAACCATGGAAAAAATGATTGAGCTTTTAAACAGATCCCAGTCTCTGATTGCTTAACCCTCTTTTGTCCAAGACCATTTATAGACGGCTCAATTTTATTTTCGTTTAGCCCATTTTTTTTCTTCTTTTTTTTTTGTTATCGGGTAACCTTAAAAATGGATTTTCTGTCGTTTGCAACATATCCCAATGCTAAAATTAGCTATCACATTCATGCAAGGTTGAAAATTAGTTAAAGTCGCACCAAATAATTATGTTGCGCAAAAAAAGTTTTGACGATCTTATGAGTGACGATGAGTTTTAATAAGCTTAGGCCGTCTAAAGAGGGTATCTGGCAGAGAGGGTTAAATAACACTTCCTGTCTTTCCGCTTTGCTGGGTATCCTATTGCTTAGACATGCACCGACTGTTGCTAATTAAGTGCAATCACTGAACTTAGTTACGTTTAATAGCTGCTCACACAGCTGCTAACTTGTGCCCCATGGTTTAATCTGCAACTACATTTAGCCGCCTGCTGTCAAAGGTCAAGGGTCAGTCTAGCTATAATAATTGTGATTAACACGGACCAGCGTCGACAGGTCGCTTCACTTGGCCGACAGCTGCTGACACCCACGTGACGCCCGCCCTCTGACACGCTTTGTTTACAGTTTAATCAGATTGAACACACAAGCACACACACACACACACAGTTAACTATAGCAAATTGTGTGAAGGGCTGTTGATTTAGAGGTTGCAAGCAAGCAACAGCTGTGGCAAGTTGTGATGAGCAGTTCTATTGGATTATATGATGATGCATATTTATGCCAACAACTTGTTGGTTGTAAATTGCATTTTATACGTTTTATATTTAATTGAGAATAATGTAATAAGGAAGCATAGACTAGATATACATATAAATCAAGAATAGCACACAAAATATAACATTTTTCTACATAGAAAATATACAACTTTGTTTCTTTTTTCATAAAGTAAGATTATATTAATTGGAGTATGCAGATAGGTAATCCAATTCAGAAGTAAAACGTGATTAAATCGAGACAACTGAAAAACCAAATTTGAAAAATCCCAAGAAAATGCAGAAACAAGTGTGCAGAGCTTATCTTTTTGTCTAGTGCATGTATACTTTGAATAAAACTCGTATCTATGAAATAACTAAGCTATACCTGGAAAAATAAAACTTGAAAAATCCCCAGAAAACTTAGCAGCAGTTCACAGAGCTTACTCCCATTTATCAAGTGAATATACACAATTTGAATAAGACTTTATCGAAATAGAAAAAAGACAACAGTCATGAAATGTTTGTTGCACTTCATTGGCAGCTGCTGCCAAACATGTCAATCAATTCAGCACATGGGAACGAGCTCGTGAAGCTTTCAGCACAGCACACAATGCAGATGCTAAAGATCTTCATCATGATGATGATGATGATGAAGATGTAGTTGTGGTTGTTGTTGATGGAATTAACAGTCAGATGGTTGCTGACGGCTGCAACTGGTCGCTGTGGCAACAAATACGGAAGCAGATAGAATAACGAAACAGTGGCACATACCTAGAACGTTGAGCAGTCACATTCAGCTAAATTTTCCATGCCACTTGTGTCAATAGTTGAAAGAAAAAACAAAACAAGTCTCTCTCTCACTCTCTCGTTGAGAGCGGTCGACTTGAAGATACTCTGTAGATAGCTTTTAGAATATTTTTAAGCTACTCTTTAATAGCATGTTGTACTTTCAAAATATAGTTTTGAGGTTTATTGCATAGCAAAAATAAGCACCATTTAAAAAAATATATATTTTGCGAATATTTAATTTTGTTGAAAGTAAGTTACTCTAAGTCAAAGACACTCTAAGCTGGTCGTATCAAGCAGATTTTAAAGAAAATATACAAAGGTTAAGGTTGGATTGGAGCACGTAGCAAAAAAAAAAATAAATAACAATCTGTGTATATTTTCAACAAAAATACATAATTCAAAGTACGCTACTCTAACGCAAAGGCACTCTAAGATGGTCCGATTAAGCAGCCTTTAACCAAATCAAGAAAAGCTAAACCTTTTAGGGTAAAGCCTATATTTCCTTAGCAACTCTTGGTATACCCTGTGTATAGGCATTCATTTGTAAATACAACGTTAAAACTTGACAGAAGGCAAGTGTTTTGTGACGCGATACAAGAGTAAACGATAAAAGATACACGCACAAGTATTTCGCGCCTTTTAATGCTGAAGAACACGCAAAGTGAGGCATAGATACAAATTTATCTATAGATATAGATGCATAACGAGACAGTTGACAGGTTTGCGTGACAAGCGCTCGTAAAAGATACTTTTTTTTTTAAATAGTTGGCCTATGGCAAACTTAAGTTGAGTAATAAAACACGGTGCTTACCTTGACCATTACTATTGACCGCCGTGTTGGCGGATGTGAGCAGTATTTGACTCTCCAGTTCCTGCAGCTCCGATTTCAGTTCGGCCAATTTGCTTTTGCTCTTCTTGACGAGAACGGCGACATCGCTGAGCGAGCGCCGATCCTTGGCCACTTCGCGCAACTTCTCGGCGCCCTCTTTGATCTTCAGCTCCTTGCGTATCTCACGCCGGATGGCCTCTTTGATCTCCTCGAGCCGTATGGACATACAGCTCTCGGGCAAATTCTCTGTGAAGCCATATTTATGACTGAGCTCATACAGAACGGGATGCTTGATGTATTCGCCCTAGAAAAAACAAAAGAGTTCAAATAAAATGGATTAAAAAATTGCTTAGTTGGGATTTGCGATAAGTTTTTGATTTGATAATTGCCTGCATGCTTGGAAGCATTTACCGTATCTGTATAAAATAGCCCCTCCGTGGGTGGCTCAGTATGCGATACGAGACGATTCCACAATCTTGAGGCACTCGCTCGTCGCCGTATGGAACTGGACTTTGTGGCATAGTTGCGGGGCAATGTATTAAATTTGCGCGAGTTGGCATCTCTTGGAGAGCTGGCCTCCTCGTTAGAGATATCGCGTTTCGATTGAGGATTCAACATGCTGCGTATTCTCTTCACAAAACTAGACATTTTCAGGGGACTTTTTTCGTTTGAATTTGAATTTGATTACGATACGTCTTTAACATGTGTTGAATGTTCTGCTTTTTTCCTGCGTGTTTTGGTTTGTTCAATTTTGTGACCAGTTCATGGTAATTAGAAGACCCGAGTCGTCTTTTCACACGACTCACGAAGACAGCTGCGACGAGTTATCAAGAAAAAGTACAAGAGATTGTTCAAAAGAGAGAGGAAACATCAACAACTAACAACAATAGCAACAGCAACAGCCACAACAACAACAGCAACAACAACAACACAACAACAACAACAGCGACAACAATCAGAACAAGTTAGTTGCGACGGGTTCTAGATTGTCATGTCATTGTCGCATTGCAGCGATATGAGAAAGTTAACAAAGTTGATAAATAAAAAAAGAAAAGAAAAAAGCAACCATTTCTGTGCTCTTTTCTAAACATTTCCGATCTGATATCTATACAAGTTGCCAACAATTATGATGCAAATGAAAAGTTCTAATCAATTTCAAGTGGCAAACAATTTCTATCACAACTTTCACGGCATTCAATTTGATTGCCATTGAAAATAGTTTGTGAAAGATTTAATTCAAAGAAGCTGGAGGGGAACAATTATTGGATTCGTAATTGAAAAAGTGAAACAGTTTTTAAATTAATGGAAAACTGAGCTTCCCTTAAGATAGTAATCGATAACTCATCACTAAAATTAATCGAAAGTGTTACGTGAATCTGAATCACAACCAACTAAAGGATCAAAGAAGGTTTTACTTGTATGATAAAGTTCATGAATTGAATTTAATTTTCTGTAGCAATAAATTGATAATTCGAAGAAAAAGGCTTTCATCCCTTTATCTGAATCATGAAAAGAATAGAAAAAAGGAAGGCACAAACTTTAATAACAACACAAAGCAATGCAAATAAGCTTTATTTTAAATGTATTTAGTGAACAACATTTAAGGATCTAATCGGTAACTCTTATAAAAGCTCAATTGACAGTGTTCCCTCATCTTAATCACAACTAAATAAAGGACCAAGGGAAGGCGGCCAATGAAATTTAATTTCTTATCTTATTGAAAAAAGTCCTTTATCTGAATCACAAATAATGCTTCAGGAAATGAATGAAATCTGAATCAAGTATTTAAATAGGCAAAAACTTTAATAACAACGTCAATGAAATTTGACGCTGGGTTTTATTTGAAATGTTGCTAATCGAAAACTATTTTGTTTATACCACAAACACTTGACGGCAACAGTTAGCACAAGCTCAGACCTTATTTCGACCAGTGTCCAGCAAACATTTTAATTGCCTGCCATAAACTAATTATACATTATTTTTCAAAATTTCCAAAGAATGAATATATGACCCCAATAAACTGGGATTTCCCCACCTGCTAGGTTGGGCTATGTAAATAAGTACCTTAATTTATGGTCAAAGCTTATTTCGAACAGTTGCACTATGGACACTTGGGTGCCATAAAACCCGGATTTTTTACGTCAGGCTAAATATTTTCGGTATAAATAGACCAATCCTTCGTAGTCAGTTTAGTTATATCCTGCATCTCAGGTGCAACCAGCCAACAAGGACTATGGGCAAACGGACTACCATTGAACAACGGAAACTCATCCTGGAACACTTCAAAATCGGATATTCACATCGCCAAATAACTGAAATGGTCAATCTATGCAACTCAACTGTATACAACATCATTCGTCGACGAAAATCGGATAGAGGACAAGGGCAGAATCGCACCAAATAAGATTATCACCGAACAGGAAGAGCGGAGGATCATCAGGAAAATAAGGGAAAATCCTAAGCTTTCGGCTCCAAAACTGACTCAACAGGTGCAAGATGAAATGAGGAAAAAGTGCAGTGTGGAAACTGTGCGCCGGTTCTGCGCAACCATGACTTTAATACCCGAGTACCGAGTAATGAAGCCCTTTATAAGCGCAAAAAATAAAGGGACTAGGATGACGTTTGCCAAAACCGACTTGGACAAGGATTTGGTGTTCTGGAACACAGTCATATTTGCAGATGCGTCCAAATTCAACATTTTTGGCTCGGACGGACGGAATTATGAGTGGCGACAGTCCAATTCCAAAGACTTAAAGGCAACAGTCAAGCACGGCGGAGGGAGTGTCATGGTATGGGCATCTATCTCGGCAGCCTGCGTCGGAAATTTTGTGTTTATTGAAATAACAATGGACAAGAGTGTGTACCTCAATATATTAAAGGAAAATTTACTCCAAAGTGCCGAGAAGCTAGAAATCCGACTTACTTTCCGGTTCTCCAGATTTAAATGTTATTTAAATTTTGTGTGCTCTGCTGGAAAATAACATCCGGAATCACAGCATATCCAGCAAACAGGATCTCAAAAATGCTCTGCTGGATGAGTGGAGCAAAATCAGCCCAGAACCTACCCGGAAGCTAGTATCTTTCATGAATAATAGGTTAAGGAAAGTTATTAAGGCTAAAGGATATCATACTAAGTATTAACATCCTTATTAAGCTTTTATACGGCAAATGTGTTACTTTTTTAGGACTGTTCGAAATAAGCTTTAACATGTATTTTGGATATGTTTTCAGTTTTTGACTAATTTTAATTGACTAATTAAAATTTTAATAAGAACTAAAGATTCTTTTTCAAAGGTGTTATAACATGAAACAAATTGGCATTTAAACATTTTGCGTTTGTTTCCTGGTTTAAACTTTAAATTTTTTGCTAGACACTGGTCGAAATAAGGTCTGAGACACTGTAAATACATAAGCACATCTGATAAAGCAACTATATAATGTGTAAAAAACAGCAAAAAAAAGTCCATATATATATACGCACAGGAAACTTAGTATTTAGCTATTGTTTACTCTGAATTTGTTATGAAGCAAACTTACAAAACGAGCCCAATTGTTATTTTGCTATGTATGTATTATTATTATCAAGTGTAGAACAAATTCCATAGAATACGTTGCCTGCTGGTGAATTAGCATTACGAGATGGCAACTGTGCGTGTGTGTGTGTTTGTGTGTTGCAAACTAAACTTGACTCATACCTATTAGCCCAATAAGGTGGCAACAGCGCACAGCAGCTGTCAGTTGGCCATATTTGTAAGCCATGAATATGCATAAGAATTTCTCCAAACAGACAGACAGACAGCGCCCGGGCCAAATGTAGAAAGCGAAAACGAACTGTGCACATTTAGAGTCAAAAGTCTCATTAAATGATAGCCTCCTGATTGATTGCCAGCAGAAGTAAACAAAATGACCAGAAAATTAAATTATAAAATAAATAAAAATTTGCTTTCTTCTATATAATCGGAACTTCTAAAACAAGCACTTCCAGGGACGGCAAAGACTGCGCAACCTTTTCTTATCAGCACTTTTTATGTGGCCGTGTATATGCGATAAGACTGGCCAACAAGTCTAACAACAACAAGTTTTCCCAGCAACTCGTTTGTTTATCCACACACACACACACACACATACAAACACACATTGAACTGTTGCCAAGATATGTTAGAAATGCGAAATATTTTGTGCTTTATCACATGCTTAGCCTTTACTCAATATATAATAGATAGAGAGACTATGTTTGTATATATTTATTTATATTATATTGTTAAATATATTTTCGTTTATCTTATATTTCACAATTTGGCTTAATCACACAACTTGTCGCAAACGCTTTTCTTTCCGCTACCCGCTGCACGCCGCAACTATCGAACTTGGAGTGAAGTTAAGCTAATGCTCCAGGGTAATAAATGTGCCCGTCGAACCCGAACCAAACCCCGCCACATACTCACACACACCTCGTGGGTGGGCGAAGTTACCCGATTTATCACGAAGTCGGCTAACACACACACACAGTCACACACACACACTCATAAAAATGACTCACGATGGTTACAACTGGTTTCGGCTCTCTTTTGATAACAAAACCCAGCTGACCGACCGCATCGCAACAGACGTTGATTATAGCACTGTCAATTACATCGATTGCTGGGCAGCCATAAAAAAATATATTTATCGTTCAATTATCTAGCAATACCTTAATGCCTTGAAATGGATGAGTTAACTATCTGACGGATTATGAAATTGCTACTCGTACTAATGGCTTTGTTATTGCACATTAATTGCCCAGTTTATTATCAAGATTGAAATTACATACACACAGACCAATAATTATTCGTCTTCATGTCTTTCCAGTTCTGTTCTTCTATAACTTGTCTTAAAGTTATTTTTGACAAATGTTTCTTTTCCATAATTGTGTTAAATTTTAACATAAAGTATCGTAAACATAAGAAATAGAAAATTCCACTTAAGTAAACATATTAATTATAACCCAAAAGGCACTTTTATTCGCTCAAAAAGTATTCGTCCACTTTTCAGATTTCTTAAATACTAATGAAAAAATATTCGCTCATGGTTCCAAATTTGTATAAATGTTTTTATAGATGTACTTGCCAATTTTCCCATCAAGAAATACCATTTATCTAGCTCCCGTTGCAGTTTTCACCCCTAAGCACAACATATGTAAATATTGATGGACTGAAATCAATGAATCGAAACATCATCTCAGAACATCATAATGGTCGATCCCGATAATTTGGTGTATACATGTGTAAGCTGGTATACGAGGAGGTATATTCAAAATTTTGGATTTCTAGCTCTTATAGTCTCTTTGAAATGCTGCCTTTCGTGACATACTTTTTTCACAAGCCCATTATACGATTTTTAACCATTTTTAGTGAATTTAGGGTAAAATAACATGCTCTTGCAGACCTCACTCCGCCTGTTGACATCTCAATTTCATTACAATCCTATTAACCTGATTTATTTATTAGTGCTGATCATCTTTTTGCTCAAATTCAAGAAAGTTCTCTGTCAGCTGCAATCAGCTGATATTCAACTGGTATCAGAGTATTCCGCAGTCAGCTCTCAAATATTTCAAACTCTTATATTGTACCATTACGTACCGGTAACGTAACAGTAGCGTATCATAAAAAACAAGGTACCAATACGTAATCAAATATCTTATAAGAATTTTAAAAAATACAATAATCTTTATCGGAATTTTTTTACTTTACAGCAGAATCACAAGCTGAAGCAAATCTTTAGATGGTATGATAGTTATGATAAGATCATATAATCTATTGAAAACCTACTAAATGATGATTAGTAGAGTTCGCACTCAAATTAAAGAAATGCAATTTGAACTTGTGAATTACGGAGCATGGCTAATTCAGAGAGTCATTTGTAACGCTCTTAACTTCGTCGCTCACAATAACCGACTTTACTTTAATTTGTCGGCTTTTGCATTTTTTTTGTTGCTATTCCGATTGCGAAAGCAAAGAAAAAATCTCCTGGGAAATATTTTCCTGAGATGTATGTGAAATTATAGCGGGTCTCAGCAGTCAGCGCTGACGGCACGGCATTCTTTAAAATAAAAACAAAAACACACACATCTTGATGATAATGGGGACGCGCCGGGAATTGCATAATGCAATTGCAGAAAGCCAAAGTTAATACTTGTAAAAACAAAAAAAAAAACAACAAGAGAAACTGACACAACACTGCAGATACGAATACTTGAATAATCAGCATTATATGCGGCATAGCGATATGCGATGTGCAACAAAGAGACAAAGAGATATGGGCACAAGTATATGTAATAAGCATGCTCCCAGTCAGAGTCCCAGTACCAGTCCCAGACCAAGTTCCAGTCTGTAGGGCGGTCATGATGACGATGATGACAGTCTGAGAAAGTTGCAAAAGTTGCAGGCACATTTGAGAACTGAGAGACGAGACTGGCTAAAAGCGGAAGGGGCAGGCGCGGTATTGGTAACCATGAACAGATGAAACGGAAATGGAAATGGAGGCGTTGTGGCAGAAGAAAAAAAGTATCGCTTGTTGCATGGGAGGGAGGAGAGTAAATGGGAGACGGCGCTGATGTCGCGACGTCAGTAAATGGCTACGTTTTGTGGCTTTCTTTTGACGCAGTCGCTCTCTCTCTCTCTCTCTCTCTGCCCGTGTGTGTGGGCTGATGACCGAGAGCGAAAGAGGAGCACAAAGAGAGGAGTAGGCCAAGTAGGGGGAGAGTCTGCGAAAAGCAGCCCACGTTTAATTAATCAAGCATATACGATTGCAGCAAAGCTTAACCACTGCTCGAGATACCCTATAGAATTAAAGAATATCCTACAAATTAAAGAAAATTCTTTATTTATAAAGATAAAGAACTGTTCTACTCTTGCAAGTGCTTCGCATTATAAGGAGACATCTTCGTTATATACAGTCTTGATCAACATCACTAGCAGCTCAAATGATTTTTTATTACGAAAAAGTTTTTTTTTCTGTTTACCAACTTGGTCAGATTATAAATTTATTGCCGGATTTCACTTTCAACATTTCTTACATTCTCGAATGTCTACAGTATGTAAATTATGCTGCCTGTACATTTTCCCATAAGAGACTACAAATTCCGACCATTCCATATTCCTAGACTATGCTGGGAATGTAAGAAATTCGAGTATTTTGTGTTTTTGTAAAAATACAATTAAAATTTAATTAAATTATTTTATTGAAAGCAAAAAGATGTGAAATCCTTTAATTTTTATATTTATTTTTTATTTAGTTACTTATTTGGAAAGAAGCTTAATGTTTGATTATACATTGCGCAATAACAAATGAAAATATTAAATCAACAACGGAAACTCATAATATAATCGCGAAATGTTAAGAATGTAAATGTAAGAAATGTTGGGTATCTTAGTATGGTATGTCAGCTAACAGGACAGCAGGGGAAATCTTACTTGTAAGAAATGTCACCCTTGGCGTGAATATATTGTTTATATTTTATAGATTTTTATTTGCGAGTAGCAATGTAAAATACCCGGCTAATGACTTCAGGCACAGGGTATTCACACATGACTCAAGTAAGCAAATATAGTGCGAGCTATGTGCGATTCATGTTCTCATATTCATATTGAAATACACATATAATGCTTAGCCAACAATAATGGCGAGTGGAATGCGATTAACACTCCCACAGTGATATATTGATTGATATATATTGTAGAGTACATACGTGTAAATATCCTTTGAGACGTGAGCGCAGATCCTTGAGGAAGACCATATTCATAGTGAGTGCCATGCTTATAATATTTAATACATATACACACACACACACACACATTTGGTTTATACCCTACAATCGATTGACTCGCGCCATGGCTAGCCCAATCGAATGGCGACAGTTTTTCTACAGAAATATGCGAATTTCTTTCGGTCTTTGTATTTTTATGTATTCATTTTCCGAAACGCGAAATGCGCAACGCAAAAAACACGGCGACAAACTGCCAAATGTGCGATATTTTATATATTTATATATATATATATATATATATATATATATATATATATATATATATATTTATATATATATATACATAAGTATATAAGACACTTACAAACATACATATAAATATGTATGTATGTGTAGTATTTGCTTATATATGTGAACGAATTGAAATTGGAAAATGTCAAGGCGCTGCCAGGGCGCAAACTGCAATGGAAAACGCTGAGGCAGCCAAGCGATTAGAAAGCTTTTCATTTTTGCGCACAAAAAAATTACGGAAAAACAAATAATTTTCACTGCATGTTTTTTTCCCGAATTTGTTTTGGTATGCAGTGAGAGCAGATACATTCGCACACAAAGACACAGATACAAATACAGCTGCAGATACAGATACGAATACAGCTACAGCTGCGGCTACATATACATATTAATTGCTTGGGTGTTTATCTCATAGATACGTTTGTATCTTTTAGATACACGAGTCTTTCGCTCGCAACTGGAAACATTTGTTGTCGCCGCAATTTCGTTTCGGAAAATGCTTATAGAAACAAAAATATTAAAAATAAAAATCGTTCAAGTTGCTTTTGCACTTCTTGTCATTTACCTGCAAGAGAAAAAGAAGAATACAAGCATTAGTTGAATGTGTCAAAGTCATGCAGCGAGGGTTGCCTCACGCGTATGGAAAATAGTTAATTTTAAGACTAAGTGTACACGAAATGTATGTGTTTCAATTGCCAAGCTTCGATTAGGAATGAATGACAGTCTACTGCTTGTCACAATAATCTTTACCATATAATAAATGAATCATAAAATGAGCAAGGTTATCTAATAGATATTAAACAAAAAAATAATAATAATCAAATCGAAGCAAATACTCTGAATTCATACGAGCAACAACTGATATTAAAACATTATATATTACTCATCTTTAAACTTTTTAGAAACGAAGTAAATATTCAGAAATCAAACATATATTATTGTTCTTTAAACAACATTAAACATACAACTACAAATACGAATGTGATTTTAAATGAAGTAGACGCTTAAAACATATGTAAATAAATAACAAGAGGGCATGACAGTGCCTTATATCCTCTGGTGTGCATTTCTACGTATATATGTTAAATCAGACAGCAACATTTTATCACTCCGTTAAGCGCTCAGTTAATGTAATGTTAACAGCACTTAATAGCAGCTGCATTATGTTAATAAGAGTTGCAAATGTTGGAAAAACATAAACAAGTAATTGGTTCAAAGACCCTCTTAAAAATATGATTAATATTCAGATGCTGCCTACAGATGGCTACTGGACTTTTTCCTGGCAATTAATAACAAGCAATATCTAATTGCTAGCGACCGCTTTGATGTTGCCAGTGCACAGACAGACAATAACAGCAGCAGCAGCGAGTCAAACAAACACATGAAAGTTTTGCGATTTCTAATCGGTCATTTGCACGAATTTGCCCCCCAACACATTTTAAGTTAAGTTATGGCCGCATTATTCATTTCACACTACAGGAACACGGCGAGCACACGCACATGAAACTTAAATCAAAACAAGGTCGTTGTTGCTTTATAAAAATAAGTATCAGCAACAACTACAACCGAGCCGAGGGGCTACCCTTGGCCATTAAGACGACAACGACGAGGCGCAGCCCACGCATCAGCGGCAACTCTATCGCATCAAGTGTTTGTGGGGGATTTTTAAAAGCTATAGCTACACTCAGAAAAAATATCGCACTAAAATGAAAATCGCACTGGCTTTCTGAAAATAAGTTCTAAACAAAGAGAGATAAACCCTTAAAACTAAAGATACTATTTTTCAATATTGCTCAAATATTTTCTACTATTTTTTGGATATATTTATTCATATTTTTTTAGTTTATATTATGTTCAAAGTAACTAAACATACGAGCTACATGTTTTTTTGCTTCAAATGGGCCTTAATAGATTAATAAATATATTTTAAGAGAAGAAATGCAAATACTTTGTTAAAATATAAAATCTAACCTAAAACTCAGAATTTGATGTCTCTTTGTCTGACTAAGATCACAAGTAGAAGGTTTTATGAAATTAAATGACATGAATTTATAAATAAACCAATGTTTAATAATAATATAAGTAACAAAAAAGCAAATTTTATCCATTTTATTTACTTTATGCTACAAAAACAACCTCTAAAAATTAGACATCCTTTTTTATAAAATTTATCTAAATCTACCCAGGAAAGAAAAGAAAAACGCCTGGTTTTTAGAAAAACCTTCCGTTTTAGAAATATACTTTCTGAGCAATAACTTGAGCTACCTTGGCTCCAAAAGTATGAAAACTTTCAAAACATCAGTGGAATATTTTTCTGAGTGTATAGACTATAGCTAAAGCTACGTGCAGCTAAATCCAAATGTAGCGATTTGTTTTTCACACTTTACACACACACAAATCGAATATCTATCTGATGTTTGTGTAGAAAACAAGAAAAAACAAATAAAAAAATGTTACTTAAAACAAAAAGCAGAGCAACTGACCATTTATGAACAGCAAAAACAACAATAAACTGTTCAGTTTTTTGGTCAGCGCTAACAAAAAAATACGCCTAAACAAACACTTTGTTGATTTCTGTGCAATTTGTTTTCACAACATAGTATATATATATATATACAACTTTTTGTTTGTGGCAGTTAAGGTAACGTCAGGTGAAACATTGAAGCCATTTAAGTATTTATATTTATATATTTAAGTAAAATCATTATATAAGAAATGCAAAAAAATTCGATACGATATTTGTTAATCGCAAATCACCAAAGGATAATTCTTTAAGTAATAAAGTTAATTAGGTAATAAAACTAAAAATAACTATATATATATATATATATATATATACATTTCTTTTCCACTCCTGCCCACCAAAAATTCAGCCTGTTGCAAAGTGTATTCCAAATTCGGCAACAGGTAATCAAACATAAAGGAAAGTGTTAAAATCTTGTTTTATATTTCATTATGATGTTAACCAAATGTGAATTTTGCATTACAAAAGCTGAGCATCCAACTCAATAGACCGAGAATGAGTTTTTCATGCGTTTATAATCAATTTACGATTATGCGATTCTACTGACTATGGGCAAAGACTAGTATGGGGTGTTATTATTGCTGCTGCTGCTGTTATTGTTGCTGTTGCTATTCCTTGTCAGTTGATGAATTCATTTAATTTTAGTTAGTGACAACTGAGCTGTCATCGACGCATTTGTAATTTGAGTGGAGACTCCCCCATCAAAACAGGTGAGGAGGGGATGGCTGGCGGTCTCCGTCTGGAAAGGTGGCAAAGTGGGTCGGGCAACAGGCCTTGGGCGTGACCTAGTCCGCCACAGTCCCCCAGTCATGTTGCATTAAGGCAAAGCCATAGAAAGGCAACGTGACGCAAGTACAACGAAAAGTTTTTCAGTTTTCTTCGATTCTGTGCAAGTTTTTTTTTAGTTTCTGTCATTTTATATACATATTTTTTTGTTTTTGCTTATTCAGCACATGCAACAAATAAATTTAGGTTAAGCCTCA
This sequence comes from Drosophila planitibia, assembly GCA_035043785.1. Classification (NCBI taxonomy): domain Eukaryota; kingdom Metazoa; phylum Arthropoda; class Insecta; order Diptera; family Drosophilidae; genus Drosophila; species Drosophila planitibia. The sequence continues at coordinate 1,799,366 of JAWNMS010000052.1, forward strand.
CAGCGTAAGTACCTAAAAAATACGTACAAAAAAAAAACGTAAACGTAAGAAAACAAAAATAAATCAAGCCAACGTAGCAAAATTAAAAAAAAAAATGGTGACAAAATTAGAACAGAAACTGAGCTGAGCGAGTGCCTGAAATTGAAAATCGATTTTTTGTTGTTGGTCGTTTGGCTTCGTTGTCTTCTTCTTTCCTATTTTTTTTATTTTATTTTGGTGCCTGGTCTCGAATTTTAATTGATTGTCACTTGATTTTCACTTTTTATAAACGTTCAAAGATGGTAAAGAAATAATAATAAATAAAAACACCAAACAAAACTAAAAGAGAAATGGAATTTCACCCAAGCGGTATTTTTTAGTTTGTAACTGTTTGTTGTTGTTGCTCTTGCTGTACGCTTTTGTCTTAATTATTAAAGAAGAAGAAGATGTAAAATAAATGGCCCAAATCGAGTCGAAGCGTTTAGCAACTTACGTTTCACAAAAAAATAAACAGCAACAAAATATTTGATGATGATATGGTTGTGCGGCTAATCCCAAAGGCTTTCAAGATGTTGGGGCGTTGTTCCACCAACTAAAGGACATTGACACTGTCCACTCACACACGCACACACACGCACCCTTTAAACGTGGCTCACGGCGAGCGCTTATGCTTATGCGTCACCGAGAAAAGAGGCGCGCATTCGGGGAGACACCTCGAAATTTATGCAATTGCTGTCAGACTTTCACGACGCGACTCTACGCAAAAAAAATCCATAACAAACGATTACAGTGCGCTTGAGTGGAGTGCGGACGACGACCGGCTTCAAACGCGTCTAAAACCGAACTGAGCGCCAAGCACACAAACGAAACTCCAAAGCCCGACACAATAGCAGCAGAGGCAGCAGCCCGCCGCAGTAGCTGAGCGAGCTGAGCATGCGCGAGCGCAACGACGTAGTGGGAGCGCGACTCACATACATTCACAACGATAGCATGGCTTGAGAGAGCAACATAACTTGGTGAGAAACAAGAGAATAGCGTGGCTTGCACACACACACAAACACAGGCGAAAGTGGAGCGAGCCCAACTGCAGCAAAGAAAGCAAAGTCAAAGCGCTCCTCTGCATGCTTCAATGAATGAGTGGACGTTGACGTCGACGTCGACGTCTACAATGCTACCAGCATAGCAAAGCTCAGCCGCCTTTGTTAATTGGCCTGCGCGTGCGCCAGCTTCTATGTACTAGTGTTCTTGTTGCTATTATTATTATAACATTTTATTTTTTTTTGGTTTTTCTTTTGCATGGTGCTTCTAAGCTGCGCTTTGGCTGCTGTTGTTGAGTGGCTTTTATTGTGCCAGTTCCTAGAATTGTACAGCTATTTTTGATTAACATTTCTTGGTCGCTGTTAAGCAGCGTCGCTTGTTCTTTTTTCTTATTCTTTTTTTTTGGTTTTGTTTCTGGTGTTTTCTTTGACTCGCTTTTTTGGGTTAAAATTTCTCACTGCAACTTTTTTTTTTTTGGGCGCTATTATGAAACTGTCACACATTTAAGCCAGCATTCAGCATTCAACTACATTTAACTTTTGTTTATTATCACATCCATTTTGAATGAGATAAGCCAAATGGCATTTGCATAAGCACAAAAGCGGCCATAACGGGCTAGAAATGAAAAGCCGAAAAAAGGCTCAGCATGGCGCCGCTTCGATTAGAAGCAATCCGTACGGCAAAGCGTGACTTTCTCTGTCACCTGATGAACCAACAAAAAAATAAAAAAACAAAGACTAACGTAAAATACTCAAAGAAAAACCCCCTCTTCGAAAAAAAAATAAACACACAAAAAGGGGTTGTTAAGCAAGTCTCGAAGCCACATAAATGCCAATGACGAGTGTCTGGCTAATTAGATATGGGATATGGGTGCATCATCAGCCCACATTTAAAATGGCTAAAAGCCCTGACGCATATGCTGACCCCATGGGACATGTCGACCAGTGGTGTTGGCTAAGTACCAAGGCTATTATTCGTATAGACTCAAGTTTAGGTTGTGAAATCTGCATTGCCCCATTGTGGTATCTAATCTATAATTTATTACTGTTATATAACATGACGAGACATTATCTTTGGCCCAAAACAGCTGGATTCATTTCCTGCTTATCTTTTTTGCACGCAAGTAAATATTCAACAATTTATTAACAGAAATACGAACATAACAACATAAGCATTAACATGAATAAGAACAAGAACAGGCTGCAAAATAACCGTTAGAATTTCCGACCTGCTACATTATGATTTTTGCATGACACACAAAAGCTGTTTGCTATTAAACACAGACGGAAAACTTCATAAAGGAAACTAAATTGCAACAAAACGGTACTCTGTGACATTTAACAAGCTTTATTGCGTCTTTTACGAGTCAATAAACGGAAATCGCCAACGAGCCAAACCAAAAACAAAAAAAAAACAGCCAACAACAGCGAAACCGGATGTCGTATGTGCCACACAAGACACAAACGATTGTCCAATGCCAAGTGCAGCAGCAGCAGCAGCTGATAAGCCAAAAAGCCAAAAGCGCAGCAAATATATAAAAATTGTCTTCATTTTTTTTGTTGATTGACTAGGTTTTCAGTTGTTGTTGTTGTTGTTATTGTCTTTTCCAAAAAGATGCGTCATGCAACTAGCCGCCAAGACCCACGCGCCTCTTTTGAGGTTGACAAACTCGATGTCGCCACGCAATAAGCCAAAAAACACATAATAAAAAGGCTTACGAGTACCAGTTCCATCATAATTACACCTAAAAAGGAAAAGTGCAAATACTACATAAAAAACCATAAAAAATTGCATAAATATAAAAAAGAAAAAAATCGCTTTTTGGGAAAACCGCCGCATTGGGCCGGAAAATGAGCGCCTGTCAATTATGCATAAATATAGGTATACAATATACATACATATATATATATATATACATCATGATTGTGGCAACGGGGTAAGAACAATGCGGCGGAACAAGAGTTAAGATCTCTTTCTGCCTGGCGGCGATATGCTGATTTTTTAGCTTGACTTGTTTTTAAGTTTGGGTGTTGGCATCTCTCCCCTCTCTCTCTCTCTCTCTCTGTTCACTCACACACATGCATATCATCTTTGTTATAGTTAATGCAATGTGTGATTGTACTTTTATTTCGGAGTTGCTGTTGTTTGTTGTTTGGGCTCGCTGTCACGTAACGAAAGGGAAACTCTTGTGTCTTCAGTGTTGTGTGTGAATCTGTGGGAAGTCAGCGTCTTGCAGCAACAATGACAAGGCGGCAAATGCAAAGGCAGATGAAAAGGCGCACTGGCAAAAAGGCAACAATGGCTGCTGCTGCAACAGAATATTGTAGCAGAAGTTGCCATCTCCAGCAACCACCCTCCTCTCTTCGTTCCAACTGGCTGCCTCTGCATTTTTAAGACATTTCTCATTGCATAGGGTTGGCAGCACTGATCAAGTTTTAAAGCGCACTAAAGAAGAAAAAGAAGAAGCAACAACAGCAGCACGCCCTGTTAACACCAGCAAAAGCGTTGATTAATTAATTTATAAAAGTTAACGGTATATATGTAGGTATGTATACATATACAATTACAGTTAAGCAGACGCTGCTGCTGTTGCTGCTGATGATGGGAAAGCAAGCAGCTGCAGCAGCTCAGCTCAGCTTGGAATAGTCGCTGCTGCTGCTGCAAAAACTAATTGCATTAAAAGCTGTAAAAGCTTAGCCTAGGCAAAAATAGCACTCAAAACAAAAGCAAAAATCAGAGCAATTCCCACAGAATCAGCTAGATACACACGTAATGTGATTAAGCATAGACACAAAAACAAACACACACAGACAGACAAATAGCTGCTGCTGCTTTTGCTGGCATAGTTGTTGCAATTTAATCAATGTGCAACGGCATTTTGAGAGCAGCGAACAGCGGTCAACAACACTTGCTGCAGTGTTCACAGCAGCAGCAGCAGCAGCAAAACTCTAACAGAGAAATAGAGAGTGCAAGGCAGCGACAGAGGCTGAGGCAGCGGAAGCTGATGCTGTTGCTATTAGTCCACTGGAGCTGCTGCTGTTACTATGCTGCTGCTGCTTATGCTCTGCTACTGCTGTTACTCTACTGCTTGCGCTGTTACTCCGCTGTCGCTGTTAAATCTGTTGTTATTGTTGTTGTTTTGCAGGTGACGTTTGGCAAACAATTGCAAGCGCCGCTGCTTGGCACGCTTCTCAACCCGCTGTTCCGCTCTCTCCCTCTCTCTCTCTCTCTCTCTCTCTGCCTGCTCCTTCTGTCACTCTCTGACACTCTCTCATTAACACCCGTCGTATGGTGTCGCTGTTATGCTATTAACATGCTGTTCGTTTGATTGAAAAATGTTTTATGGCGCTGCCCCCTTGGTGCTGCTGTTGTCGTTGTTGTTGTTGCACTTTAATGCAGGCAACAGCAGCAGCAAACGTTATTTGGCCGTTTTGAACTCTCGAGTGAAAGTGAAAATTGCTAAATTATATAGAAATCAATGTTACGCAGCAGCAGCAGCAATGATTTACGAAAAAGGTGGACACCCGACTTGATTAGCCAACAAACAAAACAACAACAAAAAACATACAATCAAAGCAATAACAATCTCGGAAATAGCGGCAACTGCACGTGCGCAACTATTGCAAGTCACAATTAGGAAAATGTTGTTTTCCACTCCCTAACCCTACCTGCAACTGCAACTGGCAGCCATGCACTTGACTTTGTGCCAATAGCATTTTTTTTTGGTGCTTTTGTCGCATTCCAAGTTTAGACAAGTTCTACTTTCGCAACTCGTTTCTGTGGCACCCATATTCAATTTGCAACACCAACTGGCAAACGGGCAACTAACGTTGTCCCAATTTTCGTGACTGCCACATAATTGGGGACACCTGCATGTGCCAAATTCAAAAACTAGTTGCTACACCAGCAGCAACAACAAAAATTGAGAAAGGAAGCGGCAGCAACTAGCTCAACTCTTGTTGTTTCTGTTGCTGGAATGAGAATGCCAATGAGAATGGAATTGGGAATGGATTGGGAATGCCATTTGAAATGGAACGCAATTTTCCAGCTACGCAATTGCAAGTTGCATTGCATTTTCCGGCTCACTTATTTGAATTTGGTGTCACAAATGCGATTCTCAACTACTTTATTACAGCAGCATCGAATTTGTTAGAGATTGGAGCTAAAATTCCAAGCATAAACAAATGCCAATCAAATTACGAAAGAATGGCTATCTTAATTGGAAGAGTTGATCAGCTGACATTTAAAGTTTAGTCCGAGGTTCGAAGTATTATCTTATTTTTTGCATCAATTATATAAATACATATTTTGGATTCACCGACGCCTATCTCGATCCCACAAGTTAAATCTGATCTTTCGATCGATTCTTCCGATAACAATGCTGATGTTTCTGCCTCTCTCCTTTATCTTTTGTGCCTCTCCTTAGCCTCATTCTCTCTCTTCCTCTATTTCATGCCTCTCCCTCTCTGTCTTATGTGTATGCTTCTCTTTCCTATTCTTTCCTGGTCTCTCTTTCTGTCTTTCTCTCTCTCTTATGAATCTCTCAATACCTCTATTTTTCAGAATTCATATGACTCTCTCATACACTTCTATGTTCCAGACCTCTTATGCCTCACTCTGTCAAACTTCTTTCTCTCTCTCTCTCTCTCTCTCTCTCCTACCTTTTTACCTCTACCTACCTCTCTACCCTTTTAATAAAAATGGTATACTTCCGCAGTTTATCTCTATCTTTCATAGCCCTTATGCATCTCTTATTATAACACTGTCTCTGCTGCAGTTTCTCTGTCTCATATGGCTTTCTCTTTCTCTTTGCCTTCTCTCTCTCTCTCTCTTTCTGATATTCTGTCCGTCTCTCTCTCTTTCTCTGATACTCTGTCTCTCATATATAATTTTGATACATGTACTTAATTTTGTGCGAATTTAACTATTGTTTGGCGAAACCGCAACCGATTCAATTTGGAAACGCAGCACTCAAAATACTCGCAACTTGACAGTTGACTTTTGACAGTTGGCTACCTGAACACCCACCTAACCTAACCAACGAGCAGAGCAGAGCTTAGTGTCCATTGTTCAGCGGCTGTTGGTGTTGTTGTCGTTATTGTTATTGTTGCTTAGCGCGGCAAAAGTCAGCGCAGCAATTTGCGCAATTGAACTCATCAATTGCAGCAATTAAATGTGCCCAAGGCAGAAGGCGGCCTGTCGTCTGTCGGTCTGACAATCTGTCTGTCTCTCTCTGCTACTTTGAATTAACCAACAGAAAGCAGCAAAAACACGGCAGCAACGAGATGAATGTGATATAACACCGACCACAACAACAACAGCAACAGGCAATAAACAACAACAACGGCAAAGTTAATTAAATGATTTCAATGTCTGACGACCTCGCGTTACTTTCTTTGGCCCCCAGCCAGCAGCAGTAAACAGAGGAACAATGCCTCAACTGGGAAAACAAAACAGATCTATTGCATTGTAAATGAGTTTCCGTTAAGAGGGGAGAAACATAGCAATTTCAATCACAGACTGCAGTCAGCTGCAGGATGAAGCAGGCTCAAATCCGTAATTTCACTAACAAGATGCTGCTGTGAATGTTGCACACATTTTGATTGCTCAATTTATTATTGATTTACTTATTTCATGTGGACTAAAAACAGCCAACCAAATTACAAAATAAAAAAATAATAAAAATAGTGAGAAATAAAATATAAAAAAAGAAAGAGCGAGACAAGAGTAAGACAGGAAATAAAGAATATTTGCATTTCTCTGATCCTCTGGAATTATATATTATATTATTACAAAAAATCTAAATTTAAACGCCAATGATTGCAAGTAAAAAGTTCTACAACGACGATACGGCAAGACGACTATATATATATATTTTTATATAGTAATATAATATATAATAATATGTGAATAGACTAACGAGTAATCTACAAATACAGTGCAACAAATCATGCATAATTTGTTTGTTTGGCTGGGCTTTAGAGATATATACCCTATAGCCAAACCGTCCTGAGAAGGTAGTGTAGAATTGTGACCTTACTCCACTTTATTATATATTCTCAGTGAAGAGGATGACTTATGGATGACGTATGAATGTTATATAGAAATATCCGTTGATGTTGAGTGTGGTTTCGAATACTTTCTTCAGCTTCACAACAATTCATAATCAATAATAATTTTGCAATTTTATAAACCTACAAATTATCAACTGCAAATCGTAAAAAATCATTTCTCGACGATTTCATCAGATCATGTTTAAGTCACAACAATCTGACTACATGATATCTATTAGTTGGGCACTCGTCACAGGTTTATCATTTGCGCAGCTAAAAATTTCCATACACAAATCGTGATGATTATTATGGTTACTGTCGCTGTTGCCTGTGCTGTAACCAGTTGTTTAGTTGTTTAGCTGTTGTGATACCTTATCAGTGTCCAAAAACAACAAACCAACAACAAACCGACAACAACAAATGAACAGATACAATTGAATTTGATTGAAAGCATTGCAAGTTTTTGCGCGGAAATCAAGAAATCAAGGAAATTAAAGTAAAGTGGAAGAAGAAAAACAAAAACAAAAACATAACTGGCACAAAGAGACGCCGCACTTTAATCAGCGCGCTAGATGCAAGACACATCCACGAGATACACACAGCTGCAACCGTTAGATAAACGAGTGGCAATCATAACAGATACACACAGTAGAAAATTGAGAAGGAAATTATTAGCGAGCTGCAAATGAAACTTTAATTGATATACTCAATGTTTGGTACTTGACCAGGTAAAAAGTTAACAAAACACATTAGGCCACTTGCCACTTGCCGCATGCATTCTTGATAAGACTCTTCTCTGACAGCCCCTGGGCGCTTTTATTTACACTGACGGGCTGTCAGTGGCCAAGACGTAGGCACACATGCAGACAGACTGACAGACAAACAGTTGGACATGTGGACATACAGACAGGTAGACAGTCAGTAGGCAGTCAGGACACGCGACACTTGACGACTCGTTTCAGTTTGTTTGTGTGTTGGTTTTTATTTATTTACTTTTTTTTTTTTGCTTGTCAACATTTCTGTGGCAATGGGTGGTCAAGTATTTGTCCAGGCATTTTCCATTTGCAAATTTCTTAAGCAAATAAACATTGCTGGCTAAGGTTTCAAAGAACCGACGACCAAGTTAGTAGTTGCATTGCAAATAGCCAAGTTTAGAAAATGGCATTTGAATAACATTATATGCAGTTTAATAATTGGGAGTTAAAAGATTTTATTCTGTATAATGTATAATGTTTTTAAATTGGTTAAATTACATGACTTTGATTTATTATTTTGAATTGTATGCTTATTTCACATCGAAAAACTGCAACTGCATTTTTCTTTCGTTTTCTTCATATTATGCATCAATAATAAAAAAAACGCATGCTAAAAATAGCATATCAGCTGGTTTCTCACCGGTGTTATATGGAGGTCTTTTAATACTCCTGCTTTCCATCTTTGATTGCTTGTTGCAAGTGCCTTGAAGGTAAAAGATATAAAAAAGGAATCGTTTCCCGTTTCGCAAATTGAAGTACACAGAATTTAGTTATTTAAGCAACTAATGAAGTGCTGTTCGTATTTTAGCGCTGTTAACAACAGAGTGCATTTCATGTTGAACTGCGCTGCTGAAGCGCTGAAATACTTTTGTAGACAGCGCTGTAAAGTCAAACTATGTTAAACAATTTTCAGAGACTTTGTTGAATAACATTTGTATGTAAAGTAAAGCAAAAAGAATCATATTTGTAATATTTATTTAAATAATATGTGTTTCAAGGGCCTGGGTTCCAAAGAGTCCTTGAATCGATGAAAAATCTTACTGTTGGTTAAAAAGTAATCAACTGCAGCTCCAAGCAGTTTCTCCATTAAATTAAATTCGAACCTTTTCTTGTCTTAAAATCAGCTTTAAAAATTTAATAGTCTATCATTAACGTTTTTGTATTTTTTATTAAGCTGTTTGCATTACGACTAAAAGCTGTAGACTAATTTTAGAAATTGCATTCAATAAACTATTTTTAAAACAACTGCGCAGACAATAACTACAGCAGTTAAGGACCACAAAGTACTACTCAATGGGGCTATTTTATATGGCATTCGCCTTACTCAGAAATGGATAGCCAGCCCGATGATGCCCATTCAAAATGGCCTGACCCTGTTCTGGTGCACCACTAAAATACAAAAAAAAAAAGAATAAATAAATAAATACCTGGAGACGAACCGGTTATCCAGACAAGAAGAGCAGGCAAAACTTGCAACTAGCAACTTGCAGTTGCTTTCAGGTGCATCACGCGGGCCACACAAAATGGCTAAAATGGGGATTTCAAAAACAAAAAAAGGCCAACAGCTACCGCAAATGACAATCTGGTTTTCTTAATTTTTGTTCTCCTTTCAAGTTTCTCAGTCACATTTGTAATTTGCATTCAAAAAATAAACAAAAAAAATACGTTTTGTGACTTATGAATTTTCACCTTGAAAATCACGGCCAATGACATAAGGCTTGCCTCCACCAGCCCCCAACCCCCTTGCCAAAGTGTGCTTGCCTGCCTGTTTAACTGTAAATAAATGACTTGCAGCAGCAGTAGTCAATTTGAAGCAGTGCAATTTTAACGATGCGAACGTGCTGTAAATCCCGTTCAAGCAACCGCCGTTGTTCACTGATAAGCGCATTAGCTCTGATAAGGCAGCCTCTTTAATTGACACCAGTCTAATTACACAAATACACACACTCACACACACTTGCAACTTGCAACTGTGTGTGTGTGTGCTATTAATAAACATGCATACGCAGTGGGGCACGCACTTAAACCAATTGACATTTTATGCACAAGCAACACACACTTTTTATTTTTTAAATTCCTATTTCTGTTTTTATTTTTTTTAAGCATGCGAGAAAAAAATGACCAACAAAAATTCCAATGATGTCATTTGTCGTTTGTTAACGCTTCAAAATAACAATAATAACATTGTACTATTTGCTATGTGTATGTGGATGTAGAACCGCATGTGCAAAAAGTCCAAAAGTAATTGGGCTAATGCAAATCATTCTTAGCGCTTAACAAATAAAAATGTTCATTGGATGTGTTATTGAAAGCAAAATAACAATTTGGGAATTTTTTAGTGTGTTCGCTTTTAAAATTATATATTATTATTGGCATAAGTCTTGCTTGTAAAATAATATCTGATTGAAAAAAGAAAACAAGTAAAAATACTCTAGTCGAGAAAGTCAACTAGGAGACTGGGTTAGATTATTTTAGGTTTGGGCGATTGTTGGCATGAGCGGGAAGTCCCTCCGTCCCGACAGGGACAGAACCCAGAAATGTTTGTCTTTTCATAGTGTTGGTTGGATCGACTAGGGGATACCCACAACGTAAATGTTGAATATATTGCATTGATTAAAACATGGCTCTCTTGTCCCTCGCATAAGTCTCGGATAGTTGCAGAATATTTGTATTTACGTATTTGACCTCGATTCGGTTATCATGCTGCTCTCTGCTCGCACAACCCCACAGAGAAATTACCTGCGTCTGATAAAGGTAGTTTATTCAATATGCTACATATAGAAAATACTTTGAAAAGCTTACGTATTTTTAATGCGATTTTGATTAGATTAAATTAATTTAAAGGTAATCAAATAATGACAAGCTATGTTATGCCTTTAAAATTGATTTATATCGATATTTGTGAAATTGATACAGGTTATCGATAGCTTATGATAAACGAGACCTCACAAACCAAATAGAGTATCTAGAACCGGGACTATTTTGATTCGAGGGTTGATACTAGTCAGGAATGTAGACACTTAATATATATAAATATATATATAATACTGCTGCATATTAAGCACAAGCGTGTTTTCAATGGATTCAGTTGAGAGTGTAATAAGATAAGAAACCGAATTCATAATCTATTTTCGATAATGGCAAATAGCATAAGCCATGGTAAACACTACAGTTTTGTTTAGCATGAAGCATACACCCGATAACACACAGCTAAAATTTAACATTTCAGGTGTCAAAGCGCATAGAAATCTGCTCGGGCTTTTATATATCCGAGAGAATAACTTTTGTTCAACAGCTTGTTTTGGGAGCAGGCAACTACAATTTATTGCTAGTTCGTTGCGCACAGGAAACGGATGGGGGGCGGAGGGAAAATGTAAAGTGAAGTGGCATATTAAGGATATGCCACAAGCTGCTGTGCGTCAGCTGAGCCGGAAATGCCTGGCTTCCGTGCACACACAAGCAACTATGTGTGTGTAGCTGGCAACAGGTGTGTGCCTGGACTAAATGTTAGCTGATAAAAAATATATATGTATATAAAAAAAACATCTACTACTAAATAAAAATACAAAAAACACAAGTGACCATGTAATGCGGCCTATCTGTGGCGTCGACTCACCTGATAATATGAATCCGACATGTTTTAGTTTGTAGTTGTTGTTCTTGTGGCTGTTGTTGTTGTTCTTGGTGCTGTTCTAGTTGTAGTTGTTGTCTCCGTTGAATCACTCGTTGTGTGTTGTTGTTGTTGTTGTTGTTGTTGTTGTTGTTATTGCTGCTGCTCCTCTTTTAGTATATCAGTTTGCTGTTATTGTTTTTGTCGCCAAGAGAGAAACACACACACACATACATACACTCACCTGCATACGGCATACGGCATACGCACGTACACGCACACGCATACACACACACACACTGATACACAAAGAGGGAGAGAGACCGACGAGCAAACGCACTTTGCGCTTCTTTTCTTTTATTCGTTTCGTTAGGTTTAGGTTTCGTGGGGTTTTTTGGTTTGTTTACTTTTGCTCCAATAATTTATATATGTTGTTCACACTTTAACACCTGACTCCAAAATAACTGTGCTTTTATAGCGAGCGCTCTCTTTCTGCTATATTTGCTATCGATATTGAATAGAATAGTTGTTATTATTGTTGTTGTTATGGTAACACTGGAAATGTGACGACAATGCAAAGCAAACATGCAAACAGGTGGCACAGGAGCAAGCGAGAAGAATGCAAGAGCGAGAGAGAGAGAGAGAGAGAGCGATTGAAATAACGCTTAACAATTGTTGCGGATAAAATGGAGGACGCGGGGAATTTGCTTTTGTGTTGTTGTTACATGCAAAATTCAATATGCATAAATTGCTGGGAGAAATTCACAATAGAAACACAATCTGTGTGGCGAACTTTCATAGAAATTAGCTTCAATTGAGCATTTTGCGGATTTAATTGAAATTTGTTTTTTTTTTTTTGTTTAGTGATGCTGCTGCTGCTGCTGCTATTATCTCTATCTCTGTCTCTGTCCGTGCTGCTGATATTTTACTGCAAGTCACATAACAAGCAGCAGCGGCATCAATTTATAAATAAGCACCGGCTGTTGATGGACAAACGGGACGGACGATTGCAGTGGACAGCGGAGAACCAATCGTAATCAGCACGAAGCAACAGTAGAAGAAGAGTGGCGGCAAAAAAAAGTTACTCGCGCAGCTAAATGGAAATATGCTATTGCGCCGCCCTTCTCTGTCGCACTCGCTCCACTCCACTCATTCGCACTCGCTCACACACACACACACAGAAAGACAGACCGCAACAGGCACGCAGTTTAATACCGGTTGCATTGTAATGGCGTCTAAATAATGAGGCAGGCACCTTGAAATAATAACACGGCCAAGATTACCTAAACAAAAAATCGCACAACGCACATAAACACTTAAATTTTAAATCGCTTTACTTTTCCATTATTTCAATACTTCTGCTTATAGGTACTACATATGTGTGTGTGTTGTGCGTAAGTGTGTTTGGTTATCTTCCTCATCTTCTTTATCTTATACAAATTTCACTCGTATTCGTACATTTTTAATTGTAATCTCGCTCTCGCTCACTCTCACACACACGCACAGACACACACACACAAGCATACAAATTGCGCTGCTCAGATCAAATTCTTTGCCGTCTGCGTTTGCTGCTGCTGCGTTGTCGACATTTCGCTTCGTTTTCTTTTCTTGTTGTGTATTTTGGAGGAATGTGAAAACAACAAATTGAATATTTAGCTCACGCACACTTTCTATTCAAATCATAACGATTGGAGTTGTCTTTATTATTTTAAATGGTTGCATGCAATAAAATTGTACACTTTGTTGACTTTTTTAAAACGAAAAAATGTGAAATGGTTAAAAACACAAAACGGCGACGACACGACGTTCGAGCATATAACCAGTGTGACCGCACTTTACACAGCGTCAAAATAGCGAATAACCTCTTGCACAAAAATACCAAAATGAAAATACCATGTTCTTAAAGATACGCTGCTGCGCGGTTTCAATATATTTTTAAATGACTTACAACATATAAAATAGTTGAAATAAATCCATTTATTTAATAAGCATTTGTATACGCATATATAAGATGTTTTTTATAAACTGCCCATATGGCATATTTGTGTTATCGATGGGCACGCTAGAGATGGCAAAAATTTGAGATCTTTGAGATCGGCACGAATATTTGCTTCCAGTTCAAAATACAAAAGCATTTTTGTGAGTAGTTTTTATTCGCAAGTTGTGATAATGAAAATTAGACAGCCGGTTTCTTGGGCAGCGAGCCGAAAGCTGATATAACGGTGCCCTTGGTGCCCGTCACCGTGGTGGTCAACGCAGGCAGGGTTGCTTTTGGCGCCGGCTGGTCCCACTTGGATTTGCTGCAAATGCAAAACAGAAGCCCAAATTAGAGATGGGAAAACAATTAAATTGATTTAATTTGTATTGATTTATTTACCGCTTTTTGGCCTCCTCCTCCACTTTGCGGGCCAGGGCCGTTGCCTGCTCCACCTTGTCCATGTCCTTGCGATCCTTCTGCCGCTTGACCATCTCCGTTTTCTGCACCGCCGACAATGCCTCATAGAAGCTCTCCTCGCCCCACTGCAGCGGATCATAAATCTCTGGCGGATAGTTTGTGCCGAACTCGTTGATGTCGCAGAAACTAATGAGCTTCTCGTAGATGCTGGGATTGCGGAACTCCTTGCGATCCTGAATGACACGATTCATGTCCATATTCGTCTGCCGCATTTTCGTGTACATTTTCGTGATCTTTGCCACCAATTCTGGCGGCGGATTCCCCTTCGGCTCTGGCGGCAATTGAAATTTGTATTTGGCATATTTGGGATCCTTCTCGTAACTCTCCGCCGAACGCTCCTCGGCGTTGTAGGTGTTGGAATCCTCATCATCAATGCGTTCCACGCGAGCCTCGGCGCCACCTTCGCCTCCCTTGGCGCGACTCTTCTCCTCGTGCTGCGCCTCCGCCTCCGAGTTGGCAGTGTCGCTAGACGAGGACGACTCCCCCTCCTCCTCCTCGCTGGACTCGTGCGCACGATCCTCCTCCTCGTCGGAGATTAAGGTGTCATCCTGGTAGCTCACCAGACGCCTCAATTTCTTGGCCCGCTTCTTTTTCTTCGATTTCTTAGCGGGCTCCGCATCCGGCTTAGCGGGCGTCAAAGGCGTCGGAGTTACCTGCTTTGGTATAATTACCTATTGTCATGTTTAAGTTAATAATTATTAATTTCAGCAATTAAAATCAATTTCTAAATTTCTCACCTGAGACGCTGTTGAGTTTTGTGAATCTGGACTGGAGTCGCCCTCGTTTTCCGAGTCCGTGTACTGTGCCGTCAAGCTGGCCAGGGCAGAGTGGCTCATTGCAGTTGCTATTTGTTACCCGTACTTAAATAAATGGCAAATTGGTTCAAATATTGCAATTTTTGTGTTTATTTTACGCAGTTTTTGTTTCTGTTTTCTTTTCAGCTTAGCCATTCACTACGAAGCGTGCACTTTTTATACGTTTCATATTTTGCGCTAAGTTGGCAGAGCTACGTGTATCAGCTGTTGCAAAGTTTACACGAGAGGCACATCACAAACTAATCTAAATCGCAATATCTTTATAGCTATTTATGTACATATGTAACACATATAGACCACCCGACAGTTGCTTACTATAGATAATCACAAATACAGTAGCGCACTCTTTTGTCATCTGTTTTAGATAAAGCTACACATAAAAAGAAATCATGTTAACAGTTCTCGTGACATAAATCGTCGATTAAGCGACGTATAAACGTGAGAATGTCTTGATTGTTTTGTTGACGTCGCCAATTTGGGAAGTAAAAATGAGCGCCGTCCAAGAGGATCAGGATCGCATACAGAAGCGTGTCAGTAAAATATTGGAGACACGCCTCGAAACGGACAAGGACACATTGGATGCCCTGAATGGCCTGTCCAGCTTCTTCACAGAGAATACGCTGCAGAATCGCCGCAATTTGCGGAGTCAAATCGAGCAACGATCCGTTGGCATCAACGAGAACTTTTTGAAGGCATTTCGGGAGGTGAAGTTAACGCTGGATGCTGTCTGTACGGATCTGGACACGATGGCCACATCGGTGCAAACGATGAAAACCGATCTGGAGACATCGAAAGCGCTGACCAAAGATCTCATCGAGCAGACAAACAAAATGCAGGAGGAGCGGGAACGCTTGGAGATACATCAGCAGATTGCGCAAGCATTTCTAACACGCTTTCAGCTCAGCGTGCCGGAGCATCAGTTGCTGTATGGCAGCGCCAAGGATGCGCCCATTGTGCCGGAGTTCTTCAAGGTATTGGATCGGGTGCAGTCGATTCATTCCGATTGCCGGCTGCTGATGCAGTGCGGCTATCAGACGGCCGCCCTGGACATCATGGAGGAGATGACGCTGCATCAGGAGGGCGCACTGGAGCGTCTCTATCGCTGGACCCAGAACCACTGCCGCAATCTGGAGAACAATGAGATTGGCCCCCTAATCGTGGAGGCCATGAGTCGATTGCAGGACAGACCGGTGCTCTTCAAGTATGTCATCGATGAGTATGCGATTGCACGCCGTGCTGTGCTCGTGCGCCAGTTCATTGAGGCCCTGACCGAAGGTGGTCCCGGCGGGAATCCCAAGCCTATTGAGCTGCACGCCCACGATCCCAAGCGTTACATTGGCGACATGTTCGCCTGGCTGCATCAGAGCATACCCAACGAGAAGGAGAATCTGACGCTGCTCTTCAAGAAGTGCGATAAGCATGGTGAGTAAATGCTATCAGAGATTTCTAGTCTATTGTTATCCCTTATCCCCTTCTCAGATATATCGGAGCAAATGCAGAAGGCGCTCAGCTATATAGCCGATGGCGTCTGTCATCCGCTCAAGGTGCGCGTGGAGACGATACTGAGCTCGGAACCGGATACCATTGTATTGTTTACCATTTCGAATCTGTTGCGCTTCTATCAGCAGATCATGAAGCAGGTGGTGCAAGGCGGCAGCCTCGAGCAGTGCCTCGTCGAGCTGCAGCAGAGCAGTGAGCAGATCTATCTAAATGCCTTGGCCAGCCAGGTGCGCAGCGTCCTCCAGCGACCAGCGGGAAGCAGTCTGGCGCTGGAGCCGCCACAACGTGATTTGGTGCCGCCGCCGAGTGTGGCACGACTCCTCAACATCCTTAAGGAGATCCTGTCGGTGGCAACGATGGTGGATGGTCGCCAGGCGGACATTACGAAGATTGTGACGTGCGTGATTGATCCGCTGCTGCAGTCGGTGCAGGAAAGCGCCGCCCACCTGCCCACAGTGGATATGGCTGTGTATTTGCTCAATTGTCTGTATCACATGCAGAGCACGCTGGCTGTCTTTGAGTACATGGATGAGCGGGTGGAGCGCTTGCAGGCCCAGTCGGATGCGCAGCTGGACACGCTCACCTCCGAGCAGGCATCCTCGCTGGTGGCCAATCTGAATCTGGGACCGATCTACACCATATTGCAGAGCAATCAGACCAAAATTGAGACGAATCTGTTGAAGATATTCATGTCGAAAATGGATGCGTTTCTACAGCTGCCCGATGTGCTGCTCTTGCCGCAGGTCCAGCTGATCATGTCCAGCTCGCATCGCAGCACAGTTCAGCGGCGCTCCTTCAATGTCATCGTGGCCATCTACAAGCAGATCTATGAGCGTGTCCATGATCCCGCAAATGGTTTCGAGCAGCCCGAGGCGCTGCTCCACAAGACGCCCGATCAGGTTGCTCGCATCTTGGCCAACTAATTGGAGGCTGGACATCCATCAGCTTATTATACGTATTCCAATATATCTATATATATATCTTCTATATATGCAATATAAATTTATCTGTTTAATTTATTGTCGTGTCGATTTCTTCTCTTCTCTCTCTGAAATTAAGTGGACAAGTACAAGTACAGTGGGCATTCAATACAGTCGTCTAATGAAAACCAGATGCTAACTTTTTGCACTAAAAACAAATTAATTTAAGTTTTTTTTAAATGCTGCTTATTTCCTTATCTTAGTCTGCTTATCTAAAATTGTTTGAGTCTAATATAAACAATTCTTGCACTTAAGTGTAGTGTTTGGTAATCTTTACTTGAATAGAGTACTATTTGTAATTAATAAAAAAAGAATGTCTTAAGTTAAGCATACTCTGAATGCTTACTTAAAAGAGTTCTCTAGAATTTGCGCAAAATGTTTTTGCTTTGAATACACATTTTGCATGATCGGAAGAGATTTCCGATTTACACAAACGGAAAAGCTTTCCATTTTTGAGAAAAATTACGCTAAAGGATTTAAAGGTAAATTGCAATTTTCATCTGAAAATATAGAAGAGTTATATATATATATAGTAATACAATTTGGATTTACTTTTTATTTTATAGTATTTCTATAGAGTCAAAGATGAAGCATCTTCAGACCACTTCTTCGGCTCCTAGTAAACCCCTTTCTAGCCGAAATTTATGAACGAAACTATTCTGATCCTGTCGAAGTAGAATCCGAATACGAGCCTAAATGAGTAGGCTTTCATGCGCAACCCAATCTAATCTAACCTATCCTATCCTAAACTACCCTGTATATATTTAATACCATGTTCCGAAAACTATCCACTGTTCGCATTAGCAAGCATTTGAGCTGTGGCATTAGCTATATTTGACTGGGAAATCAAGCAGCACAAGTACAGTGGGCACTCAATGCAGTGCTCATATTTGTTATAAATTTGCCATACTCAAACCGAGTACAGTACATATTCATTGTAGCTTGACTCTATTTAATTAATTAATATCGATTGAGTCTTGTATAACCAATTCTTGGACTCAAGTTATACAATATATTCTATTTGAGTAGTTGCTACTATATACAATTTGAATTGTCTGAAATTGAGTATGCTTGGATTTAGTGAAATTCTTTTGATTAACATTTAAACATTGCTTGAGTGCAGATCAAGTAAATCTTTTACATTTTATTTTAGTTATTTTCAAAAGATTCCGCAAATAAAATTAACAACAGTTGACGCTAGCAAGAATATACTAATAATACTAATGATTTACTAATACTAATTACAGTTCAGCTTAGCATTTACAACATAGCTCTACTTAAGATACTCGTCTCTTTTTCCAGTGTATTTATGTTTCTCTTTCAGCTGAGTTTCCATTCCCGACTTATTATTCTGTTTGTTTATTTTTCGCGCCCATTCAAAATGCACAATAGCTTTTTAAGTCGCACATACATATATATATATATATATAGTAGCCTGCTTCTTCTTCTATATAGAAGAACGCTTCGTTTGCCTTTTGAGCGGCTCGCCAATTGTGCAAATCGCGCGCTTATCACACAAAGCAAAACGCCAAACCAACCTAAAAATAATTAAATATAAAAGAAAGCCAAAGACAAAGTCAAAAATCGACAAAAATAAAACCTCATCGGTAAAATGACAAAAGTGTGGGCGGTTTTCGTGTTTATCGCGACGATTTAACACCAGCAAAAACAAAAAAACAACAAAAAACCAGCCACAAATAACGCAATCTTTTGAGCGCACTTCATTAGTCAAAGAATTTGTCGTCGTCGTTTATCGGGACGGCCGAAAGTAATTGGTAATTAGAAATGTTGTGGCCAAAACGCTGGCAGTGCGCCCTCGACTGGCCAAAGTCCTAGACGGTCCTCTCTATCTCTCCCCTCCCGTCTCGCGTCTTGCGTCTCGAGAGGCACAAAGAATTCTACCGGCCAAAGTCTTCTTATCGCGCTACGTGCGGAAGCTGTGAGTTCAGATACAAAGCATAATATATACAAATAAACAAATCATTTAAATGCTATTTCTATGTATTTATGTGTCTATAAGCTTAGTGTGAAAATTAATATTAAGTATACAATATGCTTGAGTGTGTGTGTGTGAATGCTGCTGCTGCTTCTTTAGGTAATTGTGACTGTGGCACGCTGGAAGAGCTCCAATGTGAGTGCGGCAAAGAAAGCGGGAAATGAGTTATTGGCTGCCAGCTGCTGATCGATGGCCGGTTTGAGGGTCTGCGAATACGGCGACTCCAACAGGGCCAAACAGTTGGACTCATTCACACTGATCGATAGATAGTCATCGGGACTCTCCGCATACATGCTGGAAATCCTGTTTATTTATAGACACGCAATGCGCAATTAGTTTGGTGACTCACACAAAAAACAATTAAATATACCCGAAATATATAACGAATATATATATATATATAGATAAAGTGCTCGCTTCGATATTAAAGTTTGCAGAAATGTGCAGTGAACAGCAATTTAAAACATTATATACAAAACCATTATAGAAATTATCATTCAATCTACGAATTGTACGGTTTAATAGAATTTTTATATATTTAAAGTGCTTGAAATAATTTCTGAAACTGTTCCAAATTCTTAACTGTTTGTCGATATATAAAGTGCTAGCTTGCATATTACAGTTTCCAATAATAGGAACAATAATAATTTTAAACACAATTCGAAAAACTTTGGATGCCTTCAAAGCTATCTTTAAAAATCTTCATTCAATCAACAAATTGCAAACTGCTTGAAATGAAAAACTTTGAGACTGAACTGAATTAAAATTAAACTTTACGAATCATTAACTTTAAAATTAAAATTTCCAGCAGTTAATATATGAAATTTAAAATATGTGTAAAATTGAATTTCTAGCAATTATTATTCAGAACAGGTTTCGGGAAAGGAAACTGACTTAAATGAAGTCTTTAGCAAATAATAAACTTAAAATAAGAAGCAAGCTTAAAATGCCGACTAGTAAAATAGAACTTCCTGCAATGAATATTCAAAATTTGGGCAAAAGTTTTCAGAAATGGGAATTGTCTTAAATGAGATCTTTGGCAAACCTTCAATTTCAATTAATATTTGTAATCTTTAAATGCTGTCTAGTTAAATGCAATTTCCAATTAATATCCACAAGCGATTACATAAGTTATATATATATATATATATATATATACATACACCGTTTAAAATACGCACCGATAATGACTGTTGGGGCCGACACGATCGATTCTATAGCCGAGCAGCATATAGCAGACATCGCGGAACTCCTTGCTGGCCGCCTTGAAGCACTCCTTCATCTTCTTCATTTTGCCATTGGCCGATTCCAGTTCGGCGCGCAGCTGATTGAACTCCTTGAAGTTCATGGTCATGCCACCGCCGGCGCCACCCGAGCTGCATGTCTCATTGAAACGTGACTGCGTCTGCTCGTTGCTCTCCTCCTCCAGTTTCCGGTTGCGCCGCTTCAACCGCTCAATCTGTAAAACGATCGCAACCAATTTGAAAATCTTCTCTCCTGTGTAAGGGAGTCATTCACTTTGCTCACCTCTGCTTGGAGTTTCTCGACAATGTTCTTGGTGGCCTCGTATGCATCGGCCGCTGGATTCTCAGTGAGATGCAGCACCTTGTAGTTGCCCATGTTGAAGTCGCCGCGCAGACAACGATGCTCCAGCTCCAATTCGAGCTCATCCTTGCGCCGTCGCAAACGCTCGTTCTCCATTCGCAGCGTGTCCAGCTCCTTTTTAACGCTCTCGTAGCCAAACTCAGTGGGCGTCGGATCGCTGAGCGACTCATGCTGACGCATCGCTTGCATCTCACGCTCCAGAGTGGAGCACATCTCCTTGTAGCCGGTTAGGGTGCGCTCGAGCACCTCAACACGATAGCGTATCTGCATATCGTTTGTCATGTCCGCCGTGTGCGTTGCATTTGTCGAATTCGTCAGATCCTTGTCAAAGTTCTCCAGCAGCTGTTTGTAGAAATCACGCTCCTTGCACACAATCATCAGCTTGCGCTGCAAACGCTCCCGCAGACTCTTGTGGCGCTTCAGCACGATGTTCATGTCATCAAAGTTCTTCAGATAAACGGCACACTTTTGCTCCAGCTCGCGCAGCTTCGACTGCAGCTGTTTGGCCTCCGATTCTGAGTGGCCTTTTTCGGCGGCGCGTATTATGTCCGCCTGGAGCAGTTGCTCGATGCGTGTGCGCAGCGCCATTGGACTGACCAGCATATTGGCCAGGCAATGATCCTGCGCGACTTTCACCCACTCCTTGAGCTCTTGTTCCACATGCGTCAGCTTCACCTGCAACGCCGCCGCCTCGGCGCGTGCGCCCTCCTCTCGATCCAGCCGCGTCTTGTAGTCGTGCACCTGCTCCTCGAGCAGCAGTTTCTCCCCAATCAGCGTGTTTAGGTGCTTGTTGTGCGCACGCAGGCGAGCCACCTCCGCTTGCAGTTCGGGCACGCTGAGCAGGCGAGCCTGCGACGTTTTGGTTACCTCCTTCCAGTCGGCATAGGATTCGATTTCATATTCCAGCTCCTTGATGCGGGCATTTGCAGTGCTGAGACTCTGCTCCTGCAACTGATAGTCCGCGTGGAGTTGTTCGTATTTGGTGGCACTCGCCTTGTACTCATCGTGACGCACGCGAATGCGATCCAGTTCGGTTTGGGTGGCCTGCAATTGGAGCTCGGCACGTTCGCTGATCCGCTTGTATTCGCCCAGCTCGTTGCTGATGCAATGCTGCACTTGGCGTGCATCCTCCTCGCGCTGCAGTTTCTCCTGCTCCGCCCGGCTCAGCGCCGTCTCGTATTTGGTGCGCTGTTGGGCGAGCTCAGCACAGGCAGCATTCGCCTCCTGCCGGGCGGTATGTTCCCGCTTGTGCAGCACCTTTAGCTGCTGCTCCATCTCCAGCAGACGGGCACTTGTGTAATCGCATTGCCTTTTTAACGCCTCCGCTTTACTCTCGGCCAGCTCGAGCTGAGCACGTTGCTCCTTGGTCTGGTGACCGAGTTGCTCCTGCAGCTGCGAAATTATCGCATTTGTCTCAATTAATTCGGCGCGCAATTTACGCGTCTGCCAAGGGCCCATCGGATCATTGAACGAGTTGTTCTGCGATGTGCAGCTCAAATTGAAGCTGACGTTGTGCGAACTATTGTCCAGGCTGCTGTCGATGCGTCGCTTCTTGGGCACTATTCGGTATACAATTTTATTGTGTGAGTAATTTTTAGTTTTCGCTTGCAAATTGTGTTTTCTTCTTCTTATTATTATTTGGCTTACCTCTGACGGAGTCTTCGGTGAAGGACATGGAGAGCCGGTCGAAGCTGAGCTTTTTTGGTGCCGAGTGTGTTATGCTATCGTTGAAGCGCTCCATTATATTGTCCAAGCTGCTGCGTATGTCATCCATTATACTTTTTTTTATCAATATTTTCTTTTACGTCTGTAAATATTTCCCTGACAACTTGTAAAGACCGACAATATTAGTGGTGGTAGGTCGACGAATATTCGATAAGCCCTAGCGATGCGTCAATGTAATCGCAACTGCAAACAGTGCTGGAAAGCGAGCGGACTTAGCAGAGTGGCAGCACTGCTGTAACATGTGGCGGCAACTTTAAAAAACCCATTACCATGCTTGATATAAAATTTGATATAGGATTTGGCATACTTGCGAACAGCCATTATAAAAACAGGGCAGCATTAATTTTGGGCAAATCCTTTGCTAAACGCTGCATTTCAATCATTCTAAATAAGCGCACAGCAAAAATTAAGTAATAAAATTTTGCGCTTATGATTTATTTGACTTGGGCGTGTGTGTGTGCCTCTGTTAACCCATGAAAAACGAGCGCATTAAGTTTTATGATATTGTTAGGGCCTGTCATCAACTTTGGTCCAAGGCACACACACTCATTGCTCCTGCTCCTTCTCCCTCCCTCACTCACTCTCTCTCTCCCTCTTACGCACGGACGACAAACAAGTGCCAAAGTTCAAACTCAAACAATAACACTTTCCATAAACAAAAAACCCAACACATACACACACACATACACATGTACATGTGTATGTGTGTGTATGTATGAATTGCCTCAAATCGGCGACAGGCTTCTCTTTTACAGTTACCTGTGCCTACACCAAAAACAAAAACAAAAACCATTTTTCCATATTGAAACTTGCAAAAGAGAAGCAGAGAAAACCCAAATTGACCTGTGGCAACGCAACAGCGAACGAAGTGTAAACAAAGCAAAAGTTGTGGCGCACATTGAATAAATATGTTTGTGTCTTCGTTTTGTTTCCCAACAACTCAGTGCGCAGTTTATGTGGCGTGTATGTGTGTGTGTGGGTGTGTAGTGTGTGCGGTGCGTGGTCTTAACATTTTTGCCCGTTGAGCACTTTATCAGAGCTTAGCACCTGACAATTTGCCATGAAAGATGCGGCCTTTTTTCTCTTTTTTTTCTTCACTCTCTCTCTCTCTCTATCTCTTTTAACATACGCACAGGAAATAAACAGGCGCTCTTTTCTATATATGTGTTTGTGTGTGTATGTGTTTGTAATAAAAGTGCCTTTTATTTTCGACATTTGCTTTGTTTTTTTTTCTTTTTTTTCATTGGCAGCTGTTTGTTACTGCTGCTGCGATCCGTGTCGTGTGTCCACTGTGTGGAGTGTAGTTGAATGTCACCGGTGCAGCTTAGTGCTTGCCACTCGGTGTATTGCCTTTGAGAAGGGCAGCTAATTAAATGAAAGCCGATTAGGTGTCACTCTCTCGCTCTCCCTCTGTGGCAAACTTGTATAAAGTGCGCTTCTTGCTGCCGTCGGCAGTTCGCACTTTTGATTATTTACCATGTTAATATGCAGAAGTGTTCCTCTGTAATCAATTATTGCAATGTTAGTTTTAAGCCGAGCTTACGCTCTGTAAACTAATCATTATGTCAATATTATGTTTGATTATGTCACAAAGCGCTTTCTTGTGCTCATGCTAATTAACATTTCAGTTGAGCAGTAAGCCAAGCTTAACTGCACTGTTATCCATTAAACGTGCTCTGCAATTTACTAGTTGTGCTTAACATTTTCATTAACATTTCACTTTAATCGTTACAAATATATATAAACAGTTTAATTTTCAATTCAACAATTGGAAATTGAGCATAAGAATAAGCCCGCCACGAGTCTACCCGTTTGTCACACTCTATTTGCGTGTGGCAGTTGAGGTTTTTTCCGCATAAATTGCACTTATTAACGCCACATTGCTCGAGTGCCCCCCTTAAAATGCCAGCACGTGCGCGCATACATAGCTACAAATATATGTATGTGTATGTGTATATAGAAACACGCATTGCCATGCAACAGGCGTTCGTGAGTTGAGTTTTTCTTTGAAGGGGTTTGCTGTTCGCTTCGTAGAATTTCCGCTGACTCACAAACGCTGTTGGCCACAAATCTGCATAAAATTTGATGGCAACTTCAAGTTGATGGAATTTTCATGAGCAACGCCGTGAAAAAGTCCTTACACACACACACACAGGCTTCAAGCTGTCTGTTTGGCTGGCAGCCATTTCATTTCTGTTACTATTGCAGTTCGCTTTAGTCGCAGCACTCGCAGCACTTCAACATCATCAACGTCTTCTTCTTCTTCAAGTAGCGGTAAGTGAGCGCAGATTTTTGTGTGAGTTTTTCCACAAGCCTAAAATGAAAATGGAAAATAGTTGCAGATCTGATACGAAGAATTTTTTATTTTTATTATTTATTAAAACTATATAACTTTAAGTTGATTTTAATTTGTGCTTGCTTGATTAATCTTGCTTATTCGTGTCACGCCAAATACACGCAGGTTGACCAGCTCTATTTGGTTGACTGATGATGGTCAACAGCAGCTGACATCATGATTGATTTCCATTCTTATGGCACTGCTGCACTGCATCCATAGATAGTGAATCAGTTATAGCGCCCAGCTTAAGTTCTCGGTATAAAGCTAAACCACACTAATTCACACACACACCCACACACACACATGTGATAGCTCTTTCTGTCTCGCTCGAGGTCATTTCAAATGCACCTGTTAACCATTTGGAAAATTTATGACTTCCTTGTTTGCCGCGAGGCACGGAACGAGTGCCACACAGATCCTCCATTGCCGCACATCCTTGTCCGTTGCCATTGTCTACAGCTTGCGTTGCATTTGGCTTTTGTTTTTGCTCAACACTGGAAAACGATAGCCGACGAGGCACAAAGAGGAAACGGCATTTTAGATGCACGCGTGCCAGAAGTGTTAAGCTGCCAAGTACAAGGACTCTCATACATACATACATACTGTATGTGTGTGTGTGCAAGCAATAAATAAAATCAACAATAGCTAATTGTAAGCACAGCATTTTACACAAGCAAAACAAACACAAACAAGCACACACACACATACACAAAGTCACACGTTGATAAAGCGCATTATGCATTAGACAAGTTTCCGAGTGTCTCTTTGACCTATTGATTACTAGCTGTAAGCACGACTTGTGCATACCCTGTTCTCTGTTTGGCTTGTCAAAGAACAACAGTGTTCCGCTTCCAGGCGTTCCACTTAAGCAGATATATTTACGTTGGCAAGTATATTAAACATATTGCTGATAATTACTTAAAAGCGTATTCTTAAAGCCCTGTTGCTTTTCTGCTGCCAATTATTCTACCCTTTAAGACATCTTTACGGGGCAAAGAATAAAGGAATCTTGCTTTCACTTTTAAGCTAGCAGCAAAGAGGCTGCTGCTAGCCTGAAGAGTGAGCCAGTGTGGTGAGTTTCGTTGTGAGAGAGCAACGCGTGCTGCGCTCTCTCTGGGCACACTTTCAATACACATTACCATTGCCGGCCCCGGCAGGTGCTGCTGCTGCTGTATAAAACTCAGTGCATGCCAACAGGCGCCCAAAAGGTTAGAAACTCACCACCTTAAGAGAGCGTTAAGCACACCTATCGATAGACTGTACATAAAATCATCGTTTGAATCGATACATGGCTGATTGTTTTGGCGGTTGTTTGTAAAGAGGATTTCGTAACTAAATTTAAGCAATATCTTTAAATTAATTATGTTTGATAATAACAGACATGAATAAGATTTAAAAAGTAAAGCATATTTATGAGAAACAAGCATAAGAACCAAATATTTCAAACATTCTTTCAATGTTCGCTTTTAAAAACGATGTCTATCGATTCGTGATTATGGTCGATTTGTTGGGTGTTGAGATAGATGTTGAGTAAGGATTTACTTTGATACTCTGCGCGCTCTTCCATGAATTTGTAATTGAAATGGCCGCGACGCGACGGCGTGCTTGCAGTGCGTAGGCGGTTGTCGTAGACTGACGTCGTGGCCATAGCACGTGCTACGAGTGCGGCGCGTGCAACGGTGCCACCATCCACCACCATCACCTCCACCAGCAGGCAGCAGCAGCAGCAGCAGTAACAACAACAACACAGACAAACGACCGCAGTAGCAGCAGAAGCAGCAGCTGAAACCTGAAGTAACAATAAAAACAACAACAACAAACATAGCAAGAAGAATGATAACTAAAGCGAATGAGAAAAATAAGATGGCACTTAAATAGAGAGAGTATACAGAATATGGAAATGAAACGGCACAATTTTGATTAGCGTTTTTAAATGAAACAATTAACGGAAAGCAGCTTAGGCCAATGTAAAAACTTCAAGACAATTCAAATTTGAGAGAACACTTTTTAAGCCACATATGTGAGAGTATTAAAAATGTGTGTGTGACAATAAAATTAGCTTAAGGAACCAAACAAATTTGCACATTGTTATTTGCACCTGGCTAAAACTAAGCTAATAAATGACTTTTTCACAACGTTGACAATAAGCAACAGCAACAGCGACAATAACTTAATAATACTAAGTGTGAAATCAAAGTTAATCTCATTTATAAATATATATAAATATCTATATATATATATATATATATATAGCAGACATTTTCGGTAAATTGAATTGGAATGTAAAGCCAACAAAGTTGTGGGAAAAAGAAGAGAAAAGCGTAAATGCCATTTACGCAAATAATACTAAACAAAGAATAAAGAATAACAAACGGAGGAAGCAACAACAGCAAACGCTAGCCGAAGAAGCCCACAAAACGCAAACAGGATACTTAAAATATCAAACCAAATACATACACACAACCACACTCACACACACACTCACGCTCACACACGCAGCAGCTAAACAAACGTGTACGTGTGTCAACTAAAAATATATTGTGCGCTTCATACTTTTTGGAGGATGCCCCTTTGCGGAGTTGTTGTTGCTGGGTCTGCTGCTTGGATATTGTGAGCAAGGCCCGAAATAAATATATATATATATATATATATATTATATATATGAATATACAACAACAACCAATAAGGTGTATTTGGAGAAGAAGCGCGACAGGAATAAAGCAAACAGACGTCGTCTCTGTAAGATGCTTCAGAACGCTTCAACTGAACAGAGATTGATGCTGCCAGTCAACAAAACCCAAGAAACAAAAACAACAACAACAACTAACGACAACCGCCAAGCGCCTTTCACATAGCAATTGAGATATGTAAGTAACACAACAAAATTAAAATATATTTAACAACAAGTAAAGGGGGAAAAGGAGACATATTCTGTAGGCAACAACAACAGAGAAATTCACACCAATACTTTTTCTATAGCATACTTATTTTGGGCGTCGCTTAACTACAATTCCGTTTGTACTACTCTTTTGGTATATTTATTTGCAGTCGATTTGATGGCAAGAAAAATGGCTCTCGAGCATGACAAAAATGTGCAGAGCCTACTTTTGGGCTGCCAAAAATAACGTCCCATTCGCATGAGGCAAAAGAAAAATTACTGTTGTCGTTTTGTTATATATAATATTTATATTTTTAGACAGGAAAATGCTTTAAAGACTCCGGCTACAGCTAAAAAAAAATGTCTGTGGTAATTTGTTGTACTTACGCGATTGTTTTTTTTTCTCTTAAAACACGTTTTAAAAGAAAAATGTGAATGCAAATAAATTAAAACAAGTGGTTTGCTCACGTTTATTTTACAACTGCTATTTTTTTTTATATAAATGTATCTTTAAACAGCAAATCCAGTTTATAAATTTGTAATATGGCATACTTTTGTGGGCTGTAATTTTTTACGGAAAGTCATTTGCAATTTACGGGAATGATGGAATTTTAACCATGTTTGTTAAAAAGAGTTGAATAACTCTGAAGAAGAAAAAGGGCCGGAAATGAAAATGGTTTTCGAGCGAAAAAGCCTTATGCATATTTTTACAGCATTTAAGTGTGAAATGATGTGTTGGCGCATTATTTGACTTAGGAGCGGAAGAAATGCTAAGCCTATCAAATACACACACACCTACACAGACACAGACACGGATACAGAGAGGGCCAGAGCAAGACAACACAGAATCTGTAAACCCTGACGTGGAGTTGAATTGGCAAACAAACAGGGCAGATACTCAGACACACACAGACACAAATTCAAATATAAATATAAAAACAAATACACACGCTGCTATGCGCTGTGTGTGTATGTGTTCTTGTGACTTACAAGGAAAAACACTTATACGCCACGTTGAACGTTGAAACGGTCGCAAGTTTTATCAACTTGCGCTGGCTGCTCGGACGCCGCAAACTCAATTTGGCATTTAGGCTGGTATCCAGTGTCAGCGCAGACAGGCAAAAGCACAACAAATACACACACTGACACACACACACGCACACAGCTACACAGCTACATAGTATGCCCAAGACGAAAATCGATTGTGTGATGCTGTAGCAAAAACAAAATAACTGCCATAAAGACTCCCATTGGCCGCTGGTACACTTTTTGTGTATTTCAGCAATCAGGCAACAACAACGTATTTATAAGCCGATTTCTGCATTTTTCTCGCACACACACACAACCCTTTCAATTGTGCATACAGAAATATGCACAGACCTTATCAGGGCAAACCACACATTTAAGTCCGGCCTTTTCATGAAATTTGCATAGTTTAAACAACTAATTGCAGTGAAATTATGTTTGTATTTATTTCTCTTTTTTCGTTGTCTTGCTTCTTTTCTAATGCAAAATCAATTAAGTGTGTCTGCTTTGCGCCAGACACAAATTCCCAGAATCTCAAGTACAAAGTGCATGAACTTTTTATTGAATCGGGGCATATTTGATTTCAATGAACCCTTTTTATAAACATACACTTTTTGGGTGTGAAACATATTAAATATGCTTTAGCATGGCTGCTTTTCACAGCAGTTTAATAACACGCTTTGCGAGGGAATTATGTTAAAAGTATTTAAAGCAAACTAAATGAACTATTAAGTGACTTTAGTTGAAATTCAATCAAATTTAAGCTGATTTAATATACACATTAGTTAGCAGCGCATTTTAACAGCAGGCTGTTGATTGCTTTAATTGAAAGAAGCACAGTTTTGATTTTTGTTTGATGCAAATGAATATTGTACGCAGCTCATTAGTAACTAGGGTAGAGTGTTGCTTGGCAATCTTGGATTTAATTCAGTTTGCAAATGCTTTTAATACGATTTTAATGAATTTCCAACCAAGGGCAACAGGCAAAACGCCGGTCGCTTTGTGTGCACCACAGCGATAAGTCAGAGCAGAGAACACACGCTAACTAAATGAAAAGAAAGACACATAATGGCTGAACAACAAGACAATTTAATGCCAGTAAGTTGCGCACTGCCATACAAAAAGCAGCAACATTTTCAGTCTACTGCAGCCGCATTAAAATGTGGCTGGCTTTCGGTTCGCAGACTGCATCACAATAAGTAAAAATGTCCTTGACACAACTTGGCCAGCTGAGAGAGCTCATAAGCTCAGACACAATGAAAAAAAATGTATATATCTGTACATATATACATATATATATATATATGTTCATATATAAAGGAGCCTGCATTAAAATGCGATTGGCGATTGTGCAAATTGAAATCTAATTAAAATCTGAGGTGCAATTGAAATGCGCGCCAGCTCAAAATTTATGGTCCAACTTGGCAGCAAATAAATTACGCCGCTGTCTGCGAGCCAGACAGACAGAGAGACAAACGGACGGACAGGACAGGACAGGAATGTTACGAGGACTGCGCACAAGTGGCAAAAGCGTTCAAGTACAAAAATCAATTTCCGTTAAAACAGTAGTTGCTGCAAAGGGAATGGGTGGACTAAAAACACAAACTGAATGAAATTGAAATGTGGCAAAGTGAAATACAAGCGCTTAATGGTTTGCTGCATGTCTGTGCGACTAACTGATAAATGTAACTGGGTAACCAGTCCCGGCTGCCATGCCACCAAACAATAGACTCACTCGAACTCACTAGCTCACTGACTCCCTGACGGACTGTCAAACCGACTGTCAACGGGTCAGCGCACACGCCTCGTGTAAAAGTATCTCTATTGGGATATTCAGGCCATCAACTCGTACACAGTGAAATAAAGCAAAGCCTAGAAAACATATCAAAGTTTACTAAGTACACTTTTTGAACGTAGAAAAGTTGGGTAAACAATTTTAAAAATTTCGTATTTGAGAAATACTTTCTGCATTGTCATATTACCTAAAAACTTTTCACGTCTTTAAAAGTTCATATTTCTTGTAATTAAAGTACCAGAAGAGTTGGAGATATTATTAAAGTCTAGAAAAAATATTAATGTTGACAAAGTAGATTATTTATATACTTTAAATTACACGAAAGATGGAAGTATTAATAAAGTCTACTAAAAATATTGAAATTTACAAAGTCGATATTTTGAAAGTTACAAAATTTAATTAACAATAATAATAATATTTTATTACACATTTCACATTTTTTTAAACACACGAACATTTCACAATCTCTTATAGTTTAAACAAAGAATATTTTTCGAAAGTACAAAAGTTGAGTTACTAATTTCACAAAAACTTTATGGATGATATATTTTTTTAAGAAACTGGCATACTTTTTAAAAGTAATTATATCTTATAAACTTATACATAATAAGGAAATATTATTGAAGTCGACCTTAAAGTTGAACAGGCCAGGTTTTTAATTTCCAAGAAAAAAGCCGTGTTTTATAAAGGCACTTTTTGAAACAAACTAGAACTGTCTATATATGTCTATATATATTTATAGCTATATTTTCTCAGTGTATCTGACGAGCACGCGACTTGCCTAGAGCCACATCTATCAGCACATTTCGACATCCTGTCTTGTTCTCTGCTCCTATCGCTTCACACACACATACACTCGCACACTTGCACACGCGCACACACACACACACACAGTTAGATTCATTGCTCGTTCAGGCATCATAAACCGCTGCCACGTGCGGCACACAAATGAGCCTCGACAATGTCAGAAACAAAGCAGCAGCTTCAACATCAGCATCAGCATCAACATCAACATCAGTTGTGTTCAGTTTGCCCATTCGTCCGTCAATCGGTCATGTAGTCAGTTAGTCATTGCCGCCTTGACTAATGAAATGCCATCGCTGTCATTGTCAACATCTTTTGCCGGTCCTGCTCCTCGCTCTGCTGATCAAAATGTAAACTAAGCACGACAAGAAAACGCTCACGAAATGATGAGAATTAAAATGTTGTTGACTGTTGACAGTAACTACGCATAGCCCCATGTGCCCAGCAAATTGGCTACTAAATCAACAAGCGAAGAATACCTAGCTAAGTTTATAAAAACAAAAATAAACTTGTCGCGTATAAGCTCAGGAAAAAATCAGTCGAAATAAGGAAATCGCCGTAAAATGAAAATCACTCAGAAAATAAGGAAAATGCTTTTCTTAGAAATAATAATAAGTATACGGAAAAAAATGTCTTCTAATTATTAAGCCTTTTTCTATTATTCAAAGTAAATTAAGAAAGAAAAACCCGTGTTTTAAGAAAAACACAACCTTTCTTAGAAATATATTTTCTCAAAACAAGATAGGTTTCGCCAAAAAATAACGTTTTTTTTTAATTCAGTGCAATATTTTTCTGAGTGTAGCGGATTTGTATAGGTTTTCTTCTGCTTGTTTACTCACGTTTTTTGTTTTTGAAAATGAAGGAAATTTAGTGGCCAAATCAATCAAATGAACGAAGTTCAATTTTTATTAACAGTATGTAGCCTATAGTAATATGGCTTCTGTGTATATTTTTCCATTAGATTAAAACGAAAGCTGTGTAACAACAACAACTTAGTTCAAGTTCAGAGTTTTCTACTTGACTTAATTAAAAAACCAAATCAACATATGTGTTACAGATTGGAATAACAGTGCTCGTAATGAGCGATAAATATAACGATACTTATCGATGATTTGTATCAACGATTGTATTTTTATATTTCTCCTCTAAATAGTCCCTTAAGCTTTTCCCTTCCACCTCACTTTTTGGTCATATTGGCCGTATTCAAGGTTATGAACATTTGGGCTTATCAGGCTGATTTGGATTGAACCAAAGCATTGATGTCCTAATCCGCACTAACATTTTGTGGCAATTGTTGATGGCCTGAAACTTGCTCTCTAAACTTGCTACCAAAGGCTCAAGACCATCAACAATCACACATACAACACACCCACACACACACACACATAACTAGAACATGACAATGCAAAAATCCTGGCGGATTTGAACAACGGCCACTATTTACCCCCAAGTAGACAAAGTACAATTCACATGCGGATAAAGTTGGCCAAATATAGGCATCCCATGAAGCCAGTGTTATTAATGTGTGCATGAGAATGTACACTGTAATGAAAAACCATGAATTCTGTGCAAAACTATGTGTCTAACGGGGCTAGAAATAGAATTAGAATAATCTGAAAATCAGTGTAAAATTTAATTGAAATGCGTTATTTTCAAGTTTCAATTATAAATTCAATGCGTAAATTTGCAAGTCTTTCTTAAGTCTATATCGACGATGTTAGCTTACTTTAGACAAAGTATAAAGAGGACTAACTATTAAAAAGCTGACTTCGACAAAAAGATTTTTAGTGGCCTTAAACTACTATCAACAAAAATCTAAAATGAATCCTTCTTGAAGCTTTTAAGAACGACTTCTATATAAATATCTATCCTTAAAAACTTAAAATTTGATATAATGATCCAATACTTCATTAATGCTTCCATAGATTAACTTTTTGCTTGTCACTTAAATAAAACTATGATTTCATGTTCGAATCAATTAGTTTTTACTGGTTTCAAAATCATATACTTGTTTCAATAAAAGTCTGGAATGAATCGCACTTGAAGCTTTTAAGACTTTTGTTTGGCACTTAATTAATATTATGGAATGATGCTCGCATCAATGACTTTTTTCTTTCAATATAAATCTGAAATAAATAAAACTTGAAGCTTGAAAGATCGACTTTGACACAGGAGTAATAAATAATTTACATTTATCTCGTTCGCTTTTTATTTGTTGTATAAGAACCACTTTGAAAACAGTGTAATAAAGAACTTATATTTATCCTAGTTGCTATTTTTTCTGTGTATAAACTGTGTGGCAACTCAGTAACGCCCAATTGCCGCCCATTTGTGCGAACAATTTTCTGCATTTCACTCATGTGCAAATCAAACATGACAGCTGAGTGGCAGGCAAACATTGGCAGTATGGGTAGCAGGAACAGGACCAGGACCACGACTAGAACCAGGACCAGAGTCAGAACCTTAGTCAGAGAGTCGGGGCAGACCATTTAAAGGCATTCAATTTCATAAGCTCACATACACACACACAGACATACATCTCTGTTACCGATTGCAGTCGACGGAAATGAGACAAAATGAAAGTGCGGCCCAAAAATAAAAATAAAAAGTTGTGTATCGTTGGCTTAAACTGGTGACTGGTGGCTGTTATTGATGATGATGATGATGACAATGACGATGATTGTCACTCATTGACACGCCTATTGACTGTAAAATGAAAATGAAAACAAGTTGAATTGCTGCGAATCGCGGATAGTGTATGCGAATTTTCAGATACCCTTTTTTATTATGAGAGTACTATAGTAATTAGCCATGTTGAAAACAACTAATTTGATATTTTGTTTGAAAATTCAATATTCAAAGTAAAACTTGTTGGTTTTCATCAATATTTTTCGTGAGGATATTTACATTCTTTGAATATCATACGCATATTAAAATACCCATTACTCTGATTATTAATACTTGAGTAAATAATCAGTTTAAAAATACAATAAATCAATAACTTATTTTAATAATTTGTTTAAGAATAATTGCTCAAAGTGAATGACTTTTTTATAACTCTTTTTGCTTTTCATTGGACATTTTATTTTGAGATCATTCACATTATTATTATTGCTATTATTATTGATGGACTTCATGCACTGCGACCTGTTTAAATCTATTGAGCTCCATTCTCAAACTATAGCTTTCCATCAATCTTGATTGCACGCATACGAAAATTGTTGGATATTTACATTGATTGAATATTAGTTAATACATGTCTAATGTGACTATAAGATATTATATAAATTTTAGCAATAAGTTGAATACGGGGAAGTTTTCATTTATTCAGTTGTTTGAGAAGAAAAACTCTGAAAACATTTTTTGATTTTATATTTATTTATTGATATTTTTCTTTCCAAGTGCTACAAGCTTAACATTTTATTTAAAGCACTAGTGCCTTAATGTGCCTTAACTAATGAATAATCCGTTTTATAAAAGTAAAATAGATGATATCAATCACTATTAAAAGTTTTCTTTATGGAACTTACACTTTTTAATACTTGTCCAAGTTACGTGGTAATGTACCCAATTACAGCTGTGCTACTTCGAGGGTATAATCAAATCGTCCAACGGATGTAGGCAACATTGAGTTTTGTATACAATAAATGTTAAAGTGGCCAGCTGCTGGTGTCACCCACACCTGTAAAAACCAAATAATACAATAAATGACACACACAATCACACTCTCATACAGACAAGTATAATATTTTTGAAAATTTTTAACAATTTGCCTGAGATTTGAAAGCGAGCCGAGTTCAGCATAGTTAAATTTTCATTGGCGACATTTGTAGCACACGCGCAAAATAAAAATGAGCTGGTAACAGAGGGAGAGCGGCAAAGAGAGATACTTACACAACCACATTTGTATAATACACATACGTATATGTATGTACATTCGAAAAAAAAAAACAGAAAACATTTCTAAAAAATATAAATGCATAATCTTATTAAAAAAATATTAATACTTTCTAAAGTTCAGAAAAGTGTAATCAAATTTGAAGATGTGATTAGATGTGGAATTTTAAAATTTAATTTTTAATAATAACGTAAGTAACAAAAAATCCTGAAAATTAGACATATTTTTCTCAATTTAATACAAATATACTTGCGAGTAAAAAATGGAAGAAATCATGTCTTTTAAAAAGACTAACGCTAACGTTCTAGAAATATACTTTCTGAATAAATGGGCGAGTTACAAAAAAAAAGGCGCCAATAATGGCGATTTTCCTTTTATGCTGAGTGTATGTATAATAGACAATCAGGCTTACAGGTTGGGTGCTTGGGGGCCACACAATCATACAATCACATTATGTCGCACACCAGTGGAATCCTGATTGCACAATTGCTTACAACGGAATCTGAGGCATTGTTGTTGAGTTTACCCGATATTTTGTTTGTTAATTGCATGGGGGTACCCATTGTGGGTGTGCCGGTGTGTGTGTGCGTACGCGTGTGTGTGTGTGTGTATCTTTTGGTTACGTAAAACTCTAGCAGTATTGGTAAATGTAGCTGTATCTATATCTGCAGATGCTCGCAAGCATAATTTGAACTTTTCTAAGTGCAACTTTTTACTGTTGCTGATATCACTCACAGATTAACAGCATTTTAACTTAAACTAAAACTTTGACTCTTCCCTCGTAAGTGTCCAATTATTGTCAGAGCTTGCATTGAAAGCGCAAGTTCTTGAAATTGCTTGCAGCTGTGACCCCACTCGGAAGTCCTTTGATCTGAAAGTCAAAAAATGCAGTATTGGCAAAATATTAACTACACATGACATAAACTCGTACATTTTTCCTGGGAAACTCGCAATTCGATAAATGCTTAACTGAAAGGCTTAAATATAAATTCTTGGTAATGAATACACGTATACACGCTTAAAAGACTAAAGAGTAGTTTCAACTACAGCTTATACAATATTAACTATATTTTCTCTTTCTCTCTCTCTCTCTCTCTCTATCTCTCTCTGACATAACTGACCATCGCACTCTTCGTATTTCTCACTTTACACTTCACACACGCATTTGATTTATCTATGAGCTTTCCAGTTATATGCTCTCGATCTCTCAATCTCTCTTTCGCTTGGACTCTCTCAAATAGTGACTATATCTGTAATATTAAAATATCCCAGAAATTATTATAGTTGTTTCCGCTTGATATTTGAATTTATAATATTTAATGTAATATTATCACATTTACCTGAAACTTAGTAAGTTTAGTTCCAAAGGTAACACAGAAAGTTTATTTCTCCAATGGAATGTTGTGTCCTTCTAACAACTTGGGTTTTTTTTAAACATTTTCATACTCTGATATCGAAGTTATCCCGTTTCACACAGAGTGTAAAAATTGGAGCGGTACGTCTACTAGGTGGCTAAGATATCGATAAAATCAATCATCGCAAATCGATAAAGACACATATCTCCCTCAATGGTAGGGCTACAGTCACCAAATTAGGTTGGTTTCGCAATCAGTTAATTATTCAGTAAATTACAAAAACATTTGTATATGTGCACACAAATGTCTAACATTCGTTTTTTTTACAACTTATATTATTAATTATTAAACATAATTATTTAATGAACTTTAGTATTTCAGTTAGTTCATAAATTAATATAATTTAATTTGCTTAGTGACTTTATAAATACATTTCAAAAGGGATTTATCTAAAAATAAGAACTTGTATTATATATTTGTATTATCTTCATTTTATTAATATTTTATTTTATTAAGAAATATTTTTCTGAAGTAGAAAAAAGGGCGATCTTTTCCCTGAGTGTTAGCTTATGTACTTCTAATCCTGACGACAGCGTCCAATCCCACAATTTTTGATTGCAATTTACCTGTCGCCTGTTTTGTTGCACAAACTAATTAGATGCGCAGACATAATTTATGGGCAAAAAAAATTAGAAAAAAATATAATATATAACTAACAGCGGGTCATAAATTCAAATTTTGCTAGCTCTCCGAGCGAGGTCAGCACTTGAAAAGCAAATACAAAGTGCGTGCAAAATAAGGAGAGAAAAAAATGTTGAGCTTGAAATTTTTCGCATAACTGCACTCACATTGGGACACACTCACAACACTCACACTGGAGACTGCGACTGGCACTCGCACACGTTGTTCAAATTTTTCATGATTCTCTTTTTCGCTTACTCGCTCTTTCTCTCTGTATCTCTCCCTCTCTATTTCTAGTTATATATATTTTTTTTTTTGATTTATTCCTTTCTGTTTGTCTGCCTTGGCCAGCGCCGTGTCCACGTGTACGGCCATGTTGAAAGGGAGGGACGTGCACAGGGGCTGACAGGCAAACAGGCGTAGCTGAGTGTAATGAAATTCCAAGAAACTCGGACCATAAGCATATATGAGAAAAAAATAAAAATAAAACACACATACACATACTTACATAACTTGAATTTGCACGGTGATCCTGCATGCATAAAAGGAGTGAGGTTAGGGCTTTTTTTGTTGTTTTGTTTGAACTGAGCAACCCATATGGCTAACATTATTAGGACACACGTCCGTTGAAGTCGCACCCATGTCAGGCAGTGATTGCTGATGCTATGGCCTTGGCCCAAGGCCTTGTCCAGCTGTCCCGGCAACGGTCCAACTAACTGCCAGCAGGATGCTGCCAAGACAAATTAAGCAATAGCCCAAACCAATTTGACAGGGCATTTTCGTAATTGGCCCAACTCTGGCCGCCTTGCATAACTCACAAACAATAAAAAATAAAAATAAATAATACAAAAAAACTCATATGCTGGCATTTTAATGATGCGGCGTCTACGTAACTCGACGTTGCATTTTGGGTTATCCTCGTCTGTCGTCGTTTATTTGATAATGTTGGATTTGTCAACTGCGCAACTATTAAAAAATCACTTTTTGTTTTTAAAGCAACGCCACTTACCATTTATTTGTGTCTTGGCCTCTAGATTAGTACTGCATTTTATTTATATATATGTATACATATATATATTTATAATATAATATAATATATAATATATATATATTTATATATTATGTAAAATTCCTCCTATTTTATCTTTTTAATAGTAGATTTATGTCCCCCAACTATTAAGTAATATCCATGGGAATTAGAATGCTCACCGGTATCCTAGGCAAATATGTCTTGGAATATATAGAAACAAAGAAATAATAATACTTCAACCAGATCAAAAAAGCTCTGAAAACTTTAAAATTGCCCTTAGATGAAAATCAGCAAAATCGCTAAAAACTCGAACAAGTTTCTTGTTATTAGAAATAATTTATAAACATTCAAATACAATTTCTTAAAATTAGAGAGATTTTTATTGTTTTTCAGAAATATATTTCGTAATAATAGAAAATATTTCAAACAAGTATATGTGGAAATCCTTTTTTTAGCTACTTATTTTCGGAGTATACTAAGTTTGTTTCACTTACTAGTAAGCGTTCTCGTATATAACTGATAATCTGAAGTTTAGTTTCCCATCCATTCTTTAGGTACATATTCGCTTCCTGTCTCTCTTAAGCAAATTAGTATTAAAAATGCATGGGAAATTTCCTATGAATGTGTGTACACTCTCAAAATACACACCCTAATTATATTTGCCTGCCATTTGTATGCTTAATGCCAATTCCAAACTCATATGAACCATAAACTGTTTGCATTTGTTCGTGTGGCCTCAAGAGTTGCTCTCATGTGGCCACAACGAGTTTGTTAAGTGGGGGTTGGGGGTGGAGGTGTGTGAAACTTCAAATTGTATTACAAGTCTCTGCTACTGAAACAGTAGCTATTCCAACAGTCCAAGATAAACAGAGGCTAAATACTTATGTCTCTACTCCTGCCCCCAATTTGAACTTGCAGTTCTACTGGGGTCATCGTCCCATTTCTTTGTGTCTCGCATGTGACAAGTGTCAATTTCTCAAAACTTATCCAATGCAAAACAAATTGCAAATTACAAATCACACAGAGCACACACCATGACACACGCAGACAAAATACAAATTGTTGCCAAGTTGAGATTGAAAAGGCTTAAATTCCAAGGAAACTTGCTGTCTGATTGCTTTAGCAAACAATATTAAGTATACCTCTAACTGTACAGCTGTAAATGATACTGCTGCTGTTGCTTCTTCCTTCTGCTTCGGCTATTGTGGAAAAATATTTGCACAAAGTTAACGCAGTAAATTACATTCGGGATATGGAAATGGCAAACGGAATTTCAAGTTAATCAGCAAGTTATTTGTGTGCTCAACAACGAAATGCGGGCCTTTACTCCAAACTGTTGTCCATAAATATTTGCCAATGATAAAATGCTCTGAATGTTTTTCTGCCAAATAGATGAAATAATGTGCATTAAAAGAAAATAATGAAGTCTATTCCCTTGAAGACAGGCATAAATTTGCATACAAAATAATGTCATAGGCCTTCTCGATAACAATAATAATCAAGGTATCCACTGATAAAAACAATTAATATTAAATCTACAATTTAATCCTGATTTAAAAGTAAATAGTTAGTTCAAGTCAAAGAATAAAGCGAAAAATCGATATCTTAAATAAAACGAATCTTTTTTCTTAATCAAATTAATACACGAAAAACATGTAAAATACAATGAAATTAAGAGATTTTAAATAGAACGCATTTGGAGATTTTTTACCCAATATGGCAGACTTCGCAGCTTTAAATTCAAATGCTCCCCAATCATAAAAGCTTATAATATGTTTGTTAGATATTTGCATTATTCTTATGCTTTAAATCCCTTTTAATACGTACATCCTTCATATAATTGACTTTAAACTATGGTTACTCGCTTCCAAGGACATAACAACAACATTTTTGGTAATTATGCTAACGAATCCATTTGCTGACTTATCGTTTAACAAAGTGCAAAGTGTACAGTCCAATTTTCGACAATTAAAGTTAGAATGCTTTTAAGCAACTCGAAGAATTCAAGCAGCTTAGAAATTTAAACTGAAATTCGTGGAATCTCTACATGAACTAGTACACACACAGAAAGACAGACACATGTATACATGTGCATGATGTTGTTGTGTGCACTTGTCAAAGTTGATTGAATCCTATTAGTGTCAATCTTCGTCCTTGACATGTTATAGAGCAGCCATGCTTGCTTTTTCCTCTTTGCACTCTGCACTTTGCACTTTGCACTCTCGCTGTGACTGAGGGGGGATTAGAGGGAGTGGGCTGCTTTTGTTGTCTGTGTGGGTGTACGCATTGTCCTGGTTTCCTCCCTTCCTCCTGGACAATGCATTTCACTTTCACCTGTTGCACCTGCCTCGCAATGGCATGGGTTGTGTCATGCCTTACATTGGGAATGTGTAGACGTGAAAAACTACGCAATAGCTCAGTGCTTTATCTGGGTCGTCATAGGGGCTTTATTTATTACACAGTTCTTCTGATTTTCTTTGATTCAAGTGCTTCACTTTTGCTTTCACTTCCCTCCAAAGTTAATTAAAGTCGTCGAGTTTAATCCAGCTCAAGCATCAGCTGCTAATGATTTTCTGACTTGTTCTGATGTGTTCTGAACTCCTTAGTATTAAGTATTAGAAAAATTGAATTTTTTTTTAAATTTGTGCTTACACTCAGAAAATCAGAGAAAGAATGAGTG
The DNA here is from genome assembly GCA_035043785.1 of Drosophila planitibia. Classification (NCBI taxonomy): domain Eukaryota; kingdom Metazoa; phylum Arthropoda; class Insecta; order Diptera; family Drosophilidae; genus Drosophila; species Drosophila planitibia. The sequence continues at coordinate 1,840,362 of JAWNMS010000052.1, forward strand.
AATTTTACTAAAAGGAAAATAAAGAACGTAGAAATTTAACTAAGGCACTATTTAAAGTCATAGAGTTTAATACTGGCATGAAGGGAATTGAAAGGAACTTATAAGTATTAAAAATTAGTATGTTTTTTTAATTATTGCTTACATTTAATTTTTATTATACCTTCGATATCAGAGTATATTTGTTTTTTGCAAGGTCCGTCATGCTATCAGTCCGTCTGTTAGAGCGCAGCGTCTTTCGACACCCTTAGAGATAGAGACTTGAAACTTGGAACATATATTGGTCCGTGTCCGCGTCCAAGTGTAAAAATGCGATAACATCTATAATCGCAGATCGATAAAGCCTCATATCGCCCACACTTTTAAAGCTGCCGTCACCAAATTTTAAAGGTATATTGTTAGTAACTTCTAAGATCCGGAAATACAATCACGCCCTCAAACTTCTCAAATGCCTATATCTCCCGCAATTTAAAAGCTACAATTACAAAATTTGGAAGGATGATTACTAGGAACCTCGTCTAATATTATTTTTTCAGCCACACCGATTCTCGTCCCCATAATTCCGAGAAGCCCATATCACTCGTAATTTAAGAGCTACAGTTACCAAACCTGGAAGTAAGCCCCAAGAGCATTTTTTCATCCCGTCCGCAAAATTCACAAAAGCCTAAATCTTCCGCAATTGTAAAGGCAAGGAACCTTCTTAAAATATCCGCATTTCTTGACTACACTCAACCTGTTCTGTGGCACCTGTTATCAGATGATATTACTTATTGGTATCAGAATATTTTGCAGTTGGTTTCGCCCGACTGGAAAGTTCTCTCTTGTTTTTTTTTTACTAAATTGAGTGGTTTAAATGGGTTTCTTTGTGGAAGTTATATTTATCATGAATGTAATTTGATCGCTTCACAAGAAGTACTCAGAAACTCAACTGAGGCAGAAATATGCTTTTGACAGTATGTGCACAAGAGGTAATTACTCCACGGCAATATATATATTTGTAATACATATATATATTTATATATATACTGTAAGATTATCAGGTTTATTGACTCGCGTCTTTTATTTATGTGCAGCCTTCAAGGCCTCCTTCTGCTGCTGCTCAATCATCTTCATTGCGCGTAAGTCATAAATTGTTCAGTTATTTTGCGCTGCCATCTGCCAAACAACAGCAAGACAGCAACAACAGCAGCCACAACACCAACAATAACTTAAAGCGGCTTTAGTCAGCAATGTCAAAGGCAAATGGAGCCATCATAATATTGTGTATTATATGCTGACAGCTTTAAGGCCCAGCTGCTGACACAGTTCTTCCGTAGGCCGCAAATTGTGTGCGGGCGGGTTTTGGCGGGGGCTGGGAAAGTGTCAACAAATGAATATTGGGCAATATGAAAGTGGCTGACAATAAAGCACAGATACTTACCAGCACATACACACACACACACATGCACACACGCACACAGAATATTGCAAAAATGAACTAAAACTATGCGACACCCAGGCCTGACCTACTCGCATATTTAGCAAATTGAGGCAAGCGATGCGCACGTGACAATCTCAGCTCAAATCTCGGTGAAACTTCGGTTCCACTAAAAGCTTGGGGTTTTCCGTGTTTTATTTAACGGGTGCCCTCCACAGACATTAAGTAGAGTTGCTGACTTCAAAATTACAATTTAACTTTTGTTAATATGAGTATAACAGTTTTTGTATAAGCGAATGATTAATGTTAACAATTATTTGCTTTTGATGCGGTTTTCGTGTGTTCATGAAATAGCGATATTATTAATTACTAAATAATTAATATTTGCTATTATTAAATATTAATTAATTAATATTTGCCAATTATAAATTATATCAAACACGTTTTGAAAGTGAGGCCCATGGAAATATATTTTTTTATTCTCAGAAAGAATGACAAACTCCCTGAAGACTAGAAAACTGTTCCGATTTGTGGAAATCATTTTTAAATACGCGGAAATCATTTTCTTAAATTAAGAAAGGCGTTTTGGTATATGTTTCTGAAATATATTTCGGAAAATAGTAAAGAAAATTTGAGCTCTCGCTTTAAAGGTTCAGTGTGAAGTGAATTAAACAAATTTAAAAACAATATGTGCATTAATAATCTATTAACTGTTCGAATATGTGAAGTTTGAAATTATTCATGTTCAATAATCATATAAGTAACAACAAAGCTTTTCTAAGAATTCTGTAGAAACATACGCGAAACTAGTCTTTTTATCTTCTAAATCTTAGAAAAATGTACCTTGGATAATTCCAGGCTCCTTTATTAAGACACAATCTTTCGATTTTTTTTTTGAATTCAGAGTTACGTATATTAAAAGAATTATTACATTTAAGTCATTTCAAACAACGAGAATTGAATAAGCTCAAATATACAAAGTAGTAAAATAAATGTGTTAAAGAATTATTTTGAACAAAATAAAAATTTAATTATTATACATAAATTAGTTGTAATTATTGTATGAATTTAAAAAAATTTCCATTCCAATGTAAAAATGCACATTTCCTTATAATTTTTTCTGGTGCACTTCAGTTTTCAAATCAAAAAGAGAAAGAACATTAAACAAAATGCCATATACCATATAATATAAAGATTTCCTTGCTGGTAACTGTCAATGATTGTGGAAGTTCGACAATCACGACATGTGCACATCTCTTTGACCATGTTCATAGTAATAATACCAATGCCAATATCAAAATATTGGTCTCTCCCAACCACTCCATCCGCTCACCCATCCAGAGGCCAATGTCATTGTCTGTGCGGTGTTTTGTTATGTGCCCGGCTAATGGCATATCCATTAGACACAAAAGGCCAAATTGCGTGGCATGGCAACGTTTCCGTTTGCCGTTCAATGGCATCCTAGCACTCACACACACAGACATACATAAGCTTGGTGTATGTTGTGTGTATGTGTGTGTGTTGAGTAATTTCTGCACTTCTGGCTGGTCGTCACTGCTATTGTCACGCTTCAGGCAAAGTGTGATCCATTGCATAATTGATTTTTATTCATGTGGCCCACAGCGATTTGCATGTGTCTTACTGTGTGTGGGTCATAGTTCAAATTTGTTATGCACAGCATGCGCAGCGCTTGAGTGGTGTGTGCGTGTGATAAGTGTACAAAATGTTGCCAAAAGTTTTTTTATATTTTATTTTTCCAACTTATAACTTTTCTAAGCAAGTTTTTCCCCACATACTTATTTGCAGTTCGATTTCGCTTAATGACGCTGATTAAAACATGAACGCACTCGATATGAATAAGCAATTTCTGAGCGTCTCACAGGATCCGCACTCGAGCGATGCCCTGCGCAATCGAACACGGTAAGTTTAGTTTGAGCCCTTCGACCTCCCCACTGAACTGTAAGTTTATTTGAGTGCCCTGTAGCTCGGAACGTGCCTCTAGTTTGGCTCTGCCACTCAACTCACTGCTAGACTTTTACGACAAGCAACAGGAGCAATGCAAATCGGTTACTTTGCTGCCCCTGCCCAGTTGCAACAGCAGCAGCAGCCCCAGCAGCATTGTGCGTCGTCACTCATCCCACTATTATCCCATGCTCGAGGATAAGCAGAAGCCGACACAGTTGCCCCAACAAGTTGCAACCGAATTGCTGGTAAGTAAACTCGTTCAAACTCTACGTTGACAACCTGTTGAAATCAAAGTCAAGTTGAAAATCCTCTTGAATAATGGTATGTTGTGAAGAGACTTGAATTGCTGTATTCCAGCATGAGTTTTTTTAAATTATAGTTTAAGGCTTCATGATTTATCTGAAACCTTATTGTTTACAATTGATTTCCTTGAGTAGAGCCTTTTAGAATAGTAAAAATGGTTTCTTATGGTTTATGCTAATATATCTAAGCAGCATTATGTATTTAATTTATTTATTAAATCTTTTTTCCTTAAAAATGCTTAAGCTTATAGATAGGTGGTTAACGTAGGTGCACTTTATATGTATATGTGTGTTTACATATTTATTTAGCTATATCTATTTTCAATTTATATATTCTTTGTATAGACCTATAGGCTTTTCATGTTGTCAAGCATTATTTACCTATTTAGTCCACACTCAGAAAATATAGAAAGACTGTTTTTTACATTTTCAGATATTTATTTCTTAAAAATATAATGTAAAACTTCAATGAACATGTATAAAAACAAACACCATAAATTATGAGTCTTAGAAAGACGCAAATAAGGCAAGAAAGGCAAGGGAGTTATCCTTGGCACTAGAAGTTAGACGAATTTATAAAATTAAGAGCGATTTCTTTGTGTTATCGGGAGGTAAAAATGTATACTATTTTGCTGGCTGTGCATAACTGTAAATAACTGTACGCCCCTCTTTGCTGCGACTCCTGCCCGAGCTGACATTGAACAATATTAACCAACATTCTGTGGCTCAAACGCAGGCCGCATCAGCATCAAAAATATTTTGTGTGCCACGCTCGCAAAATCTGCTGGCAAACAGCTTTCAGGCCCCAGCACTCGCAGGTATTTTGGAACTTTATTTCACTCGGTGCCAGAGAGAGATAGACATAAAAAGTCATATACAGAGAGAGAGAGAGAGAGAGAGAGAGAGAGCGAGAGCTATATCAGATTTTGCAGTACAGCTTAACGGCGGCTTTAACAGACTCTTTGCCCGACCGAATTGCCATTTGACTTTCTACTTTTTGCTTTCCATTTTTATGTGGTTTTATACTCTGCTCTTAAGCAATAATAAAGGGTATATATACACATATATATAAAGCGAATATCTAGCTGTTTATTCGCTTGCTCCTATATTAAAGCATTTCTGCATACATGTACAGCATTCGCTAGAAAGTATTTCGTGCTTACAGACTAAGCGAGAGCCATTTTAATTATGGAACAACTTTTGAGTTTTTTAAAGTCTACCTCATATTTATTTACATGTGGACCTTTGTTACTTTACACATATACATATATATATTAGTATTTATTCGGCACAATATCTCGAGAAAATGTTGAAGGTAGATAAATATTAAACTTCTACGAAATCAAGTTAAAAATGACTTCCACAACAGCTTTAGAAAACACTCGCATTCTAGTCAAAAAGTCTGTTTTTCAATAGTTTTCACAGCTCTAATAACAGGGTATGGCGCAGTCGATTTAAATGCGTATTCAACGTGCTTAGCCTTGTGATTTTGATTTGTTTATTTCTTCTTCGTGTGTGTGTGTGTATGTTGTGACAGGTAAACATGGCGGATCAGAAATATTGCAAGTCAGGTGCACTGTCGGCAGCCAAGCATCCGCAGCTGGTGCGTGTGGACACGCCAGTGACGCCACCGCCACCAATACCACGCCGCCTGATGCGGACTAATCGCGCCTGGCAGAACAGTCCAGACATCATGGGTCACGAGGGTGTCGTCTCTGGCAGTGTGTTTGTTTATCCGCAACCGGGCAGTACCACCCTGAGCATGGAGGTCAATCATGGGGGCCAATCGGCGCTGCTTGTTGATTTGGCCGCACGTTCAACATATGCGGATGCCGATGGCATATCGGATGACGACCGCATGAGTTTGGAGAATTCCGTTTTCGATGAGTCACTGACCTCGACGCCCGTCAAGGTCGCCAGCGCCGCTGCCGCCGCCGCCCGCTATGCCATGGCTGGCCAGGTGGCCAAGCGTGCCCAGCGCTCCTCCAACAGCACCGTGGACTCGGCATACTACAGTGGCGGGCATAGCGAACGCTTTGCCAGCAGCAGCTCGACCAGTGTTGATTTTCGCAGTCGCTTCTCCTCGGTGGACACACAATCATCGCTGGACGATAAGCCTCTGCTCGGCAGCTCCATTGATTCCCCGAAGGACAATTGCCGATTGGAGCGTGCGGCCTTGAACGATGTGATGCACAAGCTAAATAACAATCTCTACGCCAGCAGCAACAACAACATCAACATGCAGAACAATAATAACAATAAATTGCCCACGGTGCCGGCACGCAAGTTGCCCACGGTGCCATCGAAGCTGCCGCCGCCAACCAAATGCAACTCGTCCAATTCCAGTGAAAGCAGCAAGGAGCCAAGCAGCAGCAGCAGTGTCTCTGCCTCCGCTTCCACATCGTCGGCTGATAGTGGCTCGAGCACCATTTCCAGTGCCATCATATCATCCAGTTCGACATCGCTGAAACGTCCAGGACCGCCAGAGCCGCCAATGCGCAATCAACTCAGCTCGTTTGAGTGCATGGACAATGTGGCCAAGGTGCATAGCTCAGTGGCAGCTGCACCACTGCCACCACCGTTGACCGTGCGCAATAAGTTGCAACGCAACAAGCCGCCGCCCATTGTCTATCCCAAGTTGCAGCAACGTCAGGATTCGACCCTATCCAGCGATAGTTACTCCATCAGTTCCAGTCCTGGCTACAATTCCAAGCTGATGGAGACACCGCTTCTGGCATCCACGCAAACCACACGCAAGACCCAGCCATCCAGTGTGGTGTTGCAGCAACGGCAGCCATTGATGGACTTGGCACCACAGAGATTTGGCGGCAATCAGGCGATGCCGTTGCGCAGCAAGTTGAACTTTCGCCAGGACTCGAACATATCCAGCGATAGCTTCAGTCAGACCTCCAGTCCCGGCTACAATCCTAAGTTGATGGAGGCCCCTCTGCTGCCCGCATTGTCCGCCAAGCGGCTGTGCAGCGCTCCAGCGCCGATTGTCTGCCGGCAGGGTGTGCTCCCAGAGCCTATCGAGGAACTGGAACCGACGCCGACGCTGTCGCCGATGAACAAGTGCTCAAGTGCCACGCCCAGCAGCCTACAAACAATTGTGCGCTTCCAGAATGGAGCACCACACACCATGTATTTGCAGCATCAGGTAAGCTAATAATCCCATCAAAACTATCTTTCCTTCTTCTGCTACAAAGTTTATAGCCATGTATGAACACATTCCACAGCAATAACTTTGTTAAAACTGAGCCGATTTTCAAATGAGGGCTTTTCGGTTATGGTTTCACCTCTAGCTTAATGATATATTCAAAGTTGACCACGCTTGATTGTCATGTTAAATGTATAGTCTCAAAAAGTGCTTCTAGGGACGGCTAACAATTCCTCAGCTAAACCTTTGTCAAAAGTGATTGAATTTAAAAAAAAACCATGGCTTTCTAATCATGGTTTCACCTCTATATTATTACTACATTTAAAGTTGAAATTCTGTCTATTTATTCATGTTAAAATTATACTGTCCATGTACTTTACACTGTAAAGAATATAAGAAGACCTCAGAGTCCATATATGTACATAAATATATTCGTATATGCCCGTTTATCTTTATCTATGTTTTAACTCAATAAGCCTAAATCTGTGCTTGGAGATCTTGGTGTGTCAAGGCGTATATATCTTCTACGGATTCCGCTGAATTTTGAGTGGTTTTTAATCCCATTATGTGTTTCTCCTCCACACAGAACATCAATCGTCGCAAGAGTTCCAATCCGTACATCACAAATGGCCGCTTGAAGTTTCGACTGTTTCAGATACTGATCAATGCGTTTGCCTTGCTGGCCATTGCTGGCGGATTGGCTGCGTATTTTAATGCCTATCCGACCGTTAAGTATGTGAACAAGACAATTATCAACACCATCCATGTGGAGGATACATCGAGCGATGGCAAGAATCCGTCACCGGGCAACTGTCTGCCCATCATTGTCAAGTTATGCCAGGGACCGCAGATACCCTATAACTATACGACAGTGCCCACCTACATTGGGCACTTTCGGCAGCAGGATGTGCAAGTGGTAAATATCAGAAGACAAGCTGCCATTTAAGTGCATTACAACATTCCCATTCACAGGATCTCGAACCCTTTGAGGCACTGGTCGAAGTACGCTGCTATGAGCTAGTCTCACTCTTCCTTTGCTCGCTCTTTGTGCCCAAGTGCAGTAAAACTGGGTGAGTAATTGATTTTCACTATATAAAGTCAGTCACTTGATTTAATTATTCTCCTTTCACGCCATATAATCGGCCGATTTGCAGCCATTCGATACCGCCCTGTAAAACGCTCTGCACGGAGACGATGCGTCGTTGTGGCTTCTTCTTTGATGTTTTTGGCTTGAGTCTGCCCGAGTATTTGAACTGTAAGCTCTTCCAGGACTCTGCCAGCGCCGAGGACTGTGTGGGTTTGGATGAGGTCCGTGATGTCATGATTTCATCGGCGAATCCCAAATGCGATGGCTTCCAATGCGACACGAATCGCTGCCTCCCCATGGAATATGTCTGCGATGGCCATTTGGATTGCATAGATCACAAGGACGAGCTCAACTGTCCACGCTGCCAAGAGGGCGAGATTTACTGTGGCGACGATCGTTGCTTTAGCAACGAACGAGCCTGTGATGGTGTCATCGATTGCCCCTACGGCCAGGATGAGCGCAATTGTTGTAAGTGTCCATTTTACAGATATTTATTATTATTATATCCTGTTCCCATTGAAAAGTACAAAAATCACATGTAACACACATGGCAAATATGTTCTCGCTCAGCATCAAGTGCCGAGTAAATGCAGCCATTTCCGTCTGGCAATAAGAGCAGCTTCACTGATATTTAAATGTAAATAAATGTAGACTTCCTTTGGTTTATTTATTGTTGAATTTACTTTATTTCTTATCGATATTTCGCACAGTTCAAACAAGTAAGAATGCTGTAATCAAGTGAATTCTAATGCGAGATTTCCTATACTTTTTAAACTTTAACTTGTGTGATTCCTATCTGATCTTGACGCAATTTTTTACAGTTGGTCAATAATATAAGAAGACATGTTATACATTCATTGGAAAGATCTTTCTTTGTTTAATTAACTTTTATTGCTATCAATAATCGATATGCATCGAAATCAAATGAAATAAACTTCATCTACGCATGGAACACTGTAACTCTTATAGCCTCTGAAATTCACGTGCTCTTACAGACGGACAGACTGACAAACTGGCTACATATATATACAAATATATACCATGTATGGTGTTGGAGATGCTTCCTTCTGCCTGTTGCATACTTATGTTCAAAACCATTATACCCATTTTACCTATTTTTAAATGGTTTATGGTATAAAGATATCTGTTTATGTGTCGTGCCACTTGAGCATATCTTGAAGTTAATACGAGTTCGAATATAAAATGTATGATTTCGTATTCCAAATACAACTTCAAATGCATTTTTGGGATATATGCACCGATCCATGTAATTTAAATATATATATATACAAACACGGGCAAACTCGACTAAGATCACTTTCACTAATCCATACATGTCTTTAATAATTTTGTATTGGTTTGCTGCAGTGCGTCTTAGCGAACGCAATGGCGATGTGGGCTCTGGAGTCTTGGAAGTGTATCGCATCAATAAGCAACAATGGATGCCCGCCTGTGTGAAGAATTGGGATCGTGCCGTTTCGCCCAGTGCCGTTTGTTCCATTCTGGGTTACTCGGCGGTGAATGCCACCAGTGTGGTTACTCAGCGCACACATCGTCCACTGCTCGCATCTGTTAATGTCTCCACAGATATTTGGAAGCTATATGCAAAGCGACGATCCACGCTGATGCAGGAGTTCGCCAATTGTAGGCAGTCGGAGGATTATCCCATTGCGGAGCTAACCTGCTCCAATTTCGGTGCGCTCTAAACTTGCGACTTGTGACTTGCCTTAACGCTTAACTCAATCCCATCTTGATTTCTTCAGAGTGCGGCAAGGTGAAGCGTGGCCGGCACAAGCCATCCAGACGCATCATTGGCGGCTCTCAAGCAAATCCCGGCAATTGGCCATTCCTGGCAGCGATCCTAGGTGGACCCGAGAAGATATTCTATTGTGCTGGTGTTCTAATATCCGATCAATGGGTACTCACCGCCTCCCACTGTGTGGGCAAGTAAGTTGCCGCTGAACTATTTTCCCAATCTATTTACTTATATGATACTCTATACAGTCATACAATTATCAATCTGGAGGATTGGACCATACAACTGGGTGTTACCCGTCGCAATTCGTTTACCTATTCGGGTCAGAAGGTCAAAGTCAAGACAGTCATTCCACATGCCCAATATAATACGGCCATTGCGCACGACAATGATATAGCACTCTTTCAGGTAGGACTTCCGTTACGTCTACTTCTTAAAACAAGATATTAGAATCGAGATCTATTTTTTACTTGTAGCTTGCCCAGCGTGTTGCATTCCATGAGCATCTGCTGCCCGTATGTCTGCCACCGCCGAGCATCAAGAGTCTGCGTGCCGAGCAGCTCTGCACTGTCATTGGCTGGGGCAAGCGCGAGAATAAGGATCGTAAGTGATCTCTAAAATTCATCAAGATATCCTAGGCATTATATATAAGTTCAATTTATAGCCAGAACACCGTATGAGTTTATCGTGAATGAGGTGCAGGTGCCGATTATAACACGAAACCAATGTGACCAATGGCTGGAAAACTTGACTATATCGGAGGGCATGGTCTGTGCGGGCTTCGACGATGGCGGCAAGGATGCCTGTCAGGTTGGTGCACCACATATATATGTATGTAGTATAACTGTCCACTACATAAGTATTTGTGATTTTTTGCAGGGTGATTCGGGTGGACCTTTGCTCTGTCCGTATCCGGGCGAGAAGGATCGCTGGTTTGTCGGCGGCATTGTCTCCTGGGGTATTATGTGCGCTCATCCCAAGCTGCCTGGTGTTTATGCCAATGTCATCAAGTATGTGCCTTGGATCCATGAGCAAATCCAAAAACATTCGCGAGCCGCTAACGAGGAACCAGTGCCCAAATACGATCTGCATCCGGGCGGGCCCGATATACTATCGAAAATGTCCGCCGGACCGGTGAGAAAGCGTAAGCCCTATAATTATCATAATGGCAAGCCCAAGGGCATTGACTTCTACGACAGTGAGGAGCGTAAGTAAGCTGCCGGCTATATACCAGGCGCTCCTCCATCCCCTCCCCGTAAATGTAATCCTACATACAGATGTATGTATACCTAGCTTATATAGTGAACAAATGACGAATGATCAAATTTGAATACAGCATATCCTTGAAACGTTTGCACAAAGTACAAAGCAATACTGTTGTTGTACTCAATACACACAAGAAACACACACACAACCATTGATAATAATATACGATATATATAAATATATATTTATGTATATATTTTGCTACTGAACTTGAGATATTGCTGGTTTTGAGCCAGTACAAAACACACACTAAAAAAAAAACAAACAAAATCTGGGCAACATAATCGTATGTCAATTTGCCGAATTTATTTGTCAATTTTTTACAAAGAGATTTCTATGAACCGAAACCACAAAATCAAAACCTAATGTCAATATATATTGCATTAACAATGTGCATACATTCATATATATAGTATTGTATACGTATCAAACAAAAAACACACAAAAAATATATATATACATATATAAAGCCATACATAATCCCTGTGTCTAAGCCCAAAATAAATATTTATCGTGAAACGTGGACAATAAAATGCGAAATTTTTTGTTAGACAAAAAAAAAATACAGAAAAAATCCCGAAAATCACAACACATAGAGAATAAGATAAATGTAACAGAAATTTAAAAGAATCAACACTAAATAGCTTGGTGTCTGTATATGTGACTATAAAGATGAACTTAAGACAAAAATGTATGATTGCCGCCAACAAAAAACAAAAACCAAAAAACTAAATACAAAGTACCGCTAAATAAAATCAGTATTAAACTGAGCACAACTAAAAAACTAAATAGCAAACGTAATTTAAAAGAAAAAGTATTTATAGTTATAAACTATTATGTGTTAAACTGTGTATGCAACTAGAAATTAGAAAAAGAAAACATTTATAGACAATAATAAAAGTCTAAGAAACAAGTGAAAGAAAAACGGAAAAAATTGCTGATCTAAAGCATTTGATGAGTACATATTTCAATATCGCAGAAATTTCACAAATAATGAAAACATAACTGATTTTGCAACTCAAATGAAACGTGCAACTGACAATAAATATGCACAACAAATTTTCCAAAAAAAAAATAAATAAATAAATAAAATAAAATCTAAGTGAAATTGTAGCTGTTATTTAAAAAAAAAAAAAACAATAATGTCTTTTTAAGGCAAACAAATTTAGTTATAGCAAAGTCATGAAAATACTTAACTACAATGCGTGGGTTTCAGCTTTAAATAAAAAAACTTGAACATGGAAAAGTACAGAAAATGTAGCGTAAAATAAAAACGTACATATATGTATTATACATGCATATATTGAGGCTAAATTGATGTACTATTTACAAAATGGAGTCAACCAATGATAATTAAATTGTATACATGCTTTTTAAATGTAACGATAACTAATATTTATAGCTATATACAACTAAAGTTATGTACTTGTTTAGCATGCGCATTAGACTGGACGCCAAACAACTAAATAATAGTAATTAAAATAATAATAGTTACCAGTTCTCAGTTATGTTCGACTAAAATTAAGTCATACATTTATAATATTATGTTTATATATGTTTCGCTTAGGCGCTGATCCAGTATATTCCGCACTTACCTATGCCTATGCCATCTAGTATATACTAGGGCTATCTACTGCTAGAGTGCTACAATTTTTACAACTATTTTGCATAAAAACAAAAACAAAAAAGTGAAGTTAATGAAGAAATTGCGTAACTAAAGACTCAAAATTGGTTGTTTCAGGCTTAACAAAAAAAGAAGAAAACCAAACACTAAAGAAGAATGTGTAAAAATAAAAAAACATCTTTAAATATGATTTACGTTTTCTATCGTTTCTAGCTAAACTTGTTGAAATGCTTTAGATGAGTATTGCGAATATTACGAGTATATATACGTATATTCAAGTAAAATAAATACCTACAAAAAACAAATGATGTGTGTATGTGTATAATCTATAACAATTAGCATTAGCTGGTACATATATACTTTCAGTATATACATGTTTTGTACAATCAGTTTACAAAAACCCAAAAAAAGCAAGTGGATTAATGTATTATTAGTACTATATATTATTATATAAATACGTATACTATATGTATGTGTATACATCTTATTTGTAAGCGACAAATGAAGCGCATATTACACAAGGCACACGACAAAACATTTTATTAGCGAAAGCTTAAGGCAAAGAAAAAAAAAGTAATATATAAAAAAAGAGCATAAAAACGATGTACGTGAAATATACAAGAAATATACATATATCGAAAGAATATACATATACAATATATGGTATATATCAAGTAGCTGTAGCTTTAAGCAGATGTGATGGTGTCTAAATTTATACATGCATATTCAAGTGACAAAATCAAGTGTTTATACATATATGAGTACATAAGTACATAAATACATGGAGTATATATACATATACATGCATATATATACATATGTGTGAAACAGTGGGCTGTTTCTATACATTTCTATAAGTTCATGAACCAGCCGTCGTGCAGAATTACAACTTGGGGGACGCCTAGTTATATTAGACTCAATGGACTGGACAGGACAGGACAGGACAATACAAAATATAATTATGCTTGTGTTAAAAAATGACAAATACTATGTTCAATATATCGTGCGTTACACATATTAACTACATACAAACATATATAAAAGGACAATGACATTTATATATACATATTAACGCATTCTACGTAGCTATTTATGTATGTCTGCATGTTACTCTACTTACAGAGAGCTTTTCATTTCCTGTTGTTGCCTTTGACAAGTTTTCCATTTTCATTGGGTTTTGAGTTGAGTTTTGACACACTTTTTTTTCCCCGATTTCTTTGTGCATTTATAATCATGTTAAGGGTGAGCTATTTTTATACCTATGCTCCAGGCTACTATCAAAAACCAACGCTTAGCTTTATGTATATTTAGTCTAAAACAAATACATATATATAAATAAATATATATATATATATATTGTGTGTATATATATATGTATATATATAGATGTAATAATGCTTAGCATTGGCAAGTGAAATAAGTTATATACATAAAACATACATACAAATGTGAAACTCAAGAAGTATACTCACATTAGCCTACGATTATTGAGATAAAACACAAACACACAGACACACCTGCGTACATATATACTATATAGACAATTGGTCTGAACACTCACACACACACACACACACACACACATATATATAGCAACTGCATGAACCGTAAATACCATATACTAGTTAATAAATTGCTATGCTTAAAAATGAAATGGGCCTAGCCAGATGTTCAATTTCAATGTGCTTGAGAACGTAAATACTAAAAAAGAATAAAATATTAACAAACAAAAGAAGAAGCAAAAAAACCAAAAAGCAAACAGAGACAATATAATAATGTAGCGAAATGTTAAATGTAAATGTAGCAAAAATGCAAAATGATGACAAAAAACTTAAAACTAACAACCAGAAGCTGACTAAAAAACTAGTTGAATTTACATATGATATCAGAATATACATGCATACATATACATATGTATATGGTTAAGGATGATCATGTTGGTGAAACGCACTTGTTAATTATGCACAGAATGAAAAATACGAGAACTTTTTAAAGAATTTACATACATATAGAAATGAAACCTTGACAATAAAATTGAAACTGATTTTTTCTGCTTTTTCGTCAGCTGTTCAGAAATGACATTGAGAATTTATGAAACGTTTTACATTTGAATTTGTTGAATAGAGAATATGCACCGGAAAATATTTGACTTCTTTTTTTGGCAAGAGATGAAAAGGCAAATGCCATACAATAACTAAGAATGTGCATAAACCAATTAAATTACACACATACACAATGAAAAGAAATACACTCTTATAACCAACTAAATGCTATAAGCAAAATGTCATACATATATACATACTATATACTTACATATATAAATGTTGAAAAATAAATGTATAAAACTATAAAAATGCAAACACTGCTGTTATTTGTCTATTTGTCTTTATAAATCGTATAAAAAGAGGGTTTTGCTTTTTTAACAGGTAATTTTGTTTCGCATAGTGTATGTCTCTTAAAACTTTGGACTTAATGAATAAATTCTGTGAAAAATATACATTTGCTCATTTCAGGTAACTCTTTACAACATTGCGCATATCACCGATGACCTGGCGCTGATCGGCTGCACCGACTACAGCTGTGCCGGATACAATCCAGTTGGCGCCCGCCTTGGCACAGCAGTCAATGGTTTTTGGACCGACGCCACCGTCGACTTCGATATCCAGATTTGGGTAGTTGGTACGCAACCACTCAACTTTTGGCATCATGTCGGCCATGAACGATTGACCACCGAAGCCAGGCTCCACTGTCATGACCAGCACAAGATCCGCCAGCTCTACATATTTCTCAATCTCCTTTACCTGAGAAAATTTACAAAACATGTGTTTCCTCGTTATTAGTTTCGTGCATGCAGACCTAACCTCAACTTACACCTGTGCCCGGCTTAATGGCTAGGCCCACTTTCATGCCAGCCTCCTGAATCAGTCGGGTGACCTTGCACACATCCTCGACGGGCTCAATATGAAATGTGTACAGATTGACGCCCGCATCCGACATGGGTGCTATCCATTGCACCGGATTCTGCACCATCATGTGCGTCTCAAAGAACGCTTCCTATGTGTTGATCAAGGGTATTTATTAAATGTACTTATGGTAGTATCACCTTAAGCCGCAAGCTCACCTTGATTTTGCTACGCAAACACTTGACCATGGGATGTCCAAAAGTTAGATTCGGCACAAAGGTGCCGTCCATCACATCCAGATGTAAATAGTCGGCGCCATTGTCCAGCAGCTTTTGTGACTCCTCTGCCAAATTGGCTAGATCGGCATTAAGTATAGACGGACCGATTTTCGCTTGAATCGGCATGTTCCCAGAGTTTTTACAAACACAGCGCGTCGCTTGGCAGTTGGGCAAAGCCGTTGTGTCTAAGTTGGCTAAGGTCAAATTGAGGGGAGCGGCGTCTCGATATTTTGACGTTTTAGAACGTAAACAAGCCAAACGAGGGCGGCACAAATCTGGAAACGTTAACACGCGAATGGCCAAACAATTGTACATTTCAGCTCTGACTTCAATTTGTTCATTTTCGTTTTTCGCTTATAAAAACTTTACATGAGAATGTAGATTAGAGTGCTTAGTTTCTATTAATACAGCTATAGTTCGTCTCTGGCATATTCGCCTGGATATTCCTTGTTCTCGATGGTAACACCCTTGCAGCGCTGCTGTTCAACCAGAAAGTCTTTTGCTTCCCAGGCCTGAGCCCCATCCTTGAAGAGGAATATTGCACGATTATCGTCGACCATATAGCGTTCAGCTTGTATATGATTATTCCACAAACTAGTCTGCCAGAGCTTCGTTATAGAGTCGCCCTCATCGCGAGTCGGATTTCCGCTGACCGACACAAATGTCATCAAAGTGCGACCCTTTTTCGTCACTTTGAGCAGATCTTCAGGATTCTTACTGTTCAAATTAGAAAGATCTATCTTCGGCTGTGGTCGCAAATGTTCAGGCAGCTCATCGGGCTCAAGCGGCTCCTCATCTTCCTGCCAAAGTCAATTTATCATTGTTTATTATTTATTATTAGTTAATTTTTATTTTAACAGACATCCCACTGGTCCAGCAGTCGCTCCAAGTCCGCTTCGCTGTAATCGCGTATATCCTTCTTTGCCCAATCCGGTTTATCCCCGTCCTTGTATTTCTTGGATAGCACAACGGGCACAAGGGCCAACATAAGCAATATTATTGTTTGTTTCATGTTAAATGCAATTTTTTACAGTCTACACGTCAGCGCTTTGGCAGTTTTCTGGCTTGCCGACAAATTGATATTCACAACGCGTACGCAAAAATATGTCATTCGCTGGCAAGCGCGAGCAAAACAAAGAATTCGCTTATAAGTGTGCCCCTATTTTTAAATACCATAATACTATAGTAGATAAGTATTGTACCCAAAAAAAAAAGCGAAAGTAAAACAAACACTACATCCGCTCAGAGCGCTGCCTGAAATTTGTTTGTAATACCAACGAAAACTAAATAGAGAGAAGGTGAGTGAGCATTAGGGATGGAGAGCACTGTTCAGTGAGTGTTGTACTTATTGAGCCACTCTCGTGACATTCTCATGCGAACGGCACACGGCACAGCTGTTGCCAATGAGAATTCAGTTTTTACCGAGAGCTCTTAGGTGGCGCGCGTGTTTTTCTAATTGCGCATTGAAAATGCCATAGTTGGCAAGGCAATTTTTTGCTGTTGTGTTTACTACTATTGTGTGTAATTAAGATAAAGTTTGCATATGCATGACAATTGAATGGTTATGTGAATTAGCTCAAGTGTGAAAGAGTACGGAATAATTCATGGTTGAATACAGTCTTATATCCACACAAACACGTAATACACACAAACACACACCCACATATGGAAACTGCTTGTTTGTGAATTAACAAAATATTTATAAACAAAGTGATCTGCGTGAAATTTTTGTATTGCTATAATGCTTGACGAAACATTTAAAATCATCGTCTGCCTATTCTGTTGGAATGTTTTTAGTTGTTTCCACTGATGGCTGATGGCGATGACATCATCATCATCATCAGCACTGAGGTAAATTCTGTCTCTCAATTCCAATTTCGTTTTGTTCAAATGTTTAGAAAACGGCTAAATTCCTACAACGAGTGTGTTTAATAAAACGACCACCAAAATCCACACACCAGCAAGGTTAATCAGTAATAAACAACGACAAATTAAAAATCAATAAGCAGCCGCCTTTTGGCTGCGAACAGCTGGTATTTTTTGGGACATTTGAGAACGGCACAAGTACAACGCCGGCAAAAGCGAAGACGACGGCGACGACGACGGCTCCAGGATGGTATTCGAAGCCGTGGTGGCCGATGTCCTCAACAAGGTGCTGGGCGATTACATTGAGAATTTGGATCACAAGCAACTGAAAATTGGCATCTGGGGAGGTGAGTTTTCAACCCTAATTCCATTCTATTAGTGTACGTATCAAAATGACACAATTACAAATGGCACGCAATTTGTGCCAATTCCCAGCACGCTTCACATTTTGTTCGTTCGTCTGGCCTTATCCTTCAAACATTTTGTGCTTTTTTGCACAGTGACCCAATTCTGAAAGAGAGGCAAATTAAATTCGCTTGGGAGGGAGAGAGTCGCATCACAAATCTGTCTCCCATGTCCGCTTGAGACTGTGTGAATGTGTCTCTGTTGAACCGTTGCTTCCGCTGCAAATGCTTTTGTATACACCGCCCAGCCTCACCCCTTCCCTCTTCCCAACAAATACTGCGATTGTGGCATCTGAAGAGCAAGAACAACAACAACAGAAGTGGCTTTGCTCTTTGCGGTTTTCATTTATTTCTCACTATCTGCAGCAGTGTTGTATTACTCTTGACTATACACACACACGCACACACACATACACACGCATATAAATATATATATGTATATTGCAAAACAGAATATTTATCAGCAAGTTGCGCAAATTACACCATATACAACTGGAACGTTGACACTTTCGTGAAACGCATTTGCGAACATCTATGCAGAATGTACAAGTACATAAATGTATGGATTGTGTACTCCAAACAAACATTTAACATAATCGAGCACATTTTGACCCAGCTCAAAGTTGTAAGTTATTAAAAAGGCAATGTGACATGTAAAAAACAAATAAACTGGTTTGTTTCGTCTCTACAAGCTCGAATGAAACCAAGCCTATTTTAAACTTGAACTTGATGACATAATACGTTTGTCATGAATAATTTCTTTGTCGAATACAGCACTTTATTATATGAATATGCCCGAAAAAAGCATACGAATATTTATTCAGAGTTATATTCATGTTCGGCTTGTAGCATTAATTTACTTTTAGCATGCACTGTAAGCAAGTTTGTTCTGGTCGAAGGGCATGTTTAATTTACAAAAATTTTGACATATGAAATTTGTTAAGTGCTTCTCTTAGAAGAAACGCCCACATCTTCGAAGAATAATTTATAGTTTTTAAATTAAATTATTTTTTATTAACATTTGCCGAGCAAATACTTTACGATGATCAAATCCACGATGATCGAATCCAGATGTGCATGTTCGTGCAAATATACACATTTATACATGTAACTGAAAAAGTAATAATAAATAAATAAGGTATAAGGCATAAGTACTTGAGTTGCACATCTATTATATATTTGCTTTGTTAGGTTAGGTTAGGTTTATATTAGCTTAATATAAATAAATTGAATTTATGAATTCAGTTTGCAAGGGCATGCCGTATTTTTCATTGATTAGAGAAACAGGTTACTTAATGGAGTCAATCAGGGTCTTAAAATCTTTAAATTGCCTACCTTCCTTATCAATTTAACGCGACAACAGTCCCCATTTTTAATATACAATTCGAGTATGGTACAATTTGGTCCACTGTTTTACTGCCTGCAATTTACATGGAATTCGTCCAAAAATATTTGAAAAAAAGTTTATTAAAGTACATTTTTCTACACATTCAAATTAATTTTGGATGAAACGGATCTCAACACGCTATTATATCGCCTGTACAAGTGTGGCGGCAACTTAAATAACATTTCTTCATTTACAAATTAATGTAGTAATAATTGTACACATTGGTAAAAACTCCTCGTACCTCGGTTTGTAGCTCTACGGACAACATTGAGAGGTTGTATTTTTTTATTTTATTAATTTTTCATGGCATTTAAATGCATTGTCTTTAAACATTGCATTTCATCGGCGATTTCGCTCTGGCTTAGACCATATTCGACATAACTCTTAATTTAACTTTTTTAAAATCAATTACTGACAAGGACTAAAACAAAATTATTTTGATTGAGAAATAGCAAAAGAATTAACGTCGTTCCATCATCAGAAATCTAATATAATGAGCAATAAAGGGCAGCACTTTCAGCGAATATAAATAAAAATACATTAATATTTAAGTTGCAGTGCCTAAAAACCAAGCCAAAGTACAACATATTCTTGTATATAAGACATAATACAAAGATAATTGCTTGAACTTATTCAGTTTAGCGGCGCTGTATAAATACATATGGACATATACCCTGTATAAATGCTTACTTATATATATATGCATATATATTAAATCTGATTCATTGTGAGAATCTGTAAATATTTAGGTGGTTAACTGATAAGCGCCAATCGCTGGCGAAAACAGTTCAAAAGATTTCAAAGAAAAACACTCATCAAAGTGGTGCCTCATAAGACTGGAGAATTTTGAAGTTAATTTATATATATTTAATGTATATATATATATATATATTAGTATATATATATAAAAATTAGTATATATATATATATATATATTTAATGTATATATATATTTTGGCTTCATTTTTGCACAGTTTCATAAATAGCGACAAAATATATTATTAACTACATTAGGCGATTTGAATTTGACAACTAAAGCTCCTACTTAGATATCTGAACATTAAATCGAATGTACAAAATGATTGTCAAATTATTTTGTAATCAGTTAATGGTTTCAAAAGAAATCTTCACCTCTACCCTCTGCCTTGTCGGCGCAATTATGTTACTTACTGATAATACGAACTAATTCAATTGAGTCTAAGCAATCGATTGCTATTGATTTATAGAGGGGTAGCTCTGTTGATCGTTAAACAAATTGACCTATATAAGTAAATCAATAAATATTCACTGCTTGAGGTTAGCTCCGCATATTCGAATCTTATTTTTTTTGTTGGCATGCCAGGCATTAAAAAACATTTGGAATGCCAGACACGCCCAAATGGTAGCCTTAAACAGCCATCTGTGTTCGCACAAGACTTTATATATATATATCCATACACATATTTATAAATACACATTTCTTATATTTTTACCGCTAAAATTTACCGGCGTTTGCTTGCACGCAGAATTCTCTACGCACTAATCAATTCGCCAATTGCATAAATGAATACAGTACATAATTGTTAATTAATGTTAATTTATGTCTTACTATTATACAAGGCGATGTCGTTTTGAAGAACCTCAAGATACGAGGCAATGCGCTAGATGATTTGGATCTGCCCGTGCAGCTTGTCTATGGCTACTTGGGTGAGTTGGAAACCTATCTAAAAAACACGATACACACAACAACTTTGGCTAATTAAACTTTGAAATTGAAGATAAACTGGTGCTGAAAATACCCTGGAAGAATTTGTACAGCCAGCCTGTTATTGTTGATATTGAGGATCTCTATGCGCTTGTCACGCCCAACAACAATGTGGTCTACAATGCCGAAAAGGAGGCCAAATATGCGAGTGCAGCTAAAATGGCAGCCCTCGATGCTCTGGAAGCAGCGCGCAAAAAGGAGCTTGAGAAGGGTAAACACCTATTTCGATTATAGTCACATAGTCAATATTAAAAGTGTCGTTTTTCTGTCCTGCAGCGACGGCCCAAGTAGATGCTGGTTTCGCCGAGAAGCTGACCGTCCAAATCGTCAACAATTTGCAGGTGAAAATCGGCAATGTTCACTTGCGATACGAGGATAGCACAACGACAGGGAGTCCGTTTGCCTTTGGCATAACCCTGCACGAGCTGGAGCTCTACACGACGGACAACAAATGGGACAAGTGCTACATGACGGAGCGTGCGCCGCAGGTCTTTAAAATTGCGAATCTCTCGTGCCTGTCGGCCTATATGAACTGCAAGGCGACCCTCTTTGCGCAGAACGATCCCAGCAAACTTCCCGAACTTTTCAAGTCTAATATAGCACGCAAGGACTTCAGACCCTCAAAGTATTGCTATGGTAAATGGCTGATATAAAAGATTTTGCATAAAATTCAGTATTTAATATTGTGTCTGCTTCTTTCAGTTCTGGGTCCCATTTCGTGCAATGCCAAGCTGAAGCTAAACATGAATCCGGAACTGGATATGCCGGCCTATGAAAAGCCGAAGATTGATTTGTGTCTGGAAATGGAAACGCTAAACGTCGGTTTAACCAACACACAGTTCCAAAATATCATGCAACTGGGCGATTCCATGAATCGCATGCAACTAGGTCTACCATATCGCCAATATAGACCCTTCAATATACGTAAGTGTCTCAACCAAAAGGTCTTATATTGATTATAATTCAACATTATTGTTATCTACTTTACCACACAGCTTACAAGGGCCACTACCGAGAGTGGTGGCACTTTGCGATAACTTCTGTGCTCGAGGTTGATGTACGTCGTTCGTGTCGCACTTGGAACTGGGAGTATATCAAACAGCATCGGGAACGCTGCAATACTTATGCAGAGGTAAGATTTCTACAGCAAACTGATCAGTTAAGCAAATTAATATTCCTCCAATATAAATTCGAACACAGAAATACAAAGAGCGCGAGCAGAGTAAGAAGCCGCCTCAAATGCTCGTAGAGACGTGTAATATGTTGGAGCAGGAGCTGGATGTCTTTAATTTGTTGCTAATACGGCAACGCGTTAACATGGAGGTGGCCAAATCGCGTGAAGCAGAGCCGGCACAGAGTGGAGGCTGGTTTAGCGGTTGGTGGGGCGGTGGTGCTAACACCCAACGGTCAGCTGCCGAGACCGATGATAATATTGGTAATAGATTGCTCTCAAACATATTACATTTGATTTGCTAACCAATCTTTTGTTACAGTGCGTAAATTTGAGGCTGCAATGACACCGGAGGAGAAGGCCAAGCTGTACAGCGCCATTGGCTATGAGGAGAACGTCAAGCCGCAGGATGTGCCCGAAACCTACGTGGCAATGGTCATGAATTTCAAACTGATCGCTCTCGAAGTGGGCCTGTACCAAGAGCTGAACAATGAACGAATGGATGCTAGCGTCACCAGCGAAATTTACGGTCTGCCATCAATAATGCTGTTGAGTTTCTCCATGGCCACGGCGGCGATAACCCAACGACCGGCTGCCGATGCCATAAGCATAACAGCTGGCATGAAATCGCTGAAGATGACGGGTCAAACACGGGAGGATTACACACCCATGCTGATCGAATCGATAATCACCGATGAATTCAATTTGTTGGACATATTCTTTGAAACGAATCCCATTGACAAGTTATGTAATCAGCGTGTCAAAGTCGTCGCTCGTCCATTGCAAATCGTATACGATGCTGAGACCATACTGAGTCTCCTCAAGATCTTCCAACCGCCGACCGATGTGAATTTATCGAAAATCGAGGAAACGGCTGCCACAAGGCTTGTTGGCATCAAAGAGCGCTCCGCCACCGGCATGCAGTATGTGATTGATCAGAAATCGGTGCTAGATGCCGACATACTGCTAATGCCCAACATTATAGTGGTGCCCCACGGCGGACTCTTCGTCGAGGATATGAAATCGCTGATTGTAATTAGCTTGGGTCAGGTGCATGTGACAACCACGCCGCACCAGCGTTCCACAGATCAGATTCAAACGCTTGTCAGTAAGGGCCAGGAGCACGACGACATATTGAAAACAGTTATGGGGAATGCCTACGATAAGTTCGTTGTCAGCATAAACGATATACAAATGCTGGTGGTCCGTCCACACGAAGAGTGGCATCGTGCCCTCAACATGGCCATCTCCACAGATATGCATGTGCTGCGGCCGACATCACTGCGACTAACTGCCGCACTCTGTGTGTTCGACAACGATCCCCGTTTGCCCAAGATTAAGGTGGACATTATGCTGCCAGCGGTGCAGGTGAACATCACCGAGGATCGTGTGCTGGAAGCAATCGGAGTTGTCACCAGCATACCGCTGCCAGAAAGCAACAGCTCTCTCGAAGCACCGCAACCCATTTTGACACGCTCACGCAGCTCCATATCGAATTTAATTAATCGCGAACTCAAGAGGCGCACCAATACATCGTCCGCCAGGACGGTGCTCGACGAGGAGCTCACTCAGTACACCAATGTCGAGGTAAACTTCTCGCTCAACCAACTCTCGATTACACTGTACCAGTCGCCGAGCAAAATCGCCGAAACAGATGCAGCTTCTGGCGCGGAAACGCCGTTCGTAACACCCGAGCAGGAAAATATGTCTATCGCGCTAGAATCATCCACAGCAATGGATAGCAGTGGATTGAATAGTGATGTGCTGCTGAGTGATTTATCTAGATCCTCCAAGCATATACTCTCGCTGCAGGTACTCCAGCTGGAGGCGTACATGGCACAGCGCACCTACGAAACTGTCGCCTCCGTCAAGTGAGTTGCTTTGGAGTTCATTTTTCTGTTAGCTAAAAGTAATCAATTGCTGTCTCTTTTCCAGATTGGGCAGCATTAATATTAAAGACACTGAAGGGGAGCATGTGCTGGACATCATTGATACGCCCAGCTATGCCAAGGATTCGAAATATCTGCTGACAGTTAATTATACGCTGGCTGACAAAACTTCACCGGAATTTAGTACCAAATACAATTCCATCGAGCAGCTAGTGGTGGCCAATTTTGAGATTCTGGACATTGTGCTGCATCAGGAGTGTCTATTGCGTCTGCTGAATACGTCCAACGATTTTCAGCGCCGTCTCGATGTGATATTGAGCAAATTAAAGCCACGCGATCACTATAATTATGCCGGCGACGGAGATGGACTAAAGCATAAGCTGCACGTCATTATGGAGGATGCCGAAACCATAATCAGCAAACCAATTTCACAGAATAACACCAAATTCCAACATCGGAACACTGTCGTGGAGAGCGTGAAAATGCGAATGGTGGCAAATGTGAATGAAGTTAGTCTCAAGCTATCCACAAAGCGTCGACCCCTGGCGTCCATGCACATGAAGGACTTTGTGGCAAATGTTACGCTGAAGAGCTCCTACACCGAGGTGAACGTTTGCCTCAAGGACATTATGGTTAACGATCTAAATACCGAAACAATACACAGTAATGTAAGTGCTTAAATATTTTGCTATCCAGTTTTGAATAATTTCCAAATCGACATTGCAGATTTTAAGCATGGTTGGCCAGGATGCCTTCAATTGCCAGTTGGTGCTCTTCAACAAGGAGTACACCCACGACTACAACTCGGATGATATGAAAATAACTGTCGACATTGGTTGCATGAAGATTATATTCCTTAACTGGTTTGTCACCGGAGTTCTCGTACGTTTCACTCTCCAACTGCCAGGCTGCAGTTATTTATACTGTTTCTCTATATATATTTATTTTTTTGCAGAACTTCCTAAACAACTTCCAAGCAGCGCAGCAGGCGCTAAGTAATGCCAGTGCAGCTGCCGCTGAATCCGCTCGGCAGGCCACATTGGAGGCGTATGAGAAAGCGACACGCATGAAGCTAAATGTGCGCATCAAGGCGCCCATTATAGTTGTGCCTGTGGATTCGCAGAGCACGAATGCTCTGGCCATTGATTTGGGTTTGCTGGAGATGACAAACAACACCAGTGAGCTGGCAGTGCCAGACAGGGACGAGAAGGCCGTCATTGATGAGATCAAGCTGCAGCTAAACGACGTCAAGATCACCAAGGTGACCATTCTAGATGGCAACGAGACGTCTTTCGATGGTGAGCAAGCTGTTCAAATTGGAGTATTTTGTCACCACTAATACAATTGTATCTTCTGATTATTTGTTGTTTAGAAGTGGATGCGGTCTTCGGAATGAAGTCCACGCTGAATATGATGAATCCGATCAGTTTTACGCTCTCCGTTACACGCAATTTATCGAGCAGTTGGTGTAAGCATATACCAGAGCTGAATTTGTCGGGTCACCTGAAGTCCGTTGAGGTAATGTGTGGAGTTCCAGTTGTTGTTACAAATTGTAATTTATTGAAATTATGATTGCAGCTAACACTCTTCATGGATGACTATGCGCTGGTTATGTCCATCTTGAATCGTAATCTGAGTGAAGGCCAGAAAGAGTTTCCACCGCCACCCGCCGCCCCACTACCCGCAAAGCCTTCACAGCCTGCAGTCTCGGAGCAACGACGCACACGAACCAGTCCCACTACAGTTTTGCCGACTGAAAGGATTTACGAGTCGCTCAAGTTTAATGTTCAATTCGATGGCGTCATCATCAATCTGATGGAGGGTGAGTCTTGAACTGCATTAAAGTTCATCATTATTCATTCCAATATTAACATTGATTATCACACCAATTAGGCGAGAAAAGCGGTTTGGCTTGCTTTGGCATTTATTTTCTGTCTGTGAAGGGCACCCAACTGAACAACGGCACCCTGAGCGTTTCCATTGTCCTCTGCAACATTCAATTGGATGACACGCGCCCATCGAATAATAGTAAAATCCGTCAGTACCTCAGCTGCAAAAACTGGGAGGAGCAATCAAAGGATACAGTCCTCGATGCATGTCGCAAGGACACAAACTTTATGGTTGAAGTGACGGCCATTGTAAAACCGAATGATATCTTTGGTAATGTGCTTAAGTCGGAAATTGTCGCGATTTATATTGAATATAAATGTATATATTGTAAATATTTCAGCTGAGGTGCATGTGCGTAGCTTCGATTTGATTGTGTGCATTGATTTTCTGCTCAAGCTGACAACGTTCCTGTCACTGCCCGAAACTGATCCCAAAGAGGTGCCAAAGGTTGCCCCAATAGTGGAATCAGCTACACGAGAACCCGGACATTTTACGGATCGTGCTTCAGGTAAGCATTAATTGATTCAGATCTGTTTCTGTGACGACAACTAATTTCCCTTTCACAATTATCTTTGCAGTTCAAGGCGCAGCAGAACCAAATAATAAAATGAATTTGATACTGCACATTGATCAGCCGGACATTATATTGGTTGAAAGTCTGGATGATCTGAATACCAATGCCATTATCTTCAATGTAAGACCTCTTTGCCATTCGTCGCTCTCAATGCTCAGCAGTTGTTCATAATCTATTTATGTTTGGTTTTTCAGGCGCAAGCACATCTTAATTATCGCTCGATTGGCGATAAGCAGATTATCAATGGCGAAATTGATGCGCTCAAGATATTTATGTGTGCCTTTTTGCCCGAGCGTCGCGAATCGACCCGTCACTATATCCTACATCCGTCCGTTATCAGTCTGCAAGGCTCCACGCCCGAGGAGGAGGGCATGCACATCAGCTTGAAGCTCAGTGATATTATCATCAATGTGTCGCCGGCCACAATTGAGCTGCTGAACAAGGCATTGATGAGTGTTACTGCCGGTGCTGCTGAGAAAGCGGCCATCGGAAAGGAGCCAGTGGATTATACAAAAATCTGGTATCCAAAATCATTCAATTCACGCACCTATTGGTTCACCAAAGTGGATAAGGCCGTCGAGGTGCTTGCTCCGGAATATCCGGCAGTACGCAGTACTAAGACGGAAAAGTGCGTCATTGAGGTGCCAAACATAACGGTTGTCATTGAGTCGGGCGTGGGCTACTACACAAAGCCGCTCGTCTCGCTGGACACACGCATGACGGCGGTCTTTAACAACTGGAGCGGCAGTCTCAGCGCACACGGTTCCCTCACGCTCAACATGGTAGGCTCAACACTCTCTCTGAATGTGAATTAAATGGTTTGCTAATATTGATTCTTACAGAACTACTACAATCAATTCCTGGCCGAGTGGGAGCCCATCATTGAACTAAACGAGGTGGTCGGCCGCAATGGTGCCAGCGAATATATACCCTGGGAGCTGCAGTTCGATCTGGATCTGGAGAAAGTGCAAAGCGATTTCGATGAACAGGTCGAGGATCAAAAAATGAATATACGCATACATTCCAAAGAGAATCTGGAGATAACCTTGAGCAAAACGTGCGTCAAACTGCTCGGCGAGCTGGGCGAGGCCTTCTCGCAGGCCATCGATAGCAAGGGCCTCGCAAAACCAGATGTTGTCGCCCCCTACGTCGTGGAGAACGACACGGGCTTCGACATCACACTGAATCTGCGCAGTGGCATCTTCACGCTCCACGAAGTGCATCGCGGCGGCAGTGCGATTAACAGCTCCATTGTGATGCACTCCCAGCAAGATGAGCAACTGGTCAATCCCGTCGACATACAGGACTGCACGATTTCGGCAGGCGGACGCGCTTACCTGCAAACCAAGGATATGAGCACAATCTCAGAGGAACAGGCCGAGGATTACAATCTATATGTGACGGTAGTTCATTCCCCTCGTATTTACCATTCCTTTTCGAGTTCTGAAGTGGTGCATATATTTTCAGATAAGTGGCATTGACGATGAGGTCGTCCTGCCCGTCAGCAAGGCTGATACGCGCTACTTCCCACTGACACGCACCGCCAAGCAGGAGCAGTGGGCTATTGTATCCGAGGTCAAACAGGAATATGGCACAACCAAAATTAACATTCATGGCGTTCTTAGCGTACGTAACATATAAATTGTATATTATATTTGTTCCATCTTCTCTAATTTGCTGTTGTTTCGCTCACAGATAACCAATCATTTCACGACACCCATCCGTGTGCATCGTCGCCGGCTGGCCGATAACAGCGATATACTTGTTGGGTATGCGCAACCTGGTGAAATTTTCCATGTTCCCCTGCACGCCATCTATGCAGAGTGCAAAGATCTCTACTTTTCGCTCAAGGGTTACAATACATCGGTTCAGGGCATCTGCTGGAATACGAGTCCATCCGATTTGAACTATTCACAGCAGCTGCAATGTGATCCCATCGACACATTTGAAGCGCTCTACATCAACATCAGACGTCGCAAGCATGAGATTTACTTTGAGAACACCAACAAGTATCGGCTGCTGAGCGCCTTCTACACCATTCACCTCCGACCGCCGCTCTATCTGCGCAATTCGTTGCCCATTGATATTAAGGTCTCGGTGGCTGGCTGCTCGGGCCATGAAACTCAGATGGATCATGAAAAGCGCACCACACCAGATGGGTCAGGCGTAGAGCGATACCAGAAAGAGGACTTCCTCGATTATGGCGAAAAGGAAGTTAATCCCGGTCATGTACTGCATCTGCCCACAGTGCGTATGGTCCAAAAGGGCAATGAATCGAAAAGTGTGCTCGTCGTGCGCGTAAGTAGAATAAAAATCCTTATTATTAATCTCAATTTGTAAACTTATACTCTGTGTGCTCTACTCTCATGCAGCTAATACAATATCTGGAGAAGGATTGGTCCTATACCACCGAGATTTCCGATGGCGATAGCCAAGTTTCCATCTGGAAGTTTTCCTCATATGATTCCGAAATAAAAATGGACATGGATCTTTATGTGCGGTAAGTTTGCGTTTTGTATTTAAACGAGATTAATTGGAAAATCTGACAATTTCGATTTAAATTCACAGCTCCGATAATCGCTATGGCAGCATTATGCTGACGCTCTTCAGCCCCTTCTGGATGATTAACAAGACGGGTCTGATGCTCACCTACAAAACGGATATGTCATCCGTAGAGGTGCTATATCATCCGCCCGAGTACTCCGGCCCCATACTGTTCACCTTCCGCGACAAAATGTTCTTCGACAAGAAGAAGGCCTCCATTCGCGTCGACAGTGGCGAGTGGAGCGAGAAGATCCCACTCGATGTGGCCGGTTCGATTGGGGCCGTCACCTGCAATTCGAACGATCAGAGCTATCAGATTGGCGTGCACAATCATTTGACGCAGAACTCGCTGACCAAACAGATCACATTCATACCCTTCTACATAGTGCATAACAAGTGTAACTTCAAGATCGAACTGCAGGAGCAGAATCGTCCTGGCGATCACTGGTTAGCACTCGAGCCGCAAGAGTACCAACCACTCTGGCCCAAAAACGATTCCGCACACAAACTGATCGTGCGTGTGGAGAACAAAATAACGTCGGCATTTGACTACATGGAGGTTACGTGCACACTGCTGAAGCTGGACAACATTCGTTACGGCGGCGTCAATGTGGAAGTGCAGACCACTGAGGGCGGCGTTTATATCATCTTCACCGAGTACCAGCCATCGGCAGCGCCTGGACTGTTAATCAATCACACCAGCAGGGATATTGTCTACTACGAGAAGAACACGAAAATCGAGCACATTTTAAAGCCCAAGCATAGCATTCTCTATGCCTGGTGCGATCCAACGGGTCCAAAGCTTTTGGTCTTCGGCAAGAATAAGCAGGAAACCGATCTGAAACGCGATCAGATCGATACTCTTGTGTGAGTCTTAAGTGAATATTGCAGATAATTGTTGATGTTAATGATAATTGATTTTGTACAGTTTGGATAATGGCAGCAAAGCCTACTGGGTATCCTTCCTGGATGGTACACAGCGTGTGCTGCTCTTCACCGAAATCGAATCGATTGCCAAGCGCACAGAGAGCACTGCCGGGCTGCAGACGATCACTCGTAGCATTGATCTGCATATACACGGCATCGGTATCTCTGTGGTAAACAATGAGACGGCCCTGGATATACTCTATGTAGGCATCACCAGTTCGGGCGTTATATGGGAGGGGCGTAAGCCGACCAAGAAGCGCTTCAAGGAAATGACCATACAGGACTCAGAGCTCCTTGAGGCTGAATATCAACGCTATCTTGCACACAAAGCGATCAAAGATGTGCAAACCTATACTCTGAATAACAAATTTCCGGTAAGTGCATAGCGATTCTTAGATATATGTAAAATATAAATATATGAATAAGTAATAAATAAATATAAAAATATATTAAACTTTTATTAATTGCTTGCAGATAAACTTTGATGCAATGACGCTGACAAAGAATGTTGAACGACGTATACAACGTAGCTTCAATCCGGCCATTTGGGTGTCGATGAATTCATCACCGTTCCAAAATCAACTGCATGTGAAAATTAATCGTATACAGGTGGACAACCAATGTCCCGATCCCATATTCCCCGTTGTATTGGCGCCAATAGCACCGCCGAAGAGCGTGGCCAGCTCCACAACACTGAAGCCCTTCATCGAATGCAGCATGGTGCAGCGCGTCATGCCCAATTCGGATGTGAAGCAGTATAAGTATGCGACAATATTGATACAGGAGTTCCACTTTAAGGTGGACATACTGTTCCTAACCGCCATTGCGGAGATGTTCGCCAATGACGTGGACGATGAACAGGCGGCCAAATTGTTCCGCGGCGATGTGGAGTCCATTCAACTGCCTCTGTCCGCATTCTTCGAGCAGCACTCGCAACAGGAGCAAAAGAATTTCTATGATAAACTGCATTTGGGCCCACTGAAGATACATGTTAGCTTCTCGATGGCAGGATCCGATACGACAGCGCTGCCTGGCTTCCTGGGTTCCCTTGTCCAAGGCGTGGGCGTTACGCTAACCGATGTCAACGATGTCGTCTTTCGTTTGGCCTTCTTCGAGCGCGAGTATCAGTTCTTTACTCAGCAGCAGCTCATCAATGAGGTCCAATCACACTACACGGGCCAGGCGCTCAAGCAGCTATATGTGCTAGCTTTGGGTCTCGATGTGCTCGGCAATCCGTATGGCCTGGTGGTGGGCCTTAAGAAGGGCGTCGAGGATTTGTTCTACGAACCATTCCAGGTAAGTCGTCAGTCAAAACAGCCACTCTTCCTGCATTACAAACTGTATTATTTGCTGCTTAACACAGGGCGCCATTCAAGGACCTGGCGAATTTGCTGAGGGTCTCGTGCTGGGCGTCAAGTCGCTCTTTGGTCACACTGTGGGCGGCGCTGCTGGCGCTATGTCCAAGTACGTTTTTTTTATCTCTTGGAAATTAAAGCAAGCTGAATTAAATTGTCATTGTTTCTTTCATTAGAATCACTGGCGCCATGGGCAAGGGCCTTGCTGCTTTGACCTTTGACGATGATTACCAGCGAAAGCGCCGCCAGGGCATTCACAACAAGCCAAAGAACTTCCACGAAGGTATCGCGCGCAGTGGCAAGGGTCTGGTCATGGTAAGTACAGCAGCAGGCTGCTTCTAATCCAACATCCCTCAGTAACCAGTATTCATACTTAACATTTACGCAGGGTTTTGTGGATGGCGTCACGGGCGTTGTTACCAAGCCCGTGAGTGGCGCTCGCGAGGAAGGCTTTGAGGGCTTCTTCAAGGGTCTGGGCAAGGGCGCCATTGGTCTGGTGGCACGCCCAACGGCCGGTGTTGTCGACTTTGCCAGCGGCAGCTTCGAGGCTGTCAAACGTGCCACCGAAGGCAGCGAAGATGAGAAACGTTTGCGTCCGCCACGCTTCCAGCATTACGACAATGTGCTGCGTCCCTATTGCCAAAGCGAGGCCCTCGGCAACAAGATGCTAAAGTAGGTGTCCATTAACATATACTCCACTGCACATACTTATTAAATAGCTTATGTATATTACTAACAACACATAAATTGCAAGGCCTTGTTTAATATTTTGATTTTCGCGCTGTCTGTTTAACGATCCACCAGTTAGGAGTTGAGCACTATTGGCAACACTGCAGACCAGTGAGTCCACAAATTGAAAAATTACTTTTTTACCATGCGCGAAAGTCTTACGTTTGTTAGCCTAGCGACCCCTGTGTTTCAATTTGATATCTTTTTAGTATTATTATTTACTGGGTTACATAACATCACAAGAGGACAGCTGTCGCCAATCAGCTGTTGGCCTTTTACATATCGATAAACCTTTAATGTTATCAGTTGAGCGCTACCCATTTATTTGAAATTAACAATTGTGATAAGGGGAAAAAGTTTAACTCGAAATATCCCCATATAATATGACTAATGATTGCTTTTTGCTTTTGCAGAGAGCTGGACAAGGGTAAATTTGCGTGCACCGACAGCTTTTTACACTGCGAGGAGATTGTGCAAAAGGCAGAGTATCTGATAGTCACCAATCACCGACTGCTCTACGCACAGCGCAACGATATGTTTGGCATTTGGGTGGTAAGTTGCTTAATTTGCCTCATTGCATCAGCGCAAACTCTTCTTCAATTAATTCTGTCTTATTTTTGTTTTTTAGTCCATGTGGTCCTATCAATGGGATGAGATTCATAGCATTGCCGCCACGTCGCGTGGCGTGCAATTTATGGTGAAACGCCCCGAGGGCAAACGTGTCCTGGGCCTATTCTCCTCAAAAGAATCACCATGCAAGCTGGTGGTACTGGCCGACGAGCGTAAACGCAACGCACTCGTGGAAATAATGGAATCTCAACGGAAGGATAGCTCCATATGCCGTTTACCCGGCTTACGTTACTCATAAATGAATCTATAGACAATAAGTGTATAATATTAATAATCCCCTATATCATAATCGCAGTGCTTGCGCAACGCTTACACAACAGCATGGCAAAAACTACCTCGCTCGTAATCAATCTCTAAAGCGTTTCAAGCACAGACACACACTACACACACAACTCTCACACACCCCACCCACTCATGTATATTATTAACAAACTATGTTTTGATATTAAAAATTTTATGTCAATGTTGAGGATAAACATGATAGAAATGTGTGTGCGAATTTGTCACTAGCCTAAAAACTATGCATATATGTATGGGTATATAGGTTAAAGAGAGATAGTGAGATAGTGGGAGAGACAGAGAGATAGCAGCTCTACACCTTTTTGAGAAAGCTGGTCGGTGGAGTTGCAATTGGCATTATGGGCTCATAGTTGTTGCAATTGTCGCTCTCACAGAAGGAGGTGAGCGAGGCGAGCGCATTGGCGGCCAATGCCTCCACGCTGAACATGGTTGATAGATGGCCGCTGCTCTCAAACTGATTGATAATCATGTTCACTTTGCTCTTGGAGTCGCCACCCTTCAGGCACGGCGATGTGGGATTGCTGCTCGGCTGTTGTTCGTTGAGCGTCGGATCGTAGTTGCCATCGCAGAGATCGAGTCCATTGAGCAAATTCTCTTTTTCGCTCTGTTTGCACTTCGCATTGGTTGGCGTGCCTGTTGCATTGCCGCTGCTAATAATGCTGCTGTTGCCGCTGCTGCTGCTGCTGGTGCCGCTGCCGGTTGAGCGTGTGCTCTGACCGGTGCTGGATTTATTGAGGCGACTGAGAAACCAATTGCGTGCCAGCTTATCACAATCTTTGATGGGCGTCTTCTGTGGACTCGTTTGCGGCGTTTGCGCCTTGCGCTGTTTCTTCTGCTCTTTGAGTGTGGCTGGAGCTGGCTGCGAATTGGTAAGTGAGAGCATTTCCGGTTCAGTGTTGCCGCACGAGTAGCTCTTCTTCACAGCCTTCTTCAGGCGCTCCGGACTCGTCAGCTGACTAGAGAGCTCACTGTGCACCGTCTTCACTTTGGCCTGAAAGTCCAGCGTAAGGTGGCCGTGCAAACTGGATGCTTGCGGCTGTGGCTTCAGCTCAACAATAGCAGCACCACCAACACCACCACCACCACCACCACCACCACCATTTAGCAGCTCAGCAGTTTCCACATCGCCAGGGCTGGGATCATCCTCGACGGATAGCGGCTGTGGTGGACACTTTGGTATATCATATTCGAAACGTTTGGCCAGCGCACTTGGACTGTTGGCTTTGTCTGGCAGGCGTGGTGGCGTCACAGCCTCCCCAAAGTTGTAGATGGGTGAGGGCTCCTCGTAGATGCTATCGCAATTTGTTGGCGTTGGCAAATAGCTGCACTTCCTCACCGTCGGTGGCGTAGGCAGTTTGCGTGGCGTTTTCAACGTTGCCTGCACAATGGCATCGCCGCGTATGGCTGCCTCAATGGCATGGATCCACTCTTTGGCATCGACCTCATTGTTTGCCTGATACACGAACTTCTTGCCCGGATCGGCGGTGGTGATTTGAAAGCAAATCTCACGACGCTTACCCTCGCCAAAGTGCTCGATCTCAATTGCCGAGCTCTTCAGATAGAGACTGCTGCTCGGCCGACAGGAGGTGGGACCATCCGCATAGCAGAGCATCCAATCGTTCAGTATGCCGCAATAGCATTTCTTGCTCTGATCGAAAAACAAACGCTTCTCGATGCGCTGCAACTGGCCGTATTTGGTGGAACGCTGCAACGCCAAATGACCAGCCGGCAGATCAGCATAGGGGCAATTGATAAACAGCTCGTGTGCGAAAACCTGCTGCGTTTCATCCTCCGCCTGGTGCTGGCAAATGTCATAGAGCTGCTGCTCGGACTGGAGCAGCTCCACTGGCTCTGGCTGTTGCGAGGCTTTATCAACATTCAGCGCTGGATTGCTGCTCAGATCGATATACTCCCGCGAGGCGGACACTGCAATTAAAGACAATTACTACATGCCTCTCTAAATAACCAGCATACATAAATACAAATATGCATGTATGCATGTATTGGCCAGGTTCTGGCTACTCACGCGAGTTCCTCGACGACGAAGATGTCGCTGCT
Organism: Drosophila planitibia; assembly: GCA_035043785.1. NCBI lineage: Eukaryota > Metazoa > Arthropoda > Insecta > Diptera > Drosophilidae > Drosophila > Drosophila planitibia. The sequence continues at coordinate 1,875,582 of JAWNMS010000052.1, forward strand.
GACGAGGACAGCATCTCCAGATAGCAACCGGTCTCGGCGCCCACTTTGCTATCGAAGCAGTCGCTGCTGCCGCTGCTGTTGTTGCTTTTGATGCAGCCATTCAATTTAATGACTGCAACTTGGCCAGCACTATCTGTTGCTGCTGTTCCTGCTGTTGTTGCTGCTGCTGTTGCTGTTGCTGCTGCTGTTGTTTTTGCCGCCTTATCGTCTGCATAGCCAGCCAGCAGCAGATCGCAACGCTCGAGAAGCGACTGTGTTTGCTCGGCGGCGGTGACGTGAAACAAATTCGAAGTGTTCTCATATTCCGATGTCGTCAGCGATTCTCGAAAATGCGCACGCACGTCTACAAATAGAGGAGGAGCAAGCAATACAAGTGATATAGTACACGGCCAAAAATTTCTAACTTAAAATACGTTTTTTTTACTCCTTTTTTGTCTTAACAAACACAAGTTCTATTTTAGATATTCAAATACCATTTAAGTGTGAGTTTATAATAGATATTAGTTCGTCAAAGAAGCAAGAAGTTCTGTTTTGGCATATGAAAAACGTATCAAGTGCAAAAGTCGAATAATACTAATAAGTAAAACATTCTAACAATCCCAAAACGCAGCCAAAAACATTAGTTTTTCAATTAGAATTAAGAACAAGTGCGAAGCAAAATATGAGAGTAGAGCCAAACTTATTTTATGGGGTATAATTAAAGTGGCATGCTTTTGGTGAGGCTTAACAAATACAACATTTAATAATTACACGATTGAAAAAAATTTGACTGCATGCATAATACATTGTTTCTGGTTTTTATAATTATTACAACTTGGTTGTTCTTTTCAGTGTAAGTTTAAGCAGCAATTCTAATGTGCACTTATGGCTAAATATGGTTTAAGGCTATTGCCCATTAATTTTGAAACGCCTCATTGGACTTAATGGGTCCGGGCTATGCTGTCTGTTGAGCAATTTCCATAACTGTCCCGAGGGCGAGAGAAAGAGAGGCAGAGTGAAAGAGAGAGAGAGAGAGAGAGAGAGAGGAGATGAATAATGAGGAGTGGGCAATTGGCTGTTTCTGTGCTCTGTTTTCTGTCTTCAGTGGACTCGGATGAGTCATTGGACTGTCATTTTAGTTAGTATGCCAGTCGGGCATACAGCCACCGAGCTACTTATGACCTCATAAAAAGAACTCGCAAGAGTCAACTGCAAATTGACCGCAGCAATTAAAAGCAATTTCACTGAGCAGCAAAACAGTCCAGTTTTCAGTTGGCCCCTGCCACTGCCACTGCCCCAGCCCCAGCCCCAGCCCCAGACCCTCTCTCCATCTTCCGGCTGTTTTAGTAGATTTAACGGTTAATACGAACAAGCACAAACACAAACACAACACAATAAAAATGTAAGGCAGTACAAAAGTAAAGCCACAGAAATTTGCAAGAAATCTTGTTAAAATTTCAACACGCAGAGCGCTTTCCAGACAATCATTTGACCACTACGTAATTAGTACAAGAAACTGGAGAAACACAACTGCAACGAACTTCAAATACTCTTTGACGCATTATCAATAAATATGTATATATATTAAATATTATTCCACCAACACATTTTTAAAAATGTTGCCGAAATACAATTTTATTTTCGAAAGGAAAAACTAAATTTAGACAAGCAAAAGTTGCTATTCTAGATGAAAACTTATTAAATATATTTCCAATTTAATAGCAGAAAAAACTGTACAAAGTTAATTATTAGATGGATATTTTAAGTGAATGTAAACAAATCATTTGTGGCATCTCATCAGCCTCAAGAGTAATACTCTTTCGACTGATAGAAAACTTCAATGCCGACGCTTTAAGAGAAGGGCTTAAGACAAGCGTTTTGGCCATATTTTGGCGGCATGTCCAATCGTCTATAATATATGAGCCAAGAAAATAAAAGTAAAAATAAACACAAAAAGAACACATGTAGCAACGTTGGCCAAAACAAAAACAAAGAGACGAAAACCTGAAAAGTGGATTCAATAAAATGTACACCATATACCATATACCATATACACAAGAATGAGAAGAACAAAGCGCATTAAAGTCAGCCAAGTTAACTTGGCGGCTTCAGCCACAGCTTGAACCTTAGCTTCAGCTTCAGATCGCATGAGTCAATAATATTATGTGTCTGTGGTTATTAATGTTGCTGTACAAGGGGAAATTATATACCCGCAGGCCAGACGCGCACCATGAATTTATACAAGTAGTTCGTTTGTAAATACATATATATATATATCTTTTTCTTTTTTAATAATGATTGTGCTAACAGTTGCCCAATCTGCAGGTTAAATGAACAATGCCTTTTTAATTATCCAAAGACAGACTCAGATGCGTAGCAACTTTAATTTCTGTTTTAGCTGCGCACTTAATTGTTTAATGCTGTTGGTTTTGCCTTTTATTCATTTACCCAGTAAATTATTAAGTGTGTATGAAAAAGACGAAACCATAAATAAGAATTAAGATACTTTTAATTTTTTAAGCAAACGAGCATTAAGTCTTTTAATTCTTCAAACGAATATAAACTCTTGATTTATTCATCAAACTATTTTAGATTCTTCACAAATGTACTCAACTTCTGAGCTAACACATTTTCAAGATTCATAGCAGAGTTATTTTGTCAAGTCACCAATTTCTTGTTTATAATAAATGAACTCATTTATTACGCATATTTCCATTGCACATTTTTCAGTTTTTTTTCCATGAAAATATGCCCATTTGTTGTGAATTTAAATGAATCATTTCTGTACCGACAAAAACTGAGCAATTTATCTCTTGAGTTCAGCTTACAGGGTATCTAAGGGTTGAGCACTGTTGCTAAGTAACACTTGTTAATAATTACAGTATAGTTTGTTTTTTGTGTAGTTGCTTTTAACTTACCCAATAGAAATTGTTCAATTTCGGAGCGTTTAGGCACCTTAATGTCCATATCCATGATAAAAAGCGTTAATTTGAAGCTTTCAGTGCTAGTGTTTATTTATATGGCTTTTTGTAGATCGCTTTGCTTTTGGATTTATTTGCTATTTGCGATTGTTGTAGCTCGTTTTTGTTGTTGCTGACATGATTTAGTCGCACACAATGTTTTTGCCAGCAATTAACAGCTGAGTGTTAAAATAAAGTAGCACATTCCATAATAATATCACATGCACTTCGCTGCTGACTATAAATGCAGTAAATAAAACTAAACCGTATTATTATTAACAATTATTGTAGCACATTTTACACTCGTTACAATTGGTCAACGACAAGGCAACAACGTGGAAAAGAAACAACTACTTTCTGCTAGACACCTGAAGAAAATGGAAAACATTTCTCTCCCACAGAGCGAGCCGAAAACGAAACCAGACCGAAATCAATCCGCGCCATGGTCTGTTTAAAGTTGTGATTATTAATAGATGAATTTCAGTTGGTGTTGCTGCCGCTGTTGTTATTAGAACTGCAGATACGCATTGGCAGCCGCCCTGTCGAAATACAATACTAAATTCGTAATGTGCTCAATTCTGGCTTCAAATCACTACCCCGTTCATAAACAGTGGCGATAATGGGGAATCTACACAAAGATATTGTATATGCTTTATGTAAGATTCATTCATTCCTCAAGACAATGGAAGCGCTTCTTACCATATGTGGTTTACTGCATATATGCCTACTGATTTTTAAACAAACATTTGAATATCCAGCAAATAAGGTTCAATGGCTTTAACAATTATTGATGAAAACGAAGTACAGCTACTTTCTCAGTAAAATATAAATCGGAAATCAGTCGATTGTATAACTTATGCGTTTATGGAGACAATTGAAAGTCTCTCTTGTCTGCACGTAAGATAAATAATATCAACATATAATTAAGAACAAGCAAAGGAACAAAGCATAGAATTTCAATTATTAACAACATAGAATACTTCGAAATTGGTTTCTGATATTTTAATTACATTTGATCAGCATAAAAATAAGAGTAACAAATATTTCAAGATAATAACTGAGGTTGGATTAAACTAAAAGTTCCTACTTGAGAAAAGCCGGAAATGCCAAAGACCAAGCTGATAACTGCTATCATTATAAACATATATTCAATTTTAGGCAGTTCTTCAATTTTTTAATTTTCATCTTATTTCATATCGTTGCCAGAGCGTTCTTTAGTGGATATCTGTTGGTTGCAAATGCTCGCTTGCAGCATGCTGAAACTTTTGAATTTTATTTTGTCTGTTTTGTTGTTGTTGTTGTTGTTGTTATTGCTGCTGTTGCTGTTTATTTGGTTGCACGCTTCGTTTGGCGCTCATGGAAAATCGGCGGCGTCGTCGATGACGCTATGCTTGTTGTTGCTGTTACTGTTCATCATTCGCTATATACGATTTAATATGTATTATTTATGTACTACTCTCTTGCAGTTAACATACACATGTACACGTGTATGCAACAAGTATGTGTGTGTATAAGCTATGTATACTTATGCACTTATGTATGTGTCATTAAGTGTGATTACGAAATGGCTTTGTAGCAGATTTTCATAATGCGATACTTAGTTTATGCAGCGACCGCTTTGCACTTGTCTGGCTCTGGGGCCTGTTTTGGGGTTGTAGAAAATCTCTCTATAGATAGATATGTATATATATCTTATAAATATATGTATCCAAATAAATGTGTTTGTTTGCTTGTGTGCGGCAACCTCTGAGTTAGCCTGTCTGTTTGTCAGTTCTGTCGCATTTGCGGTTTATTTGTTTGCCTCGTTTTTTTGTGTGGTTAAAAAGCACACACTCACACACACCCACACCTATATGGAAGTTGGGGCTAGTGACTGCTGCTAAGCAAGCAATAGCAATGTTTTTGGAGTTGGAGCTGGAACTGGCCTCTTGCCAAGCCTTTTTGATTGTGACTCATCCGGCAAAAGGCGACGCGTGTCATTGGCCATAAAAAACTGCGGCTCATGCAAATCAAATGGTAAAGAAATATAAAAATGAAAATCACTACGCTTTGGGGGCAGCATAAGACAGAGAGAGAGAGAGAGAGGGATAGAGAGATTGAGAGAGGGAGACAGAGAGGCAAGTTAGTTTATAGAACTTTTACTTTTTATCGCTGGCACATAAAAAGAAAAAGAGTGCAAAACGAGAAATGTAATTCGCATCGCTGGCGACGTTAAATGTCTGGTTTTTTTTCTACACAAAAAAAATAATTAAAAATAAAATAAACAATATCTATTCACAATTAGCACATATCAAATTTCTGTTTATTGCACTTGGCCAGTTCTGCTAAAGGTATTTCAAGTGAACATATGTTGTGCAGCTTTGTTTTCGCTTTGCACAGCATTTTCATTCGATTTTAAACGGTGAATTTCCAAAGCGCAGGCGTGTCTGTCTGTCTGTCTCTCAGTCCGCCTGCCTGTCTGTCTGCATTTTCTATCTGTGTGCATTTCCGGTCATTTTCAAACACAACGATTTCCTGCGACGCAGCGAGTCTCGAAACTTAAACATTCGATTCAGTTGAATTCTTTTTTTTATGTTATTTTTATTTATGCTTTTAATTTTGCATCCGGTTTTTCACCTCTTTCTTTGCCACTTTGTGTGTGTGTTTGCCTTTGTTTTTACTCATACACTTTGCGTTCGTTGCTGTTGTTGTTGTTTGCGTTCACGTTGACACCTTTTCTGCTTAAGCTTAACGACAGCTTTTCAGTTACTGCGCTCTCTAAAGAACCAATGCGAACGCAGACGCATACGCTTTTCATTGCGAATACGAAGCTGAAGAGAGCTACCGAGCTACTGAGAGCGTGAGAGGAGAGAGAGTACGCGCGCACTGAGTGATTTTTTTTAAGCGCGACTTTATGTGCGCGACCGTGAATCACACGAACGCAACTGACAAGGCAGCAATGGCCCCAGCCAGAGACTAGAACAGCCGCAGCCGCTGTCTGTTGGCTTCCCATGTTCGTGGGGGAGCCGAAGCCGAAGTCGAAGCCGAGCACGCATGCACGAAGGCAGGCGCAGACAGGCAAATGAAGACACGAAGACACGAAGCCGTTGGCTTTCTTTGCAGAACGTTAATTTGTTTTTGGGGAAACAACATTGCATAAAACCGAAAATGCGAAATACGAAAATGTAAATTTGAAATGCAAGCTTTTGGCAATACAATTTGTGGCAGTCGTTAGACGTCTTTACCAATTTGGGTTAAAACAGGCTCGCCAACTCGCAATAAGCCAAAACCAAACCAGAAACCAGAAATCTTCTAATCTGCGCAGCACTCAGTCAGCAAGAAAGTTGCCGGCAGCAGAAGAGAGACACACAGCAACAACAGTAGTGGCAGATGTTGCTGCAACTTAGAAATCCGAGCCTTGTTTTAAAGTCAATTTCTCAGGCGATGCCTGCCCCGCTCCTGTGTCCCTCCACAGACACACAAGTGACTGTTGCGTGTGCTCTTTTTTAGCTGCAGATAAGCTAACACACACACACACATACGTACATATAAACGAGCGTAATTTAGCTGAGAGGAGAACGACTAAAAGATAACCTGTACGCAGCTTTATCTATTAAATATCAAACGCCTTTTTGCTGTCTGCTGCATAAATTTGTATGCGCCCAACATAACAATTTATTATAAATACAGGGTATAAAGGTAGAGAGCCAGTTTGCTTATTTTTTCGGGTTGAAGGACGTGCTGGCTGGTTGCACAGCAAACAGCTCAATTTTAATTGAATGTTGCGCTACGCTGAAATAAATTAAGAATTCAGTTCACAGTGCACAGTGGAACCTTGGTAACCTTGAGCTTGGAGCTGGAGCTGAAGCTGAAGCTCCAGTGTGATAACTAAACACTCAGCCATTGCGTGACTACCTCTGCGTGCACTGGGCCAAAAATAAAAACAAAAAGAAAAATCCAACTGGGCCAACAGGTTCGCGCAGCGTGCGTTTTTATCAGGCAAGAGCAAAAGCGGAGCATATTTTTAGCCAGTTTGCCACAATGATGCTGATTCATGGTCCGCCAAATGGCTGCTTTGTGTGGAGATCTTTGTGCTTTGCTTAATTATGGTGCAATAACAACAAGTCATTTAATTTAAGTTAAACAAACAAATATTACTTTACTTTTTTTTTACTTGAGAAACGCTTGCAGGCGATTCTGTGCCGTTTTGCTGGCGTTTTTAGACGCGTGCGTTTTCAGCTGCGCTGCCAGCTGAAGCAGCGCATTTGCTTTTGTGTTTTCGATTGCATTTTTTGCTGGCTGCGGTTACCTTGCTGCTCGCAGCGGGCGTTGGCGTCGCTGCTTTCGATTTCTGCTTCTTTTGTTTGTTGCTTTGTGTTTGCGACGTCTTTGTTGTTGTTGCTGTATTTTTTGTGGGCGCTGTCGGCGCTTTTTTACTTTGTTGTTGTTGTAGTTTGTGCCCAGCATTGATGTCTTTATTTTTATTCTTTTTTTTGCGCTTGCCCGTCACTGGCGCTGCTTTAGCTATTGTTATTGTTGTTGTATGTGCTGCTGCCATTGTTTTTTGTGCGCTATCGTTTTTGGCGCGTATTTTAGGCTTTTCCAACGGCAACATTGTTTTGTGCCCGCAAAACTCACAGTTCAGTGCCTATAAAAAAAACAACATAAATAGATAAATAAAACAACAAAAAATAATAAAAATATGCCTATAAGCCGCTTACCATATTGCTGACCATGCGCTTCTTCAGCCATTTGGCCCGTTTGCGCGCCCCCCTGCTTAGTGTGCCCCTCTCCTCACGCTTGGCATTGGCCGCATCCAGTTGGGCGATCTGCCGACGCCTCTTCGCATTGTTCGCCAGGCGCTGGGGTCGCAGCTGGAGTCGATAGTTGCCGTCGCACCACTGATTGCCGCAACGGCCGCACATGCGAGCCGGGCCAACGATTTCCTCGGGCAGTTGGACATTGTGCCTGGCCAGCTTGCGACACGTATTTCTAAACAATGCACAGAGGATTATATAAAAAAAACAATACTCATTGTGTTATTCTGTTATTCTCACATGTAGTAGGATTTGAGCAGGCGTTCGGCGTGAGTTTGACTGCTCAGCTCTTTGGCGCAGTTCCACAGCAGATTTACTGTCTTCTCTTCAGCCATTATAATCGAGGAACTCTCTGAAAATAATAAATGCTCCTTTAGCTATTTATGAAACACATGGAAAATAAAACGGACAGCACTATTAGAAGCTAACGTTGAACATAACACATAAGCAACACCTAAGTCATGTTTATATACTTTCTTAGCCCATTTACCTATTTGTTGTTTATTTTTATTATTATTCAGTTTTTATTTGAACTGCACATTGTTTTGTTGCCCCCACATTGACGGCTGTTTGTTTTGGTGCTGCCAGATTGGTGATGCCACCTGAAACTTATCGGATGTAGCTGCTTAAAATGTATCGATAGTTCCTAATAATGTTGGCGCTGTTAATTATATCTGTTAAATTTAAAATTGAAGTTCACACACAAAAAATCTTAAATATTTGCACACGTATTCACAAGAGATAACAATTTTTTTAAATAATATTTCAGCACACACTGTTAATATGAATTCAGCAAAATGTTAAGTTACACAAATGTTAAAATAAGCGATCGATAACTGCTGACTTTCTGCGCTATGGCAACTCTATCGATGGTAAAGGCATACCGACGCTTCCCCATTTAAAATTTCAACGTCGCGAACAAGCGAGAAAAAGAAGCGACGCGCTTTATTTCGAATGACGAGCATTAATGCAAAAAACACTAAGAAATCGATTATAAAGTGAATACAACTAAATAGTAGCCAACTAAAACAAATATTAAACACAAGTGCAAGTGTTACAAAATATAAATATAAGCAGTTTGCGCGCAATTTGCATTTTTCCCAAGCATTTGCAACAACAACAAAAACAACAATGGACCCCTTCACTCAGGTACAAGATTACTAAGAAAAAGCAAACTATGAAAATGCATTGTCTAACTGCAATTTGCGAATGCAATCTATAATTTTGTGTAATTTGTAATTTGTTGCAGCGCATGCTCGAAAAGGCCGAACAGCGCAGTCGCGCCCTCGGCATAACCAATGCCAGCAAATTTCCACTAGCCGAATGCACTCTTGCGACGCCAGCAGCAGCAGCTGAGACAACGTCAGCCGTCGTCAGCAAAGCGACAACAGCGCCAGCATCTGTATCTGCATCGACGCCTGCTACAAGCAACAGCAGCAACTCTGGAAAAATTGTTATCCTCGAGAAGGCAACGCTGGAGGCATCGCCCACAAAGCCGCTGCGTCATTATGCCGCCGTCAACAAGGAGAACATGGAAATGGGCATCGAGATAAATATAACCACCGCACAGCCAATTGGGGTAAGTTTTCGCCTGCTTCTTACTACCCTTTTTTTATGCATGGCGCTTTGTTTTTGCATTTGCATTTTCCTCTTTTTGCTTTTGCGGCTTTTTTGTGGTGTTTTAGATAAATTTTCTTATGAAATGTGTAACGCAGGAAAGATAAAAACAAAAATAATGTATATAAGTACATCTAATTCGACTGTATTTAATCAATAAATTTGCTAGCTTAATAAATATAAAAAATAATTATTACTTATAATTTATATTATTACTTGTAATATATATTATTAATAATATGACAGAAATGTCTAATTATCAGACTACTATATAGCACAGCTCGCATAGTAACAATATACTTCAAATAAACACAAAAAAGCCGTCAAATGCAAGGGTATTTAAACTTCGACTAATCTTTTGTTTACCTATTTTTGTTTCTTTTTTTTTTGCATTCTTGTCTGTGTCTTCTCATTGTTGTTGTTTCTGCTTCGCTTGTGCTAAAATTCTTTTGTCGCTTAGGTGCAAGTTGAGATTCAGGAGCAGGATATGACCAGTGACGAGGATGGGGAAGTGGACGAGGAGCAAACAGCTGCTCTAATTTCAAGTGGTTCAACGGCGCCGGTCAATCAGCCCCTGGCTCGACTACGGGACACCTCTCGTAATCGACTGCAGCGCATGGGCGCACTCTATTCGAATGCGGATGATCTGTCCTCGCCGATACATCGCACCGAGGCGCAGTTCCATGCCGGCGACGATGATGACAACGAAAACCGGCGCAGTCCGCGTCGGGGTAAACAGCGACTGGGCAAACTGGCTGCACTGGCGGACACGATAAATCAGTGGGAGGATGACGTGTCGCATCATGAGATCCATCGACCGCTACTGGATGCAGTGCCGCCGCCCAAACCGGATTTGCCCAGTCGCGACAAGGCCCCCAAAGCCAAAGCCAGGGCGCCTCAACCACCTACATGCAATGCGGTGGATGAGGGCAACAAAACCAAACAATTAAAATGGGATGCCAAGGTGTTGAGCTCTTTGGAGGCTCAGGGCTTCCAGCGACGCGAATCGTCCACAATTAAACATACCTATGATTATGTTAAGCCGGAAGAAACGGCAGCTGCGACGACAGCTCCAAAGCCGCCTTTGCCACAGAAATCGACGACGGTCAGCCAAGTGGCCAAAACATTTGCAAAGGCGACTGCAACAGCACCGCCCGCACCCGCTCCCGCCAAAGGCGCTCCAACGCCTGCCGCAACTGTCAAAGCGGGTCTGGTGTCTGGCCGTGCTGCAATCTTCGAAAAGGCCAGCGGTGGCGCCCAGTCGCAGGCGGCACTGCGTAATCAAAAAGATCCCTGCGAGCTGTCGCTGAAGGAGCGCATGAAGCTCTTCGAGACGGGCAACTCCAAGGCTATGCTGCCGAAGGCGCCCATTGGCACAGCGCCCAGCATCAGTCAGATACGCGCAGACGAACCAAAAGGTAATCCGTAGCTCTAAGCACTCGCAGTCAATACTAACACTCTGTCCTCATGCAGCACACTCGGTGGCAGTGCATCCGGTAACAGCAGCCGCTCAACCACCGTCCAAGCCGCAACCGAAGCCTGAGAGCAAGCTGCGCGACAAGGTGGCCGCCTTGGTGGCCTCGGCTCAGACTAGTGCCGAGAATCGCATCAGAGACATTGATCGACAGCGGCAAGAGGACATGCAAATTATCGCGAATCGCTTCAACAAGCAAAAGGAAATCATTTCGACAGCAGTAGCAGCATCAGCAACTACAACTCTCGCTGCTGCTGCTGCTGCTCCCGGCAAAGGGGTGCGTCCGATGCCGCCACCTCCACCTCCACCCATGGCAAATGCCAGTAGCAAGCGGCGGTCACGTAAGACTCAATGGAACATAAACTAGCCGCAAACTCTTCAATTTCACTCTTTGCATTCACAGCTGGCGATGCTGTCATTGACGAGGAATCGAAGCGGGCACGCAAATCGACTGCGGATCGCTTGTATCCCGCCTTATCCGATCTTGACTCCAGCGGTGACAATTGCTGTGCAACGGCAACGGCCTCGATAAATGATGAGACCGAGGAGGATGAGCTTGACAGGTGCGCCGACAAATGCTACTCCTGTCTGCTATTCCTGCTCTGCATTGAGTAGCAGCCCAATTTACCAATTTAGAGACTGACCCATTTTAGAGTAGACACTAGACACGCATAGCTTTAATAAATCATAAATAAATATATACATATATACACAACTAATCGCTAATCTCTGTGCTCTTTGATTCTGTAGTTGCATGGATGATGAAGAGTCCTTGAACGAGGCGGAGGCAGAGGATCAGTCACAGACTGAGGACAGCAGCGCTGGCATGTGCAATGGCAGCCTGGGTCGCGAGATTTTGAGCACCGTGCAACGCAACGAGGCCGCAATGCAACAGAAACAAAGGCAACAACAACAACAATTGGGCAAAAAGGTGAGTTCAGGTAGCAAATTCAATGCACAGCGGGTGGTTAAAAGAGCTCTCATTATTCAGGTACACTATGCCGAGCAGGATCATTATTTCAGCCATGATGGCGACAGCTCAATGAACTCTTCACAAATATCAACGGGCATTGATGATTATCTGGACGAGGCGCTGGTCGGTGACTATGGCAGCACCCAGGAGGACGACAGCGAGGATGAGCACAATGCCAGTCATCTGTCGCTCGGCGTGAGTATTGCAATGGGTAGCTGAAAGTAAAATGCTTGCCTCAATATGTGGCATGCTAGTTGCATCCGTTTAACCTTTTTGTTTTCAAAGATATCTTTTTATTTCATTTAATTAATTTTTGATTTCTAAGAAATATTTTTACTTAATTTAATTAACAACCTTTTTTATTTCCAATATTTTTTAATTTAATTCGATGCATTTGCACCTCCAAAACGAAAGCATTCCAATGCATATTTCCACAGTCCAATATCAACTCGATCTAAATCGAACTGTATTTTAAACATTTACAGAGCAAGGGCACCACTGCATCCAACAGTTTCTCGTATCGCAAGACTACGGCTGCTGTTGCGACCGAGTCGGCTGCCTGTCGGGCCATTGAGGAGCAGCATGACGAGGCCATGGATGTGCAGACGCCGCTGCCGAATGGGTCACAGCCCGTCAAGTCCGAGTTGAGCGTCAATCAGGACAATGACAATTTGGTGACGCTGGTGCACACCGTCAGCTTCTATCGTCGCCAGCAGAGCGCCAATGTAAGAAATAAACTATTGCTGAAGCAAGACAAATCTAATCCTAGACCATATTCCGTAGAGCTCCAACTCGACGCCTGTGCGCAAGATATGTCGGGAGCAGCAAGTTATGCGCTCAGCGCTCGCCGGCGATTGCCATGCCAAGCACAAGCTGGAATATGATTCACCGCAACATGGCGAAATGGCTGCAGCTGCTGCTAGTGCTGCTCCGGCCAGCATTGATGACTGCAGCGAGGAGGATGACGAGGAGATGCAGAATGCACGCTTTTCAAATGAGTCGTCGCAGGCGCAGGACAAGATTAAGAAGCTGCTCAGTGAGGTGTGCAAACAGCAGCAGGTGATTGGCCAGGCCAGTCAGGCGCTCAATCTGTGCGCTGCCACCGTTGAGTTCTCCGGCTCCACCGAATCCGTTGAGGGCGAACGCTATTTGTTGCTAGCCAGTAAGTGGCAAATGTCTTAACTTATATATAATATAATAATTAATAATATAATTTAATATTAATTACACAGCGCATCGTCGGCAGGCGTGCTTGGATGAGGTGCAGCGGCTGCGCGTGGAAAACAGTGTTCGTTCTGTCGGCGCACCCAAGGAGAAGGGTGTGCTGACCGTCAAGGATATCACAATACCGTTGCGACAGGAGTACGTGCGTAAAATGGCTACGGGCAACATTAATGGTCATCATTTGGTCTGCTTGCTCAAGTACAATGAGCACGTGCTGGCCACCAAAACGGTGCCAACGATGCCCGGATTGCTCTCCGTCAAATTTCCCGATGTGCTGCAACTGAATAATGTCTATGCTGATTTTCGGGTAAGTCGATAATCCGATTATAATCTTCTTTAAGCATTTGTTTTCAATTGTATTCGATTTGCAGATTACACTGGAGATTTATGGCATGCTGGCTCAGCGGGATCAGCTGCCGCACGAGCTCAAGTATCACATCAATGTGAACAAGAAGGGCGGCATTAAGACGCCCAAGAAGAAGGGCGGCGAGAATCGTTTGGTCATGCCGCCCGTCCAGAGTCCGGCTGGACCACATGTGGTGCGAACGCCTCAGCTGGTGCAATATGGTTTTGCCATCTTCTCGCTGCGTGAGATTCAGCGCACCAGTTGGACACTGACGCAAGTGCTGGGCGTCAGTCCGCTCGATGGCACCGTTCACATGAAGGTCAACTGTGAGCTGTCTGTGAGCGTGGAGTACAAGGGTTTTCTCACCATGTTCGAGGACATCTCTGGCTTTGGTGCCTGGCATCGTCGCTGGTGCTATCTAAATGGCTCAGTGCTCAGCTACTGGAAGTATCCCGACGATGAGAAGAAGAAGGCGCCCTTGGGCAGCATCGATCTGAATGCATGCTGCTCCCAAAAGGTCAGCACAGCGCCGCGTGACATCTGCGCCCGGTTGAACACCATGCTGCTGGAGTGTCAGCGTCCGGCGCTAGATACAGATCAGGAATCGTTGATTATTGTGCCCAATGGACGCACCACAACAGTGCGTCATCTCCTCTCCGCCGATACGAAGGAAGAGCGCGAGGAATGGTCTGCCTATCTGAATAAGGCGCTGACGCTGCTGCGCGCTTGGGGTACAATGCATTAATAAGGACACGGAAAAGAAGCAGCATCACCAGCAAGAGGAGCAGCAGCAGCAGCGGCAATTGGGGTCGGGATTATCCTGAACGTTTTTTTATGTTTTCATTTTTATATACATTTTAGTTGATCTTTATATTTGTGCTTCTTTTGCTTCGCGTTGCTTGATGTTGGCATTTATATTTAGTACCGCATAACTGTGTAACTGTAATGTCTGGATGAATGTTCAGATGGAATATGTATTGTCAAAAGTATTGTTGAAATTCCGTTTTCTAAATATATTTATACTTGTAATACATTTAAACCAGTCTCACAAAATATATGTAAAGCAAAAAAACCCAATTAAAACATGTTTTTCTTCCGTTGATTATGTTTTTATTGAATACATTTTCACTATACACATATATATATATTTTTTCTTTTGAATTTTATATATTTTGACTATGTGTGTGTGTGTGTGTGGTGTGTGTGTGAAGGGATACCGTTAAGCACACCACATATTATTTACTTTTACTACCAACAAGTGTTATATACTTTTTTTAAATTTTATTTGTGTCCTGAATTTGTTAGGTGGTTGTTGTTTTTGTTGTGTGTTTTATATATATATATATATATATATAGTTATATATAGTAACAGCTTTTGTTAGGTAGTATCTAAACAATTGACTCTAGTTTTATGAGTTATACGATTAGGTATTAGGTATATATATATATATATGTATCTGTATATATGTATAATACTGGCAATTGGCCTAAAGGCTATCTACAAAATTGAATACAATTTATGTACTGCATTTAAAAGTGTGCAATTTTATTTACTTGCATTTAATGTTAGTTAATTCATCTATGTCACAACAAATGTATATCATTTCGATTTGACTTTAATTGTAAATACTTCAAAATCAACGTTAACACACCTCAGATATGATTTGCAAGTATTTAACTGCCTTGTGTGTGTGTGGGTGTGTGTGTGTGGGTGTGTATGTGTGTGTGTAAAGGTGTGTGTATATATACAAATTGGAACAGGCTGTGAGCAGGATACAGTTGGTTAGTTCTAAATTTCGTTAGAAATATACACATTTAGCTGTATATTTGAGTTTTAATGTTATTTGAGCAAATAATTAGTATATTTATGCTTAGATATTGTTTTGTTAGCTATTGTATAACTGGAATGTAGTTTAAACTGGGTATTCATAAAGCGTCCAACTGTTTCCCCCTCTGTTTGCTGACTCAAACTCGTCGTTTATTATTGGCAGTCCAGTCGAACTTCTCTATAATGCTTTCATACATATTTTTTCTCCTTTATATGGAATTTGTTTCTAGCTCATAGAAATATTTCACAAACTCTTAACTTCTGTTCCTATTCGTATCTTTTCGGTTTGTCGGTGATGCTTAAACACTTTGCGTACCTTTTCCTTAATTAATCAACGTTTTAAGGAACCAAAACTTTTCTCTTAAAAAAATCGTTCCTATATCTATTTCAGATCGTTGCAGAGTAGCTCGACTGTGTTAACTGTTACTGGAAACTTTATTTTTAGTGCTTAATTTAGTAAATATTAGACACTCAGAAAATTGAACTGGGCTTGCAAATTGCGGGTAGAACTCAGTTTGTTAATGGAAATGAAGACGCATTGTGCTTAATAACAATTGGCTATATAAACATACACATATTATATGGTTGGCTATAACATTTGAGGATTATACAATATGCCCCCAATTTGGGGCTTAAGCAAAGATCAACTACTTAAACATATATATTTTTGTTTGACAAGTGTTAAGGTTCTTTTGTTAAGGTTCTTTTGTTGTTTTGTTATTGTTGTTTTTTGTTTTAGTTGTTGTAGTCGCGAAAGAATAGAGATAAAGCTAAATTTTCATCACAAGTCTTTTGATATTGCAATTATTCAAATATTCCATTAACTTACGCACTAAACCACAAAAGTTTGCTTGGCCAATATATATAAAAATATGAAAAAATAATTGCCTAAGCTAACCTCACAAATATATGTACGTATTTATATGTATATAAAAATGTATGTGTGTGTTTTTGTGTTTCAAATGTTGCTATGCAATTTTTAATAAACAATTGTAAAATTCAACACATTTCACTTAAAGCTACCAACACAAACGTAGCACGTTTAAGAAACAAAGCAATAAATTAAAAAACAATAATTTTAAATCGATATGCATTACAAATACTATCATCAAATTTGTAAAGGGCGACCCTGTGTGTGTGTGTGTGGGTGTATCCGTTTTTGTGGTGTGTGTGTGTGTGTGTGTGTGTGTGCTTGTGTGTGTATTGGTTAGTTTACGGATTAACAGCTTGACCACTGGGTTGCACCACTTGAGCATTCTGTCGCCGCAAATCGGATCTGGTGGCCGCCGTGATTGCAGTGCCAACAATCAGCATCACAGCCATCGCCACGTTGGCGGGCACATCTCCGTACGAGTAGAAGAGCTCCGAGTAGAAGAGTGTAAAGCAAATGCCAAAGGTCTGCGCCGAGGCATTCAGCAGCCCCGATGAAGTTCCCTCCGGCTCGGGAAACGTTAACTCCGCGCCAAATTCAAAGCCCACCGGCAGATAGCCAGTCATGAAAAAACTGCATTCTTGTTAGGATGAGTGCTTAAGGCGATAATTTATTGCCTGCCACAAACTTACCCCAGGAGCGAGGCCGTCAGATAGACGACTGCGATATGTCCAGTGTCCAGTGTAAAGGTGAATATCCACATGCCCACCATGGAGAGCGCATACACGGCTAGCGTTGTCTCCCTGCAACAACATAAACATGCAGCTCATTTTAGTTAAGGAATACTGAGTTTTCTTCGGTTTAGCCGTTGAATTAATTTCCTCGCATGCAAATGTACAAAATCCCACAAATTTTTAGAAAATTGCTTTAAAAACTAATGAGTTTTTCTTCTTTCTAGCAATAATTTCTAAAAATATGGTTTTCATTGGCTTCAGCTCAACTGTTCCTTTATTGTACAGAACATATTTCAATTATGAAAAGAGGTCCTCAAACAATAAACGAAATTAAATTATTAAATCAAATTATTTCTAAATATAGAAAACAATTTCATAAAATAAATAAAAGTAGAAATTGAAATCGTTGTTTTTTAGAAATAATCCATTCTGAAGTTAAGCAAATAGTAATGAAACACATGCCAATTTAAAAAAACACCCTGGAAATAAAATTTTTTTTTGCTACATTTTGGAAAAATTTAACCCGGAGTTAAAAAACCCTGGTTTTGGATAGACACAGGCTTTCGCTATGAAGCATTGCGTGAGTTACACTTGGCGATATTATTCTGAGTGCAGCCATATGTTATCGTACTCTGAATTTAGGCAACTCTTTGCCTAACTTTATGAAGATAACTTAAAAACTAGAAACTACAGACACATATATATATATATATAGACTCAGCTCCTTAAGCTGTTCAAAATGACAGCATTAATCTCAATTCGTTGCTGAATGTCTCCCAGTCACAGAAATGCATATACTCACAGCAAGGGCATTTAAAATGCAGTTAAAGTTTTTGCATTTACGTAAAGTTGTATGGTGTACATGGCGCATGTGTAATGAGGGACTCGTTGAAACAAATTGCTTGGCACTTACTTGAACTTGTGCGTCTTATCCAGGACAATGCCGGATACAACCGAGCCCAGCATGCCAGCCAGCACAATGCTCAGACCAATGCGACCCGTGTCGACCTCATGACCTGGATAATACTTAAGCACCACCTGCAAGAAAAATGAAGCAAAAAGAGAAGCTGCGTTAGCTAGTGAGTCAGCACAAGCGAGGGTGCACTGTACCGGATTGAGTAGCGTCGAGATGGCATAGAAAACGCCCACGTTGATGCCATAGGAGAGCAGCAGAAAGATGAAATTGCGATTGGTCATCAGATTCTTTAGCGATTGGAAAAAGCTGACCTGCTCCTCGCCAATGCCCTCCAGACGCTGTGCAGCTTCCTGGGCAGCCGATGGTGGCGTTGGCGGCTTATCCTGGAAGACTGTCAAGTGAATAACAGTTAATCGTATAACTGAAATTTAGTTCTCTAAGGATGCCGCTTACAAATGGCCATGAGGACGAGCAGTATGCTGGTGAGTCCGGCGACCAGATAGAACATCAATTGCAGATCGCTGCCCACTTGATTCAGATCATCCGAGTTTGGCACCAGCATCGGTGGCAACACGAATCCAACAGCCACGCCCAGCTGTAAAAGTATTTTATCATTTGATATTTGCATTAGAACTTTGGATGGTAGAAGCGCATCCGTTTCCGGCTGTTGTGTCCGTTCGGTGTCGTGTCTTATTTATGTTGGCGTTAGTCGTTTATTAAATTGATTTATGTGTGTGTGCCCTGCCACATGACAGTTGCCGCCGCTGCTGTTGTTGCACTTTTCTTTTTCGTCAAAGTTTGCCCCGAAATTTCATGGCAAATAACATTTCAGGGCTAAAAAACATTTCATGTGCTGTGGCAAAACTTGTCCACATGCCCCAATTCTGCCCCATTTTTTTCTATTATTTTCAGTTTCGCAATTTAGAGTGTTGTGTGCAGAGTTTTTCGCTATTTCTTATTTATGAGCTGTACCCTTTGAAAGTGGGCAAAAAAAAGGGTATTATGAAGTAGTGCAAATTGTTACAACCAAGAGACGATTTTGATGTTGGGGGAAAAGGAATTTTAGATTAGAAAAGTTATATAATCTATTTAGACTAAATATAATCAAATTAAAGTTGCAATCCCCCGGAAATGGTTTACCCTTTTTATAGTTATTCTAAAGTTATAGAATTTAGGTAGTATCTGCCGGTTGAGCACTTTACTTTTTCTGATGTCTTAAATGATTAAATGCAATATATTCCTTATTTATAATTTGTATCGTCCAGTTGATTTTGCTTTGTCCTCTGTTATCTTCTTAATAACAACAATTACAATCTTGGCTAAGAACAGGGTATCTCCTAGTCAATCAGTTGCAAGCGGAGCATAGTGGTTTGGTATTCAGCTTTGTGTTGTTTATGGGAAATTGAATTTAGCCTATAAATCGTATTTAGCAATTGGGGCAAATAACTTTTGACGGCGGATTGCAAACTGAGTGCAATTTAAATTGAATTTTAATTATTTATTATATCAATGGGATTACATTTTATTGTTAACTTATGCAATTCCATTTCTTATTTACAGTTACATTTTATCAAGTTCATTTAACTGAGTCTTTTGATAGTAGATTATAGTGTAAGAGCATTTAATAAATTTAAGGCTGCCTTAAATTTATTTTTATTTAATTCTATTTGGCTTAACGGCAGCATCTTTATATTAAATTAGTTTTTGCTTGTTTTGGTCAAAGCCTTAAGGCTCAAGGCAACGAGAATTTAATAGGAGAATAGACTAATATATTCTATTTATTCCCCTTTGCCTTAAGGCAACAACCAAAACAAGCCAAAACTAATCTAATGTTCTGTAAGGTTAATCGACTGTTGCCTTGGGATTTTCGCTATGCTAAATAAGAAAAGAAAATATAACGAACAAAAACTTCAACGAACTTGGGCCCACTGCATTAAATTCGTCATTTTAGATTTATGCCATGCAAATGCCCTCTCAATATTGGCAATGCAACAATTTGCATAAATTATATTAAGAGCAGCATTGGAAAAAGTTGCCTATGGGTAAGTGGTTGGGTGTGTTTGTGGGTGTGTGGTTCGCAAGGTGCACTCGCATCCAAAGTACACAAATGAGACTGAGCAGCAACTTGAGAATGCCAGCCAGCAAATTGAAAGTGCAGCCACAATTGAGCGCTGCTCAACTAGAGAAATGTATAGTAATGCCTACTAGAGAGCATTTTAACAACGATTGGGGGCCCCGCAATAAAAAAAGACTAACACAGGATGCTTGCGATGAGCATAAGGATGTGGGGCGGAAACGGGGAGTATCAGGCAGCTGAATGCAGAGGAATTCATTTCCTGGCATGTTTACATATGCGTATGAGCCAACACAGCTTTCACTAGTGGCTGTTGTTGTTCTAACAGCTAACAAAAATACCAAAAAACAACAACAAAAATCAAGAAAAAGAAAAACTAGGTTTGTTCAGCACTTGGGCAAAGCGTCACGGGGCAAAAAGCCAAAGACATAGCTGTAGCTATATCTAAAACCATAGTCCATGCTCAAAGTTTGTTCCACTGTTCCACAAAATCCGCTTGTCGGCTTTCGGTAGAAAGTGGCAAGAGCGCCTGTGGCGTTGTCCTTGCCAGATAAGGCGCCAAACCCTGAAACGCTGACAGCCCTGGCCACGCGTGTTCACTGGCGTTCAATGCCAAACTAGGCGACTAACAAGTACCGCCCGCTGTTTGAATTTTTACTTTTGATTCTTTTTTTTTTTGAGTATATGGATTTTTTGCAATATCCGTCCAGCTGTCCGGATGTGGGCAATTTTTTTTATACATGAAAATGTGAATATATTCTTGTTAACTGCACACCAGTTTTATTCTTGAAAATGAGAATGGAATTTTTACTTCCAGGTTAGCGAAATAAATAATGTAATAATACAGCTAGAAACGTTTGCCGTTAAGCGGCAATTTTAAATAAATATTACTTATTGCTATTTTTTAGAATTAATTTATATTTTTAAAAAGCATATCTAAAGAGTAAAAATTGAAATTTTCTAAGACTTTTTCTACAATATAAACTAGAAATGAGATCCCTGCTCATAAAAAATAGAAATTAGTTCATTCTAGAAAGTCACTGTATATTTAATAATTTCTAGGGCATATATTGTACTAATTGTATTTTTCTAAATATATTTTCCAAGTATACAGAAAAATGCAATAGTCAATTATTTGAACATATTTTAATTAAGAACCCTTTTCACGTCACGTAAATCAGTGCTTTAACTTCATAATCAGGTGGTGATTTGTCCATCTGCTTATCTGAGAACAGAATATGGCACAGTCGTAGCTCGGGTTGTTTATTTGAATTTTGTATGCTCCTTGGCACTCAGCGCCTTTGGGGCACAAGTTCGACTTGCGACGACTCTTTAAAGGCAACATTTGCATTTTGGCTTTATCCATTGAGCAGCTACTTGACCTCAGCCAATGCAGCGACAAGCAGGTGGAGTGTTGATGTTGACGATGACGTTCGACAGCAGTGTACAGTGACAACACACACAGACACACACACACAGACACACACATATAATACAATGAGAGGCGACCTCATATTGTGACATGAACATCCCATTGAGACTTCCTGCCGAGGCGAGTCGGGTCTGAACAACAAGCGGAAATTATAAGCCTTTTCAGTGGCGCTCAAGCGGATGGTAAATATGACAGCGTACACACACAGACAGGCTCACACACACACACACACACACATGCAAACACACATTTAGCCATGTATGTGAGTCAGCATGTCAGACAACTATTTCAATGTTTATGCTGCTTATTTGCACGTTCATCCGAGCAGGTAAGCTGGCATTGCTGTCCTCATTTTGGCACAGCTGCAACACGTTGCAAGTGAGTACATTATTTGCTCGTAAATCAGCATTAATAGTGAACCCCTTCTCCACAACCCTTAATCACCATTTAGCCTTATAGCCTTAATGGCAAATGCAAAGTGCACTAATTGTTTTGCTTTGTAATGCGTCCATATCCTGCCAGGAGAATTGTTAATCTGCCAAATGTCAGGGGATAAATGCCAAAATATCAAAATAGCCGTATCATTGCGCAAAAGTTAGCAAAAGCATTGGAAAAGTTATGACTACAAAGGGGTAAGCAGCAAAAGTTTGTTAACACACTCAGAAAAATATTGACCAGAAATTTTGAAAATCGGCTTGAAAACTAAAAAAAACTCTTGTTTTTTAGAAATAATTTCTTCAGATTGGAAAAGCTTATTTATCTCTTTTAGAAGTATATTTCTGAATAATACAAAATATTTCTAAAAAGTAGAAATGCCAATTCTTATTTTTATAAAAAATCATCTATGATACTCAGAAAATAATAATGAAGTTTTCTTTGCTTTGCTTATAATAATAATAATATAAATAATAATAAAAAAGTGAATGTAAAGTTATATGTACGCATATAAAAACAACACCCTGTAAATTATACATTATTCTTCTAAGTTTTAGAACAATATTCCCTGAACTTAAGAAAAACAAGCCCTGCTTTTTAGAAAGGCTCACCACTCCGAAAGTCTATTTCTAACTTTCGGAATTATAAAGTTTTTAAAATACAAAGCGCTGTTTTTTTGCTGTGTGCATCAAAAAAAATGTAAAGTTTTGTATTTTGACATTTGCAACAAGCAAAGCAACAGAAAAATGTCGAAATTCATATCAAGTGCATTAGCTAATATTTTGTTAAGTATTCAAGTATCTTATCTTCGAAATTACTGTCGAAAAACTTTTCGAGAACAGCATGAATATCAGAGTTCTTAAACTATATTAGCCACTATATCTTTTATTTAGAAGTCTCCGTTTTTCTGCATCTTTTTTATACCAATACAAAGGAATTTCAATTTCGTCGTGAAGTTTGTTTGTAACGCATTGAAGAATACGGTCTCCAATCCCATAAAGTATATATATTTTTGCTTATTCTTTATCAGCATCAAAAGCCATTTCCGTCTATATTTGCCTTCAGTTTTGAAGCTACGAATCTTCATGAAAAAACAATCCGTCTATAGATGAGTTCTAAGTTTCGGGATCAAGATAGGCTTATACACTTTTATAGTATATATAGAATTATTTGATCACAATATATTATTACAATTAATTGAACTAATATTAAAAGTTTGTCACTTATAAAATACATGGCTCATTTCGCTTAAAGACTTTAATAATTAATTCAAGTAAAATATGGAAAAATTTCACTTATAAAAAATGCTGTCTGAAAAAAGTGCACTTCAAAGTGTGCTTAAGTTTTGTTCGCTGACGTTAAAGTTTGAACTGCGCCACAAAGTGTTGCGGTAATTAGTTGCCAGTTTGTTGCATTCATTATTGATGTAATTAGGCGTATGCTGCAGCTGCAAGAGTGTCGGCATTAAATGGCTTTTTGAATTTAAGCCACAATCTAATTGCATTTTAGTCCGACAACACTTGCATACCACAATTAACTGAGGCATGTCCCACTGAGTTCCGGTTTCAAAATGAAACCTCAACAGTGGTCAGCTAAGGCGCCCTCTCAATTAAGTTATGCAGTTGCACGAGTTAAGAGTTGCCAGTTGCAACTTTTAAGTGACATTTTCGTTTGTGGACAGCACTCACTCTGACACTCTGACACTCTGGAACTCTGACACTCTGAACAGGTCAATTCCATTCGTTTGTTTTCACAGTTGAGTAAATTGAAAATGCTCTGCAAAGACTTAATTTTTTGCTTTACCTTGCAGCCCTATTTGCATTCGTGTCTGGTGCAATGAGCTGTGCAATCAGTTTGCTTAGTTTTGTTCAAGTAATTTCTGCATCAATCTCGAGTTGCCGTTTGGCTACCCCTGGGTCTCATCTCAAATGGGTCAAAGGAGTTTTTGTGTGCAAATGTATGTAAAATGTACCTCCGATCAGTGAGCAACATAAACTCAAGAATACATTCAAAGCATTTAAATAGTGAAATCCATCTCCGTTTTTGACAAAGCTCTTCCGTTTCCATTTTTGTGTGTTCTAATTTATGCTCAAATATAAATTGCAAAAATAAGTTCAATATCGTCACTTTGGAGCACGCCTGATTGTTTTAGATTGAATTCGTTTGGCAAGCTTGAAATCAAGCTTTTTTCTCATTTACAGGAAGTCTCTTAGTCGTTAATCCTAACTATTTTCCTTTTTTTTTGGGCTTGGCAATTTTGGTAAATGGTCGCATCATGTAATACAGAAGTGAGAGAAATGGGGCTGCAAATAGCCATTTCCGCTGGCCGGAAATGTGTCTGCCCCACACAAGATATAAAATAGTTAGAGCAAAAAGCGCTGCAATGTCATTTTGGCATGTCAGCTAAGCCTTTCGCATCAATCTGGCCAAAACACTGCTGCAGTTCAGCCCTTTTCTTGTCTATGCAAATTTTAGCCAAACATCCTCGGATAAGTTACGTAATGAAAAGCGCTTACAAAAAAACCATATCCAGAACAGCGGGGCGAATGCGTAATTTACGCCTTTTAATTTAAATTCGTGTTGCAGCTTTCGCTTACCTGATTGCCAAAGACGCCAACACTGGTGGCCGAGGATACCTGATCGGGTCCAAACCAAACGGCTGCCAGACGTGCGGGCAGCGACAAAATGCAAACCTGATGAGAAATGCAGCTGAAAGTTGGCTTAAATTAAGAGATAGGGGTTAACGGGATTACCTGTGCAAGCGCGACAATTGCCTGTCCAATGAAGCTGACATAGAACAAAGATGGGTCCACCGAGAAGACCTTGATCCAAGCGCCAATACAAGTGCCCACAATGCCAACCAGCGCCGTAATGCGCAATCCCTGAGGAAATCAACCAGAAACCCAATCAATACGACCAACAATAAACAATAATAAAAAAAGAAAGCGCAAAACAATTGTTAAGCTGCATGCATCACTCACCACTTTGTCGAGAAACCAACTTCCTGGAAATATGAGCGGTATATACAATATCATATAAATCATAGACGTCCAGTCGACCCACTTGTCACTGATGCCATAGTAACTGCAACAAACAACATCGAAATAAACTTTCTGACAGTTGCAGTTTCAACTTTGTGCCCCACTGTGCTCCACTTTAATGAGCTTGAAGGAAAGTTTTAATTGAGTGTGCCGAGACGCTGGATTTAAATCAAGTCCCCGAGGCTCTGTGAATTGTATAGCACCACCTGCACCACCGTAACCACTTACCGTGTTATTATATTGTTGATAATGGTGTATTGTATCCACTGCATGGCATTGGAGGCTGAATAGAATACAAAGAGTATGAGCACCGCCCAGCGTCTTGCATAGACCTTATACCCTGAAAAAATACAACAAACTAGACATATTACATACACTCAACACACACACACACATCCAGCTATATTATACAGGTAAAAGCCACTTGATATGCAACTGAATGGGTTTTTAGTTGTTGCACTTACAAGGCTACAGCCAGAAGCAGACGCATCGGATTAACTGTACTAGTGGCCAGGTTACTTACAAATCTGACTGGCATATCAGATTTGGGTACTATATATATATATATGCACATGCATACTAATGTGCATTTGAAATCCTTTTGTCTGATTGCTCACCCTGACTAACAGCTCATATACCCCGAGGATGTTATGCTAACTTGCTTACAAAATATTATGAAATCATGTACAATCAAAAGGAAATTAGTCCCTTTGCATATTCTAGGATATAGCTTAACATTTGCTTAGTGTAGCCTACATATTTGAGACAGCATTATAAGGGCATTCAATCTGCGACAAACCAACGCAAAATATTCTTTTTATTTTAATTTTAACCATTTCTATTACAGCTCTTGTTTCAATTGAAAAACCTCGTCACTAAGCTAGACGACAGCTTATATTTGTATACTCTGTAGCCAGTAAATATAGTAGAGTATTATGAAAACAGAAATAGGTCGAAAAAGATAGCTCCGACGACATTTAATTAGTAAGTCTTGGGTGTTTTATCATATATTCTAGTATATATTAAAGTAATATTCTTAATACCCACTTAAAGTCAGTCTCAAATTTATTATGCAATTGTATATCTCATTTTTAATTTTTTAATAAGAAATAATATTTATGAACACTATTGCAGAGTAAAAGAGTCTAATAAACAACCATGTTTAAATACATATTAAATATTTAATATTAGATTAAACACTATTGCCTATTCGCGAGTGCAATAAACAGCAGTATTTATTTATTTATTAATTAATTACTAAGCACTGGTTACATCTGTTTATTACATTAAAACTCCGTACAGGATAACTTCTCTTCGTTTGATTCCAACTTAAGCAATTTTTCACGTTTCCCTAGTTTGGTTTAGTTTAGTTTAGTTGCATGGCATTGAAAATGCAGAAGGACAGCTTTGATGTTTGCTATTTTTAGTTGACAAACACGCACACACACATGTGTATATATATATATACACACATACAGCTGCGAAGGTACATTTGTGATGCGCTGCACGCAAATCAGTGAAAGCAAACAAAACTATTGCATACCTTGAGGTGCAGTTAAGTCAAAATGGCCGCTTTGTGCTCGTGCGTTGTGTGTGGGAGTGTGCGTATGTGTGTGTCAGTGTGTGAGTGTGTACTTAAAGTGTTTTGCATGCAAATGTTTAGTTATACATGAACACATGAGCATACATCTATTGAGCATAGCTAATGCCTAAAAGATTTGTGTGTCTGACATGCATGTTAACTGTGCGGCTAAAGCCTATATAAATATCCGATTCCAATTTGAGCTATTATTTATAAGACTAACCTTCGGGTGGAGCATTGGGCGCTTTGCTCTCCTTATCCTTGTGCGTGATCATGTCTGTTGATTTACTCGTTGCTATATACGAATCGGCGCTCTCAACGACGCTGGTGGCGCTATGTTTCAGATCCATTTACTAATATATATATATTTTTGTTTTTATATATAAATTCACTTCGTGTATTTTCTCTTTTTATGGGCGGTTGTGTGTGTGCTTTGGCTCGCTGTTGCTTCGGTGGTGTCGTTGTTTATTTACTGTACTTGAGTTGGGCAGTTTATTTGGTAGCTAAAATTGTTAAAAATTGCTGTCAAATAGATAAAATACAAGCAGACACAAATCAGTTCAGTTATTTAATGGCGCTGCCTAAAAATAGGCAACATATTTTTTTACATATTACTTTCAACTGCTGCGTATTTGATAAGGCTTTGTGGTTTTGAAATTGCAAAAACTTTGTAACAGCAATAAGCACACACACTCATATTGATATATATGTACATGTATATATATGTACATATGTATCCAGGCACATACGTGCTCGTACTCGTATACGACGGCTTTAACAACTGGCATAAACATTTCTTGTATGCCCACAAAAGCCAGTATAATACAAGCACACATTATGGAATGCTCCCAACCACACCCCCTTAAAACCACAGCTGCTCGTGGATTATTGTGCAGTCGTTCTTTTCTCACTATATATAAAATTATTATTTGGCTTTATATGCTTTGAGCTGGAAAGATATATTGAGCTTAGATAATTAATTCGAATTAGGAGGCAACCAATTATGTAGACTTAATCACTTAAGAATTTATACACAAGGTTTTATACAAGCGATATACTTATGCAGCTGATATCGCATTGATAATTCATTATTCCTATACTAGCAATTATTATTTCGTCAATTTTAGCTGAAGCTAAAATCTAAACAAGAAAGAATTCCGATTTAAAATTTTGCTGTCAGCATATTAACTCCGACCTAAAAGGGTATTTATTCTACGGCGTGTCTAAGGTAACAGTTCTTTTTTAATAAATGGCGTAGATGTCACCTAAACATCATCTATCAATTCATTGTTACTATTGTATCCAATCTAGTTATCTTTAAACTATGTAGTGTCTTCAGCAAAAAGACGGATAAAGAAAAAAGAAGTTTCATCATAAATGCTTCTAAGCTGAGGGCATTCTGGGCATATAAGACTAAAAACTGATAGATGGACATGACAATATTGCCTTCACTAGTGATGCTGATAAAGAACATATATCCTCTATTTATTCTATTTCAATGAGTTGCAAATTTGAAATACTCTCTAGAATGACAAACCAATCCTATGAAAGTATACTGCTCTTACTTACAACTATCCCTAATAACATCCAATCGATAAATCAAAATATTGCAGGACGTATAATAGTCAAGCATATTTTTCCTACTCTCCTTTTAATAATTCAGTGTGTAATTTTACTAGTTTTAGCAATTACACAAAATGCTTTTGCATACGAAATGATTTACAAAGATTGATTAGGCCCGGTATTTGTTTGGTTTTGTGCACATTCATTAAGCTATAAGAGTAAAGTATTCATTTGCATTCGTGCTTAAATTCACATTTAAGCAAACAATCATTCACCGTTGTTCTTGTGGTCTTACGTACTTTGACATTGAAATTGCGAGCGCAGGCAACATAAATGAACACATTGAATCAAATCAGAGCCAGGGATTTGGCTGGGGATTTGCGACTGCGATTGCAATAGAATTGGCATTCCAAATATGTAGGGAATAGGGGAGGAAGAAATGGGTTTAGGGGATTTTGGGATACAGCCTGCACACACTTGTTCACTTGTTGCGCCAAAAAAACAATCAACTGCCTGATTTTATGAGCCACACAAATTTTCAGCTCGAGTGCCTCTGGGAATGGATTCGCCAGAGTCGAATTTATGTTGTTCATCGCATCATTTTAGCTATGTGAAAAATTGCATGGAACTGCATAAAGTGGCCACAAGTTTTGTTTCAGCTTCACCCTAACGCATAATTAAATCGCTGACAAGGTCGCGTGCCAACTGAAAACCGCCGCCTCCCTAATTGATTTAACTTTGTTAATGACTGCACTTAAATCAATTTGCCTGCCCAAATGCACAATTTATTTATTTTGTTTTTGGCTGCGTAAATTGCCTCTAATGAGGTGGAAATGTTGCAGCATTGTTTGCTTATGCATGCCAGCAATTTGATTGTGATTTGAATTTAGATTTGAATTGGGGGGCTGACTACCATTTAGAGATACTATATTAACATTGAGATAACTCCCATAACACGCTGTCTGGCATCATTTTGGTTAAGCACGCAGATAAAGTGTTGAACAGCTGCGTCGAAGCAAGACGGGTAAATGTAGATGATTAATACACGAAAATAAACAGAGAGCAAGAGACAAAGAAGACGCACAAAGCAACAAGCAGTCGTTGGGGCAAACGAGCGATAACAGCCAGAGGCAAAGAACAACCAAAATACCGCATGGGCAGCACGGTTTCCCAAAAATAATAAAAAAATATAAGACATACATATGTATTTATATGTTGTACACAACACCACTCACCACTCGCGCGACTAGGTAGATTTTATTTTTACTATGTGGGGGAGTTCTGTCTGCTGCCAGCTAAAAACTCATCAAGAAGCTGTTTTCCGTCTCATTGTGAGGGCAACGCACGTATTTTATTTCAGTTCGGATTCGAGTCGCGATTTAAAAACCAAAATATAACGAAATAAAAAAACCCTAAGGTAGGCCAAAACATCCAAAACACGCCGATCGATTCCAAATGGAACACGCTCGCGAAATTCTCGAGAACGAGCGAAATCGGTGACGTTTTGAGAGCGCCGACGAGCGAACTGAAACTGAAACTAAATCCGAAAAACGTCGCTCAGCGCCTGACATAAAATCAACTTTGCAAAATGTGCACTTGTCGTTGTTGTTGTTGTTGTTATTGTTATTATTATTATTATTGTTGTAAGCAGCTGATTCTTTGAGCAGGCATACTAACTACACACACACTCGTACACTTGATTTCACAGTGAGCACAGTCAACAAGGTAAACAACTAATTAAAACTTCAAAACAACTCTTTATGTTGTTTTTCATTACTAGAACCCATTAAATTTATTTATCGTGCAGATTAAGAATAATATTTTGCTTACAAATTCTTTGATAAGTTGATTAAAATTACAAATAAGCAAATAAGCCAATTAAATTTGTTGATTTTCATTTTATTTACCAATAGCAATTCTTTGAGCATACTGAAAGGATTCAACTCCTGTTTGAACACTTTTTATGCTGATTTCATTACTAGAATTCCTTAAAGTTATTTTTCGTGCAGATTAAGAATAATCTTTTGCTTAACATTTCTTTTTTTTCGTGGGTTGAGTTAATTTACAGAGTAGCAATTAAGCAAATTACTTTTGTTACAGAGTAGCAATTAAGCAAATTACTTTTGTTTATTTCATTCGATTTTTGCAATATAGGGGATACAGAACATTAGTTCGTCTGACAACTTGGAAAAGTACATTTTTATTACAAGGTAATTGATTGCACTTAATGCTGAAAGCTTGACAGTTTTCAAACTATTGGCTTTAATAAACAACACAATTAATAACTCTTAAAGCTCTGGTTGCCCTATTAATGATATTGACTGCAAAGATAAATGGATTGGAGCTTTAAGTCTTCAATAAACAAACTTTAATAAACAACACAATTAATAACACCTAAAGCTTAAAGCTCGCTTTACTGCACCTCGGAAGGTATTCAATTTGGTGAGCTTCAAGTGCAATAAATTGCACACCCTCAACATATTAAGTGTTGCGACGTGCAACGTGCTCATTTATTCAATTTTACGGCATGCAGGTTACCCGAATACTTTTTGCACACACCGTACACCGTACAACAATGTAAGCACTTGGCCACTTGTATACATATGTACTTATATATATATATATATATATACATATATATATATATTTATTTGTATATATATTTGCATGCTATATGTGGTTTAACTGCTGAAACCCCGTCAAAAACACGTTGTTATTTGTGCACACAGTGAATACACCGTACAGTGAAACAATATACCAAAGTCCATCACTAACGAGTGCTCACTGTACCCCACACATGTCCGGTTAATTCACACTCCACTACAATAATATCAATTTAGTCACACATTTGTAATTTTTTCCGTTCGCAGTATTATAAAGCCAATTTCATCGCTCGTTTTCTTTACCAACAACTTCACTACACTTTTTGTTTTGAACCTCTCTTCGCTCGCTACGCTCTCCTCTCCTCTCTTATCCTATCCCTATGCATTTCACATCGCTTCTCCGTCGCTAAACACAATCATCAATTTGCATACGGTCTGCTTTCTCGTCATTTTGTTTTATTGAATAATTTGCGGCGGGAACTTCCTCGTTGTGTTGATTCGGGAATCGTACCGAGTACCCAGACACAAGATTTCAAGTCCAAAGTGTGTGTATTATTCGTGCTGGGGGTCATTATTCGATTAAGGCAAAT
The DNA here is from genome assembly GCA_035043785.1 of Drosophila planitibia. Classification (NCBI taxonomy): domain Eukaryota; kingdom Metazoa; phylum Arthropoda; class Insecta; order Diptera; family Drosophilidae; genus Drosophila; species Drosophila planitibia. The sequence continues at coordinate 1,906,620 of JAWNMS010000052.1, forward strand.
TATTACTTTTTTTGGATTACTTGCAATGTAAATATTGACAGAGACGTCGCGGGGGCAAAAGGAATCTTTCATTAGATTGTACTACATATGCCATGATGGTGTGTCGCTTATCTCGTCTGCCTTTCCGAACACACACCCTTTTACCCTTCCGTCAGCATGGAATTTGCCATGCTTATCAACTCAAGAGAGGCTAATCGACGGCATGCGAATATTTCTCTCGCAAAAGATAATAAAATCGCTGTTCGAGTACTGATTAGCTCCATAACATGCGACTTGTCAACTTTTTGCGACATCATCATCGATGTGATAGACGTGTATTACTTTATTAGTACAAGTATCGTATTTTTAGTAGCCAGGCGAGCGTAAATCCCCTCCATCAACGATTTCACATAAATCAGTCACGTTTGCTAAAAGCATATAGGTATTTAAATAAAATACACATATGTTTTAATTCACTGGTTCTCACTGACAGCCCAAATTAAAAGATAACTACTAACCTGTTAAACAAAAAAACCCATAATTATCCCAATCAGTGAAAGGGCACTTGGCATGTAAATTGCGTATGCATATAACTTTTTCCATAGGTTTCAGCTATTATTGAACGACACACAGAGTTGCAGCTCGGCTTGCTATGGGAATTACAGAAATTAGCATATATACTATGTATTCTATAACTTATTTTTAGACTCTGTCGCAAACGGTTGAAAATGAAAGAAAAACGTTTGCTATATGTGTAGAAGTATTCCGCGGGTAAATAACAACTTTAAGACTAATCTCTGAAATGGTGCAAACGTGTGCTGTTTTTAGAAATAGTGTGAAGACGTGTGTTACAGTTAGAAATAATTTTGGCTTTATTTGTTAGTCTGTCTGACTATGACTGAGAAGCCAGAGAATTATCCGATTAAGTCAAGTGTTTTTCTCCACGATTTTCGAGGTTTTTTATACTCAGAAGAAAAGAACCCATTTCTAATATTTCTAATTTTCTAAAAAGTTAAATACAATTATTAATCTGTTTTAAATGTTTGTATACATGAAATCTTAAAATACCAATATTTAATAATAATATAAGTAACTAAACAGCTAACGTCAGAGTCCTGACATATAATAAAATAAACCTGGGTTTCTCTACATTTTAAAAGAATGTACTCTGGAATTAGAAAGACACAACATTCCTTTTGAGAAATTTGCTGTCTGAATAATAAGATTAGTTACCCATAGCGTCAAATGAATTCTAACTATTATAATCAGATTTGCACTTTTCTAAAAATGTCTGCCTGACAGATTGGGTATATATTCGACATATACGGTTTCCAAATTATAGAATCCATCAGTCGAAATGTAGATTGCCTTATAACATTCAGCAATCACACCTTAGTAAAAACTTTTCAATGCCATAACCTAAATCGATTTAAAAATGACATCTTTTTTTTATCATGGTGAATACCGCATTTAAGAAATTTTGAGGTGCCCTAACATTTTCCATAACCACAAGTTTTGAAAACTTAACCAATATTCAAAAGCAATCATATAATCAGTTCTCAGTTGGAAATCCTAATCAGTTATTGATGCGGTTTATTGGCAGTGTCCCTAATGGATTTGTGTAATGTGTGGCAATTATAGTTTGCTCCTTTGAATGGGTGCATGCAACAATACTCGTTAGGCGTGCAAAGGAGCCAAACACAGCCCGAGTCCTGATTGCCGCATTTCTCATGCAGTTGCCACTTTCTGCTAGGCAGTTGCCAATTGTCGAGAATTTGCAGCGCTTTGTCTTGCTTTAAGTTTCACATGAATTCCAAATGCAATTTGTCACTGCGAATGCCTGCCAGACAATTATTCACGAGTATTTGGACACAGATGAGGACTCGCACTCGGACGAGGATTATCCTGTGGAATAGTATGCGTCCAATTAAGCAGGACTCGCCAGTAGTCAACAGCAACAGCTGGTGTTGCCCAAAGGATTTCAACTGCAGCTCAGATAATATTGCAAACCATTTATAAAATGGCTCTTGCCACCTCATTTTTTACATGCTTGTGGCCATTTAATCATTTGGCTAAAAGCCCATCACGAGTATTACGTTTATAACTGTTAGCTGCGTATTAAATCAAACCACGTTTCAGTTGGCGCCTTGGGCCAAAAGTTAAATGAATATTTTATGGCGCCATCAACTAAATAAACCGAAGAGAACGTTGATATAGATATGAATATATTTCTTATATAGAAATGTGGAACGCTATTTGTTGCTTCTTTTTTTTTTTTGTATACCTGTGGCTAAAAGAGAAGTAAGTAGAAGGAGACATATTCGATCTTTATAGTCGGGACACAACATCAATACAGAAGAAAATCGGTTTGAAATTTAGAAAATCGCCATAAAGGGAAAACTAGAATTTCTAAAAATACGAACACAAATTCTTAAGGCTAGAAAGGATTTTTTAAATATTTCAGATATCTATTTTTTTATGAAAGAAAATATTTCTAAAAAATATTTCGGAAATTTCGAAAGAAATTGTAATAAAAATGGCTTTCGCTACTGCTTTGCTGGAGTTTAACTGCTGCCTAAAATATATAAATTTATAAGCTGCCTAAAACATACACGAAAAATGTTAAGAAACGAATGTTTAATAATAATATATTTTCTCAAATTCTTAGTTTATTTTTCCTTAAACAATGACTTTTCATCATACAAATCGTATATGAATTGAGTTGTTTCAAGGAAACTAAAAAGTAAGAGGTAAATGTACTTGATACCAGTTAGCTTCTTCCAAAATAAGCAGACTCAATCTGAAATTAAATAATTTTGCAGCTTTGCCTGTGCTTATAGGGTTTTTCATTTGAACCAAGCAAACATTTTTGACTTTAGCTTCTTTGAGTCGCTTCGAAGGCATTAGCTTACAAGGCCAGGCAGACACCTCGTCTCTCTCGTCTTTATACACTTGTGAATGAGACGCCTCATTAATGGCCCCAGGGGGGTGGATGGGGGGGATTAAGGAGGTGTATGTGGGTTGGTGATGGCGTCTGAGTAATTTCGAGTGCGATTGCCGCTGCACGCATTTGTCAAGTGGTCGCTTAATCCTCAGCAAATCTCATAATTACGGGGCGTCTCCTCAAATGCTACATAATTTCCGCAACATTTATTTATTAATTAAAAAATTTGTGTAGCTGCTTTGTGCCTCCGACAATTTTATCTTTGCTGTGCGCCATGGCAAGGCAACGCAGGCCCAGCAGGGCATTCAGTTGGTAATAAGCTAGATTAATTACCATAAATTTTATTTTATTGGCTCAAACTTTCCCACCGACACGCCGACACACAAAAGCGTAGCACAGTCTTTTGCGCATCGCAATTCTCAAATTCTCCAATTATCAGACAAGTTTCGACACAGCAGGCGCCACTGCATTTATTATATAGACAGCTGACGTCCGGAGTTTTATTTTTGTTGTTATGACTGGGATGCTAACAAGTACTCGAATGGGGGCATAGTGGGTATGCAATTTTCCAACTGTGAGTAATATTTACACATTCATCACAAGCATTTATCAGTTCACATTTCACTTATTTTATACACTCATTTAAATCTTAGCAAATAATGACACAAGACCCACAATCTGGAGATGTACATTTATAAATAGGGATTATTCTAATAATGGCTTGCAATAAACAGAATTTATGGCTTTGTTAAAAGGCGACGTTTATCTTAAAAGTTCCAGAAAAGTGATTTTATGTTATCAAGCGATTTTTCATTAAGGATTTCATTTTAGCGTTAAATTGTGTGAATTTGTAAGAATATTTTGAAAATAAGCTAAGAATCAATAATGTTTTATATATTTTTAGTATAGCAAAAATGTCAGCAAGTTTTAAACAAATTTTCCAGTGTTCCTCTAAATTCGATAAAAAGATTTGATATATTCAACTGCATTTTCTAAAATTATTTCATTCTAGAATCAAATTGTGTGAATCTGTGGGAATATTTAAATAAGAAAAACTCAAAATTACAGAGTACTTATTTTTATATAGAAAACATGTAGGCAGTAAATATCAGTTTTGAACTAAATTCCGATATAGAAAACTATACGTATAAGTCTGTACCAATATTAATAGAATATTGCATTCTAGTATTGAATTGTGCCAATTTATAAGAATATTTAAAGAAAAAAGATTAAGCTGATTGTTACTTTGTATATCATAATATATAAATACAAAATAATATATAAGATATGCTTATACAAATCAATCAATTATTTTATAGAATATTATAGGAAAAAAATGTATATATATACATTTAGATACTGATGAATTGTTAATAAATTTCAAATCGCTTTCAGCGTGTTTGAAATTCTTGTTGCGAGCGCAAACCGAATGAGGCCAGTGTGCAAAAATATTGAGATCAAAAATCGTTGCAGGCTAGGCTTGATTAATTCAAGCATTGCAGTTGCAGGATATTGCAGAGTGAAGCAGTTTGCGCTTTCTGGTTACGGTGCCTGCTCAAGTGGCAACGGATGTCGTATTATGCAATTTCAGGGCTGCTGCTGCTGCTGCCCGTTTCTCTGCTGCGGCATCTGCATTTTGGCCATTCATTTCATATGCGCTCGCATCTTGATTAGTTTGCAGTTTTGCAGTTTTCCAGTTTTTTGTTTTCATTTTTTCGTTTTGTGTTTTTCTAATTTTTGCGGCCAGATGCAGTTTTAATCGCAGCAAAAAGACGAAATGCTTTTGCATTTGATGGTCGGAACTTTGCTGCCGTTGTCGGTTTGCTAATTGGACATTTGTAATTAACTTCAATGACAGTTCAGTTCAGTTCAGCTTAGTTCAGTTGAGTCGAGCGTTTTGCTTCATTTTGCTTACTTTGGCTGCTATTAACCAAGCGACTGGCTCATTTTTCACATTGTGCGCTGGACTTTCATTTGGCGTTGTGCATCGCATCCTTTTTGGCCACGGCGACTGCACTCTGCTATGTTGGCTGTTGTGTTATTTATGTGCTGCTCGTTAGTTTATTTTTGTTAACATTTTTTTATTTTGTTATGGCTTCTTATTTATTGTTGTGGCGAGTTGGTCGCATTTAGCTGCAGATTTGTTGTAATCGCTTAATTCATTGCACTCTGCAGTCGAGCGCATCTTCGCTGACACAAAATACATTTTCTATTCACCCTGCGCACAGGTTAAAGTTTAAGCCAACTGAAACTAACGGGAAGAGTGCCCCACTTTCTAACTGCAATCAATATTTTGACCCTGTCGTTGTGAATTATCATTATTATTGCAAGCGACGTCAAATTACGTGTCTAAAACTCTGTCATATACTTGAATAGTGTTGCCAAAGCACTTTTATTGCCTTCCTGTTGATTAAAGCTTTAGTTTAAAACTCCCTTGCTTGTTATGCTTAAATATTGCTGGGCATTCAATGCTTAAGCTCTTCACAGGGAGGGTTTGCAAGAGTGACTGAGAGAGAGAGAGAGAGGGAGACAGGGAGAGAGGCGGGAAGTACTTTAGTTCAAAAACCTCCAAGCATTGCGTCACAAAAAATTCACGCTACAGACACAACACACACACACACTCATACAGAGACGAAATGGTGCGAGTACACATACACACACACACACTCGCAGGCACACAGACAACTGATTTTGTCGTCAGCGTGTGAAGCTTTTCAAAAGCTGAACCAGTCTGAGGCTAGCCAAAGGGAGAGAGAGAGAGAGAGTGCTAGCATTCCTACACACACACACACACATACACACACACACAAAGTCAACCGGTTGTTCTGCGTGCTTTGGCAAATCGTCTAGCGAAGACACCTGGGAATTGCAACGCTTCTGCTTCTGTTTCTGCTGCTTCTTCCACTGCTCGTTCTTAATCTTGAGCTAAATATACATATGAAAAAGAAAATAAATTAAGCGAAGCATGCTGAAAAATCAATTTATGGATTTTAGTTTTTTTTTTGTTTGCGAGCCAAGCACGTGTTTTTATTTTTATTTGTTGTTGGTAGCACATTTCTGTAAAGAGCTTTAGCAACAACAGCAGTAAGGCTTAAAGACCGTTCCTTGGCGCGCTCGTAGCTAATGCAATTGTCATTGCTCTTAATAACAATTAAATAAAATCGTAAAAGCACTTAACTGAATTTTACTACTCTTTTTTCTGCTTCTTCCCCCTCTATGTTAACTTACCCCTGCTGCAGCCAGCACAAAAGCGCGGTAAAATGCCGTCGCCTATGTGTGTGTGTGCGTGTGCGTGCGTGCGTGTGTTTATTTGTGTGCTTGTGTGCGTAAGTGTTCAAGCAATCGCGCCACTTTTGAATGGTAATGACATTTATTTATCAAAGTGCCACACGAGACAATGTCCTTGCTATTTTATTTTATTTGCTTTCTTTTTTTCACTTGCCACTTGGCATTCGTTGACAATTAACACGCCGCTGCTGTTTTTTGCACAGAGCTCTCTCAGCAAAACTGCAGAAATCGCTTTTAATTGTCGCTGCGGGAATTGTGTTTGAGTTGCTGCTGTTGCTGTTGCTGACAACACCTTTGTGGGAAACACTGAACAGGACTACTGCAAATGCTGTTGCCATTGGCCATTTTATAGGACATCCTCAAGTTCCACACAACAGCTGTTGGATGCTGTGGAAGCTGCGCTCCTAGCTCTCTCTCTTCACGCTTCCCAATGCGCAGGTACAAACAAAATGCAAAAAGCAATATGTTATCAGCATAGTCTTAAAAATGACTTGCCATTTATATTTATTCAAAATTGTTGATTTTAATAAAACACATTTATTATTGTTTTCCTTAAATATCGATTTCTAAGCAATCTTTAAGAGCAGCGCCTAAAACTATGCAGCATGCCTTTTGCTGCTCGCTGTAAATGCACAGGGTGCTTCGTGCTCAAGCACTTGTTGCTGCTGGCCGTCAAAATGTGATTTACGTTATCAATGGCATAAAATTAAAACTGCTTTTTAAGTGCACTTGTCGATTAACTTCATAACCATAAATTCTTTACCGATGCGCCGTACATTTTATATTTATCGCAATTACACAAAAATTCTGATTGTCATAATTTATGCGAATCTAAATTTTTTTACCTTAAAAATCGCTCAACTTAAATTTCTTTTCTGTCGAAAATAATAAATAGTTTTTGAGTTAAATTCAAAATGATTAATAAATCACCGCCCTAGGGCAAAATTCTCACGCATAAAGCAAAACTATAAACAAAAAAGTTGGTTATAACCATTAAACGATGCATCACAAGAAGCCAGTAAACTGAAACCAATATTGATCAAGCACTGAAAGTGGCTTTTAAATGACTTTCACCAGCTGCCAAATAGCAAATTTGATTGGCCATTGAATATTTATGTCGTCGGGTGTGAAGATCTGGCACAAGATTTGCTTGCCAGTCAAAATTCACTCTTGATAAATTTGATTTTTTTTTGTTTTTTCTTTTTAGTTGATTTTTGCTCTTCATCAACATTTCTACACTTTTTCCGCATTGAGGCTAGTCATAACGGTCAATCGAGTTCTTCTTGCATTCCACGCTTAGTGCTAAGTGATCTTCACCATCGTCATCATCGTCATCATGACTCGTCTGCAGGATGATGATGGGCCATTTTGTCAGCAATTAGCCAGGCCTCAAGCAACGGCAGTTATCTTCTTTTTTTTACGAAGGCAAAATAAAAATATTAAAAAAAGCTATGTACAATTCCAAATCGATAGAAAAGTGAGCGGAAAAATATTCGACGAGATGGACAAAACTAAGACGAGTCAAAAACTCAGCCAGTTGTTGTTGTTGTTGTTGTTGGCCCGTGTCAGGTGCAATGTGCCGGTGCTGTTGACCACTGGCAACTGCCGTGTTAGCAACTGTGGCAGTGGCAGCTGTGCGAGTCTGACTCAAATAAAAATATACACACAAAATTGAAGAAAAAATAAATGCAAAAAAAAAGAAGGTGGAGAAAAATAAACACTACGAGTAAGTGTGTGTGTGTGAGTGTGAGTGTGTGTGTGCGTGTACTGTAAATATCGTTGTCGTTGTTGCTTTTGCTGTCACTATTGTTGGACTGACTGACGTATCAAATGTCTTTCATAGGTAGTTAAACGCTTCCTATATTCCGTGCATGTCGCTGCTTGCTTTTGGTTTTGCTTGGACAACTCAGACTCGGACTCGGACTAGGTTTTGGCGTAGGGCATTTCCCGATTCATTTTGACCAATCCATATTTACAGCGAGGCTTCTTTACTCAGCTAACTGAACTTGTGTTGTAACCGAATACAGCGCTGGTCTCTCTTTTTCTATCTCTCTCTTTCTCTCTGTCAGTTTTTTTTTTGCACTTCCCATCTTCATTGCTTCCTTATGCATACAAATTAATGTGTCGCCGTTAAGTTTTGGTCTCGTGTGACCAAAAGAGCAGCAGCAGAAAGCTTTGCAAATACTAAATAAGAGAGTGTATGTGTGTGTGTGTGCGTGTGTGTAAAAGAAGAAGTGCGTATAAGTTAGCAAATTATGCATGTATGTGTGTATGTTCACACTGGTCATGCGCTGCCCTTGAATTTAGCTGGTTTGACTGCTTAACCAACCCCAAGCTGCAACCCCTTGGCCCAAAACTTGTCACGCGGCTCAAAAATTTAAACAAAACAAGAACATTAAATTTGCCGCTAATTTTGTGTTATTTTGATGCTTGCCTGTGCCAGGCTGTTGAATGCGACGCTAAACATCAACAGCAAACAAAACAGCAGGCACACGGAGAGACAGAGAGAGAGAGAAAGAGAGAGAGAGAGAGTGTGCACTTGAGAGAAAGAGCGTAACAAGCAGAGACAGCGCAGCAGCAGCAGCAAACACCAAGCTCAGCTTCAAAGCGTCGACGTCGACGACTCTCATTCGCGTTTAAAACTTTGCGCGGTGCTCACGCAACGGCAGAGCAGAGCTGAATTGAGCGGCACTCAAGAGAAATGTATGCCAAGTGATAAAAGCAACAATTGTTATTCTTATTATTAATATTATTTATAATGTGACACTCAATTTGTTATTGCTGTTGCTGTTGTTGACTGTAAAACAATAGTCGAAACCGTGTGTCGTGCGAGAGGCAGTGATAAGTGAACCTTAGCCAAAACTGAAATCGTTGAAGCGCAAACACAACACCGACAACGACAACAACAACAGCAAAGCTGGTGATAATAAAGGGCTCATGAACAGGGAGGGAGTAAAATCCATAGTGCAACCCTGGAGCCTTGCGCAGGTGTGTCTGTGTGTACTGCACTCTCCCAGAGTGGGTCACTGGAGCGTGCGATATGTCAGTGTTAAAAACTAAAGCCAGCGACTCATGCGCAAAGCACACCAACACACAGCAACACACACAAATGAGAGCGCAATAAAATGACGAAAAGTGTCAACAGGGTGAACAAGAACAACAAGTTTACAAGTGGACAAGGGACAGGCCGAGTGTCAATGTCGTTAGTTTTCAGCTTTGGCATTGAACTGCAAATGCAACGCTGCGGTGTGTGATGTGTGCGTGTGAAAAAAAGCCAAAGCAAAAAACTTAAAACGGAAAGAGAGTTGAAATTGCTTCCGCTGCTAGCTTGGCGGATCGATTGATTTTTCATTAACGCTGCCAGCTGCCAATTTTGAGAAAACAACTTTTACGTACAGAGCAAAAAAAAAAAAATTACTTAAGTAACAGCAGCAGCAGCAGCCGCACCACCAACAAAGCAGAAAGCAAAACCAATCGACCAGCATCAGTTAACAATATTAAAGAGCCAAGTGGCAAAAGACGTTTCCAACTTCCAACTTCCGTTCGTTTTATGGGCCCCCAAGCAGCTACAATTGCTGATTTGTTAGTTGGTTTTTTCTTCTTTTTTCTAATTTTTCAATGAATCGACAGTTCATTGTGTGTGGAAAATGTGCGGTGTGAAACCGTTAGTAAGAGTCAAATTGATACATCTGCGTGTAATTAATACACAAATTAAAAAAAAAATCATAATAAAAAAGAAAAATTTCCCTTTCTCATACCACCCGAGGCGAAAACAAACAGAAACATCATCGCCACCTCAAGTTGAACCTCAAAGGCAACAGCATCAATCAAGCCCTGGGCGGCATGCAAAATATTTGCCAAATAAACATGTCCAATTATTAATTAAGCGATTGCCAGCTGTGCGAAACAACGTCCAAAGCCAACAAATGCCTCATGTGGCAAACAGCACTTTAACTATGTACTTAGCCGGCTCATTAACCAGTTGCATATATTCAAATGAATAAATAAACGTATATATATATCTTATACATATTTATAGAGTCGGCATCCGTCTGACCCATTTTGTAGTTGACCCAATTGCATTTTGAATTGCGGTCGCTGTTTAATTAATTATCAAATTAGTTACTGTAACCACTTAAAGCGACATGCAATGCGAAACAATTGTGTGAAAATTGCACAAATCTCAAGTCTACACAGATTCCGCACTACGCTCCAAACACGTAACAACATCAGCATCAAACAACAACAAAAGCAACATCAACATTTGCCATTGGGCAATGCGGTAGATTTGATTTTCAAATCAATCTTTAGATAAAAAGGGCCACCTCGACAGAATTACTTGGTGTATCAGTTTAAAATACCCTTTCGGAGAAAAGATCCTGCCTGAAAAAAAAATAGAATAGAAATTAGTAGAAGACTAAATACCCTTGCAACCTATCTGCACACATAATATTCTTAATAAAACGTTGTTTTACTATTTCATCTATTGTTGCATATTTAACATAAAATTATGGTTCCATTGAGCTCAAGCCTTGTCAAAGTATTAAACTGCGGCTGGTTGTGTGTCAATCAAAATATCTTAGAAAAAAACCAATTGAGCAATTTTATCTATAAGAGAAATGTATATATATAAATAAAAGCTTGGACAAATAATCGCACTAACCAAATATTTATTTAAATTATTACTGTGTTGTTTTTTTCTTATTCAATACATTAAAATATATGGTTAAATACTTGAATCCTTAGCGGAATTTGTATAACCATAAAATGCAGTTACCAATACGTAACCGAATACCATAAAAAAGTTGAGAAAATACCGGAATCTCTAACGCCTTTTTCTTTTACTTCGTATTTGGAACATAGATAAAATGAATAAAAACATAACCAAACATGTTTGGAAAAATACTTTAATCTTTTCCGGAATTTTTATACTTTAATCGGAACTTAAATTCGTTTCAGTTTGACACCCGCGATTAACATATTTCAAAAGACCCTCTGCAAGGGTATTATAAGCTCTTGACCACAATGGATGCAACTAAAGCTGGCAAAATGCGCCTGAGAAATATGTTTTAAATTAAGCACACAAATTGCATATCATGCATTTTGGCATTGTTGCATTTCTATAACAAAAAAGCCCTCCAACCCATTAAAAATGCCATTCACAAATACTTTGAGAGTGTTTTCACCTGACCAAAACGAAGACTTACACGCATTTCCATTGTTGCTGGTTGTCTTGCCCATCGGCCAAGTTAGCAGACCCGTAGCCCGCAGCGACTCAAACAGACAAGTGAACTTTTTAGTTAAGCATTAGAAATGTTCGAGACAGTAACAAATAACATGAAAAGAGGCAACAACAACAAAAACAACAAACAAAAAAAAACAATCAACAAGTGCGTTTGAAGTGACTGTTTTTGGCCCGTTCCTCTGTCAGTCAGTCAGTCTGTCTGTCTGGTTGTCTGTTGCCCTGTTGCTCTGTCCCGTTGTCTGGAAATGCATACAAAATCGTCTTGTTTAGTCCGCATCTCTTTGGCTCGCTCGTTTAATGCTTCGTCAGTCACAGACATACATTGTACTACGTTTGCCAGCAGATACAGCTACAAATGTATCTTCGGCCAGCCACTGGCCAAAATCTTCATCATCATCTCCACATCATCATCATCGTTCAACTAAGATGGAGTCTCTGGCATTTCATGTCATCTATTTAACTGCCCAAGCTCGCAACGATTCTCTCCACACACATGCCGCAAGGCGAGGCTTGCTTTACAAATTGTTGTGTGTGAAAAATACAAATTTAATTTAATAAGATGTGCATAGTATTTGAAAATTGTATAATTTTCACATTTCCATAACAATTGATTGCGTTTTTCACAAATGTTTAATAGCTAACGTTACAAAAGCTAAGCAAAAACGGGTTCATTATACTAAAAACTGACCTATGATAAATTTATTTGCTGTGGATAGCAAAGTAAAGATCTCTTTTGTTGGAATCATCTTATGCAAATTATATTTATGACACCTTTTTTTTTACAAATGCTTATTCGGCATACCATACCATACCATTTTTTTGTGTGTTCTTCAATGAGTTAACTAATAGAATATAATAGAATACAGATTGTAGACCTCTATTTTTAATCAATAATTTTTGATATATTCTTTTGTAGGTTTTGTAATGAATTATTCTAATGACTTACTAGTCTTGGACCTTTACTTTTGATCAATAGAACTTTATGAATTTATTATTGTTTGCTCTTCAGTGAAATATTGATATGTGTATCAATCAATTTTTTAATTTAATGTGGACTAGCAAAAGTTAACTATTTTTTAAAAAACGTTTAAAAATATATAAATTTAACGTTAATGTTACAAAGTAAGTTTTATACAATTACAAGTGATTCATTAAATTTAAAGTAAAAAAGCATATAACAAATCTTGAGATAATAAATGTAAAATGGTCCCTCATTTCATATAATTGCGAAATATTTAAGACATTTACTGATTTTAATATAAAATGGAATGCGTCGCATAGAATGCCTGAAATGACTCAGAGTTCATATTAATCTTTTCTGTATCTGGAATAGTTAGCAGATGAGTCATGTATCAGCTATCATATAACATATTCTCGCACATCTTTGATCACATTTCGAATGATATTTTCAACAGCAAACAATTATTTTATTATCTTTATGCAACAACATGTGAAAAAAGCAAAACGTTATCATTAAATATAACCCAGATATGTGCATAAGAACTTATTTAATTATGTTGATTATTTGTTGAACTTTAATTGCGTATAATTTGCCGAACTGCCCTCGTTCGATGTTGTCTTAGAATTTCTCTTTGCGTTTTGTTGGATTTTTGATTTGCAAATCTTCTTAAACGCCATGTTGACGGTCTGCCCTCGAGGCGCTATTTTTTAACATATGTTTAGACTGAGTGCTTGGCTAGCTGGCAAGATGGTTGATTGATTTGATGAGCGGCGCTTGAGGAGATTAGCCGAGCAGCTTTCTCGATGTTAAGGGCTTGTTGTCAATTTGTTGCTGTTGCTGTTGCTGTTTGCTCCCTTTTTGAGCCCCTTCTGCTATGCAAATCGATGGCAGTGCATCAAACGAAATTACCAAATGCGGCTACGTGCCTTTCTAGGTCTGTGCAATTTACATATTCAAGCGTGCGGCATATCATCTGAGAATACTCCACTGCAGTCTTTCCACAGTTTGTTGGCGGCTCCGTTCGTTGTCAGATGTGAGTCGTCTCTTGGGTGCAGCAGTCGAGGCACTTGGAGAGCGTTTAAATAGAGAACCGGCTGCTGCTGACGGCGGCGGCGGGTAAACATAAAAAAAACAAAAACGTTATCTGCCAGCACAACGCGTATTGTTTATTGTGGCCATAAAGTAAACTCAAAATATAACAAAAAAAAATTAAATTTTTGCTTGCAGTACAAAAATATACATTACGCTTAAGCAAAAGACAATCGCACGAGCTGCCGAAAAGTGAGCCCAAAAAAAGACTCGCCCTTACTTTTAAATTTGTATATATATATATATATATATATATATCGGAGCTGAAGCTGATAAGCTCTGGTAAAAAACGAAGGCAGCAGGTGAAACAATGGCCATAACGGGCGCGTAATTAACAAAATGCTCGCAGAGCGACAGCTGAATGAAAAATAGCAACAAGTGAAACGAAATACGCAACAAAAGTGTTAAAAACAAACCAAATAACAAAAAGAGGTGCACAAAAATCAAATTGTGCGCGAGAATTCCATTCATTGACTGCTAAACTTGGCAGCTGGCAGAGGCGCCGACGGCAACCAATTCCCAGGCACCTCGGCATAAACAGTTTTTTTTGTCGTTTTTCTGCATGCATGCAACTAGTACATGTGTATGTGTGTGTGTGAGTGCATGTGTGTGCGTGCGGAAATGGCTTAGCGCAAAAATGTTGTGATTAAAAGTGAACGTTTGTGTGTCAGAGGGTTAAAAAGGAAGCGAAAGCAAAACCAAATTCAACGCATAACAACAAAGCAACAACAACAACAACAGCAGCAACAACCGCAGAAAAAATAGCAAAATGGCCGCCGACGCATCTGCAGCAGCAGCTGCAGCAACAACAACAACAGCAACAGCAACAGCAGCAGCTGGCGACAGTCCACAGGGCAGCCCTGGTCAGCAGCTGAACAGCAGCGTGGACAGCGGCATCGCCGTCCCGGACAGGGATGCACAAGCATTGAAGCTGCACCAGCGTCTGCATCAATGCCAGCGCATCCTTCAGGTGCTGCAGCGAGATCAGCCCACATATCAAATGCTACGCGATAGATTAAGGTGAGTCACGAATTACCAGCTAAATAATGAACAACTGACTGATATATTATACTAATTGCAATATAGTAAATAAGTAAATAGTTGTGAAAAGTATGTACTAGACAGAAGACAGCAACTCAAAGCGCATAATAGATGAACATATATTATATATTGATCAACAACAACCATCTATCAATTTATATTCGCTGCAGTATTTAAATCCAGACTATAAGTTCTTGTACTATACGCAAGTTATCCTCTCTTGGAGCTCTCGCGACTAGAAAATAGACAGTAATTTTTAAAAATCGCCATACTTTTATCGCCAAATGTAACTCACTTTATTATTCAAAAAGTGTATTGCTAAAACGGAGGTTGTATATTTATAAAGGCCATGGATGTTTCAGGGTGCATATTTATAAAATTACAAATATATATATATATATATATACTTTCCAAGATGATTTTCTCTATATAAGTATGCAGAACTGCTGCATTAGCTTTTCTACTGCTTCTATTATTGTTAAACATTATTATTATAAGATTTCAGATCCGCAAACATTTCACATAGTTTACAATTTAATTCGAAAAAAAACTTAAGATTTATTTAAACTTCGCGTTTCCAATAATAAGTTTTTATTTTCGTATATCAAGAAATAGCCGCAATTTGTTCAAGTATTCGACGATTTTAAGAATTTCATTGGGTTTTTTTCTGAGTGCAAAAATATGGGTCTAATCTAATTTCCTATTTTACAACTGTTTAAATGTACTACAATCGTTGCAGCGATTTCTAGTTTTATTGCAATGTTTGTCGTTGAGATAAGATAAAACAAGTTGAATATATACAAATATACATTGTACAAGCTGTTGGAGTTCAAATGATATTATCTAACACGGAAAATCGGAAAGAGATTTAAAATGTTTACAATAAATGATAAGATGCAGCTGACTCAACTCATTATTATTCATCTTGTATCTATAGGGTTCTAAAAAGGAATTAGCTTATTCAGAAGATCTGCCTGGAGTTATTCTAACTCTCAACACGAAATTAAAGATATTACACAAGCTGTAAGCTGTATACATCTGAAAATTAACGATGTGTTCACCTTTGAGTGCCTGACTTGGCAATAAAAACCTTTTTCGTAGATGAGTAATGAAAAGAGTTTTGTTGTTAGTGGTTTTCTTCTTTTCTTTTTCTATGATGTTTTATTGTGCTGCTTTTTGTAGAGTGGGAACATATGTGTATTCCCAGAAAAGCTCTTAAGATGCGCCTAGCATTATTTTATTGCTGACTGCAACTGTGATTTTGTGATTTTGTCATTTCGGGCAATTTCCTCTCTTCGCAAACGAGGTCAACAATTCACATAAATACATTAAAAATGGCAAGCAACAATAACAATACTTAATGGCCAATGGATGCAGTTGTCGCACATTTCTTAATGTTGTTGTTGTTGGCAGTAATAACAAAAAGAAAAGAAGCACTTGCAACGCACCCAAACAAAATGCTAATCAAATAAGCAAAACTGACATCTGACAAAACAGCAGCTGCAGATGCGTTGTGTTTGTTGTTGTTCTTGAGTGGTTGTGTGGTTTGTAAAGATTGCAAGATCCACAAGCTGTTTGCCAAGCCCATCAACAACATCCGTCAGCAGCAGCTGCCTCAAGCTCGCGTATTTTTAATATACCTTGCCACCAGCCATAATAAATTTCATAATTATGCTCGTATGCGTATCCGTATGCGTATGCGTATAAATGGACAAAAATAATTGTGCACCTTTCGATACCATGAAAACATTCATATTTCATAAAGCCAGTTTCATTATTTGTTGGCTGGGGTAGATATTACGCAAGCGGCTAAACTTGATTAAACTCGGTTGTGTAAAGTCATTCCCTCTTAAACTAATATATGAAATTGGTCTTGAGCTCTCAAGAGTAATTTATAGATTTATAATTGTTGGAGCATATTTTCTGCAATAATTTTTAAAAGTTTCGGAAACTTAAAACTGTATAACCAATTTCTGGATTTTTAATTAACTTTAATTATCATTTTGGATAGCAAAAATCCCCAAATGGGTTATAAGAGTTTTTTATAACACTTTGATTAGCAAAAATCCAGAATTTGGTTATGGTCTTTTAAGTGAGAACACAAAACTTTTGAAAACTACACTTTTTTTTTGATAAGAGGTTTGGTATTCGTTTTATTTTTTCTCACTTTGCATTGTCTTAAAAACTAATTTATCTTAGCTTGTGTTGCGTTGGTTGAGCATAATTTATATATGTCTGGAGCAACATTTGAGTATCATAAGCGATTATTTAATAGACTGCACGACTGTAATGAATTAATAATATGTCTCGTTGTTTGTGTATTGTTTCTACCTCTGCGTATTTCTGCTCCCCTCTTTTTTTATTTATTTTTATTATTAATAACAACGCCCAGCACATAAAATTCACCTTCAGCCTTATCGAACGCATAAATGTGCTTAATATCTTATCGGTAAGCTCATAATTAATTTGATGAATGCCAATTAATTGGGCAGCCAAATAGCTCAAAAAACATTCCAATCACCTTCAGGCGTAAGCTGAATCGATTTTCAGATTTGTTGGCCAAGTTCAGCCGTCAAAGGTTGCTTTAACGCTGTGGCAGCCACAATTTGCATAATGCAACCAGCAATAGGCACTCAGCTGCGCCTTTGCCACGCATTTCTCCATGTCTATTTGGTCATTTGTCTATTTGTCGCCTCTGCCTCCTATGTTATTTGTAATCTGTGCGACAAATGCGATTTATTTGCCCTTCCCCTTTCTTGTTGTTTTTGCGGCTCGTTGGCTTTGACTATGACTAACTTTGTGCAGTTCCACTTTGGATACTCGCCACAACGCACACAAAAAAATAGAAAACAACACAAAATCCAAAACAAACCCTAAAGAAAAACAAATCCAAATTTTTATAAAAATTATAAAAGCCAAATAATAATTTTGGTCTTGAACAACTTGGCATAATTATAAGGCGCTTGTGATATAACCCCAAAATCTTGACACTTATCTGTGAAATTTCGTTGCGTTGTTGATTTTCCCATCTTCGTTGTGTTTTTCTTTCCATTCGTTGTTATTTCTCTTTTTTTATGATTAAACTTTTATCATTGTACTCGCGGCGCGCTGTTATCAAATCAAAAGCCGCGAAAAAAAGGCAATGCCTGACACTTTTTTTTAACATAATAAAAGAAAAATAAACAAAACTAAGACTATATAATACGTATACTTAATACACGCAACAAAGTGCAAAAAAAACAAACAACGCAGTCGCAGTCGCATTTTTGAGCTTTCAGCGTTAAGATCGCTCCGATCTTGACCAGCTCAGTTGGCTAAAACAAGCCACTGGAAAAAGTAGGTAAAGTGCGCGCTTTTCTTATATGTGAATATAGATACAAATACATATATATATATATATATATTATCATCTGTTACGTGAAGTCACCACGTGATTATTATCGGTGTCTGATGTCCAGCTCGTGGCCGCTCAATTAGCGAACAATTTTTGTTGTTCGCTAAAATTTAAATACAACAACAAATATAAAAAAATTAAAGACAAACAAGAAAAATTGTGATTGATAATCGGTGTAAAAAAAACTTAATTGCAAAGCGAAAAGTTCTCGACGTGGGTAATTATTTATTTAACGTTTGCCCCGCGAGGTTCACTTGTGCGCAAAAAAGAAAACATAAATAACAAAACAAGACAAATAAAAGACAACAATTATTAACCACTCTCTGAAGCGAAACTTATAGAAACAAATAACACTAACAACAAACATAAATACACGACTTTGATGTCAGCCCCAGTGAATACAAAGCTTTCGCAATTTGTTATGTTTAATCATAAGCTATTTTTGCACTGAAGCACACATAATAGAAGATGTCAAATCTTAGATAACGACCATAAAAAAAACTTTAATCATTACCCGCTGTGAAATATCGTCGCCAAACAGCTAGTTTCTTAACTTTAAAGTTAATCGGCCCACAAGAGAAACATGCAAACAAATGCATTCCTGATTGATAGCGATTAAAAATAACTCTGTAGATAGCACATAGCATGTGATAAGAAGGTGTACATATTCAGAGTGTTCTGTCCTCTAAACATAATTCAATTTGTGCAACTACGAAAAGATATTATGATAAAAAATACAGGAAGATACTTCAGCAGCAGCTAACATTTAAGTTCAGTTTATACCGTTTGAAGAGTCAAATGACACTGGATTAAATAGGAAATTGATTATATAGGGAAGCTTTTTGCTTGGAGTTTGTACTTTACCTCCTATACTTTTTACTCAAAACAATAAATCACACTTGGAGCTTTTAAAAACAGTGACTTACAAAAAAGAAAGACTGTGGCAGTATTTGTTATAACAACTTTTAATATATGTTTTCATACAATCAGAAAAAAGTCGTGCCGAACTTTAGGATATGGCCATACGGCAAAGGTTATACTCTTCTTCGATGCGTAATTTAATTTTGCTAATTAATTATTAAATATAATTATTTTACGATTGTACCTAAATAGATAGCTTATAAATTTATTTAATTTAATTTGAAAAAGATTTTACGAAGACTCGCGAACCCTTTGAGTGCAAATTTCATTACTATTTTCTGAAGAATTTTCTCTAAAATGAAGTGATTTAATTTATACTTTTTAGTAAAATTATCTTTTATAAAACAATATATTTCTGAAATAAAGAAAGGCTTTCTAATTATTTTTCAAATTTTTTTGCGTATAAGTAGAACCAATTTCAAAAAACAAGAACAACTTTCTAGTTTTCAGAGCGATTTTATTTTCTTGTCGATTTTTTTTCTTTACTCATTTTTTACATTTACTCTCTTGTCAGGCATATTGAGGAAATCTCATTTAAGATTCAGTTAAGTCAAGTAGGGCATTCCGTTTGCCAGCTTGCCCACAGGAAGTTTAAAGTAAAGACATGTGTATTTATTATTTAACTGACGAGATAAGAAATGCGTACAGCAACAATGCCAAGGACAGGTGATATCAGTGAGGGCCAACTGATAATCCCCGACAGAAACACGCATTTCCAGATTGAGTTTCTTGTTTGTTAGTTTGGCAGTTCAAATCGGTTGTGTGTGCTTCAGTGTTTAAACCCCGAAACTCAATGACAAATGACCAGAAAATCGACTTTGCAGTGCTACAAGCGCTTCTTGCGCTCCAACAACTGCCACATGGATCGCGGTGGTAACAACATAATCCTCGGCCTGGCCAGTGTGCTGGGCTTGATTGGAGGAGCCTATCTGCTGCAAAGTGGCGCCCATCATCTACTAAGGTGAGTTCAGACCACCAACCAGCTGAACTCAACTACGTGAGCAGCACGATTAAAGCCCCAACTTGACGTTGCACGTGCAGCGAATTATTGAGAGAGAGATATCTGCAGCTGGAGTTGGACTCTGCTTTACAGCTTCATTTTCATTTCTTAGATTTTCATTTTCAGTTACGTGTTGCTCGTTTCGCTTTGGCTCTGATTGCGTTCGCGTGTGAGAAAGACAATAACAACAAAAACAACAAAAGCAACAAGAGAAAATGTGCAAAAACAATTCCAAAAGTTTTTAAGCACATAAAAACTGATTTGACATAATTGATGTTGAGTTTGTTTTTTGTTTGTGTGTTTCTTATTTGGCAGGTGGCTCAGAGCTCACAGCCCAGAGCTCTCATTTTATTGATTTCCTTAGCCGCTTGTGTAATCACTTTATTCGCCAATAGCTGTAATTGGTCAACAATAGCGTACCGTTGCCAATTTCGATTTGTATCGATTATTGTTTACCGTTGCACAATTTCATAACAACGCGACACCAATTTGGCAAGCAAACCGGCCCAAAGTCTCCAGCGGATATCGTCAAGAACATCAAAAGCAGCATGTAACGGTGTCTGAAGTGACATTAATAATTAGCCACAAATATTCCATTGTCTCTTCGTATAGTTTTAATATTTTTCTGCTTATTTTTTCTTTTGGTGACCCGAGTTAATTAGGTATTTGTTTATTGTATTGTATTGGCAGTATTTGCATCATTTCCATATTTCAATTGTGTAAACAACAATCAGCTGGCTTTTTATATATGAACAAAGCTCACTTTCTGTACAATTGGAAACTGGCACAGAAATGTGTAGCAGAAAACTGAAAACGAGAGACGCTTCATGCATAAATGGAAAGTCTGACTTATGGCTTAATAATTACAATTAACGCTTGTCAACGTTAGTTGGCTATAGTATTTAATGCGTCTATTTCCGCTACACCAGCAGAAAAAGATCATTAAGAAATTGAGTACTCAAAAAAATTATTAAAGCTCATATAACAATCGTTTTTTATGGGTACTGAAGAAAATGGTTTTAATCTACCCAACAAAAACTTAAACAATAACATTTCTCTAAAAGCTTTAATGTGCTTTTGAGGCTTCAAGTGAGCTTAAATTGATTGAAGCTTTATAATTAGACTCGCTGAAAGCTTAACTTACTTAACTCAGCACTATTTACTTCTTACTTTAAAATCTAGAAATCAAAATGCAATTTAAATTCATTTGGTACATTAACACATTTTTGCTGGGAGTGCACCAAGAATTTCTTAATGCGACTCTAAATGGGTATAAAAACTGGTTGATTTGAAATTCAAGTCACACGCAGCAAGTGAAAACACACAAATAAATGTGTAACAAATGTGACAGAGAATCTTTCTTTTTATGAAAGTGGTTAAAGAGTACTCAAATCTAGTTGTAAGCTGTTAGAAAAACGAACAATTTCTACAACTATAAAAAAGAATTAGGTGCTGATTCAAATAAGTATTGCATACCCAAAATGGTGCAGCTAAGATTCGAAGCATACTTTCAGGCGGGGCCAGCTTAAAAGTCATGCAAAATCATCGGCGAATTTCGTACATTAAAAAATGCGCATTTTAAATGTTGTGCAAATTGGTTAGCTACATATTTGCAGTAAAAACTAGTACTTGTAAATTGCTGATTTTGTTATCGCTGATCATGTTGCCAGTCAGGTAATTAGCCACAAAGGTTTTGATACTGACAATGAAGCTGAATGTCAAGTACATTAAATGTAATACGCAACATTTAGCGGTATTTAAATGATATATTATCTGATGAATCATTTGTTTTCATGTTATTTTTTTCTAGTTTTGCTTGTTTTTCTTTTGTATTCTGAAAAATAAGAACCCGTTTCGTTTTGGGCGCCATTTATTAATCAACATAGACATACCAATAAATTAATAAATTCCTATATCTACAATTAAAAAAAGAATATATGTTTATGCATAACTTTGTTTAAAAATAATACCCGTTTTCCGAACTTAATTTAAGCTTAAGCAAATAACACTTTTTGCAATACGTAATGAAGTCATGACTGTTAAGCAAAAGGAATTGCCAGTCGGGCTGTGACAATTAATCAAAATTAAAAGTGAATTTGTCTGGTGCTGTGGCTGCAACATCAGCTGTCCAGACTCTTGTCAATCACTCTCCTACGTCTCTCTTCTCGTGCTCTCTTCCCTCCGGTATTCCATAGCGTAACGCGTGAATTACTCAAAAACCTAAAAAACTCTTACGTCATCAACGAGTTTTTTTTTTTATCTGCCCGCCTGTCTATCCATCCGCTAGTTTAAATTTTCGTGTTTGTTTGACGGACTTACTCTCGCTGCTATCGCTGCTCTCTCGCGCAGTCTGCCGCCTCTCTGCTTTCTATGCAAAAACCGGCATAAAGGCTGAGCTCGCCGTCGCTGCCAGCGTCGCTGTCAGTAGCTCAGCTGTTGAATGAGCTGTGCGCTCAAAGCGAACTGCGCATAACAAGACCAAACCTGGTGTGAGAAAGTTGTCGGCGCGCTTCGCATAAAGCTGTCAAGCAAAAAAAAAAAAACATACAGACACATTCAAAAGTGCAAATTGAAGCTCTAAATTCTACAATAGAAAACAATCAAATTTTGGTGCCATGCTAAGCAACAGCCGCCAACACTGTGACAACAATAATTATAGTAAAAATTCAAAAAACAACAATCACTGACTTAAACAGCAAACCGATACTCAAAAAAATAGAATTAGTCAAACAAAAAACATAAAACGCAACACAAGCAACACGTGAAGAGAGATAAGAGAAGAGACAGCATGTTGTTCTCCTCTGTTGTGGTGTGCCAAGTGGAAAAATTACTCTGCACACCCATCAGCCTTGCCGTATTCGCCTTCCTCTTTATGGCCTGCACCATGGAGGTGGTTCTACTGAAGCTCACCACAAGCGCCCACATCTTTGGACGACCGCCCAATCACGATGACTGGGGCGGAGATGAGGGCAACGAGTACGAGGAGGAGGATATCTACTATGAGAATCTACAGAATAACTATGAGCATTGGGCGCGCAGGCGCATGCGATATCATCAACGACAAGAACAGCTGCTGCTGGCACAGCAACAACAGCAGCAACAACAACAACAGCAACAACAACATCAACATCTGTAGTCAATTCACAAATTGTTGACCAATGTGTATATAGTAGGACTGAGTTCTCTCTAATTAGACAAATCCAAATTTCACGATTTGAGGAGTAATACATGCATACAATAAATATTTTCAATTTCACTGCGTTATCTGTCGTGTGTGTCTGTCTGTCGTCCATGTGCACAATATGCTAAATTTTCTGCGAATTGAATGACAGCCAAAAGCGAAAAGAAAAATTTGTGTATTATTTGGAATTTTGTGCACGTTGTTAACAGGCAATACATTATATGTACATATATACAATATCGCACTGTTAGAGATATACAATTTTGATTATTCGGTTTCAATTACGTTGATTTGTTTTGTGTATAAATTTGCATAAATTGTAAATGACTGACATATTCATAATATCTTGACATTACACAATTAAAATGCAAACAACACATTTATAATATTAATATAATAGTTTGTAGTATAACATTTATTTATAACGCCTAGTATATAAAACTATTTAAGGTTTATTTTGTGTGATGTTACCAAATGGTTTTCCTAAATATACAATTTCTATCTGTATGCCTAGTCTTGTAAGCTTTTGAAAAATAGTCCAATAAACAAAAGTAGCTTTAAAAAAATAATAATAATAATTTATTGCCAGTCATCGCTTTTTACATTTATGGGATTTTTCTTTTCCTCTTTGTTACCGTTGCTGCCGCTGCCGGTGCTTCTGCTGCTTTCTGGTCGAACTGGTTTTTGGGGAGTTGTTTGTCTTCCGCATTTTCACTTATGCAATTCACCAAATCCATACATTGAAAAGAGAGTGCGAAGATTGCTAAAGTTAATTAGAGTCTCAATTTCGTAGTTACGGAACTTGTTTCAAATCGAACTATCAAAACAACACAAATGTCTAACTGATTATACAGAATATTCGGCTAATCGAAACACAAATTATAAATTATACCGAAATTAGCAAACACCATAACCTTCACAGAGTTGTTTAACCTTTTGCAACATATCTATGTTGCTGGTATTTTTAAATGTTCTGCGTCATAAGCCTTGAGCTAACTAATACGAATTTGCACAAAAAGGAAAGTATACAAAATGCGAGCCGTGGAATTGTGTCAAGAATGGCTGCTAAAAATCTTCAATAAAAACTGAGTTACAGTTATTTGAAATTAGCATAAGATCTATTCGAGTGAGCTTTTTTCATATATTTATTTAATGACAACTAAAGTCCGTCGACATAAAAATTATAAAAAAAAACCAGATAAATAAAATAATAAAGAAATAAATATTTATAAGAACTCTAGGGTATTTAATGTTTTCAAATGTTTAAACTTTCTTTACCTTGCAGCAAAATAGTCGATAAGAAGCCGAAGAAGGAAAATGAGGGAGGAGAGCAGCATAGCTGCAATGTCTGCTGTGCAGACCTGGATTTAAGCAGTGCCAAAAAGTAAGTGAAAAAATAACCACTCTCTCTCCCATCCCCTTCCTCACTAACTTGCTGCACTATTCCGGTAGTTACGTCAGATGTTGCACATGTGGCAAGTGCGTGTGCCGCAGCATCAAGTGCGCAGAATGGCGGCCAAAGGCTGCCGAATGGGAATGCGAACTGTGCCACAGTTCAAAGCAATCGCTGGAGCAGACCTCGTCCTGGGTGGCCGAGCAGATGTCCTTCAACCAGCAGAAGTTCATCTACCCACTGCGTGCCCGCAGCGAAATCTATATACCCATTAGTGCAGACATGGCCGATAGCACGTTGAGTAAGTACTAAAACATCAGCTAATTTTAGCTTGTTTATAGCTAACATCAATCAATTAATCAACAGACTTTGAGAGTGTCAGCCAGATCGGCGCGAATAGTGTGGCCATAATGAACGGGGATGAGCGCAACAGGATACGCGAATATGTTGAGGAAATTGTTGCGGAAATGCTCGGCAGCAATCTCGATCGCATCAAAGTCGGTCAATTGTCCAAAAGCGAGAACTGTAAGTAACAAACCAGACTCAATCGCAGATTGGCTTAGATTTGATTAGGGCAAATGCAATTCAGTCAGGCACTCGGGGAAAATGCAAAACGCGACAAATTTGCTCAATTGTTGCGAATTAAAAGAGCAGCGCATTGCTTGAATTTATCATTTGTCTGTACACATATATATATATATACATGTATATATATATACTCTAGCCAGTGGGACATTATTTAAAAGCTGCCTTTTGCGTCGCACAAGTGCTAAAAGTACTTATGTACCCAGAAAGTAAATGTACTCTGTGCTGAGTGCCGAGTGCGATGAACCAAGTCTTAAATGGCTCTTCTCTTCTCAATTCGCAAATCGCTACAATTTCGCCAATTATGTCATTCAAATAATGAGTAAATGTTGTCAGTTATTTGACGAGCCTAAAAGTATGCAGCAATAATTTAGATTTAGAAAATTGATTTAAAGTCAACGTGCAAAACAACAGAATTTATATATTTTTAATAATTCTTTTCTTAGCTCAGTTCTTATTTGTTTCCTGAACTTATATTTATGTTTGTGATTTATTGAGTTCATTTAAAAACTTTCAAAATTACACTTTAGTTTTAGCTGTCCATAAAAAATTAAAATTATTAAAAAGCTCTCTTCACTGGAAGCAAATTCTTATAAAAGATCATAGCATACTTTGTGTTGCTTTGCTGGCAAAAGCTTTGTCAAAGTTCATTGCATACTTTTAATGAAACCTTTTGCACTCACACTCAATCAACACACATACACACACACACAATTGAACTGCACACAGACATGCAGCTTTTCTATAAATACCATGCGAAACTGAGCAACCTGCTTATCAATTTGGAGAACGCTTTAAGCGCTCGCATGCTCAAAGGAGGTAAGTTCAGAAGTCCTGCGCACTGTGGCATGCTTGTGCAGCCGTTTCGTGCCACGCTATTAATTAATAAAGTATATCGCCTGTTATCTAAATTGAATTCGGTTTAACCTCGTATCGCGGCATGAATCATGGCCATATAAATCGTATTTCTATATTGCACGTAGATATCTTTCTAATATACTGTGTGCTCGTAGACGTAATATTGTAAAACTCTGCTGAAATCAATGAGAATACTATAGCTAAATTCTGTGACTATCAGTAAATAATAAAGAAAAGCACAAACAACACTAAACACGCAACTAAAATCGCGGTCAACACTCGTTGATAACAGCAACAGACACACACACACACGAAAGCTTGTGATAAGGCAAAGCATATGCGGGTCTGATAAGAGCCTAGTGTATCTCAGTTGAAAGAACCGACAAGTACAACACTTCGTAAGCACTAAAGCTGTGTAGCGACAGTTGGCCTTAACCAGATGACAAACTGAGATACACTCGCATTAATCATACGCAGCGTACGCCGACATTGCTCACCAACTGGTTCGCTTAACAGCTGCAAATTGACAATTTACACGGCTACTCGAGGTTTCAACCTCAGCACATTTGCTCACACGTCTATAGTCTTCAGCTATTTTTTTTCTGAAGTTTTCGTTTAAAGTTTGACAGCACCTTTAAAAGCCACTCATCATTATGTGTTAGTGAAATAAATTAAAGGCACGCTAACACGATGATTTCAAATAAACATGTCAATCACATTCTGAAGATTGCACAAAACAATCTACAACAATATTATGAAGGTAATAGACCTGTTACCTATACAGGAAACATGGGAATTTCAAACTTAATTTAGTGAGCCGTGCTGCGAAAATTAATGGCATAATTTTGTAGTAATTTTCCATTATGGAACTTTATGTATAGAAACGTCTCAGGGCGTTCTTATGTCTTATGAGTGTAAGGCTATAAGCTATTAGCCTAAAAGTTATCTTTAGCCTCAGCATGCTTGGATATAATTATAAAAGATTTCGCATAGCTTTCGGGCCTACAAGTTTTATAAAGAGCGCCCTTTTCTCAACTCTTAAATCGTCAAAAATGTATTTTGCTTATAACAGTTTATTTTGTATTCAAGACGTTAAGCTTATTTATAAAACAGACATAATTCTTTAAATTTCTCCCTATTATAAATATATAAAAGAGATAACTAATACAGTCAGACAAACATTTTATAGCTTAAGAAGTCTGTGAGAATTCTTAGCCATGCCCCAAAATTCGTACGCTTCAAGATATTTATTAATTCTTTTGCGAGCTTTACCAAATTGGCCGCAATGAGTGTGAATATCGAAATGCCTCAATACACAAAAGCGAACTGTTTGTATGCCATTACAATGCTATAGTTAGCTGTAGATAGCTGTGTGCGTGTGTGTGTATGTGTTTGTGAGCACGCTCAGCACACACGCTGGCGCTGTTGCTGCTTCTGCTGCTGGCGGCAGTTGCCGGACGCAACGCGCTCTGATCGCAACGTTTTTGGCCGAGCGCCAAGCAGCCAAAAGCCGGGTGAAAAAAAGTTATTTCTTTACGTCAACGTGTTCAAAGTAAAAGCAACAAAATTTAACTAAAACACTTAACGTGATAATGAAACCATAAAAAAAGAATAAAAGCAAAGTAAAAGAAAGACGCATAATACAAAAGTAACACTTGCTCACTTTTCGCCTATGCAGATAACAGATAACATATATAAACACACACACACACACTCACTCTCGGCGATACTTAGTTGTGAAAGCAGCTCATAACTTATCACCAACCTTGACCCTCTACATAAATTAGAAACGAGAAAAACGAAATAATAAATACCAATGCTTAGCTTTAAACGTGGCCTACACAGCGAACCAGGAAAAGTGTTTAATCAGCGTTAATAAATATTAATGATGATGGCTTCAAGCGGACAACAAATTATGCACCAATACTATATGCAAAATTCAAATGCCGCACGACTTAAGTAATATGTTTATTATTAGTTTTATTTTCAAAACTGATGTGAGAAAACTAAAATTCAAAGTTAAAGTTAACAAACTAAACTTACTATTGTTTGTGGAGTAATTTTCAACTGAACTCTGAACTGAACTTGACTCTCTGTGCACCTTGTACAGAACAATTATATAAATGATAATATATGTACACATATGTATGTATGCATTATAAATAGATATGATCTGATCCGGCTAAGGTTCAGCCTAAGTTGAGACTTCAGGTTCAAGTTCGGATTTGCTTCATTAATGATACTCGTATGCAAAGTGAGGCAGATACATTTCAATCTTTGACATTTTGTGTGCACAACTCAATGACTAACGGCACTCAAGCGATACAAACAAACATACACACACACACACACACACACACATACAAAGACGCACGCACTTACACACAATGGAAATGTCAGAGAGGCGTCGAAGTAAGCGATAAAGAAATTCAGTGCTTTTTGTAAAAGCTAAACAGATAAACTCCAGGTTATTAATTATATTTTACCGCAAAAGCTAAAGCGCTTGTAGCACAAAAGAAGACGCTACGCATATAAATTTTTGCGTTTTTTTTTTGCCTGTGTTTGTGTGTTTGTTATAAATGCGATTTTCAGGTTGAACAAGCTTACACTATAATATATATATATTTAATGTATTTATGCCTGGACTTTACGCTGACTGCTCAAGCGTTCAGCTCACTCAAAATCAAAATAAATGAATATTTGTACACACATGAATGTTTTTCTTTTATTTTGCTCTCTTCTTTTTTTTGTGCTGACCACGCGGCGTATGCGTAATTTGCTAGTTTTACATGAGTGTCAGTGTGTGTATTTGTTTATTTATGTGCATGTGTGTGTGTATCTTTAATTAAAGCATAACATAAATATTTACCCATGCCAAACAAACAAATAAAACCAATACGGAATTAGCGACTGTTAACTAAAAACAATAAACAAATATTGCAAATAAAGCAGCCTAAACAGCCCAAGTGAATACTCGACTTGACCACGTACATATGTAACCACTCAATACTGAATACTCTCGTGAATACTTGTGTGATTTGTGTTGCATGCAGCATGGACTTTACGTTGGGCCTGATAACTGGCATGTATGCCGTTTTAGCTGTTATTATATTTTACGTTGTTTACGTCATTGAGGTGAAATTAGGTATGCCCACCTCTCAATAACACACATACTCACTCACACACTCACCCACTCACTCACACACTCACTTTCTACACACACATTCGCACACTCGCGACTTTTCACTTTTCCATTCATTGTTGTTTGATTTGTTAACTCTTTTGTTGACTTTCGTGCTAACAATTCGCATATTCTTAGACTCGTAGAAGACTTTTGTTGACCAATTCGCCTGCTTACAGATTTGCCCGCCATTGTCAATGGCAATAATAATAACAACAACAGCAGCAACAGCAACAACAATAATAACAATGAACAACTCTCGGACATCTCGCAGACTCGTCTGCGCAACCTCATTGAGAGCATTATTACTGAAACGCTGCGCAGCAACAATCTCCTGAATCCCAGCGGCGCCGTCTCCGAAATAAGTTTCGACACGCGGGGCTCCACGGGGCAACTGTCGAGCTTTAGTAATGGCAACATCAAGAGACGCCACCGCACCGAGCACTATTTTGAGCCCAAAATCTATCAGGATCTTTTGCCACAGCGGTGCTGAATAAGGTAAGAGAAATTCATTAGAATGCTCTAAATACTTGATGCTACATTTGTTTGTGCTTCAAAAGATTATATTTGGTGCATTTGTACAATTCAAGATATGCTCAACAATCTATCTAGAGTTTTACTATATAAGATCATTATAAGATCTGTCCATCTGAATGAAATAACAGATCACAGAGACTATAATTTTTGGAGAAATGTTGAATATAAATTCTCCTCATAAATATCGATAAAAATCGATTTGTGATAGCAATAAAAGCCACAATCTTAAAGTTATAACCGTACAATTGATATATAATATACCTTGACATATTATTGAAGAACTGTAACTAATTTCATAAGGATATTGATCTTTTTAAGAGGTATTGACAAAAATAATATTAACAAACATTTCCAGAGATCGACCTTTTTAGGTTAATGTCCTCTTCCTCTTTTAGACAGTGCGAGTTACATTTAGCTGTCCAAATTCAGACTATTATTTTTAGCAATTTGCAGGAGTATAAAAACTGACCTGCCACAAACAACTGTTGCATGTCGCACAGCTCGTGTTGACCTCGCTTGTTATACCGCCTAATTCGCGCCGCCAATTTCTATTTCCGCCTTCGTTCAGTTTTCACTTTCATTTGGGGCTGCACTTGACGGGTTTCCAATATGGCTCAAAGCTATTACAAATGCAGGCAACGCCAATTAGTTGCTGGCCATTGTTGCAAGCGTACGGACGCATTTAACGGAACGGAAACTGAAGAATAAGCGCATCAGCTACCCCAATCACTAATTGGATCATAGAATTTTCAGCCAGAGGAAAAATCTGGATTTTTCCATAGTCAAAAATCGTATTTAATTGCTTTTATTGAGCAAACAATCATGGCAGAGCCAGCGCAACATGTAAATATTACAACAATAGCAAATAACGGATAGAGTTCATGTTGCTTACCCGATTCCCAAAATTGTAATCCATATCTTATCAGTCTCTACATATCATATTGTATCAACATAAGTGCAAAAATTATTAGATTAGTCACTTTTTTATTGAGCTACGAGAATCTCAGTCGACACTTGAAGACTTAGTTAATTTTAGCTATCTTTTATTCTAGTTCGATCTAGTTCTAGGTACAAGCATGACGTCACAGCTTAACGAAAGTCTAGATACGGTCGTTTTACAACACAGTGCGGCAAATGTTGCCAGTTACCATTTTTTATTTACACTTAAATTACCTAAGCATATATAATTTCTCTCACTCTTTTGCACAGATTGCGGACAAGGAGGGCAATGCCAGACTTATAACGGAAAGTACACCGGACCAGAGTGCTCACAACATTGATGAGAATTACAATGCCGAAGAGTTGAGCACTACGTCCGGTAGTTCAATAGAACCACGCAGCGATTGCAGCTTCACCGATCATGAACTGCAACTCAATGTAAGCGTCTCTCACATGCATAATTAACCCGATTCTATACATATAAATATATATATATATATATATATACTAACATTGCAGCCTGAAAAATCCGATGTGCATGCGAGCTTGCAGCTGGATATGGAACGTGAGTCGGTCTTGAGTGACTATATAGCCGCTCACATGGTGCCACTACCGGATTTCTCAGCATCCGTTACCGAATCCGAGGATGGTAAGTAGAGAACAAACCAATACCACACGAGACATGAATTGATTTCATCACAACTCGCACCAGATGTTGTCTCAATGTCATCGAGCATGGTCGGCGATGGCACCTGGGAGGACAATTGGCTATTCAAGAAGAAGCGCAACCTCCTGCAAAGCTCGGGCACACCGAGCAGCATTGGCATGTTGGTGCCGGCGCCCAAAGAGAATGTGCGTGCTCAGATCGGCGATCGCACTGCCGATGAGGTTAGCGATCTATCCGAGATGGGTTCGGATGCAGAGGAATCGATGGATTTAATGCGTTGCAATGAGCTGAACGATCGGCTGCTGAGCAAGCATCTGATCGGTGGACAGAATACAAAACTTGTGCTCGATGAGCTCGTGGATCGCACGAGCTTAACCTCAAATACTTTGCCAGCGGAGCATGAGCCCGCTTTTACCGAGACCACAAATCCGCTCGTCACACAGCCGGCCACAGTTGCCGCCGTAACAGAAGAGCAAAAAGTAGCTGAGTTAATGGAGCCACCACCACCAATGACTTTTCAGGATGATCATGAAAATGAGAACGAACCCGTCCACACCCTCATTGCAGGTAATTGCACAATTACTTTTTCCTGTTACAAATCCACCCAATTCACGATTCCTTAATGCTAACCGATTCATTTACACAGTATAACCTGCCCCTAAGTTTGATTAGTTTAAGTGTCTTAGACCCTTAGTCCATGTTGTAGCCCAGTCGGAACACACCCGTAATGTAACTCAGCGTATCTGTGCATAGTTTTGAAGCAGCGGCATTCAGCAGTCGTTTGTGTTACAGCAGCCCCATGTGAATCAGACGATATCTGCGATCTCGAGGGCTGCACAGGCTTCGGAGACGTTGAATACTTGGATGATAGCCAGCTAGAGGAAAAAACTCCCTCGGTTATTGAAATACTAGCAGCCATGGCTCTGGGACCGATGCTAGCAGTTCCAGCTTCCGAGCAACCTCCTGTTATGAGCGCCACGGAAATTCATACACTTAAGGAACTTAGTGATTTGGCTCTTGCCGAAATCAACGCCCGCACAATGGAGCTGGCATTTCATTCGCTGGACATTATTGATGAGGAGTTCACAGATGCACAAACAGTTCCTGCCCCAGAAAATGAAGAAGAATTCTTCGAAGTAGAAACTATACCAGAGCCAGATTACGATTTTGCTGAAGCTTTAACACAAACACTTGACGACAACACAACAGCAGACGTCTATGTAGAAGTTCTTAAGGCAGCTCAAACTCCAGCAATTGACGAGGTTGCTACTATAGAAATCAAACCTGAACAACAAGTTTCTTCTGCACTACCAATTGAAGAAGTTTCCAAGGCAGTAGTAGTAAATGAAGTTGTTGCTGCAACTGTGGTTCCAGAGCAACAAGACGGTCTAATGAAGGATCCAGCGCTAGCAATTGAGGATATTGCTCCTGCAAAAATAGTTACAGAGCAACAAGTTGTTCGCGCGCAGGCTCCAACACCAGCGCTTGAGGAGGTTGCTAGTGTAAAATTCGAGCCAGAACAACTTATTGCTTCTGAGGAAACACCACCAGTCAAGGAAATTGCTCCTGCAGAAGTTATTACTGAGCAAAAAGTTGTTCACGGGGAAGTTCCAGCATCAAATATTGAAGAAGTTACTACCGCTGAAGTAGTTCCTGAGCAACAAATTACTCTTCAGCAAGCCGCAGACCCAGCAGTTGAGGGTGTTATTAGTGTAGCAATCGCATCAGAACAAGCTCCAGCACCAGCAGTTGAAATAGTTGTTACAGTGGAACAACAAATTGTTCATAAGGGAGCTGCAGCACCAGCAGTCGAGGAAGTTACTACGGCAGAACTAGCTCCAGAGCCACAATATGCTCTAGAAGACATTCCTGCACCAGCAATTGAAGAAGTTGCTACAGCAGAACTAGTTCCAGAGCCACAATATGTTTTAGAAGATATTCGTCCACCAGCAATTGAAGAAGTTGCTCCTACAGAAATAGTTTCAGAGCAAAAAGTTGCTCCCGTGGAAGTTCCAGCACCAGCAATTGAAGATGTTGCTATCGCACAAGTAATTCTGGAGCAATATATTATTCCCGCGACGGCTCCAGCAACGGTAATTCAGTATGTTGCTACTGCAGAAGTTGTTTCAGGGCTACAAGTTGCACCAACGGAAATAAAAGCATCCGCAACTGAGGGTGTTGCTCTTGCAGAAAAAGTTTTCGAAGCTTCAGCTGTGGTGATTGAGGAGGTTGCTTCTGCAGTATTAGTTTCACAGCAACAAGTTGCACCCCAGGAAGCTCCACCACCAGCACCAGCAATTAAGGATGTTGCTCCTGCAGAAGTAGTTTCAGAACAACAAGTTACTCCCGCGGAAGCTCCAGAATTAGCAATTGAGAATGTTGTTCTTGCAGAAGTAATTTCAGAGCAACAAACTGCTCCCGAGGAAGCTCTAGCATCCGCACCAGCAATTGCTCCTGCAGAAGTAGTTTCAGAGCAACAAGCTGCCCTCGAGACAATTCCAGCACCAGCAATTGAGGATGTCGCGTCTGAAGAAATAGTTCCAGACATTTTAGCACCAGCAATAGAGGATTTTGCTGCTACAGAAATAGTTTCAGAGCAACATGTTACGCCAGGGGAAGCTCCAGCATCAGCACCAGCAATTGAGGATGTTGCTGCTGTAGTTTCAGAGCAACAAATTGCTCCCGATGAAGCTGCAGCACCACCAATTGAGGATGATGCTGCAGCAGAAATAGTTCCAGAACAAGTTGCACCAGGGGAAGCTCCAGCATCAGCAATTGAGGATGTTGCTCATACAGAAGTTGTTCCAGATACTCCAGCTCCAGCAATTGAGGATGTTGCTTCTGCAGAAGTTATTCCAGAGCAAAAAGTTGCTCCCAAGGAAGCATCAGCACCAGCAATTGAGGATGTTGCTGCTGCAGAAGTAGTTCCAGAGCAACAAGTTGCTCCCGAGGAAGCTCCAGCATCAGCAATTGAGGATGTTGCTCATACAGAAGTTGTTCCAGATACTCCAGCTCCAGCAATTGAGGATGTTGCTTCTGCAGAAGTTATTCCAGAGCAAAAAGTTGCTCCCAAGGAAGCATCAACACCAGCAATTGAGGATGTTGCTGCTGCAGAAGTAGTTTCAGAGCAACAAGTTGCTCCCAGTAAAGTTCCAGCACCAGCAATTGAGGATTTTGCTTCTGCAGAAGTAGTTTCAGAGCAAAAAGTTTCGCCCGAGGAGATTCCAGCGGCAGCAATTGAGGATTTTGCTCTTACAGAAGTTGTTCCAGACACTCCAGTACCACCAACTGGGGATGTTGCTGCTGCAGAAGTAGTTCCAGAGCAACAAGTTGCTCCCGATGAAGCTCCAGCATCAGCACCAGCAATTGAGGATTTTGCTTCTGCAGAAATAATTCCAGAGCAACAAGTTGCTCCCGATGAAGCTCCAGCATCAGCACCAGCAAGTGAGGATGTTGCTCCTGTAGAAATAGTTTCAGACACTCCAGCACCAGCAATTGAGGATTTTGCGTCTGCAGAAATAGTTCCAGAAGAACAAGTTGCACCCGTGGAAGCTCCGGCATCAGCACCAGCAATTGAGGATGTTGCTCCTACAGAAGTTGTTCCAGACACTCCAGCACCACCAACTGAGAATGTTGCTGCTGCAGAAGTAGTTTCAGAACAACAAGTTGCTCCCGAGGAAGCATCAGCACCAGCAATTGAGGATTTTGCTTCTGCAGAAGTAATTTCAGAGCAACAAGTTGCTCCCGATGAGGCTCCAGCATCAGCACCAGCAAGTGAGGCTGTTGCTGCTGTAGAAATAGTTCCAAACACTCCAGCACCAGCAATTGAGGATTTTGCGTCTGCAGAAATAGTTCCAGAAGAACAAGTTGCACCCGTGGAAGCTGCGGCATCAGCACCAGCAATTGAGGATGTTGCTCCTACAGAAGTTGTTCCAGACACTCCAACACCGCCAATTGAGGGTGTTGCTACTGCAGAAGTAGTTCCAGAGCAACAAGTTGCCCCTAAGGAGATTCCAGCACCAGCAATTGAGGATGTTGCTGCTGCAGAAATAGTTCCAGAACAACAAGTTTCACCCGAGGAAGCTCCGGCATCAGCAATTGAGGATGTTGCTCATACAGAAGTTGTTCCAGACACTCAAGCACCACCAACTGGGGATGTTGCTGCTGCAGAGATAGTTTCAGAGCAACAAGTTGCACCCGAGGAAGCATCAGCACCAGCAATTGAGGATGTTGCGTCTGCAGAAGTAGTTCCAGAACAACAAGTTGAACCCATGGAAGCTCCAGCATCAGCACCAGCAATTGAGGATGTTGCTCTTGCAGAAATATTTCCTGACATTCCAGCACCAGCAATTGAGGATATTGCTGCTGCAGAAATAGTTCCAGAGCAACAAGTTGCCCCTAAGGAGATTCCAGCACCAGCAATTGAGGATGTTGCTGCTGCAGAAATAGTTCTAGAACAACAAGTTTCACCCAAGAAAGCTCCAGCATCAGCAATTGAGGATGTTTCTCCTGCAGAAGTAGTTTCAGAGCAACAAGTTGCTCCCAAGGAAGCTCCAGCGCCAGCAATTCAGAATGTTGCTCTTACAGAAGTTGTTCCAGACACTCCAGCACCACCAAGTGGGGATTTTGCTGCTGCCGAAGTAGTTCCAGAGCAACAAATTGCTGCCGTGGAAGCTCCAGCATCAGCACCAGCAAGTGAGGATGTTGCTGCTGTAGACATAGTTCCAGAACAACAAGTTGAACCCGTGGAAGCTCCAGCATCAGCACCAGCAATTGAGGATGTTGCTCTTGCAGAAATATTTCCAGACATTCCAGCACAAGCAATTAAGGATTTTGCTTCTGCAGAAGTAGTTCCAGAACAACAAGTTGCACCAGAGGAAACTCCAGCATCAGCACTAGCAATTGAGTATGTTGCTGCTGCAGAAATAGTTTCAGAACAACAAGTTGCTCCCAGTGAAGTTCCAGCACATGCAATTGAGGATGTTCCTGCTGCAGAAGTAGTTTCAGAGCAACAAGCTGCTCCCAATGAAGTTCCAGCACCAGCAATTGCGGATGTTGCTGCTGCAGAAGTTGTTTCAGAGCAACAATTTGAACCCGGGGAAGCTGCATCATCGGCAATTGAGGATGTTGCTCCTGCAGAAGTAGTTTCAGAGCAACAAGTTGCACCCGAGGAAGCATCAGCACCAGCAATTGAGGATATTGCTGCTGCAGAAATAGTTCCAGAACAACAAGTTTCACCCGAGGCAGCTCCAGCATCAGCAATTGAAGATGTTGCTCCTACGGAAGTTGTTCCAGACACTCCAACACCGCCAATTGAGGATGTTGCTGCTGCAGAAATAGTTCCAGAACAACAAGTTTCACCCGAGGAAGCTCCGGCATCAGCACCAGCAATTGAGGATGTTGCTCATACAGAAGTTGTTTCAATTGAGGATGTTGCTGCTGCAGAAATAGTTCCAGAACAACAAGTTTCACCCGAGGAAGCTCCGGCATCAGCAATTGAGGATGTTGCTCAAACAGAAGTTGTTCCAATTGAGGATGTTGCTGCTGCAGAAATAGTTCCAGAACAACAAGTTTCACCCGAGGCAGCTCCAGCATCAGCAATTGAAGATGTTGCTCCTACGGAAGTTGTTCCAGACACTCCAACACCGCCAATTGAGGATGTTGCTGCTGCAGAAATAGTTCCAGAACAACAAGTTTCACCCGAGGAAGCTCCGACATCAGCAATTGAGGATGTTGCTCATACACAAGTTGTATCAATTGAGGTTGTTGCTGCTGCAGAAATAGTTCCAGAACAACAAGTTTCACCCGAGGAAGCTCCGGCATCAGCAATTGAGGATGTTGCCCATACAGAAGTTGTTCCAATTGAGGATGTTGCTGCTGCAGAAATAGTTCCAGAACAACAAGTTTCACCCGAGGCAGCTCCAGCATCAGCAGTTGAAGATGTTGCTCCTACGGAAGTTTTTCCAGACACTCCAACACCGCCAATTGAGGATGTTGCTGCTGGAGAAGTAGTTCCAGAGCAACAAGTTGCCCCTAAGGAGATTCCAGCACCAGCAATTGAGGATGTTGCTGCTGCAGAAATAGTTCCAGAACAACAAGTTTCACCCGAGGAATCTCCGGCATCAGCAATTGAGGATGTTGCTCATACAGAAGTTGTTTCAATTGAGGATGTTGCTGCTGCAGAAATAGTTCCAGAACAACAAGTTTCACCCGAGGCAGCTCCAGCATCAGCAATTGAAGATGTTGCTCCTACGGAAGTTGTTCCAGACACTCCAACACCGCCAATTGAGGATGTTGCTACTGCAGAAATAGTTCCAGAACAACAAGTTTCACCCGAGGAAGCTCCGGCATCAGCAATTGAGGATGTTGCTGCTGCAGAAATAGTTCCAGAACAACAAGTTTCACCCGAGGAAGCTGCGGCATCAGCAATTGAGGATGTTGCTCATACAGAAGTTGTTTCAATTGAGGATGTTGCTGCTGCAGAAATAGTTCCAGAACAACAAGTTTCACCCGAGGAAGCTCCGGCATCAGCAATTGAGGATGTTGCTCATACAGAAGTTGTTCCAATTGAGGATGTTGCTGCTGCAGAAATAGTTCCAGAACAACAAGTTTCACCCGAGGCAGCTCTAGCATCAGCAATTGAAGATGTTGCTCCTACGGAAGTTGTTCCAGACACTCCAACACCGCCAATTGAGGATGTTGCTGCTGGAGAAGTAGTTCCAGAGCAACAAGTTGCCCCTAAGGAGATTCCAGCACCAGCAATTGAGGATGTTGCTGCTGCAGAAATAGTTCCAGAACAACAAGTTTCACCCGAGGAATCTCCAGCATCAGCAATTGAGGATGTTGCTCATACAGAAGTTGTTCCAATTGAGGATGTTGCTGCTGCAGAAATAGTTCCAGAACAACAAGTTTCACCCGAGGAAGCTCCAGTATCAGCAATTGAGGATGTTGCTGCTGCAGAAGTAGTTTCAGACACTCCAGCACCACCAATTGAGAATGCTGCGTCTGCAGAAATAGTTCCAGAACAACAAGTTTCACCCGAGGCAGCTCCGGCATCAGCAATTGATGATGTTGCTCCTACGGAAGTTGTTCCAGACACTCCAACACCGCCAATTGAGGATGTTGCTGCTGGAGAAGTAGTTCCAGAGCAACAAGTTGCCCCTAAGGAGATTCCAGCACCAGCAATTGAGGATGTTGCTGCTGCAGAAATAGTTCCAGAACAACAAGTTTCACCCGAGGAAGCTCCGGCATCAGCAATTGAGGATGTTGCTCATACAGAAGTTGTTCCAGACACTCCAGCACCACCAACTGGGGATGTTGCTTCTGCAGAAGTAGTTTCAGAACAACAAGTTTCACCTAAGGAAGCTCCTGCATCAGCAATTCAGGATGTTTCTCCTGCAGAAGTAGTTTCAGAGCAACAAGTTGCTCCCGATGAAGCTCCAGCGCCAGCAATTGAGAATGTTGCTCTTACAGAAGTTGTTCCAGACACTCCAGCACCACCAAGTGGGGATTTTGCTGCTGCAGAAGTAGTTCCAGAACAACAAGTTTCACCCGAGGAAGCTCCGGCATCAGCAATTGAGGATGTTGCTCATACAGAAGTTGTTCCAATTGAGGATGTTGCTGCTGCAGAAATAGTTCCAGAACAACAAGTTTCTTCCGAGGAAGCTCCAGTATCAGCAATTGAGGATGTTGCTGCTGCAGAAGTAGTTTCAGACACTCCAGCACCACCAATTGAGAATGCTGCGTCTGCAGAAATAGTTCCAGAACAACAAGTTTCACCCGAGGCAGCTCCGGCATCAGCAATTGATGATGTTGCTCCTACGGAAGTTGTTCCAGACACTCCAACACCGCCAATTGAGGATGTTGCTGCTGGAGAAGTAGTTCCAGAGCAACAAGTTGCCCCTAAGGAGATTCCAGCACCAGCAATTGAGGATGTTGCTGCTGCAGAAATAGTTCCAGAACAACAAGTTTCACCCGAGGAATCTCCGGCATCAGCAATTGAGGATGTTGCTCATACAGAAGTTGTTTCAATTGAGGATGTTGCTGCTGCAGAAATAGTTCCAGAACAACAAGTTTCACCCGAGGAAGCTCCGGCATCAGCAATTGAGGATGTTGCTCATACAGAAGTTGTTCCAATTGAGGATGTTGCTGCTGCAGAAATAGTTCCAGAACAACAAGTTTCACCCGAGGCAGCTCCAGCATCAGCAATTGAAGATGTTGCTCCTACGGAAGTTGTTCCAGACACTCCAACACCGCCAATTGTGGATGTTGCTGCTGGAGAAGTAGTTCCAGAGCAACAAGTTGCCCCTAAGGTGATTCCAGCACCAGCAATTGAGGATGTTGCTGCTGCAGAAATAGTTTCAGAAAAACAAGTTGCTCCCAGTGAAGTTCCAGCACCAGCAATTGCGGATGTTGCTGCTGCAGAAGTTGTTTCAGAGCAACAATTTGAACCCGGGGAAGCTGCATCATCGGCAATTGAGGATGTTGTTCCTGCAGAAGTAGTTTCAGAGCAACAAGTTGCACCCGGGGAAGCTCCATCACCAGGAATTGAGGATGTTGCTAATGCAGAAGTAGTTTCTGAGCTGGAAGTTACTTCTGAGGAAGCTCCATTATCAGCACCAGCAATCGAGGATGTTGCAGCTGCAGAAATAGTTTCAGAGCAACACGTTGCTCCCGAGAAAGTTCTAGCATCAGCACCAGCAATTGAGGCAGAAGTTGTTCCAAAGCAACAAGTTGCTCCCGAGGAAGCTCCAGCACCAGCAATTGAGGATGTTCCTGCTGCAGAAATAATTACAGACACTCTAACACCAGCAATTGAAGATGTTGCTGCTGCAGAAGTAGTTTCAAAGCAACAGATTGCACTACAGAAATCTTCTGCATCAGCAATTACAGAAATTAGTCCAGAGCACAAAACTGAATCAGCACTTAAGGACGCAGTTTCAGAGATACAAGTTGCGCCTGAGCAACAATCTAATTTAGAGGAAGCTCCAGTGGCAGCACTTGAAGATGTTACTCCTGTAGGAGTAACTCCAGAGCAACAAGGTGTTCCCCAGGATACTCCAGCACAAGCAATTGAGGAGGCTGCTTCTCCAAAAGCGTCTTCAGAAATACCAACTTCTCCTCAGAAAGCTCCACCACCAGAAGTCAGGGAACTTGTTCCAGATCAACAGGTTACTGCTGATGAAGCTCCAGCTATAGCGTTTGAAGAATTTGCTCCTGCACAAGTAGTACGAGAACAGAAAGTGGCTCTTCAGGATCCTCCATCGCCAGCAACTAAGGAGGTTGCTAGTGCAGATATTGCACCAGGGCAACAAGTTGTTCCGGAGAAGGAATCAGCACTAGCAGGAGTTGCTCCAGCAGAAGTAGAGGAAGCGGGGACTGCATCCCTCGTTTCTGACAAACAAATGCCCAATGCGGCAATTGAGACTGAAGATGAAACCTCTAAGATACAGCAAGCGACCACTGAATCTATGAGCGATAATTGCGCTCTAGGTAAAACGTCTCAAAAGTGCCTCCGAAGACAGCCGAATATTGCAGACACAACACCGAGCGATGGAGATTCAGCTGCGAGAGCTGTGAACCTCTTAGGAACCATTTGCAAGGCTTACATTAAGGACAAACGACTGTTAGCAACAATCGAGAGACGACGAAGACGCGCTCTAATTATGCACAAATACCTGAGTTCCTTTGATTCATTTGATGAGCCCATAGATGATGTAGAATATGGAACACAACATAGTCTTTTTGATGAGCTTCACTCATATCAGCCCTTAAGTTTAGATTATAGTAATGAAAGTAATGTTTTAGAGCCGACTGGGGAAGATAAAGACTCGCATTTATATTGTAATGAAAGCAGAGAATTCACAACTCTTGAGTCTAATGAGATAGTTTCAGATGATCATCATACAGATATTGCCAGTTCGTCATCAATTGATAATGCTGAGCATAGCGACGATGGGTTCTTCATCGTTGGTAGCTTTGCAGAAATTGGCTATAACTTTATTAACAATGTTCTCTTCTCAGATCAATTGAGCTCAGACTCAAATCACAGCGCACCCTCAACCACTCAAGAGACATTTAATGGCGATTCAGACTCAGTACTCGATTATGAGAATAGTTACACGAGTGAAGCTCTGGATGAGTCAATCTCTGGCAGTAGCTTGCCAGCGAATGATGCCACAACCAATACTAACAATACCACAAATACTAATACAGCTATTAACAATATTAGCATGTGCAATACTAATACATTACGAACACGGCCGAATGGTAAACTAACAAATGGTTCACTAAGATGGTCAAGCAAGTCGCTCCAACAACAAAATGGCGTCGATTGTGATGATAATGATGTTATTAAGATCGATGATGATAATGATGTTGTACTGTTGCGGCGCTTTGCCCCAGGTAACACGCACTTATGGCCAACACAGTCATCACTCGGTGTTTGTTTGTCTCCTCTATCTTGCTTTAACTGTTCTGGCTAACTCTTGATGTTTGCTTGATATCTAGCTGAATGTGTTACCCTCATCACAGTACGGTTTAACTAACATCGAATCACATTGCAGGCTCCATTGCGGAACGCGAGGTCAAGAAGTGGTATAATGCCGTCGAAATGCCAAACAATCCGTATGCGCCCGAGGCACTAAAGCAACGCATCAGCGGCACACAGGAGCGCTTCATGGATGTGCCCAACATAAGTCCAACTGCAGAACAAAAAGCACTGGCGCTCATGACAAATAATGGCGAGAGTAGTCAACCTGCCAGCCACGTTGAGGATTACAAGCGGTAAGTTGAGCTCGACATTAATAATTACTATGCATACTTATTAGCTAAGTATACTAATTACCCAAGCTAACGGAGCGAATATAATTCCTTAAGGGGGTCAGAGATGCTTCGGTCTACGTTGCATACAGCTACGAAAAAAGCAACACAGTCTCAGGTGTGCTTTTTAGAAGTGAAAGCCTCGTTGTATTTCCTGTATTAAACTGAAGAAATTTAACAAAAAAGAAGAAAGCAGCAGCACTTTTCAACTGTGCACATAAATTATTAAAATTAGAAATAAAAAAACTTCATTCCTAAAGCTAATTGTCTATTAAAGCTAAATATTTTTTACATTTAGTATTCAATCGCGTTTCCTTGGCATCTTGGCATTGAATCAACCAAGTCCTGACATCATTTTAGAGGAATTATACTCTATGATTCCAAAATAACTTTAATGATTTGCTTAAAAGCAGCAACTGCATTTTAACATCATGATGATTGGTTGATGTTTCCTTTAAAATGTTTTTTTTTACAATATTTTAATTTTATATAGAGTAGCAATACTTTATTTTATTTACATATATTTTTAGAAGTGGATTTCTACGTCGTCCACAAATGGAACACACACAGACTCCAAATACTCATCAACTGCTTAACTCCTCTCTCTTTACAGCTACAGTCGCGACTATTACATCAATGATGCGCCTAGTCCAACGAGTGGCCGAACGCCCAGCGGCAGCAGCTTAGGGCCAACAAGCGTTCACACCGATGAGGATATTGTGATCAATGAGGTAAATCAACAACATGAACAACAAGAACAACAACAACAACAAGTTCAACAACCGCATGGCCGCATTTCAAGTACTAGTAACGTTGCTGACCTCTCACATTGGACGCTGTCGAAGCCTGTGCGACGCAGCAGCTCGCTAAAATTCATTAACAAACGTACAAGTACAAGTAGTATATCCCCCATCCCATTAGGACCCATCGCCCATGCTCATGCAGAGCGTCCGTCCACATCGGCGTCGCATTATCGCGACTCCAGCCTAGGCCTAGATCCGGGCTATGATGACTTTGACGTGCGTTCGCAGCGTTCGTGGCGCAGCAGCTGCAGTCGTCAGCAGTTTGGCAGTACGCTGCCCAAACGCCATACGCAATCGTCGCTGAGCCTGCACAGCAATGTTAGCGGCATATCCTTTGGCTCATCCGCATCCAAGCGGCGCACAAGTGGAG
Organism: Drosophila planitibia; assembly: GCA_035043785.1. Lineage (NCBI taxonomy): Eukaryota > Metazoa > Arthropoda > Insecta > Diptera > Drosophilidae > Drosophila > Drosophila planitibia. The sequence continues at coordinate 1,949,817 of JAWNMS010000052.1, forward strand.
CTCAGGGGGTTGGTCCTTCCGCTGCTGTTTTGACGCAGTTCGAGAAGCAGCTGCTGCACAAAGACCTCAAGCGGAACAGTTTCCGTGCCGTGTCCGCCACCTCAAAGGATTTCGTTATGAATCCACTGTTCGAAAGCGAACTGAAGTTAAAGCCCAGTTTGGACGACCAGGATTCGGGTGTCGATAGCTGTTTGAATGGCTTCAGCGGTGCCGATGCCAAATACAGCAACAATAGTCTACTCTTCTAGTGAGCTTTTATTTGGGGTTTTCTGGGGTTATTTCGGGTTAGCTTTTAGTCGTAGTCTCTGCCAAATTAGTCAGCCAAGTTAACAAAAAACAAAAAAGAAAAATAAATCAAAAAAATCACTAGTCAGTATAAAAAAAGCCACACAAATAGAAATTTTGCAAATTTTTACGTTTCTTCGGCGTCAAACGAAATGCTTCGAATCTCCAGCAAGGGCTTTAAAATTGAAAGGCAGGCAGTGAGTGCCATCTGCTGAAAAAGTACTACTTACTTACTTGTATATTCCAAAATCGCACCTAGTTGCACCAAAATCTTTGCATTTGATTATTTGCATTCATACATATATTGTTTTCCCCGAGAATGTTGAACTAGTGTTCCATTTGCGCAATTGTATCTACTATCAAGCAATGCAAAAACTGAACAATAATAATTTTAATGCTAATTGCTAGTTGCTAATCAAGTATGCAGCATTATTTTTTGTATGTTTTAATTATGATTTTTTGCTGTTATCTTTTTAAACATAACTCTTGTATGCACTTTAGTTAATTCATACATAATTAATTGCTAACTTCTATTATAAAAACAAAAACAATACAAATAATAAAGCCAAAAGTTAAACAAAAACCACAAAATAATCAATGAAACAAATGTTTTTAGTAAATGCAAAAAAGTAAAAATATATATATATATATGCGGTGAGTACATTATAAATGCAAATAAAGAGTAATTTGCAATCATTGTTTAAATATGAAATTTTACTAACAACATTTGTTTCGCTTTTTGCTAAACTCACGTTAAATGTATATAAATTTTTTGATTCGTAGCTGTAACTAACGCTGACGTTTTTTTGCATGTTGCTGCCACATATAAACTCAAACATATGCCACTTACACACAAACACCGAAATACATCACATAATCCTCAACAGAAATCACCAAGCATCCTGCTAAAGTAGCTCATTCCAAATAATTCTTTTGTGCCTAACGCTTAAAATTCTTCTTTCCATATACGTTATTATTCTATCTACACAAAAATCTAACCGAACTACATACAAATGTACCTAAACAACAACAACAACAAACAACAACAAACAACACAACACACAACTTTATACACACGCCAAAAACAAAAAACAAAAAAAAACAACTGTTTATATCAAAAGGCTCAAAGTGCAAGCAAAACCGCAGTCGAGATTCCGGATGTGGAAAGTGTTTATACAGCATTGCCCGCCCAGGTGCTGGAGGCGGGCAACAGCAGTCTGGAGACGCAATCTTCGAATCCATCGCTTCAAACGATTAGCGATGATTCGGATACGGTGCGTGTCTACGATTTCAATAAGCAGGAGACGACAGTCGTTAAAGCGACGACAGCAGCCACGGAACAACCCAGCACGTCCAGTACGTCATCTATGGAGTCGGCGTTGTGTGCAACACCCGACGCCACATCCTCTTCCTCCTCCATAGATGCGTCACGGAAACGTGAACGGCCCGTTGTGCTGCAGTTTGGGCCAGCGGATGCCACGCCCAATGTCTGCTCCTCGCCCACAATGACACCGACGCGAGGCTCCACTCCGCCAGCTTTTCGATTTCTGCAGCCCAAGCGTCGTCTGATCGAACCCAGTCAGGTGCTCTCCATCGACGACGATGATGTGGTAAGTAGCTGAAGTCACATATTATAATGCTGTCAATCAATCTTTCTGTGTGTGTGTGTGTTGTGCTTTTTGTTAGCAACCTGAGCCAACAACGCCGGCCGAGAAGCCCGCTATCGAGGATGATGTGGTCAATGCTCTGCCCTCGGTGAAGGCACTGGCTCAAGCATTCCTCCTCACCAGCAAACGAACACAGCCCGAGCGACGCTGGCGTGCAAAGGTAAGTAACAGAAATGTTGCTATCGGATATAACCGACTGCATAATACTCTGATAGCATTAAACATAAAAGAACAGTAGAAAAGAGAGACAATCAGGCGTGCTTTGGTGGCTACAAAGCTAAATAAATTATGTGCTGAATATTTTAATGTTGATTTGATCTTTGAAGAAATTCAGTTATCATTTTATCTTAAAAATTGGTTGAGTCTAGCTCTAAGACTGAGAGAGGTACAGTATTATAGTATTATAAGAGTATATATTTAATAACTTTAGCGATCTCTACACACACTTTTTGCCAATAAATATTATACTTATTATAACTACATTTTAAACTCGACAGCATGTCAAACTGATGGCAGAGAAGTCAGAGAACCCATCCACGCCACAGGTGCGCCGACAGATGCTGCAACATGCCGTTTCCATGGCCGAGGTGGCCGATGAATCGACAATTGCCTCCGATTTGTCATCACTCGAAACGTAAGTAGTTAAATTTTGACTTTGCATTGCATCACAGATGTAACCAACTACTAAACCCATAGAGATCCATCCTTACAATCGGAGGGACAATCGACTAGCATACCCGTTGCCGCACAGGCAAGCCCAGTTCCCGTGCGACGAGGTTTCCTCAGGAGTAATATTGCTTTCTTTGAGAACTTAAAGTTTAAGTGAATATGTATACAACTGAGTGCCATGTGGATTGTGCTGCCATTGACTCATATTCCACTAGCAGGGAATATGCACAATAATGGTGCACAGCAAATGCACATCCTCCTCGCCATCCCCTCACAAACAAAAAAAAAAAACTGGATACCAAATCATCGCCAAATATTCAAATTCATCTGTGCCATGGCCTCCATTTACATACATAGAATGACGAAAGTAAAAAAAGTACTTAACTTAACTTCAACTTAATACATATATATTTATTGTAACTTTACACTAATATCCATGGATATGTTTTATTTAATATTTTAAATATATTATTTTCCTCTAAGATGTGTTTTTAGTCTTAAGCCATGCAAAAAACCCTTTGAACTTTCAATGTACCCGTAAATCCGATTTATATAATATTTAATTGTTATAGTATATAAGGTCGTATCAATAAAGAACCTCTAGTAAAACCAAATTCAAGGGCGTAAGCAGATTTACACAAAGAGATGTGAAAAAATATATGACAGTTGCAAAAAATAATATTTTAATAAATATTTAAAAATAAATTGAATTTTTATTATTGGCGTAGCATAATTTTGGGCTGTCAATTGAAATAATTGTGTATGGAAATTGAAAATATTAAAGCATACTTTTAGGACGACTAGGAAAATTACCTGTATCAGTTGTTTGAATGACTTTCGTATTCTTAATCAAGTCGGCAAGCCAAGGACTATCTGTGATACAAAAGACATCTGGATAGTCTTTGCAATGGCAGAGTTATGCCAGATTTTTCGATTTTCTCATAGTTTCTGAATATCTGTAAATGATAGTCAAATTATTTTGTTGAAATTGAAAAGCCTTTAAAATTGATAGCTGTGGCTGCTACGATCTCAGAAATATGTGTCACCCCGATATCCTTGCGGAAATGGTCAAGGTATCTGCCAAAAACGAATAACCTTTCTATAAAATCACCTCGTACTGGCCGATTTTCAAAAGACACGGCACGGATCGGACCTACTAGATCTATTCACCCCCAATTCTACCCCCTTCGCCAAATGTTATACAAATTTCTGTTGACATTTCCAGTTGAAATTTGTTTATTTTATAACTTCATAAATTTGTAAGTTACTTTTTAACATCATTTAAAATATAGACAAGACATTAACATTAAAAAATTAAATATTTTGTCATGTCATGCGATTTGTACAAGTCACAATTGGTATTTAAATATTTCTATTAATGTATAATTATATCAAAAATAAATTCTATGGCTCGCAGCTGCATTTAAAATGCGATCGCTCAGAGCGATGAAAGATGAGTGAGCGAGTACGAGTTCTGTTTGCAAATCATCTCACGTAGCACATTTGGAATGATGATCACAGGCAGCTGCTGGAGCACATGTGGCTATGTGGTGTGATTGTGATGTTGATGTGGATGCTCGGCCAGATAGATGACATACACGAGCGGTATGACAAAACAGAGAGCGAGTATAAATATCAGCAGGCATATCCAGGACATGTCGCAATCGGAGCCAGACCAGTCAATCGCTCGCAGCGAGGGTCCTGGTATGGGACGCACTATCGGCGCATGCCTATCCACCAGCAAATCATCCATCAAGGCTGTATGCTCATACGATGGCTGCTCCATGTTGGCTGCATATAAATAACGAAATGTGAAATTACAAACATGAACAAAATGCCCCATATTGGTCTATGGAATATATATATGTATATTAGTAAATACCAGCTAGTACTATATATTGTGGATCTTTTATTTTCTTAGTTAATGCTCAGCTGCAGCAGCAACAGTTTTGAGTTTAGCTTGCAGCACAGGCGAGGTGTGATATACAAAATATAACTTAATTGTAGGTCATATATCGAGGAGTGGCGCTGAACTTGGCGTAGCTCTTGATAACCTTGTTGACGGCCTCGAGGAAGTCCTTCTCGGTGGCCACCTTGCGACGCGCTCGGATGGCAAACATGCCTGCCTCCGTGCACACTGAACGAATCTCAGCTCCCGTCGAATTCGGGCAGAGACGCGCCAATAGATCAAAGCGTATGTCACGCTCCACGGACATCGAGCGGGCGTGGATTTTGAAGATGTGCGAGCGTCCATCCTGATCGGGTAATCCAAACTCCACCTTACGATCCAGACGGCCGGGACGCATAAGCGCCGGGTCCAATGTGTCGGGTCGATTGGTGGCCATCAGCACCTTAATGTTGCCACGCGGATCGAAACCGTCCAGCTGATTGATAAGCTCCAGCATGGTACGTTGCACCTCGTTGTCGCCGCCAGCGCCGTCATCGAAGCGAGCACCGCCAATCGCATCGATTTCATCGAAGAAGATGAGACACGCCTTCTTGGAGCGAGCCATCTCGAAGAGTTCACGGACCATGCGTGCACCCTCTCCCACGTACTTCTGCACCAGTTCCGAACCGATGACACGTATGAAGCAGGCATCCGTGCGATTCGCTACGGCACGCGCACACAGTGTCTTGCCCGTTCCGGGTGGGCCAAAGAGCAGCACTCCCTTGGGTGGTTCAATACCGAGATTGACAAACTTTTCCGGGTGCAGCAGTGGTGTCTCCACGACTTCACGCAACTTTTCAATCTGCTCCTTGCAGCCACCCACATCGCTGTAGGTGACATCCGGTTTATCCTCCACCTGCATCATGGTTACAGTCGGATCAATTTTGGGTGGTAGCGGTATGTGAATCTGATACTTATTGCGATCAACGCCCACACGCATGCCTTCCTCAATGTCTGTGGGTGCAACGGAATCGGCTAGATCTACCACAAACTTGGCAAACTGCTTCACATTGATGATATACTTGGGATCGTCGGAGTCGGCGTTGATGATCTTTGTGCAACGCGCTACTTGCAGCGGCTGCTCATTTTGCAGTATCTGCTTGTCAGCGGCCAAGTCCCACAGGGCTGGCGGTGCCAGGCCAGTGTCGCTCTCCTTGATTCCGGTTAACTCGTTAACCTGTTTCACGGCCTTCTGTATATCCTCCTCTATGTTTTTGATGGACTTGTGGTATTGACTCTGGCCATACGTTTTCAGCAGTTCGATGTCGCCTTCGTCAAGCGACTTGATTTCTTTTTCTTCCTCCTTCTTCTCGACTTTTACTTTGCGCTGATCATCCCCCAGATAGTCCGGCATTTTAATATTTTTTAATCTTTAACAGCGTAAAATTAACTAATTTTGTGTTTTTTTCGCCAACGCTTGTGTTTTCTAGCAGTTTTATGGGCGAGTGTGGCCGTATTGAGAATGACTAAACAAATTGATAGCTGCGCCCAACTTCACTGCTTACTTAGCAGACATTTAACAGAAGCGCACACAGGGAGACTCAACTACACAAAGACTTTGCTAGGCTGGCCAGCTCGACCAGCTGTTAATCGCTTACATTACATTTTTGAACATGATATCACAATGCCAGCCAACTTAAACTTCAAATAGTAATGCTTAATATTGACTCACCTCTGTCGTCCGGCGATCCATGTGTTCCCTCATAAAATTGGCTACCATCCTCTTTGAATAAGGGCTGCACTTCGCCAGTTATCGCAGTGGAAGCATTCACAGCAGCCACCAGGAGTCGTTCATCGAGCATCATACGTGCATCTTCCAGCGGATTGCGTTCAATGGCAGGCTCCCTTTCCACATTATGCCTGGGACTGTTGTTCCCACTGCGATGAACAGTGGGCAACTCATTCACTTCAGTGCTCCCCAGCAGCACATTGTGCACTGTGACCGGGATGCGAATGATGCGATGTGCATGTATCTCATTGTCGCGATCAATCTTATTGAGCCGCTTAATGTCCGCCACGGAGCAGTAGAAGCGCAGCGCCAGTGCCTGCAGCGTATCGCCCTCCTGCACTTTCACCTCGAGCGTGTTCTCAAAGCGCGATATCTTTGTGTGGCCGTTGGTGGTTCTGTTTGCCAACTGCATCATGTCCACGAATTCGTTGTCGTTATGGGCGGGTCGTACAAAAATATCGTCCACTCCCTCGGACTGTAAATTATCCCAGTTGTGATGTTGTTGGCGTCTGAAATACGGAGCGAATAATGAGTGTATGTAAATCGCATAGCAATAGTCGAGTTGGCGCTGACTTACACATTTCGACGCATTATATTTTTGGTCTGGCTCGGTAATAGCTCGAATGCGTCTCTTATTTCTAGCTCACAGACACACAGCAAGATTTAGTGCTTGTTAGCAACGCACTCAAAGTAGCGTCTATTTAATTACGTGAAATTTCGTAGGGAAATATATAAACAAACAAACCCACGTCTTGAGACTGATGAACTTGTTCACTCGAAACACCCTGTGCTAGATTCAAACACTAAGAAGAAGAGCTTACATTTAATTTGCGCTTAGAAAACATATCTCAACGATTCCACTGGCAAAAATGCAGTGCATGAATTTTGACTGTCTTCTAAATTCGATTTTGTTTTGGTCCCTTATCAGCGGATTAACAATATTAATATTATTTCTAAGGTATGTTTAATACTTTAAAATTAATGTCAATTGAGCAACCCTGGACAGTATACCCAGTAGCTGCAAGCAAAGAGGATGCTTGTGACCCATAATATTCCTACACCAAACTCACTAATAACAAATATATCTTCAATACATGAGCATTAGGATAAGATTCTAAAATACCTAAGAGCAAACATGAAAACGTGATAAATGTTTAGTGTCATTGAATGTGTCAAATTGTAGTGAATTTTAAATTGGTTACAGGGTATTTGAAGTGTGTACGCACTCAGACAACGCGATTGTGTTTATTTAGAAAAGCGCTAGATTTTGCGCTCTTGTGTTATTTATTGTTTTTGAGTAAAATATGACGATATTTGCATTTCTGAAAAGCCGGCCAATATTTTGGCTAAGCGTAACCGGGAGCTCAGTGGGCGGAGCATGTTTTCTAAAGTAAGTCGATTTATATTTGATTCAACAATTGATAATTACAAACTGATGATTACCGATTGTAGAGATCTTATGCAAGGCTGCAAGTTCACAAAGGAATCGGATGAGACCGGGAAAGTTGTGATTGTGACCGGCTCAAATACTGGCATTGGCAAGGAGACGGTGCGGGAGCTGGCACGGCGAGGCGCTACAGTGTATATGGCTTGTAGAGATATGAAAAAGTGTGAGGAGGCTCGCGAGGAGATCGTATTGGAGACACAGAATAAATACGTTTACTGTCGCGAATGTGACTTGGCCTCCCTGGATTCCATTCGCAACTTTGTAGCCACGTAGGATCGCATCTCAAATCAAATCAATTCCGTATATTATAACAGTTATCATTCGTTTTAGCTTCAAGCGGGAACAGGACAAGCTGCACATACTCGTTAATAATGCGGGCGTCATGCGCTGTCCACGATCCCTGACCAGAGATGGGTTTGAGATGCAGATTGGCGTCAATCACTTGGGTCACTTTCTGCTCACCAATTTGATGCTGGATCTGCTTAAGGTACATCTGACTTAAGAATTTTAATTATATCTATAGTTTCTATAGTTTTTTGCCACAACTTAGAAATCGTCGCCCAGCCGAGTTGTAAATGTGTCCAGTTTGGCGCATACGCGTGGTGAAATTAACACGGCGGACTTGAACAGTGAAAAATCATATGATGAGGGCAAGGCCTACAATCAGAGCAAGCTGGCCAATGTGATTTTTACGCGGGAACTGGCCAGACGATTGGAGGGAACTGGTGTGACTGTAAACGCCTTACATCCTGGCATTGTGGACACTGAACTCTTCAGACATATGAGCTTCTTCTCTAACTTCTTTGCAGGGTAAGTGGCCATATAAATATGTGCTAACTTTTCAAAACATTTTGTATTGCAGGTTGTTTGTTAGGCCGCTGTTTTGGCCATTCGTAAAGACGACCAAGAACGGTGCGCAAACCAGCTTATATGCTGCACTTGATCCGGACTTGGCCAACGTAACGGGTCAATACTTTAGCGACTGTCAGATTCAACAGGTGGCAGTCGCTGCAACGGATACTCAAATTGCGAAATGGCTTTGGACTGTCAGCGAAAAATGGACACGCTCAGAAATTTTAGAAGTGACTCAGAAAATATAATTCGCAAACAATATTTGTGATGCTCTAAAGAAAAATGTTATTTAAAGTACGTTTGTACATATACAGCATTAATAAATATCGATAAAAATGAATTTCAACCGATGTATTATTCAAGTGCTCAAAACATTCTAGATCATTACAATCGTGTTCATCGTGAGTCGTCGTTTCAAGCGTTTTGAGCGTACGAAATTTGACATGTTCGTACAGAACAAATGCGTATTTAAATGCTTGCAGCAGTTGCCTTTGCCGTAGTTGCTAATTGAGCGTTGTTATAAGTTGTACGAATCACGTCATCCACAAAATGGGCTGCTTTATCGATTGTCTGATGTGCCCGTGTATCGCGTGGGCGGCGGCCTTTGGCGTTGGAATCTATTTTCTAAGGTAAATGAAATACTAATTGATAATATAAATATGTTTGGCAATGATAACTATATAGTTAAAATCGTATTTTGTTTCTCTTGCAGAGAGTATATGCAAGGTGGAAAGTTTAAGAAATACACGAATGAAACGGGCAAAGTTGTGATTGTGACCGGCGCAAACACGGGCATTGGCAAGGAGACCGTACTGGAATTGGCTCGTCGTAATGCCACCATTTATATGGCCTGTCGTGATAAGAAGAGAGCCGAGCAAGCAATGAAGGAAATCGTGCAGGAGACAAACAACAAAAGCATATTCTTCCGTGAACTGGACTTGGCATCTCTGGACTCCATTCGCAAGTTTGTCGACGAGTGAGTATGGCTTAAGTTATTGTTAGCTGGAGTGCCGCAATATAATTATTATCAATTCGATATATGTATGTAGTTTCAAAAAGGAACAGGACAAACTGCACATTCTCATCAACAATGCGGGCGTTATGCGTTGTCCACATATGCTGACCAAGGATGGTTTCGAGATGCAGCTGGGTGTCAATCATATGGGTCACTTTTTGTTAACCAATTTGCTGCTAGATCTGCTGAAGGTAATAGAGCTAATATTACAACTTTCTCCAACTATTTAATCCATGGGTTTTCTAGAAAACTGCACCCAGCCGCATTGTCAACGTTTCCAGCTTGGCCCATACGCGTGGTGCCATCAATATTGATGACTTGAACAGCGAGAAGTCCTATTCCGAGAGCAGCGCCTACAATCAGAGCAAGTTGGCCAACATATTGTTCACACGCGAGCTGGCCAAACGCTTGGAGGGCACTGGAGTGACCGTCAATGCTCTACATCCCGGTGTTGTTAACACTGAACTCGGCAGACACATGAATATCCTTAACAATCCACTCGTCCGGTTAGTGTTTGTAATCATTATCAAAAGGTTTATATTCCAACAAATATTTTACGCTTATAGACCTTTGTTGTGGACCCTTGCGAAAACACCAAAGAATGGTGCGCAGACCACCTTGTATGCAGCTCTAGATCCTGATTTGGATAATGTAACAGGCATGTACTTCAGCGATTGCGCCTTAAAGGCAGTAGCACCCGCTGCCATGGATAATAAAACTGGTAATTTCCTGTGGGAAGAGAGCGAGAAATGGACTCGCGCAAAATATTAGATTCGTTTTTAAAGAAACTACGAATACATGAAGAAACAAATGTCATTGTACATAAATAATAATAAAGAAGAGAGAACGTTGCAGTCGGGCGTAATCGACTCCGAAATACACTGATATCAATAAGTCATACCATCTGATAACAGGTGTCACAGAATAGGGCGGGTGTAGCCAAGAAATACCGATCTTTGAAGGAGGTTCCTAGTAATCTGCCTTCGAAGTTTGGTAAGTGTAGCTCTTAAATTACGAGAGATATAGGCTCTTACAGGTTTTTGAACGGTGGTGCACGGAGGCCAGTACCAATATACATTTAAAATTGGGTGACTTGCTAAATTAAATTAAATTGCGTAATATTTGCACCATCAGGTAATTGGATATGGCAGGCGTAGTGGGCGTGGTCATCCATTTTTTATATCTTTCAACGGAGCTATCGGCAAAATACTTACAAATTGCGGAATATATGAGCCTTTATGATTTTTATCTTTACGAGTGTGTGCGATTTTCTATCTTATCTTTAACTTGTCGAATGACAGTTCCTGACGGAATTTGTACAAAACCATGGAAAGGTGTCGCAGCACAGAGTGGGTGTTGCCAAGAAATATCTTGTGAATTTTGGAGGCGGGGGCGGGTGGCCGAAAAAAATACTACAGGAGGTTCCTATTAATTTACTTTTAAAGTTTTGTAACCGTAGCTCTGCAATTATGGGAGATATGAGGAGGTGACATGCGACGTGTGAAAAATGTTCGACGCGTTGCCTTTCGGTTTCTACTTTCAAGACCCAAAGCGGAACAGGACCCATGGTCACAGAAAAAACATGCATCAGGTTCCCAGTGATTTGACGCTTCTATGTAATGCATGCTTAGTAGTAACAGGGTACTAGTGACGTAGAACAATACTGTAACATAACATCTGCAAATATATATATTAGATATCTATCGATATTACCAATTTTTGAATAAAATATGTCATCGGTGATTATTTTAACAGTCAACTGATAGAAATTAAAATAGATTATGGCTCTGGCTCTAATGTTATTGTAAAGAACAGTCCGTTCCCGTATTCCGAGTAGTAAGCAGCTAGAAAATGTCAACGTTCAGCGATTTAATGCCAAGTCCGTTGATAACTTGGCCGGTAGCAGTAGGCCTTGCGGCATTTCTTATCAGGTATGGTTCGTCACAATGCTATGCAAATGTTGTTTCTCATCATTGCAAATCTCGTAGGCGCTATGTGCAGAGTGGACAATTCGAAAAGGAAACTGATGAAACTGGCAAGATTGTGATCGTAACTGGCTCAAATATGGGTATTGGCAAGGAGACTGTTCTGGAGCTGGCACGTCGAGGCGCTACAGTGTATATGGCCTGTCGAAACAAGAGTAAGACGGAGAAGTCTCTTAAGGAAATTATTGAACAGACGGGCAACAAAAAAATATTCTTTCGGGAACTGGACCTATCCTCTCTGAAATCAGTGCGCAAATTTGTCTCCAAGTGAGTCAGCAGTTAATGAAATTACTTGTGGAAATCAATTGCATTTCGCAACAGACCCTTCTTTTAAATTGCGCATCGTAATTCCTTATTTTTCTTATTTTTATTTATTCTTGTGCCCGAGAAAAATTTGTGACTCGTGTCTCATCGGCTTGGTGTAGAACACTAAAGAACACTAATAATTAAGTAAAGCGTTTTATTTTATATATTATAATCCATAACCTATTTCGAATCTTATGTTCAAATTATAATGTGTTTTTCCATTAATAAGATGTGCTTCTTCTGTTTCTTCTATTAAAACTGTTGTGTTAAGTCATCTGTCTAGTATTTCGCGTTCTTCGTAACCGCACTTAATGAGGCGCGCTACTCGGTCGGCTGTGTACAGTTTGCCTGGGTCCGCGCGTTAATAAGCCCGTGCTTGGGGTACCATTGGGCTACTTAAATGTGGTGCTCGTTAGTACTCCAACGTCCAAAAATATTTAACATACTTACCTCATTGTATAATGGTAGCTTCAAGGAAGAACAGGATGAGCTGCACATTCTCATCAACAATGCCGGCGTAATTCTTGAAACACGCTGTCTAACTGAGGATGGCTTCGAGATTCAACTGGGTGTTAACCACATGGGTCATTTTTTGCTAACCATTTTGTTACTCGATCTGCTAAAGGTAAGAAATACTTTGTGCTGCAAATATGCGTACTGATTCAAGTTTAATAACTTACAGAAATCTGCACCTAGCCGTATTATAAATGTCTCTAGCATGGCCCACACAAATGGTGAAATTAAAGTGGACGATCTGAATAGCGAGAAGAAGTATCACGGGGGCAAGGCTTACAGCCAGAGCAAATTGGCCAACGTAATGTTTACACGTGAGTTGGCTAATCGCTTGGAGGGCACTGGTGTGACCGTTAATGCTCTACATCCCGGTCTGGTAAACACGGAAATTGCTAAAAACTTTATATTGGCCCAAACGAAACTCGTACGGTAAGTATGCAATTAGCTAATCTAAAATTAATTCCATTTTTACATTTATTATTTACTTTTTTGTAGATTATTTGTTAAGCCACTTTTCGTGCTATTTATGAAAGATGCCAAGAGTGGCGCACAAACAACATTGTATGCAGCACTGGATCCGGACTTAGAGGGCATAACCGGACAGTACTTTAGCGATTGTAAGCCAAAGAAAGTCGGACACGCTGCCACCAATGAGAAGGTTAGCCAATTCCTGTGGGAGGAGAGCATGAAGTGGACAGGCGCACCGAAAGTTATTTGAGTTAAAGCATTGGCTTTTATTGCAGTACTTGCCGGGAGTATCGCAGCTCAACATACTATTTAAGTGTAATACTAATCCGCCTAACAAGCACTCGATTAAATTAGTAACATAAATAAATTCCCATATATAATCCATTGTTAAAGCGTGTTAATATTGATATATTCAGATTTAGTTGGCTGTGCCCTGCGCAATTTCACCTGCCTGGATAAAGATACGCGAGAAGAGGGCATCCATATTGATTTGCGCATCGGCTGGTGGCGCATCCAATATACTAACTGTCATGTCACACATGAGGATTGGTGAACTTCAGGAATATCGCATTGGTCTGGCCGTGCTGCAGTGGCTGCTCGCAGCGCACCATGACCACCTCGGGCACGTGATAGCTGGCAAAGAGCTGTATGCGATACTTGATGGACGTTTGATGATACTCCGGCTTGATCAGAGTGCAGCGAACGTCGCTGCGAATTGAGGTTCCGGATTTATGAAGAGAATTACTACCAAACAGGTGTATCGGTTTTGGGTAGTGAGGTAGGCGTTGTCATCCAATTTATAGATACCATAGATCTTTTAAGGAATCTATCAGTAACATCCTTTAAAATTTTAGTGCCTGTCCCTTACAAATTGTGGAAGATATGCGCATTTCCGATTTTCAGATCAGGTCTGTATATGCCGAGATGGTAACAGGCTACTAATGACATGAACAAGACTGTAACATAACATCTGTAAATAACATAGATATCGGTATCGATCGATATCACCAATTTGAAGGGGAACCGTTAAATCGTTTTGAATAAAATGTTTCATCGTTGATTATTTTATCAGTGAACTGATAGGAATTAAAATAGATTATGGCTCTGGCTCAAATGTTATTGTAAAGAACAGTCCGTTCCCGTATTCCGAGCAGTAAGCAGCTAAAAAATGTCAACGGAATTTCAAGTCAGGTCTGATTGGTCACAATGATAGGCATATTTCGTGTCTTATCATAGCATATCTCGTAGGCGCCATGTGCAGAGTGGACAATTCGGAAAGGAAATCGATGAAACTGGCAAAGTTGTGATCGTAACCGGCTCAAATACGGGTATTGGAAAGGAGACTGTTTTGGAGCTGGCACGACGAGGCGCCACAGTGTATATGGCCTGTCGAAACAAGAGTAAGACGGAGAAGGCTCTTAAGGAAATTATTGAACAGACGGGCAACGAAAAAATATTCTTTCGGGAACTGGACCTATCCTCTCTGAAATCAGTGCGCAAATTTGTGTCCAAGTGAGTCAGCAGTTAATGAAATTATTTGTGGAAATCAATTGCATTTCGCAACAGACGCTTTTTTTTTTAATTGCGCATCGTAATTCCATATTTTTATTTATTCTTGTGCCCGAGAAAAATTTGTGACTTATGCTTCATCGGTTTGGTGTAAAAAACTAAAGAGCACTAAATAACTAAATAAAGCTTTTTATTTTATATTAAATTTTATATATTATAATCCATATTCTATTTCGAATCTTATGTTCAAATTATAATGTGTTTTTCCATTAATAAGATGTGCTTCTTCTATTTCTTCTATTAAAACTGTTGTGTTAAGTCATCTGTCTAGTATTTCGCGATCTTCGTAACCGCACTTAATGAGGCGCGCTACTCGGTCGGCTGTGTACAGTTTGCCTGGGTCCGCGCGTTAATAAGCCCGTGCTTGGGGTACCATTGGGCTACTTAAATGTGTTGCTCGTTAGTACTCCAACGTCCAAAAATATTTAACATAATTACCTCATTGTATAATGGTAGCTTCAAGGAAGAACAGGATGAGCTGCACATTCTCATCAACAATGCCGGCGTAATTCTTGATACACGCTGTCTAACTGAGGATGGCTTCGAGATGCAACTGGGTGTTAACCACATGGGTCATTTTTTGCTAACCATTTTGTTACTCGATCTGCTAAAGGTAAGAAATACTTTGTGCTGCAAATATGCGTACTGAATAAAGTTTCATAACTTCCAGAAATCTGCACCTAGCCGCATTATAAATGTGTCTAGCTCGCTCCACACATATGGTGAAATCAAAGTGAACGATCTGAATAGCGAAAAAAAGTATAGCGGGCCCAAGGCTTACAGTCAGAGCAAATTGGCCAACGTAATGTTTACGCTTGAGTTGGCTAAACGCTTGGAGGGCACTGGTGTGACCGTTAATGCTCTACATCCCGGTGTGGTGAACACGGAAATTTCTAGAAACTTTAAATTCGCCCAATCGAAACTCGTACAGTGAGTATGCAGTTAGCTAATCTAGAATTAATTCCATTTTCACATTTATTATTTACTTTTTTGTAGATTATTTGTTAAGCCACTTTTCGTGCTATTTATGAAAGATGCCAAGAGTGGCGCACAAACCACATTGTATGCAGCACTGGATCCGGACTTAGAGGGCATAACCGGACAGTACTTTAGCGATTGTAAGCCAAAGAAAGTCGGACACGCTGCCACCAATGAGAAGGTTAGCCAATTCCTGTGGGAGGAGAGCATGAAGTGGACAGGCGCACCGAAAGTTATTTGAGTTAAAGCATTGGCTTTTATTGCAGTACTTGCCGGGAGTATCGCAGCTCAACATACTATTTAAGTGTAATACTAATCCGCCTAACAAGCACTCGATTAAATTAGTAACATAAATAAATTCCCATATATAATCCATTGTTAAAGCGTGTTAATATTGATATATTCAGATTTAGTTGGCTGTGCCCTGCGCAATTTCACCTGCCTGGATAAAGATACGCGAGAAGAGGGCATCCATATTGATTTGCGCATCGGCTGGTGGCGCATCCAATATACTAACTGTCATGTCATACATAGTAGGATTGGTGAACTTAAGGAATATCGCATTGGTCTGGCCGGGCTGCAGTGGCTGCTCGCAGCGCACCATGACCACCTCGGGCACGTGATAGCTGGCAAAGAGCTGTATGCGATACTTGATGGACGTTTGATGATACTCCGGCTTGATCAGAGTGCAGCGAACGTCGCTGCGAATTGAGGTTCCGGATTTATGAAGTGTATTACTACCAATATACCTTTCAAATTTTGTTTTATCAATTTACACTAACAGGTGTGTCGGTTTTGGGTAGTGAGGTAGGCGTTGTCATCCAATTTATAGATACTATAGATCTTTTAAGGAAGCTTTCAGTAACATCCTTTAAACTTTTAGTTACTGTTCCTTACAAATTGTGGAAGATATGCGCATTTCAGATTTTCAGATCAGGTCTGTATATGCCGAGATGGTAACAGGCTACTAATGACACGAACAAGACTGTAACATAAAATCTGCAAATAACAAAAATATCGATATCTATCGATATCTTCAATTTTGAATTTCATCGTTTATTATTTTATGAGTCAACTGATAGAAATTAAAATATATTATGGCTCTAATGCTAATGTAAAGAACAGTCCGTTCCCGTATTCCGAGCAGTAAGCAGCTAAAACATGTCTACGGAATTTCAGATCAGGTATGCTTGGTCGACCTCTGGACTGTTGGGCGTTAAATTAATGTGCTACAAATGTAATATTTAATGTTATTTATTATCTGCTAAAACCAGTTCTATGTTTATGTCGTTTTATCTAGGTATGCTTGGTCACAATGATTGGCATATTTCGTGTCTTATTATAGCAAATCTCGTAGGCCCCAAGTGCAGAGTGGACAATTCGGAAAGGAAATTGATGAAACTGGCAAAGTTGTGATCGTAACCGGCTCAAATACGGGTATTGGAAAGGAGACTGTTTTGGAGCTGGCACGACGAGGCGCCACAGTGTATATGGCCTGTCGAAACAAGAGTAAGACGGAGAAGGCTCTTAAGGAAATTATTGAACAGACGGGCAACGAAAAAATATTCTTTCGGGAACTGGACCTATCCTCTCTGAAATCAGTGCGCAAATTTGTGTCCAAGTGAGTCAGCAGTTAATGAAATTATTTGTGGAAATCAATTGCATTTCGCAACAGACGCTTTTTTTTTTAATTGCGCATCGTAATTCCATATTTTTATTTATTCTTGTGCCCGAGAAAAATTTGTGACTTATGTTTCATCGGTTTGGTGTAAAAAACTAAAGAGCACTAAATACTTCAACCTCCAAAAATATTTAACATACTTACCTCATTGTATAATGGTAGCTTCAAGGAAGAACAGGATGAGCTGCACATTCTCATCAACAATGCCGGCGTAACTCTTGGAACACGCTCTCTAACTGAGGATGGCTTCGAGATGCAACTGGGTGTTAACCACATGGGTCATTTTTTGCTAACCATTTTGTTACTCGATCTGCTAAAGGTAAGAAATACTTTGTGCTGCAAATATGCGTACTGAATAAAGTTTCATAACTTCCAGAAATCTGCACCTAGCCGCATTATAAATGTGTCTAGCTCGCTCCACACATGTGCTGAAATCAAAGTGGACGATCTGAATAGCGAAAAAAATTATAGCGGGCCCAAGGCTTACAGTCAGAGCAATTTGGCCAACGTAATGTTTACGCGTGAGTTGGCTAAACGCTTGGAGGGCACTGGTGTGACTGTTAATGCTCTACATCCCGGTGTGGTGAACACAGAACTTTCTAGAAACTCTAAAGTCGTACAGTGAGTATGCACTTAGCTAATCTACAATTAATTCCATTTTCACATTTATTATTTACTTTTTTGTAGATTTTTAACGCCACTTTTTGTGCCATTTATGAAAGATGCCAAGAGTGGCGCACAAACCACATTGTATGCAGCACTGGATCCGGACTTAGAGGGCGTAACCGGACAGTACTTTAGCGATTGTAAGCCAAAGAAAGTCGGACACGCTGCCACCAATGAGAAGGTTAGCCAATTCCTGTGGGAGGAGAGCATGAAGTGGACAGGCGCACCGAAAGTTATTTGAGTTAAAGCATTGGCTTTTATTGCAGTACTTGCCGGGATTATCGCAGTACAGCATACTATTTAAGTGTAATACTAATCCGCCTAACAAGCACTCGATTGAATTAGTAACATAAATAAATTTCCAAATATAATGCACTGTTAAAGCGTGTTCATATCGATATATTCCAATTAAGTTGGCTGTGCCCTGCGCAATGTCACCTGCCTGATAGCTGGCAAAGAGCTGTATGCGATACTTGATTGACGTTCCGGATTTATGAAGTGAATTACTACCAATATACCTTTCAAATTTGGTTTTATCAATTTACACTAACAGGTGTGTGTCGGTTTTGGGTAGTGAAGGGTAGTGAAGGGTGTACCGCAGGGTAGTGTCCTTGGACCTGCCTTGTACACATTGTACACCGCGGACTTGCCGATCCCACTAGCCAGAAATACGCTGCTTGCCACATACGCGGATGACACTGTGTTCCTTGCTAACTCCACCTCTGCTTGGCGAGCAGCTGCGGTTACGCAGAGGTTCCTGGATGGCTTTCGTACTTGGGCCAATCGGTGGAACATCTGCGTCAATGGGAGCAAGTCTCAGCACTGCACGTTTGCGCTCAGGAATGGTAACTGTCCAACTGTTCGACTCAACAACATGGTCATACCTCAGGAGAACCATGTTCGCTACCTGGGTATGTATCTGGACAGGAAACTTACCTGGCGCAAACACATCCAGATCACGGCAGCAGTGTGTAGATCCAAAAAAACGAAACTCAACTGGTTGCTGAGGCCATCTAGCAAACTCAGCTTGAGCAACAAGCTGCTGGTGTACAGGAGCATCATCGTACCCACATGGACATATGGGATTCCTTTTTGGGGCACAGCTGCAAAATCCTGGGGAAACCAAATTCAAGTCTTGCAGAACAACGTGCTCAGAGACATCTCTGGTGCTCCACCATATGTGCGTAACAGGACGCTACACAACGACTTCGGTCTACCGACAGTCACACAACAAATTAACCGACATACGAGTCGGTATAGTGACCGGTTGCATAATACATAAATACAACGCGCAGCAGGTTAAAGCGCCTCCACCAGCGACCTCTGGTCGTAATATTTAATGTTATTTATTATCTGCTAAAACCAGTTCTATGTTTATGTCGTTTTATCTAAGTATGCTTGGTCACAATGATTGGCATATTTCGTGTCTTATCATAGCAAATCTCGTAGGCCCCATGTGCAGAGTGGACAATTCGGAAAGGAAATGGATGAAACTGGCAAAGTTTCAACTGGTTGCTGAGGCCATCTAGCAAACTCAGCTTGAGCAACAAGCTGCTGGTGTACAGGAGTATCATCGTACCCACATGGACATATGGGATTCCTTTTTGGGGCACAGCTGCAAAATCTTGGGTAAACCAAATTCAAGTCTTGCAGAACAAGGTGCTGAGAGACATGTCTGGTGCTCCACCATACGTGAGTAACAGGACGCTGCACAACGACTTCGGTCTACCGACAGTCACACAACAAATTAACCGACATACGAGTCGGTATAATGACCGGTTGCATAACCACGTCAACCCTTTGGCTTGCACACTTGGGTCAAATACAACGCACAGGAGGTTAAAGCGCCTCCACACCAGCGACCTCTGGACTGTTGGGCGTTAAATTAATGTACTACAAATGTAATATTTAATGTTATTTATTATCTGCTAAAACCAGTTCTATGTTTATGTTATACATTTTAATTCACTGCTATTTATCATTCATACCTTTACAAAACAATGTTTTATAGCCTTTCAATAGGTTGATTAATGTTTAAATATAATTGCTAAATAAAAAAAAAAAAAAAAAAAAGATTGTCGGCAGTTAGTGGCTTCCAGAGGGCCATTCCTGATCATCAGTTTGGCTTCAGGCATCACCATGGTATACCAGAGCAAGTTCATCGAGTAGTACAGCATGTCCTCGAGGCGTTGGAAAATAAGCAGTACAGCTCTGCCGTCTTTCTGGATATCCAGCAGGCATTTGATCGCGTATGGCATGATGGCCTGCTTTTTAAGCTTAAATCCCTGCTACCATCGGCGCAGTATTTACTGCTCAGGTCTTACCTGCTTGGGCGTTCTTTTATGGTTGAAGTTAGGGGCGAGCGATCAAACATCCGCCGCATTAGAGCGGGTGTACCGCAGGGTAGTGTCCTTGGACCTGCCTTGTACACATTGTACACCGCGGACTTGCCGATCCCAGTAGCCAGAAATACGCTGCTTGCCACATACGCGGATGACACTGTGTTCCTTGCTAACTCCACCACTGCTTGGAGAGCAGCTGCGGTTACGCAGAGATTCTTGGATGGCTTTCGTACTTGGGCCAATCGGTGGAACATCTGCGTCAATGGGAGCAAGTCTCAGCACTGCACGTTTGCGCTCAGGAATGGTAACTGTCCAACTGTTCGACTCAACAATATGGTCATACCTCAGGAGAACCATGTTCGCTACCTGGGTATGTATCTGGACAGGAAACTTACCTGGCGCAAACACATCCAGATCACGGCAGCAGTGTGTAGATCCAAAAAAACGAAACTCAACTGGTTGCTGAGGCCATCTAGCAAACTCAGCTTGAGCAACAAGCTGCTGGTGTACAGGAGTATCATCGTACCCACATGGACATATGGGATTCCTTTTTGGGGCACAGCTGCAAAATCTTGGGTAAACCAAATTCAAGTCTTGCAGAACAAGGTGCTGAGAGACATGTCTGGTGCTCCACCATACGTGAGTAACAGGACGCTGCACAACGACTTCGGTCTACCGACAGTCACACAACAAATTAACCGACATACGAGTCGGTATAATGACCGGTTGCATAACCACGTCAACCCTTTGGCTTGCACACTTGGGTCAAATACAACGCGCAGGAGGTTAAAGCGCCTCCACACCAGCGACCTCTGGACTGTTGGGCGTTAAATTAATGTGCTACAAACGTAATATTTAATGTTATTTATTATCTGCTAAAACCAGTTCTATGTTTATGTCGTTTTATCTAAGTATGCTTGGTCACAATGATTGGCATATTTCGTGTCTTATCATAGCAAATCTCGTAGGCCCCATGTGCAGAGTGGACAATTCGGAAAGGAAATGGATGAAACTGGCAAAGTTGTGACCGGTTGCATAACCACGTCAACCCTTTGGCTTGCACACTTGGGTCAAATACAACGCGCAGGAGGTTAAAGCGCCTCCACACCAGCGACCTCTGGACTGTTGGGCGTTAAATTAATGTGCTACAAATGTAATATTTAATGTTATTTATTATCTGCTAAAACCAGTTCTATGTTTATGCTATAAATTTTAATTCACTGCTATTTTTCATTCATACCTTTACAAATCAATAGATTGATTAATGTTTAAATATAATTGCTACATACAAAAAAAAAAAGTCCTGTATATGCCGAGATGGTAATAGGCTACTAATGACATAGAACAAGACTGAAACATAACAGCTGCAAATAATTTTTGAATGTCATCGTTGATTATTTTATGAGTCAACAGATAGCAATTAAAGTATATTATGGCTCTAATGCTATTGTAAAGAACAGTCCGTTCTCGTATTCCGAGCAGTAAGCAGCTAAAACATGTCTACGGAATTTCAAATCAGGTATGCTTGGTTGACCTCTGGACTGTTGGGCGTTAAATTAATGTGCTACAAATGTAATATTTAATGTTATTTATTATCTGCTAAATCCAGTTCTATGTTTATGTCGTTTTATCTAGGTATGCTTGGTCACAATGATTGGCATATTTCGTGTCTTATTATAGCAAATCTCGTAGGCCCCAAGTGCAGAGTGGACAATTCGGAAAGGAAATTGATGAAACTGGCAAAGTTGTGATCGTAACCGGCTCAAATACGGGTATTGGAAAGGAGACTGTTCTGGAGCTGGCACGTCGAGGCGCTACAGTGTATATGGCCTGTCGAAACAAGAGTAAGACGGAGAAGGCTCTTAAGGAAATTATTGAACAGACGGGCAACGAAAAAATATTCTTTCGGGAACTGGACCTATCCTCTCTGAAATCAGTGCGCAAATTTGTGTCCAAGTGAGTCAGCAGTTAATGAAATTATTTGTGGAAATCATTTGCATTTCGCAACAGACGCTTTTTTTTTTAATTGCGCATCGTAATTCCATATTTTTATTTATTCTTGTGCCCGAGAAAAATTTGTGACTTATGTTTCATCGGTTTGGTGTAAAAAACTAAAGAGCACTAAATAACTAAATAAAGCTTTTTATTTTATATTAAATTTTATATATTATAATCCATATTCTATTTCGAATCTTATGTTCAAATTATAATGTGTTTTTCCATTAATAAGATGTGCTTCTTCTATTTCTTCTATTAAAACTGTTGTGTTAAGTCATCTGTCTAGTATTTCGCGATCTTCGTAACCGCACTTAATGAGGCGCGCTACTCGGTCGGCTGTGTACAGTTTGCCTGGGTCCGCGCGTTAATAAGCCCGTGCTTGGGGTACCATTGGGCTACTTAAATGTGGTGCTCGTTAGTACTCCAACGTCCAAAAATATTTAACATACTTACCTCATTGTATAATGGTAGCTTCAAGGAAGAACAGGATGAGCTGCACATTCTCATCAACAATGCCGGCGTAACTCTTGGAACACGCTCTCTAACTGAGGATGGCTTCGAGATGCAACTGGGTGTTAACCACATGGGTCATTTTTTGCTAACCATTTTGTTACTCGATCTGCTAAAGGTAAGAAATACTTTGTGCTGCAAATATGCGTACTGAATAAAGTTTCATAACTTCCAGAAATCTGCACCTAGCCGCATTATAAATGTGTCTAGCTCGCTCCACACATGTGCTGAAATCAAAGTGGACGATCTGAATAGCGAAAAAAATTATAGCGGGCCCAAGGCTTACAGTCAGAGCAAATTGGCCAACGTAATGTTTACGCGTGAGTTGGCTAAACGCTTGGAGGGCACTGGTGTGACTGTTAATGCTCTACATCCCGGTGTGGTGAACACAGAACTTTCTAGAGACTCTAAAGTCGTACAGTGAGTATGCAATTAGCTAATCTAAAATTATTTCCATTTTCACATTTATTATTTACTTTTTTGTAGATTTTTAATGCCACTTTTTGTGCCATTTATGAAAGATGCCAAGAGTGGCGCACAAACCACATTGTATGCAGCACTGGATCCGGACTTAGAGGGCGTAACCGGACAGTACTTTAGCGATTGTAAGCCAAAGAAAGTCGGACACGCTGCCACCAATGAGAAGGTTAGCCAATTCCTGTGGGAGGAGAGCATGAAGTGGACAGGCGCACCGAAAGTTATTTGAGTTAAAGCATTGGCTTTTATTGCAGTACTTGCCGGGATTATCGCAGTTCAGCATACTATTTAAGTGTAATACTAATCCGCCTAGCAAGCACCCGATTAAATTAGTAACATAAATAAATTTCCAAATATAATGCATTGTTAAAGCGTGTTAATATTGATATATTCCGATTTAGTTGGCTGTGCCCTGTGCAATTTCGCCTGCCTGGATAAAGACACGCGAGTAGAGGGCATGTGTAGTCGGCTCCTTCTTGTCGGGCGTGTTGGAAACGGTGTTGACATAGGTGTATTGCATGTAGAAGCCCAGTGTCACTTCATCGCCCGGCTGCAGTTCAACTGTTGGGGTGAACTGGAGTCGCATCAGGACCTTGTTGCCCTTGCGCCAAACAATGAATTTGGGCTCCTCGATGGGCGCCTGCACATCCTCATCGAACTCCTTGGAATCGTCGCGTTGATTCAACACAAACTGACTGTCCAGTGGCACAATTGTCGCATTGGCCAAATCACGTACTTCACGCGTCACTTCCCTTGTCGAATTCTGACGTGTTAAGGTGACGCCCGTGGCCTTTAGCAGGGGAGATGACGTAATGGCCTCCTCCTTGATTCTGCAGCCCTGCATGAAGGCATCCATATTGATTTGCGCATCCGCTGGTGGCGCATCCAATATACTAATTGTCATGTCATACATAGTAGGATTGGTGAACTTCAGGAATATCGCATTGGTCTGGCCGGGCTGCAGTGTCTGCTCGCAGCGCACCATGACCACCTCGGGCACATGATAGCTGGCAAAGAGCTGTATGCGATACTTGATGGACGTTGGATGATACTCCGGCTTGATCAGATTGTGCTCGCAGTGCCGGCAGCGTAGCGAACGCTTAATCCACAGCGAACGTCGCTGCGGATAGAGGTTGCTCACAGCCGTGGGCTGATCAGCCGGCTGGCTGTGCCGTTGCGCCACTGTCGTTATGTTGCGCAGATTTATTGGCTGCGTGAAGATGTCCTCGGGCAGGTGCTCAACCTCAGCACTTGCCTCGGCGGGCGTGATGTTGATCGGCTTCGTTTTGGGTATGCTCTTGTCGTTCCAGCCGATCTGGCGTCGGATCAGCGATACGGTCAGACCCGTGCGATCGGTTAGACTGGGAAACTTGTGCTGCTTGGGCGCCTTGCGACGCATGAAATCCTGTTTCTCCTGCTTCTCCTGCAGCACCACCGACTGATAGTATTCCATGAGTGTGTTGAAGCGCACCTGATATAGGCATTCGTTGTCCGGCCAGGTGCCTGTGGCCACGCCCTGATCCGGTATGCCCACGTCCCGTGTGGTCCAGCGGCACGACAGACATGATAAATAGTACATTTTCTTTGTTGTTGGCATCGCTGAGGGCTTAGGACTGGGTGCAGCATCCGAGCCGCTTTCACCGCCGTCCTTGGACTCATCGGCTTTGCGCACAACCGGAACGGTGGTGGCCCGTGCAGACAGTGTGTGCTGACAACATGGACAGTCGAAGCAGTTGGCACAACAGTTCTTCTTGTGACGCGCCTCTGAGGATGGTATATTCTCCAGGCAATTGGAGCAGAAGTGTGACTCAATCTCATGGCAGACGCAGAAGCCACACCTCAGCTTCGGGCAGTGGCGGCAGAAGAACAGCTTATTGATCGGATTCAAAATTCCGCAGGAGCATGCATACTTAACGGGACTCGGTTGCATGAAACTCATCTTTTACCAAAAACAAATTACACTTTTTCAGACGCTCAATTTGCAAATATTTCTTCCTCTTCCACCAATGACGACAGCTCAACTCTCAGCTGTATCAGTATTGCTACGCACATCTGGTCACACCGACTATAGTTTTCGTGTTATTTTTTAAACAGAATTATGTTAATATCTTTGTATCTGCTCCTCATTTAACAGTGCTGCACTTTGGCGGGTAATTTGTCTTTGTACATTTTTAGCCAGCAAATGTGATGATTTGAGTGGATGTAATATATATTTGCATAGCATGTCGAGTTTTTAAATGAATGTGATTTCAATCTGGTTGGTATTATATTTGTATAATTCTGCAAAATGTAACGAACCATTTTAATCAAAATAATGTTTACTTAATGTTTTCACTTTCGTTTTTTCTTTTTTTTAAACTTGTTTTCCTAATATTTTCAGTAACTATCAACAGATGTTTAGTTTTTTTTTCTCTAAGTGGTCAATTAGCACAGTATTGCCAATTTTGAGGTGATGTGAATAGTGGTTTTATTTTTCTACTCTACATAAATAGTTATGTCGAACTTCCGAGCAAACACTGAAAAAATAACAACATTTCCCACAACACTTTAACCTACACTTTAATTGCAAGAAGCAATTCTCAGTGTTTGATTTAGAGAATTTAATAAACCACAATTAACTATAAATTAACTTTTAAATAAAGTGTAAACTTACAAAATATTATTTTGATAAATCTTTTAATCTGGTTTTTAAGTTAGCCTTGAGTTCGTGTGTAAGATGTTTTGAGTGCTAATGAATATGTTACAAGAGCTCTTAATTTGTTTGCTTATATATTTATTTTAAATATGTTCTTGGTTATATTTATGCACATACATATGTAGGTAGGTATAGGTAGGTATAATCTAAGATATGGTACTTGTTGGCTAATATTAATATCTATGTATTCTACAATAAGGTACATCATCATCAGTCTGTACTCTCACAATGCCAGTGAAAGAATTTAGAGCTCTAGCCAAAGAAGTTGGGCACAAAGAGCTTCTTGCGCTTGGCGCGAGTCCTCCCGTAGCGCACAATGGGCGAGAATCTATAACTATCCGAGAGATCATCGTTGAAGTAGGAACCATAACTACGCTGACTGGCGCCGGCACTTGAGCTGGACACGGGTGCAATATAGCCATTATCCACATAGTAGTAGCCCGTGTTAAGCTTATCCAAATTCTCGGCTGAGAGGGGCTTGCCATATGTTAGAGCATAGGAATTGTGGCTATCGTAAGTTTTGTGATCGTAGCTGTTCTCATAGCTATCCAGATCATAGTAAGTCGCCTTGGCGCTGCACTCTGATAACTTGCAGATAACAATGCCGAGTAGCAGGCTCATCCAGGTGTACAATTGCTGTAAATGTGAAATACATTTAATACCAATCTGATGGCTGGCTTCAGTTAAGCAATGCTTACCTTGAGTTCCATTGCTGCTGATTTAAATACTCCGTTTTAGAATGTTTTTATACGCTGTGTGTGTGCTTGAAACGATTGTTGCTTTCGTTCTCTGTGCTCAACTCCCAAGAATTCTACCCTTATATACGAAAATGTGCTCCGTTTCGCACCCGGCTGTGAAAATATGCTTTATGTTGTTGCTTTTGTTGTTATTACATATATTGCCAAAGCGCAGATGCGAAGCATCGGCAGATTCGACGCAATTTTTGAGGTGGGCTCATCTTAATCTTTGAGGCAGCCGGTTTTACTTCGGCTTTGGCTGTCTGGGCTCTCCGGCGTGTGCCCAACGCTAGACATGATTCATTTTGTGGTCAGACTCTAATTGCAACTTAATTTATTGCAGCGTGCTCGAAATTCTAGTTTGATTTGGAAAACTTTTAACAATGCGGAAAGATTTGACGACTTGAAATTTGTATTTGATTAAAGCCTTTGCTTTATACATTTGCTTATGTTAATCATTTGTATATATTCGATTCAATTAAATTTGTATTTTTTCAGCGCTGTTGGGTGTCAAATGACATTAAGATTTGTAACTGGCGCTTACGTATCGGTTATTGCGTGGACACGATTTGAATTCTATGTATATAAATATTGATATAGATTAGCTTTATTATTGTTGCTACGACTTTATATAATTAGCACTAAAAATAAACCACAGTTGTAAGCAAATAATTAAATGTATTTTCATTTAGAAAAGAAGGTTTGCTAAAGGGTGGACAATAAGTAAATATACATTTAAGTGCATAGTTTTTTAATTTGCACAATTTGTAATAACCGCTATACATTTAAATATAACACGCCGGTGATTATTTTTATTGATTATAAAGTTGATTTGATTAAATGTAAATATAAACATGCTAATTAAATACAATATTTCTGGCATAAAAATAAATATAATAAACGCTTCGCGTCAACAACACCGAACAGCAAAGCTGTTTTCTACAATTTCATTGTGGTTTTTGCGTAAAATTCCATGAGTCAAATACAAAACGCAATTGCAAATATTTTGGCAGCAACCAATCAAGTGTGAACTTTTATATATATATATACAAATATATATAAATACATAACGGTTGATCTGTAAGAAAGTATGTATAAGATATTGTGTTGGCGTCCACACTTAAGGTAGATTTAAAATCAAATTGGATTTGGGCCTGGTCAACGACATTCTCACGTTTCAATTGCAACTCACATTTCATTCAAGCGAAAGTCTTCACGAGATGAAGGTATTATTCGGGTATTATATAGACTTGTTTCTCATTTTTAAGCTTGTTGTGCCAAATTTCATACCTTCTATCTAATGAAATGCAATAAGTGCGACACTTATTCCATAATTCTGCCACATTCAGCAAAGTTCAGTGGGTTGATGGTAAATCGACTTAAATGCTTTGGCCCCATGTGTGAAAGTCAAAAAATAAATATAGCAGTATTTTAATATAGCACATTTGCGTTAAAATTAATTGTCTTCGACAATAAAATGTGGAAAATTTTGTGTCTGGGACCAGCTGGGCTGAAATCTACTTTATTGACATGGTCCTATAGGAAGCTATGGTAAATAATAAATCGATTTATTTTCAGGTGGCGGTCGAAAAGATGCTCTCCATATGTGAAACGCAAATCGGGCAGCTGGAGCATTTTTCTGATTGCATATTAAATATACATTTCGAATAGCAAACATTTGCATGGCGTGCCAAATATTTCACGTCTAATTGATAATCCCAATACGCCGGATACGCATTGCTATGCAAATGCCGAGCTGGTAATCAATAACGCATATAAACAGCGTATTGTTTACTTTTTTCACGATCAACACTATTTGAAACTGGTGGGAGATGGAGTCCCCATATCGTTACCTTGCTTACAAATAAACATGTTTGCCATTTCCTTATTTACAATGATTTGACAGCAAGTTATGGCATACGTGATACATTGCAGTTCGTTCCTCTAATTCGGGTGTGTATTGCGCATAGCTGACTAACCAGCAGCTAGAAATCACATGCGCTAATAGCTGCTAAGCTAATTGCCAGGACAGGTTCCTGGTGACAATTTGCGTCAGAAGCGTTTCATCTTTTAATTACCATTAATTTTGCTATGCTTGCCGAATTTTATAAGCAAACTAAACACGTTTTAAAGAAACAAATATCTCTATGTTGTATTGATAATAAGCCACTAAAGTTAAGTTATATTTAAAAATAGCTATCCTTTTTTAGCAAGATGAGGACTATTTCTTTTTTAACAGCAGATGACCCTTTGGCTTGAGCTTGTTCTGCATGATGTGTTCCTTGTCTGCCTGGGCAGCCGCCTTAAGGCGCTCGTGACGCTGCTTGGCAAAGTTCAGCTCGCTGCTGAGTTCCACAATCTTGGCAGCAATCTCCTGTTGCTTCATCAGGCGCTTCTTCTGATTCGACTGCAATACAAGAAATTTGTGTCAAAGTGGATTGCAACAAGAGTGGGAATTCATGCTACTTACTCCTAACGGCGTCGTCCTACCATCGAGGAATGTATAGTCGGGCAGATTGGTGAGTGGACCAAAGGCATTTGGATTCTCCTGCAATCCCTTGGCCGCTCTCCATTTCTGGTCGATGGAACGAACGGCGGTGAGTGCCACGTGACGCTGTGCTGTTGATTGATAGAGAAATCACTTGCGTTGAATTAAAAGCACTACAGGAAGTACACAGCATTATTTACCGGTAATTAAACCTGTGTTTCTAAGGCAAAGTCGGCTTATTTGATTCATTGTATATAATAAAACACAAAATGCTCACATAACCACTCTAGAGTTGCCTTCAATTGTTCAATTGAACTAACGAGGGCTCCAATTGTAGTTCATTTGAACCGACGCTCACTTTTAGCACAGCTGTTCCCTTGGTGATTAAGCAACTTATCGATATCCGAACCTGTAACTGTTATCGGCATAGCCAACTTTACTGATAGTGAAAAATAATTAATTAATTTACCAAGTTGAAAGCATTTATTGAAAAGTAGGTCACACAAAAAATGGCAACCAGAACCAACACAATCGAACGCAATGCAAATGGCAGCGTCAAATCCTCATCACTGCGAGAAATTTGCGCGCGAGCTATGACAAAATCCGAATGGGATGACAAGGTAAGAGAGCGGGGCAAAAAGCGAAGAGGCCAACATCACAGCGCGTGTCTTACTAAATATAATATTTAATCGTACTTATCTTTTTTAGGACGAGTTTCTGGACGTTATTTACTGGTCACGTCAAGTGTTTGGCATCATACTCGGCATCGTTTGGGGCATTGTCCCGCTTAAGGGCTTTCTGGGCCTTGTGCTGTAAGTGGAACTCTACACACCTAATTATAGAAAGTGGAGCAAACAGCTTTAATAATACAACAAATAATTAAATTCACAGATTTGCCGGCATCAGTTGCGGCGTTGTCTACCTGTACGCCATCAATTTTCAGAATGTGGACGAGGATGCTTACGGCGGTGCGTGGGAGCTGGTGAAGGAGGGGTTTATGACATCGTTTGCCGGTTTTCTAGTGACGTGGATTATCTTCTACACCGGCCTGCACTACGACACAATAATGGCGGCGAAATCTTCATAATACCAGCCATGGAGTGAGTGAGTGAGGGAGAGGTGTAGAAAATATCCGACGCACTGCAAGTAGATGAAAAAAGACCAGAAGAAGCAATAACCGATTCCACAGTTCAAATGCAATTGAAGCAAATCACTTTTGCAGCGCCAAAGCATCAATCATAATAATATAAATTGAATAGCCCAACTTTTTGTGTCCATTTAGATTGTTAAAAATGTGTAGCCAATTATGAGTAATTTTATGTGTGCATTTGTTTTTCATTATTTACAATAATCGCCGGATATATTTGCGAGACTTGTGCGATTTTTCTGTGAAAAATACGCAAGTGAGCAGCGAACCTGTTGAGGATTGTTAATACCATGTATGTAATCTATTAAAGCGCCGAGATTAATTGACTCCTTTATTGCTTGTTTCTTCTTTTTTTTTTATTAAAAATTATTGTTCTACAGTTATAAGGTAGCTGACGACGGTGCTAGAACTAATATTCCAAGGCAACGGCTGGATTGCTGGCCGTGGTGCCGTTGTGGCCATTTTGGCCCATCTCGTGCTGAAACTTCTCGGGCAGTTGGCCACTCTGCAGGATCTGCGAAAGTCGCTCCACCTCTGCCAGTGAACTGGCCCGTTTAATGGCCTCGCGTATACGCTGCATATCTTCGGGATTGGCGAACCGACCGCCGCCATCGGCAGCCGCTTTACCGTTGGTCGCCTCGGCGGCGAGGGCGGCGGCAGCGCTTAGCTTGGACTTTTTGGTCACCTCCTTGAGCAAATCCTTGCCAGGCTTGGTGCGAAAGAACTCCAGCGCCTGCTGCCTGTCTTTCTGTTTGATCTTTCGAAAATCTAGCAATCGCAACTGAGGAAACTTGTAAGCCATATATTCGCGATAATTGGGCTTTGTTGATACCGGATTGATGAGTAGACATATCGTGTCCAGCTTTTTAAATCCGCTGAGTGCCTCCAGATCGCTCAGCTCCTGCAAATTGTTGCCCGTCAGAATGATGGAGCTTAAATTTGGGATAACCTCCTCCAAACCGTCGCTGATGCGCAAGATGCGATTGTTGTTCAGCAGCAGGCACTTGAGCCGCGGCAGATGTGGCAGATTATCCAGTTTGCGCAGATCATTGTCGGACAGATCGATCGTATCGAACTGGTCCAATGTGGCACCCAAATTCTCGATCTGTGGAATTTTGTAGCCGCGTAAATCGAGTTCGCGCTCCCGGCATGGGTTTATGTATTGCATGGACTGGTTTATCAGCTCCGGCGTTAGTTTCACCATCTTGACGGGGCAGGAATATAGCTAGTTCTAACAATAACTTATAGATTCAGTCGCAAATTACTTTTTTTTCTTACTTTATTCCATAAAAAAAATATTGCAAAAGGCGACGCGAGTTTACGAATTCAGTGTGACCGAAGCGTGCATCCCACAAAACACCAAAACTGAAAACTCAGTTTCGATGACAACAATCAGAACGATAACAATCACCATGTGTTATCGACACAATCCAGTACTGCATAGCGCAACGACTTTGGCCCACATTTAAAAGAGAACAAACACCAAGTTGGACATTTTTGATTTAATTTTAATTCGAATTTCAATACATTACAATAAATTTGCAAGAGTGCTTAAACTTTAATGAACACGTTACAATCATTCGTTAATTCGTTTTGTTGCTGTTGTCTTGTTTTTGAAATGGCAAACTACATATTTGAGCCAACTATGGGAAAATCGTTCGACACTCTTTAAAATTGAAGTGTCTTTGTGGTTCGGTGGTGGTGGACTGGGTTTAAATGTTATTCATAAACATTATTTTTATCATTACGTGCAAACTACATGTGTGTGTTCATAATGTTTGTTTTAAAAATTCAAATCTTGACAAATGTAGTTTTTCTGCCATTTATTAAATGCAATTTTATTAAATGTTTTTCTGTTCTGCCTAGTTGCTTAGCGTTAATTTGTTAACTTTGTAAAAATTAAATAAATATACTAAAACCAAAAAATAAAAAGATTGTCGTTTACATATACATAGTACTAAGTAAATGGAAATAATGTTGAAAATAAAAAATACACATAGTTTTCTTTTGTTTGGAAGCAGTTATAAAAAATATTATATTTGATTTTTAATTTTGTTTTTATTTAATTTTTTTAGGCCATTAAAGTAGTTTTTATGCACGCAATTGATTTATACATAAACATATATATCATAATATTCATTGCGCTCTTCCTCGTTAGTTACTTCTATTCAATAGATAAATTGAAAAATAGATTTGTTTCTTGTATATAATTGGCACTTAACTCATTTTAAAATACATAAAAATATAGTACATAAAAACGTTGGTTGTTTTTGTTTGTTTGTTGTTGTTTGTTGTTGTTTATAAATATGCAAAAGTTATTTTGGGTAAAAAGTATATATAAATAAATAAATCACGTTCATTCAATATTGCCAAAGAGTTAAAAACAAAAAACACGAGCGCGCCATTGCACATAAATGAAAGAGTTCAGTACGAATTAGTTGCAACCTTTCCACATTATACCAATATTATCAATTATCATTAGCATTTATCATTATTATCGTATTAACTTTAAGTCTGCTAATTTTTTTCTTTTCTTTTCTTTTCCTTTCTTTTGTTGGGGAGGTGATTGGGTGATTGGGTTTGGGCGTGAGGAATGTTGAGTTGAGCATATATTTATAATAGACAATTTATAAATCAACGACATCCTCTTTCGTATAGGTTGACTCCCTAAACATGCGTCTCGCCGAGTTGCTCTGCAGGCCTTCAACTAATGTCTCCTGTTGGTTAAAATTTGAGTTGATTCGCATTTTAAATACACACATCGAAAATATGTACACAACTACAGGTTAACTACAGGCATTTAGGCATTTAGGCATGCACATACAATGAATGGAAACAACTTATAAGCGACAATTAAATGTAAAACACATACAATACAATTGATGAGCACCGGAAAGCACACACAAAAACATTAAACAACAATATTAAAGCCACAATAAATTTCAAAGGAATGTCGTATTTTTTTTTTTTTGATGATTAGGCACAAAGCGTAAACACAACGAGAGCTAGAGAGATAGATGACTGTGGTTCGGTCCAGTGTTCCACTCAAACCTCAAATAGCGTTGACACCTCTTTGCCCGCAATGCGCTTCACATTGCTCTCCGCACAGCTGTTCGCCTTGGAAGTCGTCCGCTGGGCGTTGCGCATGCTCAGGATCTCATTGCTGATGAGACTCGCACAGGCCATGGCATGATGATTATTTGTACTTCGGCTCGAACTGGAGCTGGAATTGGAAATGGAACTGTTCCCATGCTCAGTGATGATCGTTTTGCTGAGCGTCTCTTGGGTCTCGCTGTTTACACTGCTCGTGCTGATGATCCTTGAGCGCATCTGATTGTTTAATACTGTTGTCGTTGTAGTCAGTGTTGTTGTCGTTGAATTGTTGTTGTTGCTGCTGTTGCTGATGTTGCTGGTATTGCTGGCAGTGCTGGCAGTGCTCATGCGACTGACTGCAGACTGACTCAACATGGTTCTAGGCATTATGGGCGGCTTAAGGGGCAGGTCTGATGTTTTTGTTTTGGTTTTTTATAATACGTTTACGAGTACACAACAAATCATAATATGAAAGTAAATAAAATACAAAACAATAAGATATATAAACTTGCAGTAACTACTCGATTCGAAGTGCTCTCTTTTTCTACGGGCAGGCACAGTTCATTCGCATGCAGCACTTGCCTTGCTCTACTCACCCAGACGACTTAGACCAGCGGCCAGTTCGCGCACCGACTTCTTTTCCAGTGCAGCGCCTGCAAATAACAAACGAGTGGAAGTTGAGCAAAGGTAATCGGATTGAGATAAAATCATTATTCACCTGGCGTAATGCCAACAATGCTGCCACCGCCGCCCGCGGATAGAGCAATGCCCGGTGTAATACCCACAATGGAACCGCCAACGCCTTGACCAAAAGGCACCACTTCCACATCTGAAACGGAGCGCAAGATTTGTTAAATATAATTGTTATTTTTATGAGATATAGATGATGGATCTAAGAGACTATGACTCGACTTGGCTTTTGTTAATACTCAAGAATATATTGAACAATGCTTTGTACATTCCCCAACACAATTCTATATATATTAATATTAAATATCTTTATAAAACTTTAAATAAACTTTTAGCTTCTAAATTCGCACCTTCTTCCAGCATATCGGGCGTTGTTTTGTTCGAGTCAACGCAGCCATTTCCCGTTAACAGATCATTGGTTGCCTTGGGTTCGTTGCCCACCACGGACCAGGGACGCGGCTTCTGCAGAGCAATGGGTGTGCGCAGAATGCCGTTGCTCGTCTTGACCAACAAGCTGCCATCGTTGCCGACGGCGGCCACTGAGCCCATGCCTGTGGCATGGCTCTTGATGGAGTCACTGCTGGGCGAGCGCATTCGCTCGTCACGTGTGCCCGCCTTAAGCAGACCGCCGCTGGGCAGCGGAACGTCCTCGCTGTTGCCCGGGCCACTTTCGGTGCGCATCTTTACCAGCGGCGATTTGCGACCCACTAGCGGTGAATACTTCTCCAGATTATCCGTGGAACGCGAACGTGTTGCCCACGAGGCGCCTGCGAGAAAAAAACATATTTATCATTTGCGATCTTCATTTTGAGTGCATTAAATCTAAAATATATATAATTTAGAACTAAACTTTAAAAAATGTTAAATGTATCCAATGAACTTATTATATTCCAAGGCATTTTATTTTATAAAAAACACAGGTTATTAAAAGTTAGTATATTAAAGAACTACAAAAAATTTTAATTGATATAATGAAATTATTATATTTACAGCATTATTATTAAAAATGACTAAAAAAAACTATAAAATTGATTACTATATTTAAAACATGGCATTTTATTTTTAAAAAAATATATAATTTAACAGTTAGTTTAATAAAATCTAACATTTGATATTTTGTTAATACAAACATATGTTCACACATCTAACATTGCATGCCAATTGGAATGGGATCCCTTTTGGAAATTCACTTACTCTTGAGCAGTGGCGACTGCCGCTCCAATTTGATGGGTCGACGCTCCTCGAGGATGGGCGTCGTCTCCTCGGAGGTCATGTGACCATTACCATCGCGACTCATCGTCGGGCTATCGACAAATGAGAGCGAGCTGCACTCCTCGGATGTGGGCGAGACGAGAGGCGTTAGCGTTGTGGGCGTCACCGAGCCGGGTCGAAAGAAGTGCTCGAGGCCATCGCCAATGTCCCGGGCAGCGAAGGCGGCGCATTCGGCATTGACCAGGGGTCGGGTCGGTGCACGCGTCTTGGCCCGCTTCGGACGACCCTTGACCAGATGCTGCAGCTGAAACGAGGCACTGGGCAGCTCCGTAATTGAGTCACAGCACTCGTCCACGCCGCCATCATCAATGGCCGCCATGCTGTCGCTCATGTGGACACTGCTGCTGGCTGTGGCACCCGAAGCGCCAAAGGCAACGGCAGCGGCACGCGTCGACAGCTGCGAGCTGGACCGATGCGATGAAGGTGACTCCAGCAGATCGGGTATGTGACTCAGGCTGAGATTCTCCACGACAGACTGGGGACGCACCTTGCGGGCAACCGAGCGACGTTTCGTTGGCAAATGCGGTGTGGCCTAATCGATGGGAATGAGGGTGAAGAAACAAAGCAATTAGCATATTGTATTTAAAACAAAAATAAAATAAAAAAATTTATATTTGTTGGTTGTGTTTGTTTAAATGTGTGAAATGATGAGCGAGAGCCGTTGGATGTGGGGATCAACTTTTGGTGTGAAAGATTACAAATCAAATATATAGCTACAGTGAAAACTACAACTAAAACAGAAAGTGACACATAGAGCTACAGAGACCAGGAAACGGACAGAGTGTAGTTACAGTAAACGCTCGAGAATGAGTACAATTAGAAATATAAATCGATGCTTTTGCATTTTAATATTTTTTGTATTTTAATATATATATATTTGCTTAATTTTACTCCATGATAAATACATAAATCTGTTTTTTCGAGCGTTCACTGTATGGGTTTTTATAGAGTTCACAGTTTATATAGATTTCTAGATATAGTAAGAGAACAAGACATTTAAAAAACTACTTACAAGGTTCAGATATTCCAATTTCTTTAAGTTTTGTGATATATTTAAATATATATTTTGTTTTTTTTTTTTTGGTATGTAAATGAGTTGGAGATAAGGTTTTAATATATGTATATATAATGTTTATAGCGCATAAAGTAGAGTTGTATTAAGTCGTATTTATTGTTGTTGTTGTTGTTGTTGATGTTGTTGTTGTGATTGTTGTTTGGTATTGATGAATTTGTTTGGATGAATACAAGGATACACGAGAAGAACACGAGAGATAAAAATAATGAGCGTTTTTCTTGGTTTCTTTTTTTGTTTTGGTAATTTCACATACGATTATTTTTTTTATTGAAGCGGTATTGAATGTGTGTATGAGTGTGTGTAGGTGTGTGTGTAAGTGTAAGTGTGTGTATCTATGTGTTAAACTGTTTTATGTACGATATAAGAGAGACGTTGTCGTTTAAATAATCATTTAATGTCCTTATGTTTTTATGTGATAAGTGTGCGGGAGTATTTTTTGATTACTTGCCACTACTCGCATATAGTATATATTATTCTGAATATACATTTGATCAGTTATTTATATATATATTTTTTTTTGTTTGTTTTTTTTTTTAGATTTAGATTAAGATTTGTAGACTACTGCATCCACTTGGGTAGTGAGAGATTTTCAACACTTACAGTGGGCGATTCCTGGCCCAGTTTGGGCAAAATGGAGCCACGTCCACCGGGTCGTATGATCAAACCCTCAGCTTCCTAGACCGGGGTAAACAAGAGAAAGAGCAGGCGTTAGCACCTAAATTATTGAATGGAATGCACTGCTCCTAAGCCTGATAACTGAACAGAAGAACAGAAACGAAGTCCAAACGACAACAGTCACAAAACTGGAATGTTTCCAAATAGTTGTTGTACTTTTTGTGCCTGGCACGGGTAATGAAAACAAAAGTTTTTTATGGTGTCTTAGGCCAATGACATCACATTTCTTAATTTTATATTTATAACCATAAAACGAAATCAAAGATAAGGTCGATTCTCGCTATGCCTTCAATATGGGTTATCGATTATTGTTTTTTTTTTTGGGGGTCTTATTTGATTTTTGTTTCTTTTGTTACTTACATGACTGGAACGACTGCGCACAATGTCCGGCGTCTGCGGCTCGTCTAACAGCACCGATGGCGACTCGGATATTCCAAGGCCGCGACGATAGCGGGTCAAAGCTTCCAGCACTTCGTCTGTGGCCCGATCCGAAATGGCAGCAGCCAGCGATTGCTCAATTTCACTGCGAGCGAGGGGGAGAGAGACAAAATAACAGCAATGATGAACATTAGTAAATACGCATTGGAAGGAGAACCGTTATAGATTGGTCATTGTGTGTGATCTACTTCTTGCCAGCTGGCTGCACTACTGCTATCTCTGTTTCGCACTCCTGCTCCTCATTGGGACACTTGCTATAGCCGGGTGAATTGAGACCACTGCCAGCGCCGTCTGAGCCGCTGCCAAAACAGCAGCACAAAGTGCGCATCAGGCCCATCTCGGCAAACAGCTGTCACAGAAAAAAAAATCACTGGAAATGTCTTCAACTTAACGGCACACAAACTATCAATGAATTCGCCTGCGTTGCCTCAGTTGCCACTACCGCGATATCGACGCAAAAGCCACACACACAAGCACACACACACACACACACACTGATAAAATTAACTAATATATTTTATGTAATTTTTTGGGTCGACAGCAGCCGTTTGGGCGTTCGAATGGAAATGCATTCAGCTGTTAAGTTATTTTATGTTTGCTTAATCTTATCTGCGCTTACTCACACACACACACACATACACACACACACACTCGAATTTAATTGTGAAGAGCGAGCGCGGAAGCAAAACAAACATATATTAGTGTATGCGTGTGAGCGAGCGAGGGGCGAACACGAAGAGAGAGAGAGAGAGAGAGCGCGCATCACAGCTTGTTTTTAAAAATAAATTTTTTGCAAGCTCAGCTGTTAGAGAGGAGGCGAGCTAGTTGCAAACAGCTTCTCTTTGTTTTTTTTCTATTTTTAAAGGCGCTGATCAAGCGACGCCTGGAAACTGGAAATCGAATTGTGCTGGAAATGTTATCAAAATGTGTCATGAATATTATTGTTGTTGCTTTGCTTGATACAAATATTCTATGATTTATGTTTACTGCTCAAATGGGCTAATAGCGTGGAGCATTAAAGCCCAATTTAATCATGAAGCTGCTCTCGATGATTGATTGATAACTAATTGAACGCAGCTGAATTTTGGTTTGCACTTTGAATTTTATTTTGTATACAAATTTCGAAATACACGTAACAGTTTCTAATGAAAAGTAATTCAAATAAGTAAATCCAAGCAGAGTTTAAGTTGTATGCTTCTACAAATTAAGTGCTAAATTTCTTTTGATTCTGATTCACAGCACATTTAGCACATCTCTAAAAGCCCTGCGCTTGTGTGTGTGTGTGTGTGTGTACAGCTTCATTTTTGATCACCCGTTCACTCTCTTTCTCTCTCTGCCAAATAAAATCTCTCTCTCTCTCTCTGTCAGTTTGCAAAACTCCTCTCTTGCTACTCACCCAACTTTGTTCATAATCTCACTGCCGGCATTATTGAGCAGACAATTCTGTAGAAAATCATCGGGTATTTGGAGGCGATCGTTGAGCGCCTTGCGCAGATCTTGGATGACAATCTGATTGCCCAGCGTTTTGGGGCACTGTTCGACACCGGTGCGTATCATTGTCTCCAGGGTCTCCTCCAGATAGCTTTTGATCGTATAGCTCAGTTCGCTGGCGACACGCGTCAGTTTCATCTCGATGGGATGGCCATCATTTCGCACGGCCTCCTGCAGCTTGGGCATCAGCTGTTTGCAGTTCTCCGCATCGGTGATGAGTCGCTGCACGGCGGAAACATTATCGGTGCCACCACCTTTGGCCAGCGAAATGGTGTCCTGTGTCTCGGCCACCAGTTTGTCCACCAGCTGATGCGTCGAGGAGAGCATAAAGCCATGCTGCAGCCTGAATCCCTGGCCATTGGCACGCTTCAAGCCGTTGCAGTTACGTTGCAACAGCTCCTGCATTTTACGCATAACCGCATCCGTTTTGTCCGGATGATTCTTCAGATGCGGCGCTATATCAAAGACGGGAAAGGGTATCGTGCGCATGCTATGATTATGCTCCAAAGCATAGACAATATCCGCATAGCCCTGCAGCGTGACACTGTTCTTGTCCAGGTAAATGGTGCGCAGGCGATTGTTAATCTGCAACGCCTTGGCCAGGAGACGGGCGCCCACATCGCCCATATAATTGCCACTGATGTCCAGCTTTTGCAGGCTCTGATTGCTACCAAGAGCATTGATGAAATCGTGCAGATCGTGCTTGAGCTTATTCTCGGAGAGCACCAGCTCCTCGAGCGGAAAATCATCCTTCTGGATCAGATTGACCAAAGCATCCATGACGGTGGGTATATGCTTGGGCTTCATGCCCGTCAAACTGCGGCACAGATGCAGCGTACGGATCGAGGGATTCTTTGAGATGGCCGTCAGCACAGATGCGAGTTCGGCATCCAAATCTATTTGCGAAATGTAATGAATATATTAAAAACCCGTAGTCATCTCTGGGAATATGCCAAACAAACTCACTATTGTCGCTGATGTCGAGACTTTGTAGGACGCGGACGCCATGTATGCAGGACTCGAGCACATGGGCGCCTTGGGCACCCAGTGTATTGCTGCTGAGATCGAGATACAGGCCAGCCGTCGACTCATTGCACGCCAGGCCCAACAGCAGATTCTTCAGCGCCTCCATGGGCAGCTTGCAGCCGGCGATGTTGAGATGCTTCAGGCTCAGAGTGCTAGTAAAGAACTGCTTGAACGATGGCGGTATCTCCTTGCCCTTCTTCGTGCTGAACGAATTGTGCGAGACATTCAAATGTGATAAATGCGTGGCACAGCCGCGCAACAGAGCTCCAAATAGCTGTCAAAAATAAGAAGAGAATAGTTTCAGTTTAACAGCGAGCATTGACGGTTACTAACATTACTATTTATGCAATAAAGCTATCCTATATATTATGTTATGTTAAGTTCAGCAATGCGTATAATATATAGCAGCTTGTGTTACTAACATTAATTTATTATATTCAATAGTCGCTCACGAATAGTCCGATGTTAATTTATCCAGTTAACATACAGGATCTCTCATTAAAAATGTTCGTTTACATTAAACACTTGCAGTTACTAAAATTAATTTGATATATTCAGTAGTCGCTCACTAACAGTCTGATGTTAAGTTCAGCAATACATTTCAGCTGTTAGCCAGTTAACAGACAGGAGTTCTCAATAACTATTCGAGTTTAAATTGTAGTTCTTAACATTAATTTGTTTTCTGTTACAGAAGTTTCTCACTAACATTTCAAGAATACATTTTAGCTGTTAGGTATTTAGAAGACAGGATCTCTAGGATTTCTAGGTTGGTAAAATTGCTATGCGCTATTCAGTAATTACTCACTAACAATCAACAGTTCAATAGTAC
The DNA here is from genome assembly GCA_035043785.1 of Drosophila planitibia. Lineage (NCBI taxonomy): Eukaryota > Metazoa > Arthropoda > Insecta > Diptera > Drosophilidae > Drosophila > Drosophila planitibia. The sequence goes on from JAWNMS010000052.1 coordinate 1,990,578, forward strand.
ATTTCAGCTGTTAGCCAGTCAACTGACAGGATCAATTAAATTTCTAGCATACGTTAAATAGTTGGTGTTAAAAACTGTATTTGTTCTCAAACATGCTTATGTTATATTACCAGCTCTTAACAATGAAACATAACATCAATATTAACATTTTATGTTATGTTAGCTTTACTCACATTTTCCAGCGTAATATCAGTCGATGCCAGATCCAGATGCTCCAGGACATTGGGTTGAGCCAGAAAATTGTGCAAATTCTGCAAACAAAATTCCATAAATTGTCTTTCAGAACAGTTTTGTGCAGTTTTACTCACGGTTATGTCATCCTTGAGACTATTGCCACTCAGATCCAGAAAGGTGAGCGAATTGGAAATACTTTGATTGAGCGACAGTGAATGCGACATCTGATTGACACCCTTCGAGGTGAGGCCGCAGTGAGCGAGCGCCAATTTGCACAGACCCTTCGATACCTTGGCTATAGGACCAGACAGGTGTATGGCGCCTAGTTAAATGTATAAGGTTTACCATTAAATTCGTGTATTGATTGGCAGAAAACATTTATATATATATATATAATAGATATTTAGAATCGAATTGAAATTTGCAAGTTGCGTGTGTTTTATGCCGATATTTTAATTTGAATATAGATAGAGAGCAAAAGGCGTAAAGCAAGCGGCGATAATATGAGTATATATAAAGATCTATTATGATTTGACTTGTGGGACCACAATCAGGAAAGAGTAAGATTGCAAATAAGCACGCTATCATAATTACAATGATAACGCAACTTATCAATATAAATTTAAGAAATGCACTGATAATATCTTTATCAAAGTGGGCTTTTACAGTAAACAATCTCAATCTCCCAAAAGGCCACACAAGCTACACAATCATATCGCATATTGATGAAATGAAGAGCGTATAACAACTGACAACAACAATGCATAGTAAATATAATTTTAATTGAGTTTGTAGTCTTAATGAATTGTTTTGTTTTGTTTTGTTCGATTTTGTTGTGTTTGTTTAGCTAAGTACAAAATAATGTGTGTCAAATGGGTTCTGCAAACCTTGCACAATCTTTCCAAGTAGGGCGCACAAAGAGCTTGCTCCTACATGTGACAAATAACAAGATAAACGCGACAAGAACAACAACATATTTATATATATACAATTATATATATATATAGAGACAAAGAAAAAATGTAAACGCCAACAAAAAAATATTGTTAATTGTTAGGGAGTAAAAGAGAAACGCATTAAATTGGATTAATTGGTTTACAAAGAAACACGAGACGAGTACAAAATGCAACTAATTGCCATTGGGGGCGGATTCAGGGGCTTATAGGGGTTGCATGTTGCATGTCACATATTGCATTCAGTGTGTACACACCTTTATCCTCGATTATGTTGTGACTCAGATCGATGGTACGTATCGCTGGACTGTTGTTTGAAATCACAGATGTCGACAGCTTATTCAAGAAATCCCATCTACAAACAAGCAAAGTTACAGTAAGTTTTTATATTAATGTATATTTAGATGTATTGCGTACTCACCTTAAACCTAGTGCCTCCAGATGCAGCTCTTCCAGCCACATGGAGCGCCTGAGCACATGCAGGATGCGTTCCAGAGTCTCGTGTGAGAGACGCATGTGTGCAACCTTTAGACCACGAAAAAACGTGTTATACTCCAGAGCCGAAACAATGGCCATCAAGTCTCTGTGGGGAGAGAATTAGATAACAATTTAATTAGATTTGTTTATCATGCCGTTAAGATTTGTGAAATTGATTAGACATGCGCTAACAGTGAGAATTGCAAGGAAATAGCAATAGAAATAACATTTGTTTTACATCTGATTTCAATAAGATTGAAAGTACTTAACATTTAAAAATAAAATTAAACTATATTTAAAATGAAACTTACAAATTATAATATATTAAACTATTACTACAATTTAATTTAAAAAACATATATTAAATCTAAGGGTATTCAAATGTAAAAGGACTCAAGATCTAATGCAAGGATTAGGGTAACCAAATAAAAACCCTGTCAGACAATTGTTAAGCGTTAGTAGCCTAGTAATAAGGAAGCAAAACGTTAGGAAGTGAGGGTTTAAGAGTGAAAAAATAAAGAGATGCAAATCTCTGAACCTGTGGAGTACGATAAGTTTACCACAGTTAAGCAAGCTTAGAGATTTAGTATTGAAAATTGACGGAAGGCTAATAAAAAGAAGCCTATTGGAGTACCATGGCAAACGAAGACTGGGAAACCATCTAAAACCACACAAGACAAAGAAATGGAGTTGCTTCTATGCGGACTCAATTTGAGCTTTGTACTTTTTATACTGAAGAGTCCAAACACATGAGTCGTATTCAATAATAGGACGTAATAAGGATAGAAAAGTTTGATGATGAAAGTGTTATTAAATTAAATTCTTGTAGCATGCGCTCACAGTAAGGATAACAAGTGATTATCATTTGTTTAACATATGATTGAAACATTTAGCTTGTTATTAACATTTGTGACTGTATAACTTGTGGCTACATTTGTTTAACATTTACATTAAGGATAACATGCGCTTAACATTTGCGGAAGACATTTCTGACTACTACTCACTTGGGTTCCAGGTGATCGAAATCGCGCAGATTGAGCAGGCGTGTGTCGTGTGACAAGTAAATGGTGTCCACATCCCAGGCGACCTCCTCGCGATAGGGCACCCCGTGGAAATCGCACATGCAGGCATATTGGGCACTGAAACCGCCGCACGGGCCCACATTGCGCGGATCCGAGGGTCGAAATTCCTCCGAGAATATGGTCTCCCGTTCCGGTGGTTGGATGTCAATCTGCAAAGCAAATAAAACAAAAAAAGATAAAGATAAGATTAAATCAAAAATTCGGCTAACGCGACGTATGTGTACTTTTTTATTTTCAAGTTCGAGTCGCCTGACAAAAGGCGTCAAGAGCGCAGTTAACACTTAAAACTTGGCCATAAAGACCGTCGCGTGCCTCACGGCTATTATGCAACACATTTTGTGTTGGCCGTGAGACTAGACATTTGCCATTGTTACTAATATTGTTGCCAACACAGCTAGACACGCCCCAGACGAAAGTGTTGCTCAGCGGGCTCATCAAAATGTAAAATATACAACGACAACAACAAATGCAACAATTGCTTGCAATGTGGGTGGCTGTTACGATGAGTCAAGAGATTTGCATAAGTGCAGGCAGCATAATTTACAGCCACAACAACAACCTCGACCCATTATAAATGCATTGAATTATTAGGTTGTTCAAGCAGCGGCCGCAGCAACGAATTTAAGACTAAAATTGCTTAATTGAGACAACAACACAGCTAGTCTGTGTTAGTGTTTGTGTGTGTCTGTGTGTGTGTGTGTGGGGGTAGGCAGCGTGTGGGCGCCCATTTGAAGTGGCATCCACATTTGACTTAATCTCTCAAATGCAATTTCATCAAATTAAACAAAACCTGTCTTCTCCTTGACTCGAATAAATTTGTGAAAGCATCAAATGATTTTCAAAATGGAATATATATATATCTATATAATAATCTGGCGCTTAAAGTTGATCAAATTTAGGAAGAATACAATTTGTATTTTCTATTTTAAGTTAATTTCATTGTTGTATAATTACTGACTCGACGACCGCTGTGAATCTCTCCCTGAAGACTAATCCTGACGAAATTCAAACATTTTACATACAATATTTGTATATTTTAAGAGTTAAATTGTCTTCGAATCTTTCACAAATTTATATTGTATAATTTTAAATCGGAATCATTTACATTTTATTTATTGTTTTTTGTTTTTCCTTTAAAGTAAATATGTTTTTAACTGGCCCCAGATCAAGTATTTTTTAATATACTCTGTAATATTTTGAATCCCGTCGGGATTATTATTTTTATTTTATTATTAAAAAAATAGTTGAAAATAGCATACAACACTCAGACTTTAAGTTGAGGACCTAAATAGATTTAGATTCTGAATTGATAAGTTTAGAAACTAGAACCAAGTTCTAAAAAGGAACCTTTTATCTAAATTAATAAATCATTGCTCTTTTGAAACGAATATCCTATTTAGAAATGCACTCAATTTGTTAATTGAATAATAAAAGAAATGTATAATGTGTACAATTGATCAACTGTTGTGTCAAAAGCTAAGCATTTTCAAATGAATGAAATTGTAGTAGGTTAAATATTAAATTAGACCTTAATTAAAGCGAAAATTGTGACTCAGGCGACTCTCGTCTCGCTGCTACACAGTCAGTTCACACACCCAAGGCACACACTCACACACACACACACACACACATACACACCCCTATCCTAAGCCAATTAATTATCTGGTGAAAAATTGAACAAGCTTTTTTGCATATGGTTGAAAAGAATATTACAAAATTCCCACATTTCAATGAAATTGAAATGCATTGGTTAAAAAAATAAATAGATTTCAGATTTGTAAATTGTGCATAAGGCAATTCCTCCATAAATATTAAATATCCATTCATTCAGTAAATATTTAAATTCGAATGAAAAGAGGCAATTGTAAACAATTTGGATATGCTTCGTTGATTGTTTTGCTATTATTCATAACTGTGAATACAGAAATTCAAAAAAAAAAAGAAGGAAAATAAAACGATTTCAATGGAAAAATGGTGCATCATCAACTAAACAACAACGAGCAACACTAAAAAACTCAGTAAACTTTTAGTTATTGCTTTGTTCAACTTTTGCTTACCGAATAAACTACGCTTAAGCGTTGTACGAAAAAAAGTTTTCATGTTTTGAAAGTTTTAAAATAATAAGTTTATAAACTAATGGATTAAAGTTTAAACTTTCATCGGATTTCTTGAAGTATATTGGATGAACAAAAATGAGACAAGTGCGTGCTTAGTTGAATTATACTTGCCTTTTTAATGATGTATTTGAGAGGAACTGTTGGAAATATTTGCTTAATGGCCGAGGCTAAATCGGTTAAGATGACATCAGCGTTCTGTGAATGTGAAAATGATATTAAATATGATATATATATATACAATTATTATAATTGTGAGCTGCATACCGAGCTGAAATTGCCCGCATCGCCGGTTGTGGCAAACGAATATGGCCGATCGCTGGTGATTATTGAGAAATGTGTTGACTTTTTACTCTCGACGCCAACAATGTCCAAATAATGAAAATGGCATTCAATCTGTGAACAAAATTAGTTTTTTAATTACCAATTAAGAATTAGAGTTTCCAACAGCTGTGTAAACCCTTACCTTGGTGGGCACCTTGGCACTGAGCAAATAAACGCGAACGGGCGTAAAAACCTGCAAAGGCGAAAAACAGAAGTGTTTAATAACTCAACTAAAAGCTTGAGGCTTGGTAAGGGTTGCAATTTCGGGCTGCAATTTCGTGGTAAAACTGAAAGCTAGTCAAACGTTAAGTGCATTGAGAGATGCGAGGTTCCCACACAGCCAGCCTCACACTGTAAGGGGCAGAGACGAACGACTAAGTATAGGGGCAGGGGTAGGGCTATGGGTAGTGGTAGTGGTTCCTTGCAAACTCAATTTTGCGTTGAATGGCAGAGAAAACTTTTGCAGCACTTAATTGAAAATCAAAGTGCGTCCGTTTTCTAATTCAGTTAGCCACTTGGAGCTGTATGGGAACTGTAGGAAATGCAAAGAGCAGAAGGTAGCTGGTGGTACCTTCTATAAGTAGCGGGTGCTAAATAGCTGCCGACGGCTAACATAAAAACGGTAATTGGACACTTTGTCTCAGTTCATTATATAAGCGGCTTTGTTTCTTTTTTTATGGTTCAGCTCGTCCCTCGTACAAATCAATTTTCCAGTCATGTGACTTTAAGCGAGGCGACAAATTAGCATAGGCCGGGCAGTTGGAGGCTCTAAATGCCGCTAAGTAGGCTATAAAATATCAATTACAGTTAGAGCTGCTATGTGACCCCAGACCCTGAAGCTCAAGTGGGTGGGCGAAGGGGTAGGGGCGAGAAAGGCTAAGAGGCAAATTTGCAGAGCACTTCAAACACATTTAGGCGGGCAGAAATGTGTTCGATTTTTTTAATTGAGTTTTAGAGGTGGAACAGAGAAAGAGTAAAAGAAAGAGAGAGATAGAGAGAGAGAGAGAAATAGAAAGAAAATGAGAAATAGAGGAATAACAGTTGAGTGCACAAATGGAATAAGAGTAAGTATATCGACTGCTTAATACATGGTAAATGTTTTAGATTTTGTACAAGCTGCACCCCTTAAAAATGCTTAAAAGGGTATAATGCTTTTGTGCCAAAGTACGCAACAGAAGAAAGCATTTACGCCTCCTTAAAGTAGAAATATTCGTGATCAGGATCAACAATCGAGTGTATCTGCCTATAGAAACACTCTATTTAAAAATAAAATACATTAACATTAAAAATTCTATGTACATATTGATTTAGAAACTAAGTTTCTTTAACTTTTAAAGCTGTTAATTAGAAACGTTTAGACCTATCCCATTTTCTTTTAACTTAGTTGTGCCGTAAAGATTTTAGGCAAAAAGAATTAACCCTCTCTGCTTAGAAATTGACCTTTAAGCTCTAAAGCTATTGAGTCGATTAATATTTAAATACGAATTATTTTAAATTAAATCAAATAATACTTAACCTACTTAAGCTTAAAACTTTACAAATATGCTTAAAATTTATAAAAAATGCTATTAAAATATATTTACCGTATTTACTTGAAAGAAAAAAGCCAGCGTTTGCATTTACTACTACACAGCAGCTGGGGCAATAAAAATATTGCTTTGCTATTGCTACTACTACGAACTTTAACATAAAAATAACAGATCCAATATCAGAAAACTGAAATGGACTATTTTCAGATCTGGTACGAGGAGAGCAAAACAAATATATGATTACTATCAAAATAACACAAGCTGCACTGTTTGGCTGATATGCTCTCGATCTTTTTGCAATTGATACAACTAGAACAACAGACAGCTTATCGAAAGAGTATCAATTTTACTACGAAATAGCGTAGCATTTTCAATCACTGGAACAAACGCCAAGTAGAGCAAAATTTTCAAATCTAAATAAGTATTGATTTATTTCATCTGTATGCACTGCTTTAAAGCTACAAAAGAGATTAATTCATTTAAACTGTAGTTTTAACAAGCAGTACTTTCAGGATTAATTCGCTCAGTCAATAATTATTTTAAGGCAAATGAAAGCGTTGCGTTAATATGCCCCTCTGGTGCCACGACTCAATTACAGGGCATCATCATTTGAATGCAATTTGGGCTGGCAGCCGCAAGCGATTCATCCTAGCGTGCAATATACAAATTAGAGTGCCCAGACTGGCCCAAAGCCGTCGCAAATCTGAGAAGCCGTCAGATAGAGGGGTTGGAGTGGGAGAGGGGAGTTAAGTGGGGGGAGGTAGGCAGCAGACTGATGAGAAACACCTGAGGCAATGCCAATTGGTGGTTGTTGCTGCTGATGCTACTTCTGCTTCAGCTGCTGCTTCTGCTGTCGACACTTACCAAGACACGATTCTCTGTTTTATCGCCTTTCGTTTCCAATTTAACCATATACTTGACCAAGATCTTTGTGTGCCGACCCAGGATGGATTTGACGCTTTCTGCAATGAGTGAAATTGAGAATAGTTGAATTAAAAAGATGAGCGGTTAATTAAATTCCAAAACGATGACAGCAATTAACGGCATGCATTTATATTTGTATATATGTGTATATTTATGTATTCACATATATTTCGCATTATGCACAATGCATAACAATTTCTGTATGTATTTGTATGAGGGTTATATCATAGACGATGTGACAGACAGCACCTCGTATATTGCCTATTACACTGTTGTTCGGCTGCTTCTCAAGCCAAACACGTAGGCAGGCAGTAGGCACTTTATGAAGGCAACAACAGTTTGAAATTTCGCCGAGTTTCGCAGCCTTAGACACCCCCTAAAGCACATCTCATCCTCCCTCTCCCCTTATCCACTTCCATTATTTTCATTTACATTTCCAGCTACTTAACATAACAGCACACATACATACACACGCGTACACACACACACACACACACACACCCACACACACACACAGGCAGGCAGACACACAGCGATGACGAATTTATTCAAAGTGAGATATTTTCATGTGCATTTGACAATGACAGCAAGAGTGGGTAATGGGGGGAGGTGGTTGGGCAGGGGCACACTTTGATTGTGTGCCCAGGTCTTCTTTTATTATTGCTTTTGCTGTTGTTGTTGTTGTTGTGGGATACCGGGGTACACAAGCATTAGCATTATGTCATGCGACAGGCACGCCAAATCTCAAGTATGCTAAGGCACAAAACCGGACAGGGAGTTAAAAGAGTAAAGAGTAAAGAAGAAGGATGGAATGGGATGTGTGAGTGTGATAGGGGTCTGCGAGTTATGACTCCTCTCCTTGTCTGTATGTCTGCGTGTGTGTATCTGAGTGTGTGTGCCTGAGCATGTGCTTTTATTCCAGAGGCATAAATGGAATTGAAATGTCAAATATTTTGGCAGCCAACCAACGACAGTTGTCAGCGTTGTTTTGCTCTGCTCTCCTCTGGGGAAACTAACTATAAAACGACCCTTAACATGCCATAAGCGGAACAAGGAAACTCTGTTTCAAACTAATTAGCCGAAAATTAGCCAAGAACATGATAAGCTTATAAATAAACAAGGTGAGTTTTTGGCTCAGGTGTATTGTGTAAACAAATATGATTTATGAAAATATTAAGTTTTATGTGGTATAGTTCTTCTATGTATAAGCTTAAGTAAATAGGAGAAGTGGGGGCTCTATAAGAATTGTTGATATCTTGAAAGATTCTCCATAAAAATGCTGTATCATAATGTATATGAAGCAAAAATTAGATAACAGGTCTGCGCATAATGATTACTACTCATAAGTGAGCAAGAAATAGAAAAAACGGATATGGCGATAAGGAAGAGAAACGGATCTTAAGTAAATAACTCCATTATTTATTACAATGTATAAAAAATATGGTTAAGAATTACTTCAAATATAGTTTTAAAAAAATGTACTGAATACAAGCAATCAATACCGAAGCTATAAGACTGCAAAGCTAAAGATAATGTATTAAAGATAAGAATGTAGATCATTAATCAGTTTTCATTTAAGAGAAAATCACTCATATGTTTCATAAGAGTTAGCCATCATATGCTAATTACTTTTATTTAAAGTCGACGCCCAGTTCTCTTAATGTTTATCACCACCCGCTAGATATATCACTGGTGAATCACACCCAAGAGAACATTATCGCTTAAGGCCCAATTTAATGGTATTTTTTAGCGTACAAATTCCTTAGACAATAAATGGAATGGAAAGTGAAAAGCAAATAAAATACATAAATACAGAAATATGTATACATGTGAATATTTATGTAGTAGGCAGTGGGGATTTGCATGAGGCATGGCCATAAAAGAGCAGCGGGAGCAATTAGCGCCCTGACCACACTCACTAAAACGGCCACAAATTGTGGCCAAAAACAACAACAAACAACAGAAAACGAAACATTTTGGCAGCGAGTGAGCAGCTGCGGTTTGTTGTCTCTAAGTGCCAATTGTGGCTTATGAGCAACAGCGATTGTTAAGACCTGTAGACACGAACACGCATAGACATACATAAGTATACATATATATATATTATATATATGTGTGTGTGTGTGTGTGTGTGTCTATGTGTGTGTATGTATGTGCGTGTGTGCCACCCACTTGTAACGGGCGTTAATAAAACAAAAGCTATAACAAAAACTATACAAAAAATGGAGAATGATAAAGATCAACATTGTGCCCAGCCAAGCGGCAACATTTGACAGTTAACTGCGAGAGACAGCGAGAGAGAGAGAGCATAACATTTGGCTGATGCTGATACTCTTAATTGCAGAAAATGTGAATGAACTTTGTGTTTGACGCTTTTACAGCTGCGCTGCTCTCTCGCTGCACGCGTTTTTGCTTTCTCGCTCTCTCTCTTTCTCTTCTTGATTATTTTGTGTGTTTGCTGCACTGCTCGGTTGACACTATGTCAATATTACGATGACGCTGATGAACAGTAAACACACACACACACACACACACACACATGTACATGCACCGACAAGTGAGTAACTGTCAACGGCAATGAAATTGCATTTGTCATATGCTGCAAAAAACACAATAAATTACTTGGAACTTTACATGCCCTGTAAATTTACATAATGTTATATAGTTTCAATAAACCAAATGAATCAGTTTTCACGTGAGTAGAGAGTAACTATAAAAAGCTACACTTTATGATGTTCTTAACTTTTTTTATTGCCCTACTTAATATTTTGTTTGATAGCTTTATTTACTTCCCGCAACAACAAACATTGTGGCAAATACAATAAACTTTATTGTCTTTTACAGACTATTTGCAGAGCGACGACTTTGCATAATACTCCAGTACAGATACATAAAGTTCACCACATGTTTTCATGTAATTCTACACATTATCGAGGCTTGCGAAACAAACAGAGAGAGAGATAGAGAGAGCTTATTAGTCATTGAGCCATTGAGGCAATGTGAAACTTGCGTGGCCTTCACACAACATTTAGCACTCAGTGCACCCTGTAGCAATTTGAAGCTCGTAATTAACGGTTACCTGTGTTCAGCAGCAGCAGCAGCAGAGTCTGGCCACTCTCGACTTCATTTCCGCTCAAGGGAAATTCAACTGAAATTGCCAAAACTGTCGCCGAATGCTGCACAGTGATAACACACAATACCTATTTTTCTGTTGGGGGAGGTCAAAGAACTGATTGTCGAATAGAAGAAGATTGTTGATCTGAATAGCGGATTTGCCCAGCATTACGCTCTTCACAACATTGACAGCATTATTCTTCCAAGTGCTTGCAGAGCAACAGTGTGACCCAATTTGGTAAAGTTTTGCTGCTGCTGTTGCTGCTGCCGCTTTTTTTTTTTGCAGCACAATGGGCAGAGATTACACGAGTTCAAAATACTCGGCTACAAGTGCAACTGTGGGCGTGTCTTTTACTGTGTAATTGTGTGTGTGTGTTTTTTGTGTGTTGTGTGCTAGTCGCCTTGTCTGAGCCTTTTATTACGACACTTGTGTACATTTTGTTGACTGTGCGCTCTTTTTTGCTGTGTTTACACACACACACACTTCTACATACTTAGATTTGTAAGCAGCACAAAGGCTGTCAAACTGTAAATTAACATGCAGACTAAAATCAGTTATACAGTTTGACAGCCAGTGCACGCAACGCCCCCGGCGAGCAAGCAACACACACACGCAGACAAAGAAACACACACACATATATCTTGATGTGTGCATATTTATGCCAAGTCAAGCTCAAAAGCTTCGCACTGGCAAAGGATTAGGCACAGTGCTGCCCAAATATAGACATGATTACACACACAAATACACAAACACACGCACACAAATACAAATACACCGTTGATCATTATTCTTTGAAGCAGCTTTTTTGAAGTCATAAAGAATGCGACAATCGTTTCGAAATGTTTGCAAAAAAGCATCAACAACAAACAATGGGCAAGGCCTCTGCTACAGCTGCTTGAGCAGCTAACGGTAACTCTCTGTCGTAGACGTACGCCGCACAAAAGAAAGTTAAACGAAGATTTTTGATTTTCGTTTTCTTTGCACACACAACTTTGTGATTACTTTACGTTATGTTAATTATATTTGCACAATGAAAAAGCGAAGCAGACGCAGAGAGGGAGGACTGAGAGGGAGGAGTGGGAGGCACTCACAGACAGACATACTACAGACTGACAGATATTGTAATTTACTTTCGCGGGTTATTAACAGCTGTCATTGTTGTTGTTGCTGTTAACATGGACAGCTGTGCACATTGCCTCTGTTAATGTTGTAAACAATGTCGGATTGACCCTGAAGCTCAACAACAGAGATGCTGTCTGTTAAGAAGTGTTCACTTTTTTCTAATTGCTGTAAATCTATTTTAAGCTACACCTGAGCTTTGTATGTAGGCGTGAGCTTTATTTATGTTTGACATGAAAACGCAATTTGTGCAAATATATTTGATGCTGAGCTTTCGAGCTGCGGACACAATGTTAATGCCGACCAACGAGCATTAGAAAGCGACAGGTTAACCATGTGTACTCGCACTCTCTTGTTCGCTCTTTCTCTCTCAAACTATTCTTTTTGTACTCCCCAAAACGCGATAAAGTGGAACACGCCAATGCGACTGGCCAGCAGCAGGTCAGGGATGAGAGAGAGGAAAGAGAGAGAGGGAGAATTGCAGGCGCGCATCATTAACGTCACTTTTTGTTAGGTGACACAATTTCACCTAATGCTGCTGCTGCTGTTGCTGCTTGGCGACCTCAAAATGGAGCACAGCTCAAGAGCCAAGAGCTTTTCAGCATTAGTTTTTGTTGTTCGCTGGTGTCAATTCTGCGCGCTTTATTTTTTTGTGTCGCTTCTTTAAGTCGATATGCTGTCAAACGGGTTCTCAGTTCAACTTCAGCGTCAACTTTCAATCTGCCCGAAATTGTCGCCGGCGAATGCAAAAAATGTGTGTGCAGCACTAATGAGACGCATGAGATGCATGAAGGATAACTGGAATTGGAGCAAACTATAAAATAAACTGGCACACGCAACGCTCCAATAGACAGAGAGAGCGAGAGAGTGTAAAAGTAACTGAACCAGAGAGAATGCGAGAGAGAAAGAGAGAGAGTGGAAGAGAGCGGGAGTAGTGGAAACGGTTGCTTTAAGTGCTAATTGCATACAATTTGCAATTAGTTGCATTGGAAATGAGCTAGCAGCAGACGTTTAATTGGTCACATGAATTATGCAGCGAGTGCATTTATTGGAAACCACCATGTAGGTCAATCGTGGGTCACTCACACACACACACACACACACTCAGAGACACACACATAAGTCTCAAGGCCTTCACTGGCCAAGAGCCCATCCAATAAATGTTCACAGTTTTGCATTTTTTTCTGGAAGTTTTAGGCTTACATAAATAAGTGGAGCCATTCAAATTTTTAAAACTAGTTTCTATTTTTTCCTCGGCTGTTGCAAGACCATCGAGATAAATACACACCTGGATAATAAAATACTTATGAAGTATCAAAATAAAAATACAGCAAATCATTTATTTGTTATAATTACAAATTGACCTGCACAGGGAAATAAGTTGCACACAATTATGAAAACTTGAATTTATTATTTGTTAAATATATTCATTAAATTGAAGGCTTAACTGAACTATTAAATAATATTAAATGGCTCAAGGACATCAGAACTTCATTACAAATGCTCTTAAATAAAAAAAAAACTACCGAAAGACGTGAAGGATTCAAGAAAATCAGCAACCGATAACCGATAATCGGGAAAATTAGCTAGTTGAATATCCAGTAAAGTTCCTTGGAACAACAAATTTGAAGATGGGGAAAATCTTCGCATTATGGACACGATACACTACATTTTATTTTAGAAAATTCACAAGCATTGTTTTCACTTTACTGTCCCGTTGTGTAAGGTTGCATCGATAACGATTTACATTTTTACTTGGCAATTCCTTAGATTTAACAAATAGCCATTAAGTATGATGGACAGTTAATATGAATTAGAAGCAGAAGAAAGAAGCAAAGGAAAAGTGACAGAAACACCAAGTTAAATTTAAATTTAAGAACTGCAGTAATCGTAGGGTATACAAAATAGAAACTGGCGCAAACTCAATTGAAACTTAACACAATCAACATAAGCAAAACAATTTTATATTATTTACTACAATGAGAATTACTTAAGTGCAATAACAACTTTTCACGCTATCGATAATATTTGTTTGATTTGGCTAAATCGCACTTTGGCAAAACAAACGAATAAACGAATTCCGTTAATTTTGAAAAAGGCAACCTCCGCTGAAAATAGGTGCAGCAATGTTATTTATTACTTCATTTTTAATCGTGTGAAAAACGCCTTTACGCTCTCTCACACTCTCTGGCTCTCTTTCTTAGTGTGATCAAGTTGTTGGTCAAAAGATGACGCATTAATGAAACGCAATAAAATATAGGCTGTTGTCTGTGAGTGTGTTGTGTATGTGCTTTTATGTAAGGGTATCTCACCTTCGTCTTTAGATTTCTTAACCACGTCGCGAATTTGCAGCTCTATAATGCGCCGCAGATACTGATCGATGTGATTCATCATTTCGTTTGTGTACATCACGTAACACGTAACACGGAACACGTAACAAAAGTAGCACAATTCTTGAATGCAAATAATAAACAATGTGAACAATAATAACAACAGAAATTAATAAAAGCGAATTAACAAAGTTCTCTGACGGATTTACCAGCCAGGCACAAAGCGCTGCGAATTCAGCACTGAGTCGAGCTGGCCAGTTAACTGCGAACGCCTCTTATCATCAGCACGTTGTGCTTATCAGTTGACGAAAGAGAATAACAAAGAGATACATAGAGAGAGAGAGAGAGAGAGAGAGGGAGAGAGAGGCATAGAGAGAGAGAGAGACAGAGAGACACTCAGCGAGCGGGGGAGAGACAAGAGTGCGATTGAGTGGGAGAGAGACAGAGAGAGAGAGTGCAATGCATTACCTTAGTTTTTGGGTGTGACCGCGAGGTGTGCGTTAATACACTGTGCAACAAACACACAAGATACCGTTAACGAAGAGCGATTAAAACGTAAACGAAAGAAATGCAGTGAATCATTTTGTTTTTGACTTGTGCCTATCTCCCAATGTATTTTTCAAGCGAAAATATGAAATATGTGAAATAGACTATAGAAAAGATCACGATTATACTTGAAACTAGTTTTTTTAGGTTATTATAAGTTTAAAAAATTATTATAATGATAACCACAATAATAATAATAATGATAGTAATAAAAATAATAATTAATTAAAAATAATAGTAATAAAAATCGTAATAACTATAATAAATAAACAATAATAGTAAAAATCATAATTAAAATACTAATAATAAAAATAAAATATATTAAATGAATAATATCAATTAAATAAAAATAATCATAATAACTAACGATATTTCTTTTACTTTTGTAATTGTTTTTTTGCTTCTTAAATATTTGTATGCTCTAATAACAAATATAGTGGTTAACTAAAAAACTAGAAAACATTTGCAACACTTTTAAAGAAAGCACATAATTTTAAATTTGCGCTGCATTGACAGCTAACATATTTCCAAAAATATAAAAAGAGCAATGATATTTACTAAATGTTCAGCTCGCATATTTGGCTAAGGTATTTGATGTTATCTAAAAGGTTCTTGCCTAGACGCAAATAATAATGGACACCGGAAATTGGTTAACGCTTGACAGCGCAACAGAAGCCGACGGGCGTGAAAAATCAACAAGCAGCAAGCAGTAGCAGCAACAACAACCCGCAACAAACAACAACAACAGGCAACAAGCGACAAAGCGAATCAGAGTCGACTTACAGTTTTGAGAGCAACTCACTCAGCGCTCTGGCAATTTTCATCAAGTTCGTTGGCATTCGCGCTAATTTGATTTGAGTGCAATGACAGTAAATCCAGCAGCTACCATTTAACTAGAAGAAAACACCTCCCCCTCCTAGTTCTCCCTCTTAGCTGACGTATTGTCCTAACGCAAAACTCTTCTCACCAGGTGCAACTTTTGTTTTTCTTTTTTGTTGTTGTTGGCAACTCTCCCAATTAGCTTTAGTCTAATTAGCAGAATGTTAGCATTAACATTTCTGTTTTTTCCTCAAATGCTCATAAATTAAAGCAAATGTTTTCATTTTATTTATCTATCTATTTTCGACTGCAACTGGAATTTGGAGCAACTCAGCCATTGACAATTTTATTTATGTGGCCCAAAATGATTGGCTGTTGTTGCAGTTGCAGCTGCAGCTGCGCTCCCCTTGGAAAAATTCCAGCGTGAAAATCAAATCAAAATAAACTCGAACACAAAACTCAATTGGGCCTCTGATTTATGCTGAATTTGTGTTCCTTTAACTGTCTGTTTGTGTTTTTGTTTGTGTTTGTGTTCTTTTTTTGAGTCCATTTCGGACACCTGTGTATGTGTGTTCATTAATCAACGAAGGGGGCGCTCCCCCTCCCACCTCTACAGTCTGACAGCGACCTAATCACGAGTCTCGCTCGAGATAACGAAATCAGCGATCCCTAATTGAGCTGTTTTCCAATCGCTGTCATAAGGCAAAACAGACAAACAAACAAAAAGTGAACCGAAAAAGTCTTTGCCTTTGATAAGGCAGCACAGCAAGTATTACGTAAATTGTATGCAAACATTATAAATATCAATTGAATAACTGTTGACCATCTTCTCTTCCACTCCTGTGATTATTTTATAGTTTTACTCAAACTAAAACGAATAGATTTATTTATTGCAATTTTCTTTAACTTTTTTAAGCATATTTTCAGTTTGCAATCACTGACGTAAAATGTATGCAATTCAAGAGAACACAAACAAAATCCAACCCGATTTAATATTAACTGTATTTATTAAATTTGTTAATATTAACTCTTTATTTATTTAATTTATTAGTATTAGCTATAAAACATTTAAAAACAAATTATAGTATTATTATTAACTCCAGGAGACTTTCAGCTCTGCTATTATTAATTTCTACAATAGAATACTAATTTTGTATATTTTTTTATTTTATTTAATTGAATTTGCTTATATTTTTTGTGGTAAATTACACTTTTTAATAAAGTGATTAAAACAACTAATAGAAAATACTTAATTCAATTTATTGAGGATATTTAGATGCGACATGCATATTTAAACATTAATTTATATATTTTATCTTAATTTGAACGGTTTTTATCTTCTCAATGTGTTGATTTTTGAAACGTTGCCAATTAAAACAATAATGATGATGATGACGTTCAATTTAATGATGATGATGATGTTCAATTTAATGATGATGTGACCAGCTGCTTCTGCAATTTCCGTGCGTGATATCGAGGCCCATTTTTAAATGGCATTCAGGCAAAGCTCTGACTAACAGTTATTTACAAGCATATATATACACACACACACATACACACATATACACATGCATTTATGCACACACACTTATATTTACTGACATGTGAATGTTTGCTGATTTTGTATATCATGCAGTTATAAGTCGCCATAAATGTTGTTGTTGTTGTTGCTGCTGTTGTTATTAATGTTATTGTTCCTTCTACTTTCTGTTTTGCAGCGCTCAACTGAATTTCAGCTCAATTAAATATCATGGCGAGAGCAATTAACAACTATAAGAGTGCAATAGTGCAAAAGTGCTCACTAAGAATATACCCTGTAATCGGGTCTGAATTCGCCTGGCACACATTTTATATTTTACCTGTATGTGTGAGAAACGTAAATTTTGTACATTTATTTTATTTTAGGTTTAAAACTAAACACAAATTAGACCGAGTAGGGTATAAAAATAAAACATACACTCCTTTTTTCTTTAACTCTCCCATTTTGTAAACATATTACCAAAGCACATTTACCCCTTGTGAGTGTGTATGGGGTATTTAAAGCGCAAACTATGCGAATGAATGAGAAAGAAACACACAACAAACATAAGAACACACACACATACATGCATATGCATGCAGTGCGTGCATTTGCACGTTTGCAAGCTGCAGTTAAGGAGCCATTGAGCAGCGCATCTCAAACTGCTGCTACTCAAACCCTTCAAACTGATTTTGTCTGCTGCTAGCAAAAACACACAAGAGCCTGCAAAATGAAGAATGGGGGGGAGCGGGGATTGGCAGGCAGTGTGCCGTGTCCGTGTCGCATTGTGGCGAAACGGAAGTGCGCCGAGAGCGGAGAGCGAAGCAAACGTCAAGAACAAAACATAAAGTAAAAGCCGAAAACAAAACAGCAAATGAACGGGGGATGCATACAAACAAAAAAAAAATACAAAAAAAAATAGAGAAAAAGGGGATAGATAATTATGCAGAATGCAATTCACTGCTTCAAAACAAAGAAGAGGAAGAAGAGGAGGAAGAAGAGTAGTAAGTAGAAGCTGAGGTGTGTGGGTGTGAAAACGATAACGATTACGATGACGATGACGATTACTCACCATTGAGGTCCTTGGTTAATTGCGAACGCGTCGACATTTTGACAGGCCCAAAAAATATTTGGTTTGTTGTTTTTTTTTGTGCGGCGAAAGTAGCAGCAATTTGGCAGCCAGTGAAAATGAAGTCAAACAGGAATAACCACCTTGGCGGGGCGGGTACAAGGAAAGGGCTCAAAGCAATTTGCAGTTTGTTGTTGTTGTTTTGGCTGCTGCTGCTGCAGTTGTTGTTGTTGTTGTTTGTTGTTGTTGCTGTCGATACAATTTCAATCCTGAGACGAAGCCGCTGCGCACAAAACTGGATTTGAGCCGGGCTTGAGAACAGGAACAGCCTTAAATTGTTGCTCAGACATATTTCGCTTTTTCACACACAGACGCACCAATTTTTTTCTTTTTTTATGCACACACACAGAGACACACTCAACACACACACAGAGATTTTCACACGGTTTTCCACCCTTGTCGGGGGTTTGGGGTTTACTGGAAGTTTACTTTTTGCCTAAACTAACTAATTCTAATTCGTTAAACACTCTAGAAATGCTTTATGTAAATTTCGTTTTGTTTTTCTGTGATTTTCGCCGTTTAAATTTTGATTATTTGCTTTGGAATTTCTGCGATTTCGTTTTGAGTTTTTTGTTTTTTTTTGCCGCATTCGCATTTAATTTTTTTGCAACAACAAATTGAACACTTTGTGGTGAAACTATGTGGCGCTGCTATCAATTGACTTTGGCGCGCCGCCCAGTTCGTTTATTGACTAAGAAATTTCGCAGTGGTTTGCAAAAAAATTATGCTTAAAAATTAATAAAAAATTCAGTGCTCGCACCGCGAGCAGCACACACACACGACGAATGAAAAGCGCTTGGACTACTGAACGGTGTGACCAGATTGTACAAGTCATTAAATAAGCAAAATGAACGCGAGAAAAAATACCAAACAGCTGTTAGTGCAGAACCGCACAGGCGACACTTTAAGCAGCAATGTTGGTTTAGCTATGACAAATATATATTATTAATTATTATTATGTACATTTAACGTTTGCTAACGCACTTATTTAATTTGTTGTACTATCAACCCTAGCTGAGCAGTGCTGCGAAGTGCCAAATGACTGAGCATGTTTACAGCACTCTGTCCGCTGCTGTGGTGAATGGCAATAGAATAAGAAGAGTAAATATCAGTTGAATCAGACTACGTTTGGAGCGCTAAAATGGCAAATGTGCGCTGTGTGCAAAAGTTACTACGCCTACAAAAGCTTGTGCTATCATTCAGTAAGTAAATCACTAATAGAACAACAAGTGTTAAGACAGGCCAATGCCAAAAAATGCGACAACAGCTGCCGCAACATAGCTGCAACATTCGCCCCATTACGAAATACATCGAGGCATTCAAAGCGAACAGCTGTTTTTGAACAAATTTCTACGTCAGGGGGGAATGGATAAAGCTGCCGGTCGCCAGACGACAAACTATTTCCACAATTTTTCAGTTTCATTAAAATCAAAGTGAAAACCAAAAAAATATCGAAAAAAAAGGAAACAGTGTGTGTGCGTGTGTATAAAATGGAAACGAGTGCTGCGGCTAATTTGCTGCGTCTGATCAAACAGCTGCTGTTGGAACGCGCCTTCGATGGCATCAAAATGCTTTTTCACAGTGCCGCCGAGGCGGCAAAAAATGCCCCCCATCTGCCCGCAATCGCCATGGATCTGTATGGCGATATTTGCGCGCCAACGCTAACGGATGCCACAA
Organism: Drosophila planitibia; assembly: GCA_035043785.1. Classification (NCBI taxonomy): domain Eukaryota; kingdom Metazoa; phylum Arthropoda; class Insecta; order Diptera; family Drosophilidae; genus Drosophila; species Drosophila planitibia. The sequence goes on from JAWNMS010000052.1 coordinate 2,010,409, forward strand.
ATGTGGACGATGCGCCACTCTTCGATTGCTGCAACGAGTTGCTCAAAATTGTGGCACAATATGCCCCGTTGCAGCAGTTTATGCTGGAACTGATGGAGAAGATCGAGGAGAGCAGCAGCATTGCGATATTCTCGGCATATCTGCGTGCCCTCCAGGTGGTGCTGCTGCGTCAGGGCAATGCTAAGCCGCAGGCCGTCGAATGGTGCCTCCACTCGGTGGTCACTCGGCTGAGGGCTCTGCCCCTGCCCGATTATGTGAGTACCGGCTATGATGGGCAGCAGGCGCTGCTGCTCGAACAGGAGCAACAGATCGAGCAACTGATGGCCCACTATATCACCATTGATCTGTGCTACCAGCCGCTGTTGCAGCAGATCCTGCAGTTCGATCTGCGTTCGCCTGGTTTTCGCGATTGCAGCTTGAATCGTCGCAATGTTTTCACATGCTTTCTGCTGCAGTTGCTCGACAAACCGTTGGCGCTGCTCGAGCTGAGCAATGTGACGAAGAGTCTGTTGGATCCCGGCGAGAAGGTGGGTATATGGCGCCTCCGACCCGAGCTGACGCAGCGCAACTTTTTGCGTGCACGCGCCAAAGCTGGCCGAGCACAGACCTATGTGCAGCAGGTGGTTCAAAAGTTGACTGGCGATGCCACCCAGCTGCTGGGCGATCCCTATTATCTGCTCAGTCTGGTCGAGAAGCGAGCACGCTGGAAGCGACGCCTCGATCCCTCGAAGGGTGTCTTCGAGCTGACCAATCTGAATATATTCCTCATCGATGAGAAGCTGCCGCTGCCGGCTGTCGGCATGTATTATCACGCTCTGCTCGTGGGTCAACTGCTGCCCCCCACAGCGCCCAAGATCTATGCACCACTCTTCCTCTTCGAGGCGAGTCTGTATTTGGTGGCTGTGCTGCTGGAGCAAACGGAGCCACCCATTCAACATTGCGGCCTGCGGCTGAATGAATATGTGCTGAGCATCCTGACGGAGCCGGTGCCGCAGGGTTCGCTGGATCTGGAGGTGCACAAGCGCTATTGCGACGCCCTGTGCAAGATAACCGGCTATGCGCCGCAGGAGTCACTGCGTCGCCTCGGCCTGCAGGTGCTGCATCACTATGTGCTGGCCTTCGAGGATGCCGCCAAGTATTTCATACTCAAGAATCTGCTCGATACGCTGCAACACGATGGCATTCGGGGTTACTTGGCTGGTCTCTTCAAGGATATTGTCGCTGTGCATTTGGCACGCCGGAATCTGCCACTGCCGGAGGTGTACTGTGGGCTCAAGTTTCGTTCGATGCTGCTGCAGTGCGTCTGTGTGCTGCCCGAGGATGTCAAATCGGATCTGTTGGTGCATTCGAACAGCATTGCGAGTGCTTTGAATGTGTTGCGTTATTTCCCTGTTGCGGATCGGGAGAATCGTACCGGTTTCTGGCACATTATGCCAGAGATTCAACAGCGTTTGCTGGAGCCACTGGGCAAGGCCTTGAACTTCTCGCTGGCCCACTATCGTGCGTACCGGGAGCGTGTGAAGAATGGCCAGAGTGCCTCCGATGACGAACTGATGCAGAAGCAGCTCAACATGCTCGCCGTCAACATCAGCAACAGCGGCATGGCTGACGATGGCGCGGGTGGGGGCGGAGCCGGTGGCGGCGGCGGCGATAGCGGCCATCTGCCGGATATTGGACGCGAGGAGAAACTGGAGGTGTTGGCCACCTCCATAACGGGTCTGGAGTCGTTGCGTGTCATCTATTTTCTGGCCAGCGATTGCATCGAGCAGAACAGCAATCAACGCAAACTGGAATCGGAGCCAGTTGCCATGGATTTAGATGTGGAGCAGCCCTAATCCCCTCGAGCACAATACCCCAAAACCCACTTTTAGTCACGTATATTATTAGGCTTACCCATACATATATATATATATATATATATATATATACATATACATATATATAATTTTGTATCTCGCAAACGAAATGAAAACGAATTTTTGTCTGACTAAAATATTATGATTTGGCTTAGTTTACTTTTTTTCACTTATTTTGTTGCTCTTTTTTGGACTTGGGTTGACGGCTTGGTGCTAATTGTCCAACAAGCTGAGCTCCGGTGGCCAGCTAGCCAAATTGTGCTAATTAAATGCTAAACTAAATGCGCTTTAGTTGTTTCCAATGCGACCTTCAATTTGTCATCTCTTGCCGCATTCCCAGTTGATCCTAACAATTAGGCTGCATGGGGAAATCCATTTGGAGACAACAGCGTCTCTTCAAATATATGAAAATCTACTTGAGCTTAATGAATATACATATTCTCTATATGAGGATTGACCTACGAACTTACAGAGTAAACTTCATAGAAATAAAAACGCTTTACGAGTTTTGTGTTTAAGCGTGAAAGCAATAACAATGTTCTTAACACGCAAATAATTAAAATATATATATTATATATATATAAGTGGGTTAACTGTCTTTATATTTTATATAAAGATTGACCTACGAGCTTAAACTTTAAATGTTCCTAACTCATATTGCATATTTAAAATTCTTTACAAATATATATTAAAGCAACAAATCAGCTTAATTGATTATATATTCCAAACCAAGATTGATTTAGAGTTTAAGCTTCAATAAAAATGAAAATGCTCTCAACTCGCAAAACTAAAATTAAAATTCTTAACAAATATGTATTTAATTTATATACAAATTTACCTACAAGTTTGCAGTTTACACTTCATAGAAATAAAAGCATTTTCAATTTGCAAATAAACAAATAAATTTATATTAAGCTGTGAATAACGACTATATTAGGCACGCCGCAGATTACATACCCTTCTAGACAGGAGTCAAATTGCCGTCATCTTAATGGTAAGAAATCTACCAATTATTCCGGGCAGACGGACAGATACCCATTTCTATATAAACTCGGCTCGAGACGCTGATCAAGAATGTATAAATATGTATAATATCAGTCGATACAAAAAATATAAAGAGTAAAAAACAAATTAAATTTAATAGAAAATAAATTTAATATTAAAATTAATAGGGTCGGGGACGTCTCCATCAATGCGTGGCAAATTAAAGACAAATTGTTATTATACTCAAGGGTACAACAAAAAATAATTAATTATTCTATTGCACTATTGTTAACGTTTAATGATACAATGGCAAACAGTTTCTCAGCATTGTTGATGAGTCTAAACACAAAATAACAAATAAGAACACAAATCGAATGCTTGATGAGCTGTTCGCAGTGTAGAATGAGGGATTGGCTCTAAAAATGACTTGATCTTTCCAAGTGTAATGACTAGCCTTCATCAATCTAAACAGTATTAGTTATATACAAAGTTATATAAAGCTATAAATAATATATATAACTGAAAATCAATCAATTTACTCCAATCCCCTCCTGCTTTGCAGATGCACAAAGCTGCTTGCTGGCGACAACATGCAACTCCGGCGTAACTGCATCTTTTCACACACTTCAGCAATGCAAAACGTTAAAGCCCACCTCAGCCCTGAGACGCAGCTATGCTAAGGAGACGGACAAGCTGGATGAGTTTCGAGCACGCGAGGAACAGCGCGAACGGGAGCGCGACGCCGCTGAGCAAGCAGCAGCAGCAACAGACCCACAAAGCGATGGCGGTGGCGGAGAGAGAGGCAAAACCAGCGAGGAGGAGGCAGCCAAGCAGGCGAAAGTGGATGGCATACGCAGCCGGATACTGGATGCAGCAATGCTGCATGTGCCACAGCATGGCTGGACCAAGCAGGCCATCATCCAGGGTGCCGAGGAGTGCGGCTATCCGAGCGTGGTGCATGGCATGTTTCCCGAGGGTGGATTTGCTCTCGTCTCCCACTTCAATGGCAAGTGTAATGCACAGCTGGTGCAGCAGCTCCAACAGCAGACGAACAATGGCCAGCTGGAGGTCAACGATCCGCTCGATTTTCTTGTCCAAGCAGTGCGTCAACGTCTCACCATGATTGAACCCTACAAGACGCAATGGCCACAGGCAATGGCATTGATTGCCCAGCCCCAGCATGCATCCACGGCGCTGGCGCAGGTTCTAACGCTGGTCGATGACATCTGCTACTATTCCGGCGATCGTTCCGTCGACGTAAGTTTGTCTCCGCCACAATTCTCAAGTGAAGCCTTGTTAATCTCCATTGTTCGCTTGCAGTTTGGCTGGTATACGCGACGTATTGGCCTGGCAACGATTATGAAAATGACAGAGCTGTATATGCTGCAGGATGCGTCGCCGGCGCATGCCCAGACCTGGGAGTTCCTCAAGAATCGCATGGACGAGGCTGTGCAGCTGCAGATGGCACTGTCTCAAACCGAGGGCATGACGCAAACATTTTCACGTTCCTTCAACTCGGCTTTCATAACGGTACACATATATATGACTATTATATCTGTAGAATCTGTTCAACTAATCCTCAACTTTGTTTGTTCATTGCAGGCGAGAAATATACTCGGATTGGGCTATAGTCGCCATTAGCAAATGCCACACGACAGCAGTCAGCCCAAAGAGTCCAACAGACAGAGAGATTTGTGTTATGTAAAAAATAAAACTATATATATATATATTATATAAAAGATTTATACTTATAAATCGTCATATACTGTATACCTGATATATTTATGTATATTTTCAGAGGCGTTTGTTCAAGCAGGTCGTTTAACTATAGATAAGTTGTTAATCTTATGTGGATTGGATATTTTTAGTTGTGATCAGTTATGTTAGAACATAGAAAGATAGTCCAAAACTGACTAGTAACCTGTATCGATTAATTTCTAATTACAATTAAAGTTCAGCGCACACATAAAAATCTTTAAAACACTCGTATTAAAAATTTGCAATTTATTTAAAGTTTCGTTTAAAGTTTTTTCAGCATATAGATAAAATTCACCTTTTAACGTATTTGTTTACTCGTATATCGCCAATCACCTAATATTACATTCTCATCTGTGTATACTAATGGTTCTACAGTTATTCGACCTATATAATTATAATAATTGAGATTTTTGGTGTACTCTAACAAACTATGCTTTGTTTAATTAAATTGGCCCAAGTGTAAAGGCCTTAATAACTGTTTGTGGCTAATTTATTTTACTGAACAAATTTGTACTTTGTGTTTAAGTGATAATATATCATAATAATATATCCTTGTAGAAAATGTTACAATCTGCATAGTCCTGAAGCCGACGTCTCTGCCATTTGATTCTGCACAGGCAACACTTGCTCTGACAACTTCCACGTCCAAGTGGGATCCTTGCCATGCTTTGGATCCGAATACACCACTGGAATAATGCTATCTATATATTGATTACGCCCACTCTTTGCCCCATTTAATTCCTTAGCTCTGACTATTGTATCCCGGCGCCTTCTGCCCCTAGTAACCTTACGTTTGGACTCGACGACATGGCAATAAAGCTCGGAGATATTCTTGCATGTATTCGAGTTGTCAACTGGATGACGATCGGGCGTAGGATAGCCATACAGCTGCTGCTTGGAATAATTCCCTCTGTGCGGTGCTCCGTGGCAGAGATCGGCTATCTGTTGCACCGGACAGAGCGGACAGGCATAGGGTATGGGATCCCTCGGCGTCCGTTTCATGCAGCAGTGTTGGCACATTTTCAAATCGGGAATTTTAAGATCGTTTTCCAAATGTGTTGTACAGCGGATAGCCCTAAATTTGAACTGTAATACAAAATTAATAAAACTGCCTACGTCGGGAAACATGCCAAAGGTGTCTCAGTTTCAGTTCAGCTCGAAGAGTATTTCCTTAGTCGGTCTTACTCTGGCTGAATTTAAATTACATAAATTTATACTTTTTATTAATATTATTGATATTTGCTGTAGGTATCAAGGAATGGGCAGATGCTCGGTTTGGCAAATAAGCCAGATACAATATTGAAGCGAAAACTGTATTTAAGTTAATAAAATAATCATCAGCATTTTGGTTTTTGTTTTACTTGTCACTTATTTTGTGTATTATTACTTAAAGTTTATTGCACTAAACAAAACATTTAAGACGCAACTCCATATTCAGGTGGCAGCTAGTGCAAAGGTCGCAAATAGTGTACGTCATCTGGGGGCAGCTGCTCCACTTTGCTGTGTGGTTGAAAGTTGGACATGAAGCATGATTAAAGTTCCCCTTGATTAGTGCTCACCTGTGGGGATTGTCTGATTGCTCTTTGGCCTGGTTTGTCCGTTGCTGGAGCAGACGCAGTGGCAACTCATTGGTGGCTATTATCATCGCATCGAGGTGTAGCTTTAGCTCGGCAAATGTGGGCCGGTTGGCGGGTATTGAACACCAACAGCCCTCCATCAGTGCAAACAGTTCATCCGTACAGCCATCGGGTCGTTTCATCCGCTGTCCCTGGCGCAGCAGCTGCAGCAAATCTCTGGGCGAGATCGATGGATACGGCATGCCGCCCAGCGTTGTGATCTCATACAGCAGCACACCAAACGACCAGCTGGCAAAGATCATTTTATTAATAGCTGCACACGTCAATTATGCTAGAGTTGAGCTACTCACACATCACTCTGACTGGTGTACACCTGGTGCGTCAACGATTCCAGAGCCAACCACTTGATGGGCAGCTTGCCACTGCCGCCCGACTTGCGATACACATTCTCATGATAGACATCCCGACTGAGACTGTAGATGTATGAAAAACTTAAGCAGGATGGTTCTATAAGGACTATAAGGACTCACCCAAAGTCAGCTATTTTAATGGTGCGATCCAAGGAGATGAGCACATTGCGTGCAGCCAAATCGCGATGCACGATCTTGTTCTGCGCCAGAAAATCCTAAGGAGCAAAGTTTGAGATCGATTCGGATGAGTCTAATCACTACTAAAACTCACCATGCCCACGGCCACTTGTTGCGCAATGTCCAGAAGATCGACATATTTGAGAGGTTCTCTGATAGCTGCCACTGGGGGTCCCTCAAAGTACTCCTGATTCTCGAAGCTAACGGTGCCAGAGATTGTCATCGATTTCTGTTCATTTAGCGCATTTCGTTTCAGTATAGCCTTTAGAGAGGCCACACTTGGTGGCGTCGGATTCGCATCGAGATTCTCAATCTCTTGCAGTCCATACGATTTGTTGTCAGCGGCATTTGCCAGCTTGGTCAGTTTGTGGCTATCGCGTGATAGATCCAACTCGTTCTCCTCCTCCAGCGTCGACAGTATGGATATATTAATATCCTCGATGCGTGTACTGTTGTTCAGCAGTCGTCCTGAGCACTGCTGAATCCGCACAGGACGGCAGGCAGCAGCAACTGGCTGAAGCTTGGGGCGCACATCCTGATTATTGCGCTCCTGCTGGAATTTCCACTCATCGCTAAAAGTATACTCCAGATTTAGGCAGGCTGAAGGGATATGTTCTCCACACTTACCGCAGAAAGCTCTGCAGGCTGCCGAGGCCGCAGTATTCGGTGAGGAGCATCATGCGATTGCTGAACCTGGTCGAGTAGCCCACAATGCTAACAATATTTGGATGCCGGCCAACGGCTCGAAGCATTTGGATTTCGCACTTGAAGGCCTGCACATCCTCCTCATTGGGATGGTCTAAGGAAGGCATTCTCGCTTAAGGATGTGTCCATTTCTTTTGCATTTGTTTACCTTACCTTTGAGCAGCTTGACAGCCACTTGACGCTGTTTGTAGACTCCGCGTCGTACCAGACCAAAGGCACCCTCGCCCAGCACATCCTGCAGGAGCACAGCGTGTGGTTCCACCTCCAGCTCGTCGTCCACCTCAATGTTATCTTCTGCATTGAGGGTGGCCAAGAGGCTGCTACTATTGGTCAGCGACAAATGAAAATCACTGGACTGATTAGGTGCCGTTTTAAGATCCTTGGTGTCCAGATGGGGACACTCCTTCCGCTTGTGCCTGTTCAGCGTGAGGAAGCACAGGACGAGTATGCAACTGATGCATACCAACAGGAAGAGCAACAGTTTTATTAGGCTACTCTCTGGCAGCCAGGACGCCAGAGGTGCCTTGCTGAGGAACACCATGCTGGCATTGCTGCCACCCTGAGTAAGCGCTTCCAAAACCACCTCAAAGTTATCACCCAGCACCGTTATATTAGATATATGATAGTAACTGGCATTCTGATCCACGGCGAACTTGGCCTGCTCGTTATCATTGTGCAGTATATGCAGCGTATAGTTATCCGGCGGATATTTAGGCGCCAACCAGCTCACATTCAATGCCAATATATTCTGATCAAAGTGCTGCTGCTCCACCTTCAAATTGCTGGGCTTCAGGGGTGCTGCAAGTGGAGAAATCTTAATCCAAACATCTACCCAACTCTTCAACTCACCGCAGAGCGCATAGCTGTTGTTAAACCAATCCAGGCAGCTGGGCGCCTGTAGGGTCAGCCATTGCAGTGGACTCTCTAGCATATTCTTAAAGTTGACAGTGCGCACGCCCACTTTGAACTGCTCTCCAAATGTCATATTGGATATGGTGTAAGTATACAACTGACGAGGCTGTCAAAGCGATTAAAGATAATCTTTCCATTTTATCTTATATGAAATTGTACAACTTACATCACGAAATTGCACTGGAGTTGGTGCCTCCATTCTTTGAGTGTCCGTTGAAAAGTATATCATATCATAGTAGCAATTGCGATCTACAAAACAAATACAAAGCAATTTATATAGCAGCTCATCTTATTTATGTTACGATCTTATTCAATACCAGCTGATGGTTGCCACTCCACCTCCGCGGCGATGCAGTGCAAATTGTTGGGCTGCTCCAGGAATCTTCTCAGCTTGACCTCGCCCATTTTGCTGGGCTGATAGCCACGTCGCAATGTTTGAAATGCCTCCTCGGCAATCAGAGAAAAGGAGCCTTCGGCGTGCACAGCCTGAGCGGTAATATTATACGTTGTATCCGATTCCAGTTTGGGTATGGTAAAGAAACTGTCATCAGACTAAAAAATTGAATTCGAATTAGTTTGGTTAAGTTCGTGAAGAGTTTTGGGGCATACCAAATAAATCAGTGATTCCATTTTATCGTTGACCGCATTTGTTCGGATTATGAAAACAGCATCCGGTGGCTTTTGTGTGGTGGCATTCTTGTACCTCTCATGCTGCACCCAATTGATGCGAAAGCTTAGCTTGGACTCCGTGCGACAGACGAGCTTCAATAGAAAATTTTCCTGCACTCGGCGCAGCGACGCAGGCATTAAATCAGTCGAATTATCGCCTTGGCAGTGTTCAAGGCAGCCATTCAATTTCTAAAAAAAACTAGTGCTATAAATGAATTAAAGATCTGTGGAATTTACCATTTGTGGCGTGGTTTGCAGGCATCTTTTGGTGCAGGCGCTCGCTCTGAGCAGCGTTTTATCCTCCGAAAGTTGACGCAATAGTGCCAAATCGCCCTGATTGCTATCGATGAGTAACCAGAAGATAAAGGCATATTTTGCATAGAGCAGCAGCATTTTACAGTTACGTTTACTGTTCTTTCTTGAGGTTGTTTTTTTCTTTAGTTTAGTTAGATGCAAGGTTTATTATTCTATGCGCTGTGCGGTTATTGCACTTTCTGTTATAACACTTGGACTTGCTTGCAATTTCCCGCTCTATCCCTCTGCACCCCTCTCCTACTCACTTACTCTCTCTCTCTCTCTCTATATATCTCTATTTCTCTCTATTTGTCTTTAGTTTCGTCGTAATTCGACCGTCGCCTACGAGTGAGCTTTACGTACTGAAGGCGACATTTGCGAACAGGAAGAACTGTTGCAAAGCCACGAAAAGAAAAGAAGAAAAAAGAAACACAGATTAAAAATACAATTTTGTGTTTGTTTTGCTTCCATTTCGGTTTCATATCATTTGTGATGCAAAAATTTGGATTTGGTTAACGACAAAGCGAAAAAGCGAAACACACTCGATAAATTTTGGTTTCTTCACCAATCTAAACTGTTATACGCTGAAGTGGAAAAAGTGCTCATCAATTAGATCTTGAGCACTTTTGTTCCACTATCAGCATAGTTATTATATTGAGCAGCTCAAGGATCTCATCCTCTTCGTCGCTTGTAAGGAAGTTCTCGACAGAAAGAGCCACGATCGCTTGGATCGTAAACATGCCGTTATTTCATATAAATACATATATATATATAAATACATATATATATATATATGTATATATATATATAGTATATATATATATATATATATTTATATTCCAGCACGGTCTTTAAAATGATCCCACTTACACCGAACACGAATATAAATAATGATGTATTCATATCAGGTTTAAAAATTGTACGTTTATAAAGGACAGTCCTATGCATTAAAATTGAATTGAAAATATCGTATATTATAGAAATGTACAAAATTCTCAATTAAATTTATTTAAGCAATTTCAGCAAACCAAAAAGAAACTTTCTCGGTAATAAAAAATAAATACCTTTTCAGGTAAGTAAATTGAAGCACAACGCTACACAATTTAATTGTCCTTGTGATGGAAAGATATTTCCAAGGAATTCCAACATCGCTGGTTGCTTGCGCACAATCTTGGAGTATTCGACAAAAGTGATGTTCAGATCTTTATCCGTATCAAATTTGCGGAACAGAAGTTCCAGCATATCCTGCAAAAGGCAATTGAGTATATATGTCAAATATGAGTATTTTCGATAGTACTAATCGCAATTCGAAAACCTCATCCTCATCATTGGAAATGAAGAATTTGGTCACGTATCGCATCATTTGCTGACGACTTAGATATCCAAATCCGAGTTCATCATAAATCTGCAGATAATCCGTATTTAAACACTGTGCTACACAATCAATCAAATACTCTTATCAAATTACACTGAACGCAAATCGCATACGCTTCTCTAGATCGTTTGTGAAGTAGACGCCAATCATTCGAATAAAACTGGACAAAGTACAGTGGCGATTCGGTATGAATTTCGGATCTGTACAGTCGGGATCGTGACAGACGGTGAGAACAATTCGTCTGTTAATATCGGTGTCCTTCACCTTAAACAAATCCATGATCATGTTGCTCAGCTGCAATTGAGTCATAAACTTTGCCTTCGGTCCATTTCGGAGCACAAACTTGTGATAGATCATGGAGATGCAGAGCAACTGCGTCTTCGTGAATGATGAGTGCTCGCGTGCCACTTCATTTCCATACATGTAGGTGAAGCGTGCATTTTCCATGTAGTCTAGTGTTGCGTCCAGATCCTTCATATTTGCTGTTTGTTTTCCAGTCACCAAAGATAGGAGAGTATTGGATTATATGTTGGAAATTTTCAATTATATAATGATTGTGTAGAAATCGAGCAAAGATTGCCATTAGCAAAAGAGACACATTTGAAAATGTTTTATTTTCTTTATCTAATCGTTTATTTTTTCCTTTGCTTGAATTATGTGTCATTTAGTAAGCTAAAGCAAAGTTATACAGGATATTACAGAGCTATACAACACAAAGTGTACATCTGGTATTTCGGGAGGGGTATTACTTAGCAATGTACCTTAAAAGACAATCCGTACAGTTTACAAAACGTAACTTATTGCATACGACAATTATAAAAGTTTTCTTTTCGTTTTTTGTTTTCTGTTTATATATATATGTATGAATCAGTCATACAAAATACACAACTACATAGATGTACAATTATTGTATAAGTATATATATTTAAATATATATATATGTATATATATATATATATATATATATTTATATAATTTAAAAAAATCATATTCTAATAAACAAATCAAAAACTTAACATAGCTGCAAAAGGAGAATTTGTTTGTTGTAATACAGTGGCAAAATAGAATACTGAGTTGAGTTCTTGATGAGTTTCGAGTTTCGTGAGTTCTTTGAGTATTTTTCTTTTTTTTTTTGTTTTTGTTATTTTTTTCTTGGTTTTTGTTGTTCTTGTGACACAACCGCGATCCACAAATTGATAAATTCATAAGTTTGTTTTGTTTTTTTGTTTGTAGAGCAAGTTGACTTAACAGATACCAGGATACAAATATAATAATACTAATATTGAAAAATGCAAATGTGTGTGTGAGTGTATGTGTGTATGTATGTATGATTTTGTCTGTGTTGTGGCATGCACACAAATTAACAGTCCATGGATTTTGTCAGAGCAGGACGAGACTTGAACCTGCATGTGGCAACGTGAGTATTTCGTATTCGAATCAGTATTCGATTTTTCATTCATGATTAGTCTGTGTTCTTATTGTTTATTTTCATTTAATACCCTTGCAGAGTGTATTGGAAGAGAGGTCTCTAGAGAGTATATATATTCATGATCTTACGGCTTACTATATCATGTAGCTGCCATAGAAACTCCTAACCTTTTTGTCATGTAGCCGGAACACGAACAGTTTTACGATTACTTAAATTTAGATATGAGCTAAAGGACTTCTCTGCAAGGGTACACAAACTTCGGCATGCCAAAGAAAACCGTTTTTTCTTGTATTGTTTTTGTTTTCTTTTTTTCTTGGGAGACTTTGAGAGTCGGCTACATTTCGCTAAACGCATTTCAAGCTAAGTTCTTTTCTTTTTTCATTTTGTTCTACCATTAAATGCTGGCAATTTCGTATTTGTTGTTGTGGTTGGTGTTTGTTGTTGTTGTGTGTGTGTGTGTTTTTGTGTGTGGGGATAATGTTCATTTCCATTTACAACAACTAGTTGTAGGCCAATGAGTTTACATTTAGCGCCAGCGCTGCTTCCGTGCTGCTGCAACTGGAGGATGTCGATGCCTGGGGCTGTGCTGTGCCGCTCTCCAAGTGCACGTTATTGTATTCCGTTTTGGGATTGCAGCGCATTGGCGTCTGCGGTTCCTGTCCCTGGCAGTGTCCTTGGCCTAGCTGCTTACCCTGTTGCGTTTCGCCATTGCTGTTGTAGGCGCTGCCGCTTTGATTGAAAACGCTGAGACGTGCCTCATGCTCGCGTCGCTGTTGCCTCAATCCTATGTCGTGTTGTTCACGCATCTGCCGCAACTTGAGGTCCTGCTCCTGTCGGTAATACGACATCTTCAGCTCCTGCTCCATTTGCTCGAATCGCAGCCGCTGCTCGTGTTCGCGTCGTGCATAATCGATCTCGGCGAGACGGGCCTGTTTCAGCAGTTTAAACAGCTGCTGTTTGTATTTATCCTCGGTGTCTACGCAGCCAATTATCTCACTTGCCACAGCTGTGGGCGTAAAAGGACCAGCCACAGCAGCGGCATGACCAGCAGCCGGCGCTTCAGGACTAAAATCTTCCGAAAGCACCGATTGTGCCTGTGAATGCTACCAAATAGAAATCAAAAGTCAAACTTTATAAATATACATATATTCCTTATATATAGTGTATACGTATATATGTATTAGCTTACATTGCGCTGTCGTCTTTTACGGGTCGGTGATGTTTTCTCGTTGTCTGCCGGGCCGGCTGTGCCTGGATCCGTGTCATCTTTGCTGTTGTTGTTGCTCAGCTGCGGTTTGGCTTTGGCACGTTTGCGCCGATTTGGCGCTTGCTGTGGCTGGGCGCTCTCCTGCTGCGAGTCGCCGCCGGCGGTGGAGGGCGGTGGTGAGGGTATGGCTATGGTGGATGTTTGCAATGTATCTTCGCTAGCATTTGTCGAATTTGGCAGGGCGGCCAGCGGCATATCCTCATCCTCGTCCAGTTCGAGCAGCTCCTTTTTCAGTGGCACACCGACGGCACCATTGGTGCCGCTGCGCGTTTGACTGCGCGACGATACCGGATCCTTTTGCAGCTCCTCCATAAACTCAATCATCCGCATGCCCTCCAATGCATCCGATTTGGGATGCTTCTGCTGATGTTCGCGCTTGGCGGAGTTCTTCATGCTGCGCCACTGCACCTGTATCTGCTCCAGCAGTCGATGTCGAAAGTTCAGCGCATTGAATCTGTAAATCAATTTAAGTTATACTATATAGTTTACTATATATATATTCGTATAGACTTACTGTTTGGTTATTTGGGACCAGGCCAGTCGCTTGGCCTTGATGCTTTTGGCATCGACGCTGCGATTCTCAACGAATGCGACTTTTGTTTTGATTACCTCCAGGAGCAGACCGCGTTCGGCTTCCTCCCAATTTAAAGAGCGTTTTTTGCGTGTGCCTTTTTTCTTGCCCGTTGCGCTTTCCTTTTCAGCAGACTCTTCGGCAGCATCTTCAGCGTTCTCCACCCCCTCATCAGAGGCATTTGTGGCTTTTGTTTTCGACTCCGCCTTTTCATCATCATCGTCGTCCTCCTGCGGCGATGATGCGCCCTTTGTCAAAAGCTCCTCTAGTTTCATTGTGCTGCCGAAATTCCAATTAACGTTTTGGTTTTCAATGTTTATTATGGTTATTTAAGCGCGATTCCGATTTGCAAAAAATTCTTATTTGATTTCTGTATATACTTTGCGATGGCGTTGCCACCACATCGAAATATGACAAAAAGTCGCTGCTCGTTGCATATCGATGCCACTATCGATATTTTATTTGAGCACCACTTTGCGCAGCCTTGCTTTGTGCCTTATCGATAGATCATCATAGTCATACTTGAGTATCGAGCAACGTAAGTAGACAGCAGGCAATTTCATTTCAATTGGGAAAAATATAAATTTTATAACACAAAACACAGCGAGATGGCTTTTGGTGACTATCCCGTTGAGTATAATCCCAAGGTGCACGGACCTTACGATCCAGCACGCTACTATGGCAAAGGTATGTGAAATTTGCAAAAATTACGTAATTTTCGGCGCACGATATTCGGCGGCGTTGCACGATTTCTAACACTTTACATAATTCTGCAGCTGATGTTCCATTCGGTCAAGTGAAATTGGGCGAGTTGGGCGCCTGGTTTGGACGCCGTAACAAGACACCAATGGCCATGGGTGGCGCCATTAGCCGTGCCTGGTGGCGTTGGCAGCACAAATATGTGTTCCCCAAGCGTGCTGGCATTGCACCATTTTTCCAATTGACCGTCGCCAGCATGACGTTCTTCTATCTGATCAACTACACCAAGTTGAAGCACCACAGGAACTACAAGTATCACTAAACGCTAACGTCTCGCTTCAGCTCCTCTGTCAGTGCTACACTTTGTTACTTCTTGGTGGGGAGAGAGTTGAACACACCGCGACATAATATTAGTTTATTCTTGTTTTGAAAAATCGGCTAAATCTAATAAAAACAAAAACAGCTGCGAATAACAGTGCTGCACTCATCAACACTGTTAACTCAATATTTAACACACGTCTACTGCATTTGCACCAGTATCCAGCTGTTTGTTCAGCTGCGAGTTTGGTGGCCGATGGATCTCGCATATAAAAGGCAACGGGTGTTCACAGCCCACCGTTTGCCAAGTTCCACTTGGTGTCAGCGCCACACAGCTGGCATTTGCCTGGAGACCTCTAAAAGATTTAACAGTTTACTCGAATGTTATGGAACTTTGGGACTTTCTGCAATATGGGGATTTTTATGGTAAGTTTATGGCAGTATTCCTATTTTTAGGAATTTCAACAGACCACCGAAAAACTCACCCCAGTCGCGGATGTCCCACATGCCAGGCTCGATAGAGAAAGCACAACAGACTCTCCTGCTGGCCATTGCGAAAGTCCAGCGGCTGCAGTGAAGTGCTGATATTGTAAAGTAAACCAATGTAGGCCAAAAAGATGCCCGGCTTTGACTGCGCGACGGATCGCTGTCTGTTATACTCAAGTAGCCAATGCGATAATGCATAGGTGCGCTCCTCAGAGGCTATATGCGCCAAACTGCCGCTAAATTCGCTAGCATTGGTGCAGGTCAGCGATGCATTTAAATAACTGCTAGGCTGCGTATAAAATTCAAAGAGGCCCACTTGTGGCACGCAGCTTATGTTGTGTAGAGCTGTTAACAGATCAGTTCAAGATAACATTTTCAGTTTATGTTAGCGAGAGTGGATTATGTTAATAGGAGGAGACAATGTTAATAGGGGTAGGGTATTTATCCAGGATGGGATATTTAAGCCGAGACAGATTATGATAACTGACGCAGATTCTAGTGTATTTCATGCTGTGGTCATAAATCGTTTATTACCGGTATCAGTAAATTTTAACAGTGGGTGCTTATTTTACTAGGAGTAGGCAGAATGTGTAGAAATCAAGTTATCAAGAGAAAAAGATGAATATTTAAACAGCAAAACGTTATTTTAACAGAAGGAATTTAGTTTTGCAGTTGCAGATGCAGTTTCAATTAAAATGAGCTGGCTATTTTATAATGAGGGTGTGTTAACAGATGCAGTTAATGTTAAGTTTTAGCCAAACGATGCATATTTCCCACCTGTAGGTCTTCCATATAAGCTGTAGTAATCGAAGCGACTGTCGTTTACCATGCCCGCAAAGCTTGTGTTCTGTGGACACTGCAAAATGTGACAGTTGAAAAACTCGCCAGGCTGCTCGAAGACACTCAAACGTCGACGTGCATCCTTCTCACGTCTGCTGTACTGTGCAAAACGATTCATGCGCCGCTCCTGGTCACCTGGGGCATAGTTTAAGGCCAGGCCGCGTAGCTGACGTGCCAATTTCATGCAATCCGCCAGAGTTGCAGTGCTCTCCAAGGAGAGTGCCTCATCGGCAGCAGCGCGTTGACATTGGCGCACCAGATGAAACTGCAATGGGGCAGCATTCTCCGTCGGACAGCGAAGTGCGTGCAATTCGGTTGAATGAATTAAATGAATCAGCAACAACAGTCCCCACATGGCTAACAGTCGTAAGTGTTAAGTCAGCCATTTTATGCATACTTTTTTTGACAGGCTGCAATTTGTGCATCAAATTAAAATACAGGGAAATTATTTTATTTATGGTCAATTTAATTTTATTGTTCATTCACATTGATTAAGTTTAGCTTATGCCTATCTACAGAATTTTCTTTTTTTATTTAAAATATTGTTTCTTTATTTATTTTAGATATGCATTGCACGGCTCCAGGCGAGCATTCTACATAAAAAATGCTCAAATGAAGCAGCGCAAAGACTTTTAGCTAAATTACTTTTGAGATTTAATGCAACTGTATTAAATTAATTTTATTATTGTTTTGTGGAACGGCTGTGTGCTGTAGAGAGCTGTCCTATTTGTAATATAGTATAGTAGTAGATAGCATATTTAATATTTGTAGTGCACATATAGTTTAAACAATGACAAGAAATAATGTTCAGGACATTTAACTAAGAACAAAGAGTGGCAGGATTTTTGTTTTTTTTTTGGAACTAAGTTTATAAATAATAGAGTACAAATACAAATATCACCTGAGCGTCGGCTGCTGCATTCGTTGTTAGTGTCGAGTGTGTGTGTGTGTTTTTTAATTAATAGTTAAAGTAAGTAAGATAAATACAATACACACTTATAAGTTTAATGACTGCACTACGAGAAGCGAGATTGTGTGGAGTTTTCTGATACGAATCGGGGAAGTCCAACACCAACACAAACGTGCGAAACAGAGTCTGGCAACTCCAAGGCTGCTTGTGCATGTGGCAGCACTGGTCAACTCTGCGACATTAGCGGGCAATAACGGGAAATTGCCCGGTAATCTCTGCACAAAAAGGGAAGTTTTTTTTATTTTATTATTATATCATGCAAAACTAAAATACTAATTATTTAACTTAGGCAGTTGCTCTTTAGACACTGCACTTGTGACCTTACAGACTAAACTGCTGCCCAACGTGCCACGAGACATTTTTGACAATTGACTACCGCAGGCGGCTTTAATTATTAATATTATTATTGTATTGTATTCTTTTTTTTTTGATAGCTTTCTTGCTGCGCGAGTATCTCATACTTGATTTTAAAACACTTTGAGTGTTCCATTTTGTTTTCGTTTTGAAAATGTTGAAATTTTGAATTTATATCATGCTGTCACATAGTATGGATTGCTCGCTGGCTTAGCTGCTATGCGAGAAGGCAGTGTTTGTGTATGGACCACTGTAAATGGAACTGCCCGAATTGGACACCGTTTTGGTGCTACGGCGTGCCATGATGCAAAGCACAGCGGCAACGACGGCCAGCATCAGTATCAGTCCCGCAATGGCAATGGCTATGGCAAAGGTGCGCTGCGACACGCACAAAGCATCCTCCAGAGTCTGTAAATGAAATGAAAATTAGTTAGAATTTAATCAATGTTTATATATTGTCTTTTATTATTATTATTTGAATTGCTTCAAAGCTATTCATATCGTAAATGAAAATTCAATATTCTGAAACATAATCCTAAAAAAAACAACAAATGACAACAAGCAGCTAGTATTCACACAAATTTGTTGTGACGTCAATTAACAATCTAATTTGGTTATCTTTCGGCAGACTTTCAGTTAAAATACAAAAAAAACGCATTCTAAAAACAAAGTAGCTAATCTTGAATTATTCAGACTAGAATTAAATAAAAGCCAACTTGTTTTATTTATTATTTCCTAAATGCTTATAGATGCAGCTAATATTCATAAGAACTTGTTTTTAGGTCAATCTACAATCTGATATGGCTGTCTTCGACAGATTTTCATTATGAACACAAAATATTTATAAATATTCGTGTACTTAAGTTTCAACTCACCTTCTCCTTATACACCGCATCCTCGTCGCTGTCGTTGGCATTCTCATTCTCATTGACGTAGAGGCCGGAGAAGACCTCAATGGTGGCGGGCAAGGCTTCCTCATCCTTTGCATCGCTAGCCTGACGCTTGGGTCGCTTTGCGCTACACAGAGGTGCCTCCTGGCAGCTGGGATCCTCCAGGGCGCACAATCGCACATTGCACTGATAATATACGGACGTGGTGTAGGGGAACTTGTGCGCCGGGAAGGTCACATTGGCTGCCAAGCGATCCTCTGTATAGTTGAATTGACCCATGATCTCGTTGTCCATGGGACAGCTAAGGTACAAAGAAAACTCCAAATGCTTATCTGGCTACATACCGTATTGGGAATAGTTTAACTTACCCATCTTCGCCCACCAGGCGCTGTTCGCCCCAACCCAAACCATCTCGCACAATGCAGTCGGTCACATGGAGACCGTATAGCTTCTGCTGATCTATGCTGATGACAATGGTCAGCGGATCCCCGATTTTCACATCATCGGCGATCTTGTGCTCCTCGTTATAGATCTTCATGTGGCAGCCGGGCATGGGAATTTCGTTGTTATTCACATCGTTGTCAGCATCATCCTCCTGAGCTGCTGCTTCGTTTACATCCACATCATGGACATCATCCTCGTCGAGTTCATCGTCACCCAATCGCTGCTTGTCCAGCGATCGTCCGTAGTCTCGTCGATCGTGCTCATCGCTGCGGAACGCCTGCGGTTTCTGGGCGTGCTTGCGCAGATGCTTCCTTGGCTTGATGGCCGCATCGCGGCTCTTGTAGGCACAGCGCACATGGTACCCGCGTCCCAGATCCGTTATCAGTTTCAGATGCGGCTGCAACACAATCGTATTGAAGAACTCAATGCCGCCATCGTCCTGAAAGCGAAATGAAACGTTATATGAGAAATGTGCTTAAAATGGGAATTCAGAAAGCAGTCATAGAAATTTATCATTATTTCCCAAATAAATAACATGCTATTAAGAGATTTCTACACAACTAATCAATTAAAAAAAATATATATATATATATTAAAATACTTAACGAAAAAATAGCACAAAGACTTAGGCCACAAACTTAAAACAGCTTACATGTTTTCGCATGAAAATATTAAGAAAAACTGCTTGATTTCTATAAAATATCTAAATTATCAAACAAAATATAAATATTTTACTAGCTTTTTAAAGAATCCCTAGAAATAAGTAGAAGATATAAAGCAAATTTTCTTTATCAAGCAGCTTCAGCTCTTCACAATTACGTACACCAAACAAAAGACTTGGGCAACAAACTTGCCACAGCGGACATCGCCTCCTACCTTTGTGGCTAAGTTCCTTAAATCACATCGCATGCTTGCAGCTCTTAATGCTAATGCCCAAAGAAGCCATATTAGCGAGCCGCCCAGTAGAAACCTGCTAGGCAGTTCTCTTAGCCAGGGCAACTGGGCAACGATATATGCTTGTAGTAGACAATGTAGTCAACGTATTGTTGTTTCCAGTAACTCATTATGCATAGAGATTCACGCTTCGATGCAGCTGAAAATTACTAGCAAGAAATTTGATGTGTGACTTGGTCTTCAACTCGTCTTTAGATCACGAGCACTTCCTCATGTTTTTTTTTCTTCTATTATTTTTTTTTGTTGTTTCCATAGAATGGTGCTAAAGCCGTGCAGCGGAGTGTGAAGTCTGCTGCTATCTACATATCCGCAAGAAATTAGCAATGTTTGCGTAATGAATTTTAATTATAGTCGTTATTTACATACAGAAACTGAAATTGAAATTTGCAAACGGCTCTTTGACTTCCGTCGATTACATCATCATCGGCAGCACCAGCCAGCCAGCCAGCTTTAATCTTTAAGGCCGCAAAGCTATATTCCCTAGACAATTTGTTACCATTGCACGCGGCCTGAGCATTTACTTTTCTCTCTGCCACATAACGGTGCTCTGGTGCTTGTGCTAATTTCGTATCGAGCAGTCGACTCAATTGCTGGCGTGGTCTGTGGGTATTTGTAATGGGCCAAGACGCGTACGTATTTTTTTTTGTTTTGCTGTAATTGGGTTTGCCGAGCTCTCTTTTTGGGCACGGAAATGCTTTATTTAAGTGGCAGCGTTATCGTCACCCGTAGGGGCATTCTTAATTGCATTCGCTTGGCCTGGTGCGATTTATGGAAGCGAGTAATAAACCAAGCTAGAGACTTTGAGTTGTTTCCGTCTTGGACTTTCAGCCAGGTCTAGAACTTGAACGTGTCTCTCGATTATTGTTGTTGACAGTTATATTATATCTGAGTGTGTTTGTGTGTGAGAGAGAGATGAGCAGCATTTCCTGGCTGCCGCAGCATCAGTCAATGGCAGACAATGGGCTAATAAAAGACATAATAAAATGACATTTAAGATTTGAGGCACAACACAGGCACATAACGGTAGAAGTAGACAGCTATTATGTCATTATGACACTTCTGTGCGTTCGCTTAGTTTTGTAGCAGCATTTACGTTCTTCCAACAGGTTTCAGCAGCGGCTGCTTTCAAGTAATGTGTAAATGAAATGGAGAAATGTAAATTTAGAATCTTATCTGTGCGCTTAATCCCCCAACTTTTGTAGCATTCATAAATGTCAACGCGACTCATGCGTAATGTGAGTGTATATACATATAGAAGAACATATATATAACTGCAGTTGCGTGGGTGACGTTCAGCACTAGTTGACCTTCAGGCCAGTCAAGCACCAGCTTTTAAATGAAATATCAATAACAATAAGAAACACGTTTACATGTGTTCAC
The DNA here is from genome assembly GCA_035043785.1 of Drosophila planitibia. Classification (NCBI taxonomy): domain Eukaryota; kingdom Metazoa; phylum Arthropoda; class Insecta; order Diptera; family Drosophilidae; genus Drosophila; species Drosophila planitibia. Next base: position 2,031,728 of record JAWNMS010000052.1, read on the forward strand.
TTTTGGCATTTTCACGGTCACGGCGTCGGCCGTTGAACGCGTTCAGATGACCGCCAACGTTGAAGACGCTTCAGAACAAATCGATTTTTATATGATGACCATGTTTGATCCAATAATTTGTGGCAGTAGAAAATTACATAACGAAAGACTTAGGCAACAAACTCAAACTGTCTGTCCAAGCATTTCTGATTTGTATTTCATTTAAGAAATAATAAAACGAATTTTTACTCTATTCTTTGCCTTGAGCGTCAGTTCTAAATGTTGTTGATTTCGTATGCTGCTCATCAACTGCACAGCAATTATAAATTAATTAAAACGCTTTGCGCCCTTCAGGCTACGCACTTGTGGCTGTATCTATCTATATATATCTTTTGACCCTGTACGTAATGGTTAATGGAAAAGCAAAACAACAACAAAAACAATAAATAAGCAAAGTTTAGTCATAGCTACGCGACTTGGAAATGCCCTGCAAGCGTGAAATGTTTTATTAATTACATTTCGATGTATTATCTTAGTTTTTGCTGAATAGATAATTATTAGGTGGGGTTTTTATAGGGTTTTTAACCAAGTGAATAAGCATATAATTTTTTTTGTACACATAATGATGCATTGATGCATTGATTTTACAGTCTAAAAATAGTTTGCCTTGGATGTGGTTAATAGAAAATAATAAATAGATATGACAACGTATTTCTTAAAATACGCCGTTAGTGTTCATAAGCCAAAAAAAAACTAGAGAATAATAATTAAATATGATCGCTGATCTCTGCTGGCTAATATACCTTTTGCACATGGGAAAATTAAACATTATGTTTTTAAAAAAAGCAAGTTTTTTAGCACACTTAATTGAATTTGACATGCACAGCCGCAAACAGCAACAACAATAATAGAAAACTAACTAAACAACAACAACAATAGTAATAATAATAGCAACAGGGTCGTTGTGGAGACTCAGTTGGGAGTCAATGGCGTGGCAACTTTTTGCGGCAGTTGACACGCGACTTCTTATATAAAAAATGTTGCTGCTTTAAATGGGCATAGTTAATTAGAGACACATACAAAAAAATGCATAAGTGTGAGTGTGTGTGTGCAAGTTAATTGTATGCAAATGTGCATTCACTAAGCTCATCTTAAAAGTTGACGTAACCTCAGCATCCTGCCCTGACAACAGCTTCATGGTCACATGCAGATGACATCAACTGCAGCTCTATGAAAACGTCATTAACAATAAAAATAACGTCACGTAACTTCACTTGGCTTATTGACTTTTCCATTATTAATGGTAGCTAAACAATCATTTTAGCTATCAGCTTCTTCTCATTTCATACAACGCGTCAAGTGCTTGGGTCAACAGGAGGAGGAACAAAGTGGCCGGCACTCAACACAAAAGACTCAGACAACAAACTCGTCAATGTTCTGGCAGCAGTTACCTGTTCGTACAGAGAAAGAAGTACATTTATCGACACAGCACATACACATCTATGTAAACATGGAACGTTAAACGATGCTTGCCATAAGAGCAATTATAATTTGCAATTTGAAAAATGTATGTCAGACCAATCGAAGCGAAAGGAAATACCAACAAAATTACAAAGCAGTCTGCCCCAATAAATGCTGAGAAATTACATACGAGAAATTTATATCACAATGGCGACATATAAATGCTGATTCGTGTGTGTATGTGTGAGTGTGTGTATTTGTGTGTGTGCGTGTGTTGACCATAAAAATATCCATGCGTGAGTTGAGATCGCCGTTGAGCTGGATGGGTGCTAATTGAGATTTCAAAATACATCGGAGCTCTATGCTGGTGTAAGCGATCGTAAATCGCTGCTATGAGCCAATAAATAAACCACGCCATATAAGCCAACTATCTAGCCAATTTATCTATGCCATGTCCAATATAAACTCCAAACTACAATTTATTTATGACAATTTATTAGCCATTTCGATTAAGGTTTGACTTCGCGCTCATTCGGGTCATTCAATATAATGAACTTGGGCTCAACTGCAAATATTGCTAACAAACTGAATAAATATTTTGTGTTTGATTTAGTTATTAGCGATAAACAGTGTTTATTTTGTGAATTGCATTTCATTGTCGATTCTTTTTGAAGCATATCTCTGTTTGTGGCTGCTTTTGTAGAAGGTGACATGAATTCAGTATAATAAGTATGGAAATAGAATCTGAAGTATCAAAGACGGTAAAATTTGATTTTTCTAATCTGCTTCGTGCGGTATCCGTAAACGTTTTGAGGACCATCTCTTATTAGGTACAAGTTGTCGATTATTTATATTTAAAATTCTAAAGATAGACACGTGTAATTTAAATTGTTCTCTCTATTTTTCTCTCTTGCAAAATATCATTTATTAGTAAACACATCTTTGTTTAATCAACTTGCTTACAAAATCTGCATGAAATGCAGCTTTAAATTTTCTCACACCTTCAACTCAAGTTGACTATAATTTTAACTGTCCATCTTCAGGCAATCTGCCTTACAATCAGCTAGTTAATGATGTAGTTAAAAAGGTGCCATTCATTAAATGTCAAAGAGTCACAACTGCAACAAAATTTATTTCATGTGCGTTTTGTGAGTCAATTCCAAGCCAAGTTCGCAGAGCGATGAGCAAATTGCTAATCATTATGGCATATGGATTTTACCTTGTATCCAATTCATCGCGATTGATGCTGGATGTTGCTTCTTGCCATACAAGCGTTCAGCTAAATCTCAATTAGCATGCCAAAAAGGCAGAACAACTTTTAAGCTACACAATATAACACAACAACATAACTGAGGTAATAGTATTTAAACTCTTGGCATGTGGGATGCTCAACTTGAATACTTATGTATACATTTAATTGAATTCTCAACTTGACTTACCGTTTCCTTGGGCATTGTGTTGCAGCTACGCAGCGGCAACTTATATCGGAGTGGACCAATGTGATCTCTGCGAAAAAAAAATCCATTTATGATTATGGCTGATTGTTCAACTACTATCTAAATTACAATCTGGCACTAACCTGTACTCGCTGAGGCATGTGGAATTCTTGGAGAGGCCTTTCGGATAGATCATGCCACTGAAGAGGCCCGTCTCGTGATTGGGTGGCGCATCTTTTATCGTGATCAGCATTGAGCCAGACAAACATTTGACTCGCACACTCGGCTCCACCGTTGACGGTTTGTTGTTGCTGGTGGCCGCTTCCGCCTCCGCCTCGGCCGCTGCAATGGCAGCGCTCAACGAGTCAGGCGCATCCTCTGCAAGAAGCGGGCGTATAAAGTTATGTCATAAAATATTTGTGCATCTACAGTTAAAACAACAGTTAGCCAGTAACAATATAAAGTTAAGACTCGAACTCTAGCTGAGGATGCGATTGGCATAAATCATCAGCGATACACGAATCTACAAAATGAAGCAAGTAAGACTGCTCCAGGCGAGGGTGCCACAACTAGCAGATATCCTATATACAAAGAACATATTTGGGATCAACCGAGTGCATCTTCTTCCCTTAATGATCAAAGTGATTCCTAAATATCTTATGTATTAACTATCCGATATTGAATGTATATTTTTTAAGCAATTTTTTAAGTATCGTAATATTTAAGGTATGTGTATGCTCTACGAGAATTAACCTTTTTAATGTAGTTCTGCTAGCTTTCTAATCATCGTAAATAGATTTTAATCGAATATTTTGTATTTGTGTGATGAATTAATATCTAGCAATGCTATACCCGTATCTATATTTTCAAAAATGTCATCTCTCTACCTCTTAAAGTCTATAAGAAAATATACAAACATAGACACAAATACCGATACAGACAGAGATACAGATATATACAGTTGATACAGGCAGATAGACAATGATAGTCAGATCGACTCCACTGTTGATGCTGCTGAAGTACTTAATGGTGTTACCGTTGTCTTACATTACCTTTCATAACATCCCATTTAACGAAATTTGATTACAGGGTATAGCCAACAAAAAGGCAACTCGCACTACGGGGCCAAACACAATGGCTGGAAAGATGCCCCTGGGAGCAACTACAGCTGCAGCTGCAGCTGCAACAAAACTGCGGAAACAAACACGGCGACAAACATGCAACCGACCAAGTTAATGACATTGAAAAGACATTCAAACAGTGGAGCAGCAGTTGCCATTAGAAAGATGCAAGTTCCTTGAACTTGCTATCCGAACAAGAAAAGCAAGCCAGAAAGAACCTTTAAGCTTCAAGTCTCAGCATGCGGTTTGGCACCAAAGCCACAGAAGAACTCGCTTCTAGGGCTATATCTATATATACATATATATATATATATATATATAGATATAGATATATATAAATGTATATATATATATATGTATATATATCGCATATGCAGCACAACACCTCGCGTGCGATTTCGCATTTCGCCATTCCAGCTAGATTCTCGATTCGTTTTTTTTGCTCTTCTTTTGTTGGCCTGGACAAACGGCGTGTGCTTGGCTCACAACTTGGCTAAAGTGGAGTTGGGTTTAAAGATGGCGATGGCGATGACGATGGCATTGGCGATGCTTTGGTTTAGTTCAACGAACCTTCCAGCCATTTCGCATCAGTTAACTTTGTTTCTATTCCTATTCTACAGCATATGCGGCTGGGCAAAGTAATTGCATGCAACTCTCAGAGCCGGTTTTTTTCCCTTAGTTTGGCCCAAAGCTCAAAACTCAAGCCAACAAGTCGTTATTGTTTGTTGTTTCTGGCACATAAAATATTTAATGACTTTCTATTATGTATAATTTTGTGAAATGCATAACTGCATAATCAAATAGGGAGGGTCTCAAGCCAAAAACAACTCTAGCGACTAAACAAAGATATATATTAGGTAACTGTCGGAAAACTAATATAACGTATTATTCTTATTTTAAGTTTTTATGGAGAATAATTCATTTTGCATCAAATAAAATCAGAAATCTCTGCAGACATGTTAGTATTGTAAATATAATGTAGATTATATTTGTGCCAAAATTTCCTAAATGGCTTAAGGAACTGAATATATGTTGTATGGTGTACATTTATTAGTGTTTTTACACCCGTTGAGCATGTCTATCTGTTTATAAGAAAGCTTTCCTCGCATTGTTTATTTAACATGGACAGTAATTCGCAACACTCTGGAACCCTTGGAAACGTTCAATCGAAAATTGAGTTCCTATATCACAAACCATTTTTTCTTTTTGAAAATATATTGACCAACCTCATAATATATATATATATAATAATAAAATAAATTATATTATAAATAATAAAAATTAATGTCGGCATACTAAATCCTATAGCTTCCATATGCAGTTAGTATACATCTGTACTATGTCACCAAGGGCATTTAATCTTCGGTAACTCGAAGAAAGCTCTGTTTATTAATTTATTTTTATAGTAACACTTTCTCACACAATTCCCAAAATTCTCAGGCAAGTGAAACGTTAAAGTTCGAACAAGGCGTATTTCAATAGATAAACTGATTATATTTACATATCCGAAACCAATTCCAGCAAATACAGCTGCTCATAAATGATGAAGGTGAAGAAAGCGACTCAGACAAAAATTATGAATTTCGATAGCAAAAAGATAGATATACAAAATATATTTAAAAAATTGTTTATCATTCTTCAATCATTTGACAGACTTTGGGATGAGCTGCATTCAGCTGTCCTACAGCCTTATTGATAAGATTGATGTAAGTAGGGATACAAAATGGGGTCATGGAACAGTTGCCATCCAGATCTCCAATAAGTGAAATGCAGCTCGAGTTGCCCCACGACCTTTGCAGGTGGGATGAGTGGGATTGGCAGGTTCTATAGCCATTAGTGCGTGCTGCGAATATATTCGTCTTATTTTAAACGTAGCCAGCTGAAAAAAACCTATGCTCTCCGACAGTCAGCTGATTAAGTGACACCACAGGGATTCGATATTATCTACGCTTGGCTGCTGAATGACGAGCTCCCGCAGCTCTATATATTGTCGAAGTTTCTGTGCATTGCCGAGCTGATGGATGCCGCTGGACTACGCTACGAACAAGAGTGAGAATGAGGCTTTTACCATGTGGTCAACGAAGAGTTGGCCACCTTTGACTTTCTATGCTTCTTGCACATCAATCGTTTTTCTGACCTTCGTCTGCTCTCTGAAGTGCGCGGAGATGAACGATAGCTTTGTTTGCCGTCTGCTCAGCAGCCACAATTTGAGTGTTAATAGTAAGATTGAGGAGGACTTTTTTGGCTCAAAATTCTTAGCTGCTTACAGTTGCCTTTTTTTATTCAGCTTTGCCCTGGCTCAATCACAACTGGCCCAACCGTCAGATCCAGGAGTCCAAGCTGATGAGCTGCGTAAGGTTTAGTTTGCAAAACGGGGACCATGGCACCATCACTGCATGTGCCGAGGTGCAGGAGCTCAGTAACAAAGCCCTTATGTAAGAGCTAGCTGATATCTGTTGAAGAAGGCATGAAGACAGTCTTATTTTGACTACCTTCATTACAGCTATGTCGCGGAGATGTTTTGGAGGAATCTACAGCAGAGTTTACTCTTGGCCGTTGACAGATTACGCTGTGCTTGTGGCATCGTTGATGGCCCTATGATAAGTAAAGTCCCTATCATCATGTGTACTCAGCGTCAGATTTTCACCTGTGGACAGTTAATGATATATGTGGGAAGTCTCCATGAGGCCGAACCCGACTACTGGCGCAATCTGAACTATATAATCAAGACCATCAACTGCAGTCCACGCTCATTGGCAGTTTGGTCATAGATTGCCAAACACTCGACACACACAAACACACACACCCACAAGAGGAAGTGTGGTGCAATATCTGGCGAGTCTTTCAAAAGAGGAGTCATCGCTTTTTAATAAGACAGCTAAATGCGGCATGAATTGACTTTTGTTTGCCAAAGTGGCGTTTATGTGACCACAGACCAAATTGTGTTTTTGGCGTGTTGTGTGTTTGGCAACGGTAAATGACACACACAAAACATCAACCATATTCATATATTTATATATATATATATATATATACATACAGATGGAGACACCATCACTTTTTCGTTGCATTAAGCTAGCAATTGTGCACAGGATGGATTAAGTGTTGTCTCCTAAGGATTGACAACTGGTATAAAAATCGAAGAAAAAAAGCTTTTTGACAGCAGAAAAAACTATGGAGATCTTAAAAGATCGTAATTTCAGCCAGGCTTGCAACAATTATAAGCAAAGTTAACTAAGCTATCCCTTAAAGCTAACTTCTAAAAGAACACTTCCCTATTTTGGGTTGAGTTTCATGTTAGGGCATTTGATATTCTGGAGTACTTAAAACTCTTAAAAATAAACTTTTATTACTTTTGTCAATATATTTTAGTTAGATGTGAGTATTATTTTTTGAGCTACTTGAAGTATTTGACTCAAGAGCTCAATTTGTGCATTGGATTTGTATAAATTACTAAGAAAAATAATGTCCTTAGCCACTAAGTATAACTTGTAAATAACTTCCAATGAGAAAACACAAGTGTCGTATTCTGTTGCCTAGTGGATACTGATCCAAGCAATTTATAAAAAACGACTCCTTAGCTTTTTGTTTTTAATGCTTATTACCAATGTAAAAGAAATTAGAAACTTTAAATCTACTAAAGGCAATTATTGCCATATGTGAAATTTAAATAACCTGCTTAAAGTATGTTGCAAGATTAATGTACTTACTTGCTGGCGTTGTTATCTGTGCTCCGTGTGTCGTTAGTGCTGCAATTGTCTGTAAAGAAAGTGGATAGTTGGGAAGTGGTCATTAGAAGCGTTATGCTATGCGAACACAGTTGTTGCCAGGGCCATGGCAATGGCCATAAAACTGTTGACATAAATCACGATCGAGCTGACATTAATGCCCCGACTAATCTATGCAAGACTGCCGACTAGGTAAGCTCCTTTAATTAAAATGGAAATGCAAAGAAAATGCGCCAAGATTTTGGTTTCGTTCGTGCTGGCTTATAAGCAGAGAGAAGATATTGGAGAATTCGTTATTCTCTCACGATTCTAAGGCCGCAGAAAAGAAAACTTTCGCCAGCAGCTCGCGCCAGGTTAGAGTTGAAACGGAGGCTGAAGCTGACACTAAAACTGAATCTGAGGCCGAGGCCAAGCGCCTTAGAATCTAAGCATGCAGCTTGTTGCTTGCTGTTTGCTATTTGCTGTTTGCTGTTTGCTGCTTGCTGCTTGCCGCTTGCCGCCTGTAGTTGTGCCACTTTTGGCAACTTGGCACAACACGAATCGATTTTAGCATACGGGGAAAAGGTGAGGGAGTGTGTGTGGTAAGTAAACATGCCCGCCAGTTTTTGTGCTTATGCTTGTTGCCGGGTCTCATATTTAGGTTAATCGCCTGGCCGTGCAATTGTCATTAACGGCCTAGTCTCGAGCTGGAGCTGACTCTGATTCTGAGCTGATTGATATGTTTTAGCCCGCATTGGCCAATTTATCATTTCACTGCGCCCAGGAATGAGGCTATAAACATATTTTCATGACCCTTCTACGGAAATGTAGAACGCAACGTCTGCGACACCATAAGATATATAAAATCTTAACCATCATAAAAAGGCAAGATCATGTTAGCTGATTGATGTGTCTTAGCATGCATTGGCAAGTTTTTCATTTCACTGCCAAATAATGAGGCTACAAAAATACTTTCAATATTCTTCAAAACGTCTTCGAACCCAAAAAGTATTTATAATCTTAACCACCATTAATAGCCAAAATCATATAGCCCTGATCATCTGTCGGTCAAATTTATAGCTTGGACACTAAAACTTTGATGAATCGGACCATTACATAAAATATCTGCCATTGGAATAATCACCCGAAAATAAGTAACTAGATCAAATTGTAAAAGTCTAAGTTCTATGCCATATAGCTGCCATGAAGACCTCTATTGTAAGATAAGTTAATTAAGTACGTTTTAGGTTTTCAAATGAGTTACATCAGTTTTGTCAGGCAGTAGGGAATTAAATCGTCAGCATGCCGAAGATATCAATATTTCCCGGTTTATTTCAATAATACTTACGATTAAGTGCAGCGCCGTGCAAAGAGTTCGAGTGCTTGACTTCATTGTGTTTGCTGCAAAAATGAAAAGAGAGAAAAGAGAATTAGAGAATTGGAGAAATGAGAAGTGCGATATTCAGTGATTAATATAAGAAAACCAATACGTTGGCAAACCGGTTGGGTACTCGACAGAAATCCGTTTACATTATGCAAAAATCATACAAGCCAAAAATAATGTTTAATGAATTTTTGATGCGTGCATGTTTTCGCCCAAGCTACGAATATGGCCCCGGCGAAACTTTCATCCGACACAGCCCTAACAAATTGGGTCAGCACAAGATTTGTGGATGGAGCCAACATGGAGCGAACTTGGAGCGAACTTGGAGCGAAAATGGGCTAAAATCAGCATAAAAACTAAGTAAGCCAGCTAGCAAGCAAGCGAAGGAAGCTGCCCCAGCAAAACGGTAAAGGCGCAACGACAGGGCTCAATTGTGACTGAAGTCAAACAACAAAACTCTTAACGAACTTCCGTCAACAACTGCAACATGACAACAGCAACAGCAACAACAACAACAGCAAACAGCAATCTCAGTTGAGGCAAGTCTGAAAACGGGTATTAAACAGATATCAATAACCAAATGGAGCACATGATAAGCAGTTTTCTTTGGAGTTTCCTGCAGACAAGCACACAGTGTAACTACTGTGAGAACATTGATAGCCAGTCATGGCCAGGAAGAGCTGTCCGACAGCAATTGCCCGATCATTATCTGTGGCCCGTTGCGACCAAATACCAAAAGCAACAACAACAAGAACAACAACGTGCAGCTTACATAGATGGCCAAGCGCTTGATAAAAGACCGCCAATGATTTCAGGTTGCTTAAAGTTGTTTTTTGTTTTTCTCCCCACGTTGTGTTGTTTACTCTCTTTGGCTGCCAACACATTTCATTCACATAGCGCCTTATGATGTCACAGGCATAGAGAGAGAGGCAGACGGACAGCCAAACTCACCCATTGAAATATGATTTCAGTTGCAGTAGTTGTTCGTCTATTATCCGAGTGCTATAATCTCTATAGGAGTTTTGTTATTATAGAAATTGTTTGATCCAAAATTGGGTCAGCTGATATCGCCAGCGTGCGTTGATAAATGACTGACATTATGCGGCGTCCATAATGCCAACAAACAACATTTGTCAATGCCTGAGACCCACACAATCCAGGTAGAAACAGGGAGGGAGATTATATATATATAGATTCAAATCGCAGCTAACCGTGTTGCTTCACTCACAACTGTGAACTGAAAGCCGCCCAAATGCAAATTTCCAACAAACGACACTAACAAAAACAACAAATTTGGTAGACAATACTCGTAGTGCAATAAATTAGCTAAAATTAACCGCATGACGTAAGTGGGCATAGCGCAAAAATGTCACTAACTCGGCTCGGCTCCACTCGGACACCCATGTCGCAAAAAAACTACAATAATAATAAAAACAATTAAACAGCTGCTCCAAACTGAAAGCGCAGCTCATGCAGCAATATAACACAATAAAACAGCAGGCTAAATAAATATATTTATCGAAGACAATGCTGAAAATCGAATACTCTTGCAAAATGTCTCCGAATTAGTGAATATGATCAAGGCGAAAATCTTGTGAAAATGAAATTAGAAGCATTTTTCTTTAAATAACTGAATTAAAATAACACGCAATATGAAGTGCATCACTTAGTTACATTTAAAAACAATATCAATTTTAAATATTTGGACTCTCTGATCATCCAAACTTACGCTGGACCTACCCCTTTGAACGAAGATATAACTAATCAATCCAAACTTTAGCAACAATTATTTTATATGTCAATATACTGTTCAATAACTTAAGCCTGAATACGTTTCAATGTAAATTCCCCAAATCACCATGTACCATATAATGATAAATAAAAACTGTCAATGTATTGTAAAATATTTTAAAGATTGTCCACCTAAAAAAGTTTTTAAACAAAGAAAAGAGGAAAAACATATTAGAAATATTGCCAACTTAATAAATATTTAGAGGCTTTTTCTTTAAATTTTGAATTTTGAATTCAAAATCTATAAGGTGTGAAATGCTTATTATTATTATTCATATAATTTGAATTATTAATATATGTCTCAATACGTTACACGATTACCGGCAAATCTGAAAATCCCTACAATAAAACTGAAATAAACTTTGAATAAAAATTGGTGCGCATTGCGCTCAACGGAAATTATGAATAATGAACCCTGATTGGCATCTGCTCTCGTTACCCAGTTTCGAGAGTTCGTACAAAAAGTAAAATGAAAACATTTGCAAAAACCCAATGAAATGGGAGCAAGTGACCTTCCATTAGTAGTCAGTACTCCGATAAGCAGGAAATTGCACGTAATTCATAATTCATAAAGCCTGAAATAATCTGGTCGATTTAGCTGCATGCAATTATTTATGGAAAATTGTTGTTGCAAAATGAAATCGAGTATTGCTTAGTAAGCTTAAAGTTTTCCAAATTAAAGGCATTTCTAATATTAAATTGTCATTGCCTGATCAAGGAATTAAGATTTTAGACATCTTATAAAGTATGCCATGTCTGGAAGTGCTTTCCAACTTATTTAAACTAATCCTCCACCTCTTCTGTTAGAGAGGCAACCTAAACAATGCTTCTTATTGAAGTGTACAAATAAGCATATTTTAATAATGGGTTCAGTGCACAAGAAGCTATAGATTATGGTAATTATACACATAAGTACATATTTAGTTACGTATATGGTTATTTTCATGCATGTGTCTACTAGTATTAACATTGAGTTTGCATCATGAAATCATTGAACTGATCATCATCGACAGCGTGCGCTCAGCTGTAACGGATATTTTTATGTGTGGCTGTCAAGTGTCGAATTCGTTTGACACACATTCCGAAACAGCAACGACAAAAGCAACAGCAACAACAGCGACGACAAAAACCTTTAAAACTAAATAAATACGAGTAGAAAAGCCGACAAATGGGCCGTGCAACTGAATAAATTAAGCAAGTTGCGTGTGCACGACGAGGCAGCAATGAAAAACACAAGCAAAACAAATACAAATTGTTGAAAATAGACAGAACAACAATAACGTTAACAGCAATAGGCAAACACTCTATTTGTTTAAACAATTGCATTTTCATTTATGACTATGTATTCATGATGTTGCGACTAAATGACCTCGCGTGTTTCATATAATTTATTTCTGAAAAGCTTCAGCGCATATGCAAATGCAAAAAAATAGGCGTTTTATAGTTTATTTAATTATTTTGTGTTAGTTGTTTAATTTTTACAGCTTTCTGCATGAGCACAGTTGAAAGGTACCAACTGTACAAATTGGGTACGTGTGCCGCGTAACTGGGCGTAAAATTTGTTTAATTTACAACAGATTTCGTGTGCTAATTGAGCAGAAAATGGGCACATTACTTGGGATAACAAGAGGAGAGAGGGAGAGGGAAACAGGAACACTAGATTGCTTTTGAGATTGTGAAATTGTGATGGCTCCACAGTAATCAAAGTGTAATCTTGTTTGCGGCATCTGAGGCACTTCATTGAACAAATTATGTTGCTCCACATAAAACGCACGCATCAATCACAGGCACAAGCGTGTGCGCCAATGACTGAAGACACAAACTTGGGCCCTCGATTAAAATCAAAGCAAAAGAAATAGCAGTAACAACAGAAAACCAAAACTAACTTGATCAGAATGAGCGTCGCTCACAATTAGAATATCACACGCTAACAATCTGGAAACCGGCCATGCAAAATGCCAAAGGCAATACGAAAAAACAAAATCTGTGTTAAGCACACACACAAATAGCACACACACACACACTCACAGACACATACAGACACACATGGCTAGGGCCTAACCACAATGCGAGCCAGTTTGACCTATTTGGAATGGGCATCGACAGTGAAGAAAATAAAAAACAGAAACAAAAAAAAGAATGAGCATAGCAAAGACTTTCTGACCAAGAGTATTCTAACAGCTAACAACTTTCGGTTGTGGTTATGGCCAAGTGGCATCAAAATGAGAAATCTCTAACTCTACGATATTATGGTCAATCAGTATAACGCACAGCTAATTTTGCTGCAATTTTGCTGCTGTTGCAGCATAGAAAGTAAGTCTTTGGTTTTTATCAAATACCTAACCAGTATCTATACCAATACAACGCAGCTGCATTTTGGCCCGCATTGTGTTCTTAATTATGGTAATTAACGTGATAATAAAGAAAAGGGTCAATAGGAAGAATGCCCATAATATATAGTCTTCTTTTTCTTTACAGTTTTGTAGCTAAACAATGTTGTTGTTGTTGCTGCTGTTTTGTGTTGTACATTTTTTTGGGGTCAGGCATGGCTTTAATTTGCTGGTTTTGTCTTAGCTTTTACTTTTACTTTGCTGGCAGTGAGAACGCATGTGTGCTCAAGTGCTAATCAAAAGCGCTAAAGATCATGATCAAACTCAATTGAAGTATCTGACTTCGGACTTTCACCGGCTTAGCTATGCAAATAAGTACGAGCGCTTGAAAGGCAATCATCAAATTAGAATTTCAAATTTGTTGTAGAATATATTGTATGCATATACTTATATCGAATATATGCATTTTTGAATACCAGGTAGCTGCCAAAGAAACGATGAGCTGGGCTATTAAGTGTCGTTTGAGTGCCAGCTGAAGCTAACAAGCTTTTGGGGTTGGGGGTGTTTTGGGGTGCTGAGGAGATCAAAGCAAACACAGTCAACGAATCGGAACGAGTGCCTTTTTTTATTTTTATTTTTTATGGCTTGGCGATTGCGTCAAGGTCATTGCAATTGCCAGACGTCGTCGCAAATGAACTAACAATGCCTCCAAATTGCCATTAGCCGGACTGGAAGCAGCAGCAAAAACAACAAGTGCCAATGCAATCGAAATAAACGCCAACATCAATTTCCCATTGTATTGTTTAATTTTTTTCACCATTTTCTAAACGACATTAACTTGTATTATGTGGCTGCAATTTACACTTAACAATTAACACCAAGTGCAAAGTTAATGTGGCAGTTTAAGAGCCGCACGAAATGAATTATCAAATGTCTTAAGCCACAAACTTCTGTTGCAACAGTTGACAAGTAGTTTTTGTGAAATTTTTGTTGGTCCATTTGTTAGCTGCTTATTTATTTTTGCCAAAGCTAGTTTAGCCATTTTGGCAGCAGAGCAGCGCCAAAATTGGAAAGGCAGCTGCTCATTTAGTTGTCCTTGTGAAATTGATTATGGGCCAAGACTATAAAAGGGTATATTGAACTGTGGCAGATTGAAAGGCTCAAAACCTAAGCTGATTTTTTTAGGAAAACGATATTAAATTTAATACCAAAAATAATATTCTTAAAACAACTATTACAGGGCATCGTTTAGTCGCATTCTAACTACTTTGCCGGCTATTTTTAGAGATTAGGTAAGACACAGAAGCCGAAATGCGTCAATATTTTGGAGTTGGCTTGCGGGTTGTCAAGTCTATCGTCAGTTTAGACGGTTGGCAAGTCCGCCAGCTTTGTTGCAAAATCCCGCCCGCATTTGGTCAAGTGCGTTAAATTGGAGCGTTCACAAGTTGCCACATCGTTTGAGGCTGTGGCTTGAGAAGAAACCAAAAACACACATGCACAAAAATGCAAACGCTTGCTTTATTTATTTTACTTCTGCTTTTGTTTCTTTTTTTTTGCCACGCAGTTACGTAAATTTTCTACAAATTGTTTTGCTATTGACGTTGATTTGTCAAGATGTCCAATTTAACTATGACAGTGTCTCAAATAAATACTAAAAAAAAAAACGCTCATTGAACACCTACAACTTAACCACATAGACGCGCCCAGAGGCAATACGACTATTTTTACAGCTATTTGTGATGCCTAATTTTTATTTTCTTTCTTTTTTCGGCTTAGCCAAAATAGAAACACGCAACAGAAATTCGCATTGAACGTGACTTGAGCTCAGCTTGTTTAGCCGTAGGACTTGAATATGTTTCGATTTTTATCAGCCACACAACTACAACAACATTTTCAGTCGCCAGACGCTTACTTAAAGCTGGCTTCTGTTGTTGTTGTGTTTTGGCTTTGGCCTGGCGCCCATTGTCTGAATTTTTTGTTGCTTGACTGCTGGCTACCTGGGGCCGGGGCAAACAGTAAAAATCAAACAAAAATAAAAACCAAAAAACAAGTTTGCCAATCGCTTAACAGTTCCGTTTTCTGCTGACTCTAATGATTTCAATTTTCAGCGTTGTTGAAGCTTTAACTAAGCCTAGAAGTACCTCCAACGACAGAGGCTACCGCTGCTGTTGGTCGGGTCAATAATGGGCTGGGTCATTTTAATCGAATTAGTAATTGATACTCGAAATTAATAGAACTACCGAAAAAAAACATGACTTAAGCTCATTTACGACTATGACGTAATTCACGAAATGTCAATTAAATCGTGAAAATTTTAGAAAGAATAGAAGAAGTATAACATAATAATGAAAAAATAAGCTCTAGCTTTTGCGACTTCAACTAAATTAATCCCAATTGTCATATTTAAAAAATTTTCAATTCAATATAAGCAAGAATGACCTCGTCGACTAACAGATACGCGTTACACAGATTTGAGATAATTTTTCAAAATATTCACGGGACAGAAAGCCTGAAAATTTTTAAGAACTATTTTAACTAGATATTCATAAATTCTCCACATTTTTTATTTTCATTGCTGCTATTATAAAATAGTTTGTATACCATAAACATTGATTTTTGTTGAATTCAAAATGTAGTGTGCTTAACTATGTTGCCCGTTTATGTTCGCTCTATAACGTATCGAAATAATCAGTTTTCTGCAAAGCCAAGCGACCTGGTTCAAAAGTCATGACTACATGCACTAGTTTTTTTTTCTGTTTTTCAATTTTTTGTTTGTGATTTTTTGCTTGTCAGTCGACCACACCCACGCCCCGTTTGGCTTGGATTTGAAAGTGTTTTGGCGAACGTTTGTACAATTACGAATAACATTGTTGGGCCAGACTTACCCACGCAAAGTCTGTTTGTATTACAACTGAATTTTTTTATCATTGAGGTAAAAGACTGCATTTAAGTCGACTGGGAATTGGACACGTTGCAGCATTGGCTGTGCAGAATCTAGCCAGACTACTTTTCATTTAAGAGCAAGCACCACAACTGGCGTTTAATATAATCCAACTTCAGCTGGGTGACTCACATGCGCCAATACAAAAATGTCTTGGCACGCCCTTTGGCAAAGTAAATATATGACAAAAAAAACACAATAACTGCAAAAAATCCGATTTGCATAATTATAGAGAGAGAGTGGGAGAGAGAGGAACTGGTAGCTGGTAGCTCAAGATCTTGAGTAATGCTGTCGCTGTTAGCGAGAGAGCACTGTTAAGTAGCAAGTTTGTTGCCTAAGTCTTTCGTTTTGATTTCCGTTAGCTGCTCGTTACTTCAACTGTAAATCAATATTGATTGCCAAAAAAATGTAAAAAAAGACCCAAACGGAATTTAACATTGTAAGTTCTGCGGCAGGTTGCCAGGTTGAATGAACTTTTTTGGCTGTTGCGCTTTCTTTGCGTGTTCTTCAAGCTCTTCGTAAGCTGTGGCAACATAAGACAAGGTGATTATAAATCAATTATTAAGTTCATGAACCCACTAAGCAGTCAATCATGTTTTTTGTCTCTGACAGCAGTGCGTCATCATTTTCTTATAGAGATTACTCAATGGAAATGGATCACATGTGAATAATAAGTGTGGTCAGTTTTCCCATCAATGATGCCACAAATGTTGCACCACAATACACTCCTCAAGTATCACGCAATGAAGTAATATGCCAAAAAAGCAGAGTACAACATTGAAGCGCTGCAAACAAAACAAAATAATAACATCCAAAAAACCGACAAAAACGAAAGAAAAATAATATATTTTTCGACGCATTTTTGTGGGGCCGCGTTTTGTCTCAAGGTCACTTGAGCTGCTCGCGTTGTGGTTGTTATATAAACAAGTTAAGTTCATTATGACCAAGAAGTGCCGTATGAAATGTGCGAGCATATCAAAACTGGTCTCAGCCCGCAACTGGATTTTGTTGCCTTTTAATTATTGAAACCATTTTTATTTCTTTGTCTGATTGTTGTTTTTCAGCTGCGTTGGCGCTTGTTAGCCATAATTTCAATGTGGTAGCTACCCACATAAGAGTGAAAGAACTATGATCGCATATGGGATTCTATTAGCTCAGTTTGCCCGCAATTATTCACAACAATAGGTGTTATAGTCAACACACAGTTTCATGAAAATATTTTGAGAGTTAACAACCACAAATTAACCAATTAATATGCAATGCATCAAAGCAAAAGGCGGCCTAAAAAAAAACAGATTTTCATTCATTTCTCAATCTTGATGATGCAAGTTTTTCAACTCCAGCTCCCTGCGAACCTCTCCCAATATCTCCATCTCTCTTCTTCTCAGCCAGCTGTCAATCAATCAACTTTTCTAATTGCTTCTTTAAACGCCAACACAGCAACAATAACAACAACAACAACAGACCAAATGAAACGCAGAGTCATAATTATGGCTAAGGCCTTTCCGTTGGAAGTGCTAAAAGTTTAGACAAGCTTTTTGTGTGTGCGTGTGTGGCTCCTCTGCCAGCAATTGTAGCCAATATTTAACAACAGCCTTAGCCGTAATGCTGGTCTCACCCATGATTAATGTTATTCAAGATACTATACGTACACAAACGCTTTTGAAATACTTGCCAGTCAATTAGCAATAGATTCTAGCACTTAAGCGTCATGTGGGCTGCAACAAGTAAATGTAAATGCTTTAAATATGGGTATTCTTGTCTGGGAACTAGGCATGAAAATGTCTAAGCACGCCTCCTCGTTAGCGAACTTAATAATACTAAAAGCTTAACCTTAAGCTATAAAAGTCTTTCTTTTCTTTTTGTAAGTAGTAAATGTTTCTGAAGAATTCTAAATAAATAATCAGTCAAAAAACAAAGGAAAAAATATTAAAAATATAAATAAATAATCAGTCAACTAAATCAAAGGACACAAATATTAAAACTATAAATTTGGGAAGTATTTGTTATTAATATTATTATAGTATTATTTTTTAATAATATTTTTCTTTCCGAAAAAAATTATTATTCCATGGTAAATTAACTATTTATGAAACTTCTTAGATCTTCTCTACATATTTAATTCTTATTCATTTGCTAACTGAAAAGAGACAAGCCATAAGAACTTCTTCACAAATTCTTTTCTTTATCTATGGCTACATATAAACAAACTAACTACATGAGTAAATAATCTCGGCCCGTCAAGAATTTTCTTCTCAAACATTTCTACTTACAATTGGTTGCAAGTTAAATGTGTGATGTTCGTCATCTAATGTTGTTTGTCAGTAATAAGTCTTTTCCTTGTGTTAACTAAGAATGCAACGTTTTCAAATGTGAAAATTTTCTCAGTTTTTCCGGTGACGCTGACACATTAAAATTAAACATGCCGGACATGCAACAGGCGGCAAGCGGATGTCCGTGACGTGGCTATTACTATGTGTACATAATATATTATATATATGGATATATAGCAGCGTGGTTGTGGCGTGCCCCATCGTGGCATGCCGCGTCATGCAAGCTAATAAGACAAGTCGTATTGTCGCATCTCCATGTTTGTGGAGATGATGTAACTATATGGCTTAAACAGCGAACTTGGCAGCATGTGACAGCCAATTTCGGACGCGCTCTAACCTTGAGAAACAGGTTCAATGCACAGATCACAAATCTCTTAAGGAGAGGAAAATCGCAACTTAACTAAAAATATTATTGCATTACATTGAATTTTGCGTAAAAAAACTTTTCTTAATATATATGTGTGTACGTCTACGAATATGTGCGAGAGCGAACCTTACTTAAATGAAGGCAGAGCGAACC
Organism: Drosophila planitibia; assembly: GCA_035043785.1. NCBI lineage: Eukaryota > Metazoa > Arthropoda > Insecta > Diptera > Drosophilidae > Drosophila > Drosophila planitibia. The sequence continues at coordinate 2,050,731 of JAWNMS010000052.1, forward strand.
GGTTTCAATGATGAGGAACGCCTCAGACGATTTATGAAGTCATCTTTTGTGGCTTTGCGCTGACTTAGCTTGCAATTTTGCTCGGCTAAACATAAAATAAATAAAAAATAAAACCCAGCGCCATATTGAATATTTTGACTATATGTATCTTGTCCGAATGGACACAAAATGTACAATTATGCACAATAGTATTGGTCTCTAACACTAGCGGTTCATTTGGCCAAAAATATAACTTACCTTTTGACAACGGTCGCCCCGTTTTATTGCTTTGCGTAATCCAATTAGTTATGTGGTCTTTATTTTGTAAGTGTTATATATATTAATTTTCTTGATTAACTTTTTGTTTGCAAACTTTATGTTGATGGCGAATATGTGGAAAGACTTTTGTTTTAAACTTTTTACAATTTATCATGCTCCATGTAGGTGTTAATTTTCTTTCACAGGCGCATAATTTGTGTTTTTTCTCTATTTCTTTTTGGTTTTGCAATTTATTTTGTCTGGTCAAATTTGTATTAATTTAGTTTTGCTAACTTCCTCTTCGTTTGGCGTTCACTCGTTTTACATATATGTGTGCAGGCTGTTGAAAATAAAGCGAAATTGCGATAAACAATAGCTGACGAATAAAAAACTGCAAACACTCGAAAGAGCGCAAAGCGTCTTAAGAGCTTAAAAACTCCGACAAAAATGAGACGGAGAGAGAGAGAGAGAGAGACGGAGACAATATATATGATTGCTCTTTTGCGTATGGGAATATATACGGGTTGGTTTTCTGGTTGGTTTTTCGCCAAAACAACAAAAGACTTAGGCAACAAACTTGCGGTCAATTTACACAAGAACGATTATTTTTTATTTCCAAGATATCGTGATGAAGACACAAAATTAGCTTTTAGTCAAACCACCCGCTGTGCAACTAACAACTTGATGGCCCGCCAAGGGCAACAACAATCAAAAGCAAACAGCAAATAAACTGACAAGCAATGCAACAATTTCTATCTACAAGTATTTCTCTTTAGCAGCGTCACAAATGCGCTTGCACGAAACAGCCAAGAACCAAATTAGAACCAATTCATGGTGTCGATTCACTCTCTAAATTATAATAAGAAACACGTACATCGCTCGTTTTTTACAATAACTGCGATCCGACAACAACAAAAAACGGCGACGACGACGATGACAACAACTTGAAAATAAACGCGCGACGCGACGAAAACGCGCTTGTTATTTGATGTGGATGTGTCTCGCACACCGACCTGGCCAAGACTGAAGCGCACAGACGCTACACTCTCAAGTCAAGACCCACAGCAGGCAGCTCAGCAACCGGTCTGGCCAAGTTTTCGGAGTCGCCGTCGGAGTAATTGGCAAAGTCAGCTCTTATTGGCGGCGCCGCTCTTTTCTTAACGCGTTGTAGTCTGTTGTTGACTGTCTGTTGCCTGTTTTTTATCTGCAACTGCAACAGGCCCACACCGGTTGCACTTGTGCCCCCGTATGCCACGCTCCGCTGGTGCTCCCTTCTCACCTCTCGGTCAAAGATTTTGTTTTGTTTTTCTTTCTAATGAGTGCGCGACTGGCACATAATTAGAGCTGCTGCCTCTCATATATACATAGCTCCCTTTGGGGCCCGAATCACGACACGCTTGGCCAATGCAGCTAACTAAGCCGTACTCTCCGCATTCACTCAGAGATCCGCCAAGTTCAGCTCAAAACTTGGAGATGTGCTAAGTGCCGTCTAGAGAGCAGCAAATAGATTTGATGTGTGGGCTGTCACCAGAATACCTTGATGACGGCATGCATGGCACATTTACCTACATACATATACACAGAAAAATAATCTTGAAACATTGAGTTTCAGTTGATTTGAAATTCTCACAATCACCCAACCAAGAATATACTTGATTTAAGCATGATTTTTTCAAACCAAGAAATTCTGAGCTTTAGACTAAATTAGGTTATAATTCGGCTAAATATCATCATTTGATATTTCCTACTGACTTTAAGTATACTTTTTTTTCTTCATTTTAGAAACTTATGTGTCTATCTATTGTTTATGATTAACTTAAGAACTTTCCACTTATTTTATAAATTGTATTATGCTTTCAAGGAAAAACGTTGTGTTTCAGTTGAGTCGGATTTCTCCCAAGCATATCACAAATATACATCATTTAAGCGTCAAAAGGAAGTAAAATGTACTATTCCCTCATTTTATAAATAAAATGTGTACTAAACATTATCTATTATTTATAATTGCACATTTAAATTTTTAGTTTCTTTTTAGTTTTTTAAAATTATATGCAGTTTTACAGAAATGTAATAGAAAAAACCTAATTTATACATGTCATATTTTTTTCTGTGTATTGTGTACATATACAGATATTTACAACAATGAGTTTGTTAAAGATAAATCTTGGACTTGCATTTACATTTTACATTAACTACGACACAGGTAGGTAGGCATACAAAGAACCTTTACGTTTACTTTTGCTGTTGCCTGTTAGCCATCTTCGAGGTCACCGTTTGTTGGCGTTTCCTATTAACTTGAACGTTTCTATTTATATTTTTAGTTATATACCAATATTTATGATTATTATGCGTGCTTCTCCCGCTCATCTGCTCAATGTCAAAAACATCGTGTCGGAATGTTCAGACCATTAGTACGTGATTCCAAATGCATAGAAATTAAACAACTTTGCTTTTAACCGTCAAATCTATACCATGAATAAATTAAAAAATCCTCTCAGAATTTTTATATCAATAATTTTGACAGAATTTGATCATAAAGTCAAAAGCTTTAGACATAATATATCTACAGATCAAAACATGCACAAAACAGTATCGGTTGTTGTTTGAACAAGTTATATAAGGTAAAAAAATAAACTAAAAATAAAAAACAATTAAAAATGTTATGTTTGCCGTTTCAAGAATTTAATAATGTGAATCACCAGTCTCGTAGTCAAACTAGATAGACATTTAAGTGGGCGGAAATTCGCTTGGCAACGATTCAATTACAATTACATCACAAAATTTTGAAGAGCTTCAACATCTACATAGAAGTCAGTCGGGAGAAGCCCACGCTATGCGTTGATCTTTTGCGTGAATTTGGCAAAATACACACAAAGCCATACACACACACACACACGCATAGAAACAGGAACGCCCACACTTCGAGCCAAGTTCATAAAGCCAAGCTGACAGGTTCATAAATTCACAAGTCGTTGGCCTTAAAATACAATAGCAACAGTCATAATAAAAACAAAAAACAAACAAAACAAAAAAAAACAACCCCAGCGGAAAGGACTGACATGTCCTTCGTCTCTGGGTACAGGTAGCCAATGGTTACTGTAACACCTACTACATGTTTATTTATGTACTTCTTTTATTTCGGCCGGGTGTTCCAAATCAAAGCAACATTGTGTGAATTTCGTTTAAATTAAGGCAAGCTCCGAGCGGAGAAGCCAATCAAATAATTATTTAGTAAAAATTTCTTGTTGAAAAAAGTGTTTGTCAGACTAAAGGCGCTTTAGCTAATTGAACGCTAAGACAACTCACATAAATTTACCGGCAACATGACCGAGATCTTGTCGCGTGAAAAGGAACTCTTCCAAATAAACCAGGAGCTCAACCTGATGTCATTAAGTGCATCCGCTGAGGATGGCAATCCTGTGGCCAACCAATCTCGCTACGGCACCTACCTCAAGCAGAAAGGTCCTAGCACGCTACTAAAAAAGAAGCTCAATGTCGAGGTGCTCACCAACAACAACAGCAGCAACAACAACAGGGCAACGGGACGATGCCAGAGGGTCAACAGAGCGCCAAAATCACCCAATAAGATTAGTGGACCAACATCAACTCCAACGACACCCAGTGCCTCTCCACCGTTAACAACTCCTCGTGGCAAATCCGCCTGGACACCGTTGACTAAGTCAAAGATGGCCAAGGCTCCGCAGTGCAAACTGGGAGTCAGTGCACCAATTGCCAGTCGAATGGATGGCACCTTTACTCGCCGAGCAAGCCATAGAACGGCCACGTATGTTAAGTATCGCAATCCGAATTTTAAGCAGAGTCCATCATTGGATCTGCTCCTACGCCATAGCGATGACGCCGATGCACATGAGCCAGTGATGGAACTGGAAGTGCAACAGACACGCGAGAGCACAACGGTGGTCAATGGGCAGGCCAAGAAGCAGCTAACACAGGATAACTTTATTAGGTGACTAGGCAATAGCTAACTCACTGTCACATTCCATAATGAATCATTCTCAATTCCATAGATTTCTCAAAGCCAAGGTCGCCATTTTGGAGGAGGATCATGGCCAGCTCACGCTTGACATGGCCAATCAAAAGGAGCGACTGGAGGAGACACTCGAGTTGTTGCGCAAAGCTGAAAATCAACGGGATCAGGCCATCAACTCGAATGCCAAGCTCACCGACCAGCTGCATCGCTTTGAGCTGCAGGTGGAAGACTCGAATCGCTGCCAAAAGGACCGACAACTGGAGCAAAACCAACAGAAGCAAGAACTGGAGCTTCTCAGACGCGATGCAAAAGTACTCAAGCAGACCAATGCGAATCTGGAGAAGCGTTTATTACGCGCCAATGACGAGGCAGAGGCGGCACGCCAGTTGCTGGGACAACAGGCGGGACAACAGCGCGACGAGCTGGATCACAATCACAAGGAGCTCAAGTTGCGTGACAATCGCATCAAGGCATTGAAACGCCAGCGCGCCGATCTCTTGAATGCCTACAAGAAGCAACTGTTCCTGATTGATAATCTGAAGCGTCAGAATAGCTGTGTGGAGCAGGCGGTGGCCATCGGATTTGGGGAAAAGGAGTTCAACAAGGTGCTCGAATGGAATACGGCCAGCAAGCCAGTATATTAAACAAATTAAATATTAATTTCGGACTCGTGCTTGTACTCAATTAAAAATATATATGTAGTGTATCAATTAAATGCTAGGACACGCTAAAATGCCCACAAGCAATTTTCTTTTCAATTACCTCGCATCTAACTCAATTAGCCAGGCAAACACGAGCAGCAGCAGCAGCAGCAGCAGCAGCAGCAGCAGCAGCATCAGGATATTGGGGTTGCAACCGCAGCGTGACTATAAAAGCTCTAGTCCTTCCATTCACAAATCACACTCACTTCAACGCTCTCTCGACAGCAGCAGGTCCTCAAGCAAACAGCCAACTCCAACGCACACTGTCCACACCGAATAAGGATTGCAAAATGGCCGCACTGAGATGTACTCTAACTTTGCTGTTGGTCACCATTATTGTGGCTGCCATCTTGCTGCATGGCAGCGAGGCGGCCTACAGGAAGCCACCATTCAATGGCAGCATCTTTGGCAAGCGCAATGCCTTGGGTAAGTTCAAACAATGTTGTGTTATAACTGATAAGCTTAGTTTATATCCATATAGACTACGATAATGCCAAGGCAATGGGCGCTGCTTGCGAGGTGGCCGTGGAGGCGTGTCAGAGCTGGTTTCCACAGAACGACAGCAAATAGGAGCAAGCCTTGAGAGCGCATATTTTGGGACTGATCTTAAATTTACGCATCATGAAGCACACTAGCTCTAGTCCTAGTTCTAGATGCTGCAACTGCCTAATCACAACCACCGACTAAATCCAACAAAAACATGAACAACAAAATTAAGCATGTATAAAATGTATTAGTTAAGTCGTCCATATACATAAACTTATAAAACTTATATAGAATATACAAATACTCAATAAACTTACGAGCAATGCACATGATAATTAATGCTTTCGAAAAACTTCTCTATAGTTAACATTCTTGAGATAAAATTACACATATTTAAATTAGCTTTACGTTTAATAGAATACAGTTGAAATATGCTGGATGAGCTTCATATATACGATGTAATTATCGTACTTTGTACAAAAGAGTTGCAGAATCAACGCCGACGCCGCTTTCGCAGCTCATTTATATGCTTACGCAGGTATTTCATATAATCGACCATGGTCGAGGTGAGTGCCTGCAGAATAAGTAGAGATTACCAAAGAAATGCAGATATATATTCGTCACACTTACAGCATCCAATACGTAGCGCGGTATATAGCCCTTCAGATCGAGACATAGCACCCACTCCATTATACAGCAATCAGACTTGCCAATAATCTCTCGAAACGCAAAGCCCGTGACAATATTCTCTCCTCTGTCAAAGCATAGTATATTCAGCATTAATATTTATATATTTTAATTGTCTGATTTTAACACACCTTGTATATTTTGTGGTGATTGGAACGGCTGCATATTCCACACTAATCGCAGCACTCATCCACACTTTATTGTTAGTCTTTCCCACCGAACCTTCTGGCAAATGCTGTGTACTTTTCTCTGAGGTCTGCTGCGCATCATCAATGTTATCCTTGGCATCCTCGAAGGCATCATCCAATGGAGGTGGCTCAACATTAAAAGATAATGCAGCACCCAAACCCTTGGCGCCCAGACTTTTGCTTAGTGTGTCGTAAGGTGTCGTTGGAGCGGTTGCTGATGTACCATCAGCTGGAGGCAACGAAGAGTGACCGAGAAAGTAACTGCCGGCTTTTGGTGTCTGCGATTCATTGTCCGATAATGTCGTCACACTGCCCTCACACGATCGGTTTAGAGAGTTATCGTCTTCATCATCGCTGCTCAACTTGGCAGCTTCATCTTCATCACAGATTTTGCCATTATAAATTAAACGGCATGAACGCAAATTGACAAAATCTCGACTTTTCACCATACCACCACCACCACCAATGGAAACTTGGTAGGTTATATCAGTGTAGGAGTTGATTTTCTAATATGGTACAAATAGCATATAAGAACAGTCATAATTTAGTTTGTATTTAATACATTGATTGAATTCAATTAAATATGTGCCTCAAAGTGTCATAAATGAATGTAGCCTGGCAATAAATGTCAAAAGCTTTTTACGAGAGTTTTTATAAATAGTTTAAAACACTTTTTTCTATTGAGGAACTTGACTGTCTTGACTTACGCGCACTATTTTCGACTCCAAGAGCGTTGGAGTCCACTTGGGCGCGTCCTCGATGCGATAAAACAGATCCTCCATTAGTGCCTTGGCGGGATATTTAAGACGTCCCTAAAACCAATCCAACAATCATTTAAAGTCAGCTTAATGAAGTGAAAAAGTTTACGCACCGTCAATTTGTAAATCTTGCCGGTTTTATCTCTCTGTGTACTGTGTATTGTGTCGCCCTTGGGTGTTACCTTCTCCATCTTCCAGTCAGTTGACTCAATGAGCTCATATGCTTTGAGCAGGCAATCCAAGCCCATTTGATTGTACTCCTCGTCCTGTCGAACAATATGTATAAAATATATATAAAAGTTTGCACACAGTAAAATTGCGAATTAATAACTACCAACAACATTGTAATTGTGCCTAAGCATTGATTGACAGCATCTTTTATAGACGCGTCAAAGTGAAATTGTTTTATTCAAGGTATTTTAGATATGCGCATGCATAAACAGTCAGCTTACCTCTTCACCCTCCTCGTCCGACTGATGTGCCGTGTCCAAGGGTGAATAGAAATCTGTAACGCTTTGGGGTGGACGTTCACGTTCAGACAAGATCGTTGGCTGCGTCAATGCTGTGCGATCATTTGTGTTTGCCGCTGTGTACACAAAAATCAAATATGTGAATAACCACATATAAATTAAAAGTGCGAGAGAACTTACCTAGGAAATAACGACGCGCATGTCGCTCCTGGGGTATAACCCGGCAGTCTAAGAACCAAGCCTCACCCCAGGCTAGGATAAATGACATTAGGATGATTATAACATCGAATACTTGCTGTTTGGAGTGAACCCACTAAAAATATAAGATGAAAACAATATTATAAAGAGATATTTGTTCATTCTATATTCACTTACGTCATAGAAAAACACTTTGGTGATGAGAAACAAACATGATGCACTTGTAGACAGCTGGAAGAAGTTAGTCACAGTTAAAGCTATTTTAAAATCAACGCCAAGAGTCGCTTACCGCTATAATGGACCAGTGATTTATATACAGCATGGCATAAAAGAAGATTAAAATTATAAATCGGCAAATTGCCGTGGCAACAATATCAAAGAGCGATGTATAAATGGTATAATGCATGATTTGTTTCTGGAAGGCCTGGAATATATTGTCGCCACCGATCTGTAAAACAAAACAAGAAAATTAGCATTTATCTTGAGGACGCAAACAACTAGCGGTATACATACAACTATGCAAATGAGCCAAAGCAGCGATACAAACACCAAATCGAATGTGACAAACAGACAGAAGAACCGTCGCACCACCGACATGCGCCCATCCTGCGCATAGCCACCGAGGAACTCCTCAGTAAGCCAATTTATGGAATGCGGTTGCGCTGTGTGTATATTAAAGGTAAACAAAATATTATAAGCTGCAATAATGATGGAAGTGCATCTACTTACACATACTGTATGGCATGTGCATATATGGGTTAGCACCATGCCGGGCATTCGTGATCAGCAGCTGAGCGGTGCTGCGTACGTCGTCTGAATCCGTCTGGGACATGGCTGAGAGTCTTGGCTCAAAGGCTTAGTTCATTTTATCAAAGAAAAAATATTAACTGCAAATCAAATACAATACATGTCAATTATCTGTTATATATACATCTCATTTAATTTTATCAGCGAACAGAGCAAATGCGACGATAAGCTTGTCCGAACCCAATGCTATATATAATAAGGTATATATATATACGATTCGGCATTTGGCATGACTAACGCCATACCGAGGAAGAAGTTCCTCGACGTGTGGTTCGGTTTCCATTATGTTTATGCTGATAAGAAACTACTTAAATATATGAATGTATACAATACGTATATATGCACTATGTATACATTATAAGAATCACTTGACACAGTTTAACCCACACTTTACAGATTTATTTAGATTAGAGCACAGTCATTCATGGATTTCTGATAAGCTTCAACTCTTTTTCTTTGTTTTTCAATAATAAACAAATTTGTCGCAAATTCATCGCTTGAGTAAAAACATAAAGAAGTTGCTCCAATTCACTTAATTACCTTAGCACACTCTATGCACATGCACTTTTTATGGTTTTGTGGCTTCTTCAAAATATTATTATCAATACAGCACCATACAAACGATTAGTTAATTACTAATTTGTTAGGATTTAGTTCGAGCAACGCGATTATCCGGGGGAGACACTGTGGTGAAAAAATGCATAAACAGATGTTTAATGTGACCATGCTGGAAGCGCTGCGAAAATACCACAGGTATTCACTTAACTGGTATCATTGTCCGCAGATAGATGGCGCATTAAATATTCAAAATAGATTATAAAAAATCGAACCGTTTATTTTTGCTACATTTTGCTTAATTACTTAAATGTATGGATATTATCTTAATGTCATCATAAGGTTTGTCTGTTTTGGGATTTGCCTTAGCATTGCATATATTGAGAACGACTTCCATGCCACGGTAAACGCGACCAAACACCGTGTGCTTATTGTCCAGCCAGGGCTGTAAATAATAATTTATAAATTTAAAAATAAGAATCTACAAAAATTAGATAAGATCTTACTGTGGGCAGCACTGTGATGAAGAATTGACTGCCATTTGTATTGGGACCGGCATTCGCCATGCTCACAGTATAAGGACGATCATGCTTCAGGCTTGGCACAAATTCATCCTTAAAATCATTACCCCAGATGGACTTTCCACCAGTGCCCGTGCCCGTCGGATCGCCAGTTTGCACCATAAATCCCTTGATCACACGATGGAATATGTGTCCATTGTAATAGCTAAAATAAAGTTTATTATATTTGATGTATGCATATATGTATTATAGATTTATCAGATTCAAAATTTTACCCATTTTTGGCATGAACACAAAAATTTTCCACAGATTTGGGCACCTCCTTGAAGAACAGTTTCATATGAATGTCACCTTTAGTGGTGTGGAGCACCACATTTTCATAGATGCGTTGAATAACTAAAAAGGATTTACAAAAACTCATAGAGATTATACTGAAGAATATGATAAACAAATAAAGGAAACCTTCATCTGATCAAATGTTAGCGTGTAAAAGATAATACACATTTGTTAGCCAAGATTAAGACAACAATTATGTTTCCGGCGGGTAAATACCTTGAGCCTCGGGCACTGCAATAATATCTTCCTTCGATGGCTTCTCATTGAATATGTCACGATCGACATCCTGCAGATCCGATGGAAGACGCCTACTATATATGTAAAAACGATTCTTTCTGTTGGAAGAACAGAGAATGGGTTAAACGCAATGATTAATTTAATTTAATAATAATTCCACTCACTTGTAAGCTGTGCAGAAGGCTGTCGGATCATTGAGTAGATTTTGCAATGCTGGATTTTCACTGGCCTCCTGCTCCAGCGTAATGGCTGCCTTTTGTCGCCTGATTCTGCCCTGAAACAGGGCTATTTGCAATGGGCGAATATTATCGGTTTTACCCAAAATGGTGACACAGCGATTTGTGGCCACATTAATCACTTTAATGCCCAACATTGTAGGATAGAGCAGAAAATTGCCAGTGCTATCGAACAGTATGTTGAGCGTCGTATTTTGTGCCGTCTTCTCCAAATCACGTTCAGCAGCCATTCTACGGCCAAACTCCATATTGGGCAACGCATGCGGTGTCTGCTGCATTTGTGTGTATGTGGTGAGTGCTTCATCAAATACCCGCAACAGTTTCCCCGTATTAAACTGGAAAACGCGCACTTTACGATCCATTGAAATAGCGGCAAAACGTTTGCCATCCGGCGTTGCTGCTAAACCAGTTACCAGCGTCTTATTCTTGGCAAATTCAAAAAGACCTGCAAATAGACTTAATTTCAACTTATGTTTAACATTAATTTTAGTCAAGTGATTTACTCGTGTCCAATTTAGATTCAAAGTTGACCAAACGTTGTGGGAATTTGTAGTCATGTTTGGAATTCTGCCAATACTCCAGGATGCCATTGCGATCTACTGAAATTACCGTTTCCATGGCCACATTAAAGCACATTGAAACTACTGGAGCTGAATGCAATTTGTCCAACGTGTGCAAAACTTCCCCCCCACTCTGGCCATCATAAATATGGATGCAGTTGCTCTCCGAGTCAGTGCTGCGAATATATATTAACATAAATATATGTGTATCAGGACTACTCCAAACATCCTTACATTGCCAGACCCTGTACTGCATCACCGGGTGAGTTTATCCACTCGCTACACAGCGGCGTGTAGCCCAAACGTATAATATTAATCATATCAAAGTTGACCACATCGAAAACCTTTGCCGTTTCATCGGTTGCTGCTGAGCATAATAGAGTGCCGCTGCTGTTGGTTGAGAGCGATTTTATAGGCACCAAATGGCTGCGAAAATGCTTCACAAAATCAATGCCCAGATCCATTTTTTTCCAAAACTTGATGTGGCCATCTATGCTGGCGGTGATCACAAATTCTGTTTTTGTGCTCACTAAATGCGTGATGACGTCGCGGTGCATGTAACTGCGCTCATAGCTTTCCGCATTGGGCAGATTCTCCAGAAAGATGTGCTCATACGGCAAAACTGTACATGAACAACAATAGCTTAAGTATCATAATTTAAATTGGATTTTTGGTTGTGCTTACCTTTCTTTTTTTTAGCCGGCACTGTGGCGCTTTGCTCCGATGGCAGCGGTCCAATCCAGCCATCATCTTCACCCTCTGCCTCCGCTTCCTGTGCATCATCGTGTTCGGATTCAGCCGCGTCCTCCGTTGCGCTGCGCTTTAAGTCTTCTTTATTATTTTCCTCGCTCATTTTCTGCCAATATACGTAATAAACAAACCCAAACAAACACAACGTGAGCCAAAAGTGCAGTCAAAAGGCTTTACAGCAAGCCTGTGGGCACTCTAAAAGTTTAACAGTTTCCTGTTATTAACAGTACGCGCCAATTGTTCCAATAGCTTTCAGTTTTTAATCATTGATTTAGTTAAAGCAGGTTTGTGCGAAAGATTCATAGTATCGATTAATATCATTTAAATTTCTGGAGACACAGTTTAGATTTAGGGAAACACTCGAAATGAAATGGAACAGATTTTAGCTGACAGAGCCATTGCAGAACATCTGTTGTTTCACATTACCTATCGATTATTTCACGCTGTTATCAAAATTCTCAAACAGCTGTCCGACATCGTTGTGAATTGTCAATCTGCGCTGTCGCAATTCACACAAATTGAAAACATAACAAGCCACAGATTTAAAACAAACTAAAATCTGTATATATACCGGAATTGTAAATAAAGTATGCAAAAGACCAGTGAAGAAGATAAGACGCATACCAGCCAGATTGCGTCCAAGCCAAGAAAGGATGTGGACGACGGTGGTGGCGGCGTCGGATCCGTCAATCGCATCGTTGTTAACGCAGTGCTTGGAGCAACAGAGACACGCATACGAATCAATAAATGGCGCGTACGCGAGGGCCAAAATGTTTCGGCGGCGCAAATTCTGTTCTTGTACCAGCAGCTCGGTGACGATGGCAAGCCCGTCAAGAAGGACGATACCGCTATCCTAAAATATAAATCAAATCTAGCTGGTGTGGTTAAAAAGCGACTGCGAAAGGAAGGCGAAACAGTGATAAAAGGGTGAGATTTTTTTCCTCTGCTTCTTCTTGTGTTTGTGTTTGTATGCGAATCGAATCGAATCGAAAAGCGGGTTGGCGCTGTTGGGCGGGCGGGCGTGGGGCAGTGGGTGGAATGCAATTATGCACACACCGCAGCAGCCCCACCAGATGAGCGTATACATAAAATGTGAGCTGAGATTTTCGTGTTGTTGATTTTCTTGTTCTCTCTGCCGCGCAGGGATGCGCTTTTAGAGTTATCCGAATGCATACACACAACGGTTATCAAGGACATGTGCGCAGATTGCGGCGCGGATTTACGGCAGAACGATAATGTAAGTGCAACAACAAATCAAAAATAAATATGCATTTTGAATTAATTAGAACTTTTTAAATTAATTTTTTATATTGAATATAGGGACAAACATCGGAGGCCTCAGTGCCGATGGTACACACAATGCCCGACTTGAAAGTTACTCAGAAGCTGGCCCAAAAACTGGGACACGATGACACGCGCCGCCTGCTCGCCGATCGCAAGCTCGTATTGTTGGTGGATCTCGATCAGACCGTCATACACACAACCAACGACACGGTGCCGGACAACATCAAGGGCATCTATCACTTTCAGCTGTACGGCCCACAATCGCCCTGGTATCATACGCGCCTGCGACCGGGCACCGCTGAGTTCCTCGAGCGCATGTCTCAGCTGTATGAGCTGCATATTTGTACATTTGGTGCTCGCAACTATGCGCACATGATTGCACAACTCCTCGATCCGGATGGAAAGTTCTTCTCTCATCGAATCCTGTCGCGCGACGAGTGTTTCAATGCCACCAGTAAGACGGATAACCTCAAGTAAGTGCTTCCCGTACTTCAGATGGTTTTTAGACTATCGCACCTTAAGTAGCCATTTCGGCGAACTTAATCTTTATAGCCACGTCCCGCTATCTAGTTGCTTAAATCCAAATGGTATCTATTTAAAGTTTAATAACTCATATACTATACGAGTTAAATAATACAATTAGTATATATATGCAAAAGTACTTAACCAGAATATAAATTATTTTACTTTTTATTAATACGCTTGAATATTTTTATTTTCGCATAGAGCGCTTTTTCCGAATGGTGATTCCATGGTTTGCATTATCGATGATCGTGAAGATGTTTGGAGTATGGCCTCCAACTTGATACAAGTGAAGCCGTATCACTTCTTTCAGCACACCGGCGACATTAATGCGCCGCCAGGCCTGTCTAAACACGAGCTAGATGGAGAAGGTGTTGATTTCAAGGGTGAGCAGCTCTTCTCATTTGTCATAAGCACAATTTACAACATCCATTATTTTCCACTTGTAGAAATTGATAAAATAACAGAAAAAAAATTGGAGGGCGATAAGCCAGCGCCGAGTACGGATAAAGAGTCTGAGAAAAGTGAAGACACCGATGCCGACAAGGGCGACAATACAGTTTCAAGCACAAGTAAAGATGAGGAGGAGTCTGTGGATGTATCTGTGCTGGAAGGCGATGCAATAGATGCGGAGGCAAGTACGACCACCGCCACTATAACCACAGAATCAAAAGACTCCTGTGTAAATAATGTTGATAAACTGAATGGCAAAACGCCAACCGAAGAGGTCATGGTTGTCGACCAGAATTCATCGGGTTCGCCGGAACCAGAAGCATCGAGTAGCGCAAAACAAGACAGCGATTGCGATGATATCGTTGTGATTGATGATGTGCCCCCCTCGGAAAGCTCAAACAATACCGAGAAATTGCAGCCGGTCAAAAAAGAGAATGACGAAAGCATCGCATCGTCCACGAGTGGCGAGGATAAGCCGGTACCAGACCAGTCCAACAATGAAATGGAAAAAAGATTAAGCGCTGATGATGATGTGGCCACCACGTCGCAAAGTACATGTCCAAATGTCAAAATCTCCAGTGATGGGCAGAAACAAATCGAAATCGAGGATCCCGATGATTATTTGCTGTATCTGGAGGTGATTTTGCGCAACATACACAAGCGCTTCTATGCGATCTACGATGAGACTACAGAAATACCCGATCTGAAGATTGTTGTGCCGAAAATCCGCAGCGAAGTTTTGCGTGGACAGAATCTAGTCTTTTCCGGCTTGGTGCCGACCCAAATGAAAATGGAACAGTCGCGTGCCTATTTCATAGCTAAGAGCCTGGGCGCCGAGGTTAAATCGAACATTAATAAGGAAATCACACATTTGGTGGCCGTCAATGCCGGCACGTACAAAGTCAACGCCGCCAAAAAGGAGGCAAACATTCGAGTGGTCAATGCCAATTGGTTGTGGGCATGCGCCGAACGCTGGGAGCATGTGGATGAGCGTCTATTTCCGCTGGATCGCAAGGTGCGCAACAAAGGCCGTCAGCCGCCGGCACATTGCCACAGTCCGGAGCATGTGGTCAACTACAATGAGAGATCAGAGATTTCGCCATCGAGCAGCATGCAACAGGAGCAGGGTGGGAATTTTCGTGAAACGCTAAATCCGCTGCTGGTTTTCACCAATGCAGACATTGAGTCCATGAACAAAGACTACGACACCTTCTTCGAGTCAGAGTCATCGTCCAGTGACGAGGGTCCTGTTAATTTTGGTAACTAAATAACATGTTAAACATAAATTCGTATTTAAGTTTTGGTTGCTTTAGAAAATCCCCCCATGGACAAAAAGTTGCTGAAGCGCAAACGTGAAGATGAAAGCTCAAATCGTGCCCACGATTTCTTTACACGCAACGAGGATATCATGTTAAGTGCGCCCGGCGCCATTGCCGATTTCGACAAGAGTTCCAACGAAGGCGATGAGAATGATGACGAGGAGGAGAACGACGAAGATGATGACGAAATACCAAGTGCCAAATTCCGACGAGGTAAGCTTTCGTTGGATAATTATCATTTTATATCCCTTATTAAATCATTGCGTTTGCAGGCGAAGAGTTGCCATCGGATTTGGAAATGGGATCCGATTCGAATAGCGAAAACAATCAGGAGGATGAGGATGATGGCGAATGGAACATGATGGGCGCTGCCTTGGAGCGTGAATTCCTTGGACTAGAAGAGGACTAGTCATTCGAACTTGATCTGGACATGTAAATCAATGACCGACTGGTGGCCACTTGGCCTGGCCGTAGAAGACTCGATGCTGGAGAGCAAAGTTAGACATTTCAAATGTACCTACTCTTCATGAACACACAAAAACAAACAGCAACAACAATAACAACAACAAAATATATGTAATAACGTAAATTATGCAGCAAGCGAAGCAATAATTCGTATTTATACATATGTATGTAGAAAGTTGATCTTAACGCTTGTAAATAACGAGTACGAGATTTTATATAAGAATCAGATGCGCACTGTATGTATTAGTAGTTAATATGTATCTACTTTTAAAACACACACACACACACCAACACTAAACTAATTTAAGTGATTTTGCGCATTCATTTGCATACACAACACACACACCAACGCATACATACATCCCACACATACATACATGATCTGTGCGTCCTGTGAAAAAAAGCTGAAGCAGCAGCTGCTCCCATCTTTCTCAGGCGCATCGTTTGAGTTGGCAAACCATTTAAAATGTAAAATCAAAAATATCTCTCATTGTAAGTAAATGTAAATGTTTTAAAAATAAATTCCGTTGAAGCGGACTAGTAACTAGTGTTTAATTTAATATTAACACAACTCGAGTTGTTTAATATTCACTCGGTGTGTGTGTGTGTATTTGAAAACAAAAAGATACAGCTTAAAGAAATTTGTTTGTACATATATTCATGATTTCATTTTTACACACAAATAAATAAATGTACATATCTCACACAAAGTAAACTCCACTACTGACTATGTCTTGCTCATGGAACGCTGTTCTTTGAAGCGGCTAATGCGCTTCTTTGGCGCATGTGCATCAATGTATTTGCCCGCGGGCAGTGGCTCCGGTGCCGTCGTCGGCTCCTTCTCGACCAGATCATGCATGACCTTCTGATAGGCGCTCATGTCCCGCAACTCATCATCGATGGTGCGTTCCTTTTTCTTTCGGTTTTTGTTCCTTTTATTGGAGGACCGCTTGCTGTTGTCCGACAGATTCGGAGTTTGCTCATCTGGTTGTATAATACCATGAGTTTCAGCTTCCACAGCGGACTTGTTGCGCAATATGGATTTGGATTCCGGCTTGGAAAACTATAAAGAAGAAATCGTAAATTAATTTGATGGTAGACAAAGATAATCACGACCCTATAAGGTTATATCCATATATATGTATATATATTTGATCATATCGCTCTCTCCCATTTCAAACTGTTTCCATCCTGGTTACAGGCTTATTATTATCTATTTATTTTATTGTTTTTTTACTCACCTCAGCTCGTGGATCAACGTAGGCCATCTCTCGCTCCTCCTCCTTTAAAATTGGCACCTTTAGCCCCTCTTCACCCTCAAAACTGTTGACATAAATGGGAAACGAATTCCCTGCCTGCTCCTCAGCCAATGCCAATTTGTATAGCTGATAAAAGTGCGATGGATTGCCGGGAATTGAGCTCTTATCGAAATCTTCAGGTGCTGCGTTCGCTTCGGAATGATTGAAATTAATTTGCAGTGTCGCGATTCGACCCGTGGAGGCTTCCAGTATTTGATTGACCAAGTCAAAGTCCTGCACACTTTGATTTTCCTTGACAAATTCCAGATTTTTCTCCACTTTTTGCATAATTTGTGGACTCTTGTTGACTACGGCTGGTTCAACTTTGCTGACTTGCTGCTGCTTCACTGGCTGCACTGGTGCACCTAGAGAAATCACTTCACGTTTGTGTTGCTTGCCCTTGGGCAACATTTCGGCAACTGATTCGTTCTTTCTGAACACCAGCTGCTCATCGTTTTTGGCAAATGAGATGCGTCGCTTTTTATTATCAATGGGTTCGGTGAGTGATTCAGTGTCTTCGGACTGCTCCTCGGAGCTGGCATTCTCGGTGTGCTCGAACAACAACTCCTGCAGATCATCCTCCAGAATGACGGTCACATTCATCAAATGTGTCAGCTCATCACTGATAAAGCTTTTCTTTTGCACCTGCCGCATTTTTGCCTTTATAATTTGCAATTGCGTATTTATAAACTGCACGCGCTCCTCTCTCGGTAAAAGCGCCATTTGCTCTCTAATTAATTTGACTTCTTCTGGCTGATCGGATTCCTCATTCTCATCCCCATTATCCACATCATCTTCATCGCTGATTTCTATGTCTTCCTCTTTTTGATCGACATCTTCAACCACTTTCGGAACTTTTTCATCATTTGATTCTGTGTTTAAGTCACTTGGCTTCTCCACGCTACTTTTCTCCTTGCCTATGCGTTCCTTTGTGCCCTTAACTGCTGTTTGAGTCTTCATTAGATTGCGCACCATTTCTTGAGTGCCTTGCAGGTTTTGCTCCGCCTCTGTGTCCATTTGGGTTATCTCATTCTTTTCCTGCAATTCTAGTTTGTCAAGCATAACGAATAGTTGCTCATCCGTCATATCTGTCGCTGTTTCTTTATCACAGTCTTTGTTTTTGAGTTGATCTTGATCTGATTCTGGTTTGCTATTGAGCATCTCGCTGAGCGTCTGCTCGTTGAGATCGTTGGGATCGAAGCCCAGTTCCTCCATTAGTTCGCGTTCCTCCAGCGTTTTCAATAAATCATCTCCGTCTGTGGCACGTGCCTCACGTTCTTCGCGTTCCTCTTGCTTCTCCTTTCGCAAGCGCTCTTTGTGCTCCTTGAGCCAATTGTTGTGTTCCTCCTCATTGTACTCTTCCACGATTTCAACCTCACCAGCATTGGGTACAGCGCCTTCCACTATTGGTGTTGCCAATTTGTTTCTGTAATAAATAAATTTCTATTAAAATGCAAATACTTTAAATATGCTCACTTTACTTACTGCCAGAGATCTGCTTCGGTTTGCAATTTCTTTAGGTGCTCATTGGCCTGTTGCAGCCGGTGCTGACATATCTCCTTGGCCTTGTGGGCCGAGCAGGCGGAGAAGTAGCTCTGATAATGGCCCACCAGCAGTTCGTTTGTGTGTATCAGTTCCCCCGGCATGAGAGCTTTCCTGCCAATTGGCACCATAACCTCGACGGTGAGATTTTTGGAAAACATCTCGAGATTCCGCATTGCGGCCTCAATGTCCTCCTTATATGCTTGCCAACGATCTGTCTCATAGGCGTTCTTATCGAGTGCCTAAAAATTAACTCCGTGTTTCGTAAACACTCAATGGACTATTTAAATTATTTAGCCTACCTGCCTGAGCACATCCTCGCGCCGCTCCATCGTTGTTTATTCTTCGAATGTGTCGATAACTTATTGCTTATCGATATACTTTCAAGCAGTGTGGCCAAATACCACAAAATACTAAACATCAGTGTTGCCACCAAATGTGTAGATTTGGTAATTCCAATATTTTGCGGTTTACAATTCGCTTATTTAGTTTATGGTAAAGATAATACACAACTTATATGCACACCGTTCTAATCTTGTTGCTAATAACTGTCTGCATAAATAGTCAAATTAATCAGTGACAATATGGTCCAAATAGATAAGATATAACCAACAATTATGCTAATTAAGTTTTTATCAGACAACCTACTCGCTTTATTTACAATATTTAAATGATTTTGTGATAAGCAATTAGAAATAATCAATATCAGTACAAAAAGTTTGAATTGCAATTAGATTGTTTTGCACTTTATTCAGAATTGTTTACTTTATACACAAGCTCACTCGATACAACTTAAAAAAGAAAGAAAACAAAAACGGCATGCAGGTGGCAGATGTTAATAACGAAACGTTTCAAACGTTTTAGATGCAACAGCGTAAATTTATAGAGCCTAATTATATATAGAATACATACATTTAAGCTACTTTCACATAAAAGAGTTCATTTTCTGTGTACATTGATTTTTGTTTTCATTTGATTTTGTTTACAGTGGGCTCGCGAGCTACAACCGATTCAATTAATTACATACATACAGAAAGCATTGCTTAGCAATTAATCGTTGTTCTTTGTGATGGCTGTTCTTGTTTATTTTTGTTGCGCATTCTTGGCTGCTGCATTGGGCCCATTGTTTAAGTTTGCACTGCCAAGTGTGGGAAATTCCTTTGTTAGCATATGCGATTCCTGATGGCTGGCAACATCGTTGGGCGCAACGACTTGCTTACAACAGCTGCACACCTCCAATCGAGGCACCGATACGAGCAGTGCGGGCGACAATGAGTTCACATATTGCTTATGCACGAGATACAGTTCCTAAAAACAGCAAAAATAACAATTGTTACATGTAAGCTTAATATGGTTTGCAGCTGTTTGTGATGAATGAACCTGTTGTTTGCCGATGTCTGGCAGCATCACTAAGAGTTCCGGAAACAGGATGTGAAAATTGCTGGACATCGCAGATTTGCAGTGATCGTAGTAAGCTTGGCCGGAGCAGGTGCCTTCCCGAAACTGGGACGAGAGTAAACGAAATTCCGTAAAAGCCTCGGGTGTTTTAAGCATCTCGCGCAGTTGATCCACCAAGTTCTACAAAAGGAATGCAAATTTAATTAACAAAACTCGATTAACTAATATTTGTTGTGGCTCACTTGATTTCTGTTGGTGGTGTCTGGCGGATCCGTGTAGCTACAGGCAGTGGGCACAATACTGTAATTTTCGCCCATCGAGCTGGTGAAGGTTAGATTATTGGGTAGCTTTGCCACCGAGTTGACGGTGACGTTGGACATGAAGCCAGGCGGTGGCTTAACCGTTGGTGCAGCGGCAGAGCTTAGACCAGGCGGTGCACGCAGAGTGCTCGATAAATTGCCATTGGAGTTGGACAACTGCTGTTTATCATCGCTGCTGTTGATGTTGTTGTTATTGTTCTTTGTATTATTGTTGTTCTTCTCCTTTTGCTTGTTGGCTTTGGGCTGAGTTTCCTGAATGGGTTTCTTATCTTTTGATTTCTTATCCTTCTTACTTGACGAATCCTGATTGTTACCGTTGTTCTTATTGCTGCTGGTGCTATTTAGGGCTTTGGTGCTGCCTATGGAACTGGGCAAACAGGGCGCTGGAGCCACTTTCGATTTGCGATTATCCAAATCCTTTTGCTTCTTCTCCGAGATGGGCTTGGACCAGTTTAGATTGCCGCCATTGGGCTTAGCACCCAATGGAGCTGCTGCTCCTGCTACTGCTTTGGTGCTGCTCGGACCCAGCGTGGGAAATTCGAGGGCCGTCAACTTGGGCGCACTCTTCTTGAGCGCTTCCATGCGCGCCTTAGCCTCGGACTCTTCTTTTTGTACCATTTGCAGCTTTTGATGGGTGCTCGGATGCGCCACTGAAACATAGTCATCCACCAGTGATCGATGCTTGGCTGCCATATTTGTCATGGGCAGCGTCGAGCCACTCGGCAACATGTCCTCTTCCAGATTGCGTGCCAGTTTCTTGCCTTTGCCGCCGGACAACGCTGGAAAGTCCATGTCCGGTGTGGATTTCTTGCTTCCGCTGGCAGCACCAGCTCCAGCTGCAGGTCGATTCGAGACATGCAACAGCATGCCATTAGCTGGTGCATTGGCACGCGTCACACCACCACCACCAGTAGCGCCAGCTGCAGCATGTGCTGACTTCTTGAAGGATGCGGCAGCAGGCTGTGGGAACAGAGCGGCTCGGGAGTTGGCATAGGCGCCACTAATTGTGGATATGCTGCCACCAGCCGCCGCGCCAAGTGCCGGAAAGTTCTCTTTGGTGCGTGCCAGACCCGAGGAGCCGCTTATATTGCGCATGGACGGCGGCGGTGCCCTGACCAGAGACACATTCGGACCCGGCGTAATGCCAGCGAGCATGGGAAACTCCTCCTCGTTGCCGGCATCAATCGTAACCGGATTACTGCGCTGCGCGCTGCTCATGGGCAACTCATCCAAATAGTCCTGCTGATTATCCTCATTGCTGTGCGTGCATTTAAAATTTAATAATTAATAAAAAAGTAATTTTTGTGGTTGAGATACTAGCTTATAAAACGTATAAATATTTCTAATTAATCTATATTTACTTTTTGAGCCGACTGACTTTAGTTGTCGTTAAATAAATAAATAAATAAATAACCTTTACAAAGTGTCTGCTGCATCCATTTAAATTTATAAATATAAATCAAATTTACTTGTCAACAGCTCAAAATTTCCCACTGCAAATAATTTGATCAAAAAAGCAGCCGATTTGCAAAACCAATTTCAAGATTAATACTTAAATCACATTCAAATATGTACATATACTAAGAATCAAAGTGTTAGCTGTTTCTGAGAAGTGCAGGCAGATATAAAATGAAATAAATTCGATCTTTGTATGCTAGTCTGATGTTTATCAATTAACGGCGGAAATAAATAAATCAAATTGGTTTTACGGGAATAGACATATTAAACAAACCTATCTCAGACATCTGATGCTACCATCTGCAATGACTACTCACCGTGATCTCATGTTGCTCATGTTTTGTTCGTTTTGGCCGCGACGACCGCGTGGTCCCAGCGTAATCTCCAGTTGCAATGTGCGGGTCTGTTTCACCTGCTGCTTGTTGAGCGTCTTCCCATGGACACTGGCCACATGCGCTTTGTACTCGATCTCGTTGCGAAAGGCGCCCGTAAACTCCTCCGTAGCGCATTTGCCCTCCTCGCACAGAAAGTGCTCCTTGCGAAAGTGATCCGCCAAGTCCGCATAGACGCTGCAAACATAAATTAATCAGCTGAATTGGCCCAAAAGATTATGCAATTAATGGTTTACTTGTAGAAATCATTGCCACCATCGGCATCGCAAAAGTGACAGAAGTAATGATTGCGTCGCAAATGACGAAAGAGCTCATCCCGATCCACGTATCGCTCATTGCAATACTCGCACAATGGATGTCCACGATGCGATGTGTTGTCCGGATCACCCTTGGCATTGTGTATGATCAGTTCCGCTTGTGTGTAGCAGCGTCGCTCGAACGTGAAGATCTTCAGCGTTTCCACGCACAGATCGCAAAAGTACATGTGATGCTCGCGCAGGACATGATTGCGCAGTGCATCAAAGGTGCGATATGGAGGCGCATCGCAGCTATATATTAAAAACTATTTAAATAACAACTCCAACACAGTGCAAACTCGAAACTCACATGGGACATGGATGATTGAGTAGCTCATAGAATTTCTGTTGGATTTCAGCGCTGCAGAAGCCAATGCGATATTTTTTACTATAGAAATCGCAGCGATTATTCGCCTCCAGTTCCCGGTACGGCAGCTTCTCCAGCGTAAACAAAACCTGTAACATGATAGACAGTTGATATATGTTATAGACTCAATTAGGCGACATATATAAACAATTATCACCTTGGAGAGAACATGACGACATATGGGGCACTCGTTTTGCTGACAAAGCACCCTCATGCGTGTGGAGCACTCGTAGCAAACGGGATGATCGCAATCCCCAATCGAGTAGATATCAAAGTTTTTGAAGCAAACGACGCAAGCGTTATCATCGTTGATCGCTTGATTGGCAGCGTTGGCCTCGTAGTTTACTTTCGTGCTGGATTCACTCGACTTGGCATTGATTGGTGGAGGGGCCCCAGCTGGCCGACGATGTGGCCTATACGATGAGCCTCTCGATCTTGAGTTCTGCATGACGAATACGGAGGGAAGGCAATTTCTACTTGTTGCCAAGGGCAGCTGCAGCAAATTTTGTTGTTGCTGTTGATGTTGTTGATTTCGTTGCTCGTTGCAGTACTGTATGCTGTATGTATTGGATGATTGGCAGTACTTCGCAGCAATTCAACTCTGCACTTGCGTTTTAAATATGCCAAGTCACAATTATCAGAAAACCCAAAGCGACGACTTCTAATTTCACTGAATTTTGTCAGCGTGGAAAATGATACAACTAGTAATATTCGATTACCAGCTCAATGCAATCGATTTTTGTATGTTGTTATCGCATATAAATGCGGTCTCACTGTGGAGAAATACCATTTAATATGTGCAAATGCATATTGTATATAGATTTTTGATTTAAAATAATATTGATGTGTATCTTTTTTTTCAAAAATAGCTAGCTGACAAAAATAACTTACAGCTTCAAGCAATAAATTCAAGCTTAGCCAGATTTGTTATAATTGCAGTATTTTCTTAGAGATTTTTTTAGCTAGTAAGTCTGGCAACGCTGGCGCAGCAGAATGTTGGCTGAAATTACAAGGAGTGCAAATACTGCTTTCTCACGCGTATTGAGTAGGCGATTCTCCCGGCCGATTAACGCAGCGTCAGCAAAAACAGTTGCAACCAGTTATAGACAGATACAACAACAGAGTTTACGGACAACTAATTTAGACATGCCGCTGTACGAAACCGTTGAAAAAGGCGCCAAGAACTCGACCAACTACAGCCTCTATTTCAGTAAGTATGCTAATTAATCAACCAAATGATTGACGAATGAATGTTATCCTTCAATAAGGGAGAGTTTCTCGCAAATAAAATATTGATTTAGACAATTATGCAACAAGTTCAACAAGTGTGTTCAATTAAAAAACGCAGCTTTATCAGCAAATTTTACAGTCGCCGGCAGGGCTAGATTTTAATAGATATGTATGTGTGTGCCGCGTGTTTTTGTATGTGTGTGTCTGACACTGGGCAAGGTGAATCAGCCGGAAACCGAATGTGGACTTTAGTTGCTGATTGTATCTATATCTATATCTGTATCTTAATAAACGTCATATATACCAATTGCGCTTTAAACTGTTTGGTTTTGCTAGAATTAGAGTTAGACTCTCACTTATTTTTTCAAATGCAATTAATCAAATTGGTTGCGTGTTAAGTTTTTGTGTGGCACATTAATTAAAACGCTTCATAATTTCTGGTGTTCAGAAAACAACTGCGGCAATGTCATTTCACCAATGCACGACATTCCACTGTTCGCCAACAAGGAGAAGACCGTCTACAACATGGTCGTCGAGGTGCCGCGTTGGACAAACGCCAAAATGGAGGTAAAATTGAATTTGACAAAGACATAAATTTATCAGTAAATTATCTTTCATTTTTCATTTTAATTTTGATAAAACACCCAATTGCGTGCGTATTAGATTAGTCTGAAGACACCGATGAATCCCATTAAGCAGGACATTAAGAAGGGCAAGCTGCGGTATGTGGCTAATTGTTTCCCCCACAAGGGCTACATTTGGAATTATGGCGCATTGCCGCAGACCTGGGAGAATCCCAGTCACATTGAACCATCGACGGGCTGCAAGGGCGACAATGATCCCATCGATGTCATCGAGATTGGCTATCGTGTGGCCAAACGTGGCGATGTGATGCAGGTCAAGGTGCTGGGCGCCATTGCGCTGATTGATGAGGGTGAAACCGATTGGAAGATCATTGCCATCAATGTGAACGATCCGCTGGCATCGAAGGTCAACGATGCCTCCGATGTGGATCAATATTTTCCGGGTCTGTTGCGTGCCACAGTCGAGTGGTTCAAGGTAAGCAGCGCAAATTGTTATATTTGCTATATTTATTTTATATATATTTATATTGCACAGATCTACAAGATACCCGATGGCAAGCCGGAGAATCAATTTGCGTTCAATGGCGATGCAAAGAACGCAGATTTTGCCACCTCGATAATTGCGGAGACGCACAAATTCTGGCAATCGCTGATCAATCAGACCAATGTGGCCACGCCGACAATCGCTTGGTTTGTTCTCAAATCCCTAATGAATATATATAAATATATTGTCTAATATGCTTCTCCATTTGACTTGTAGCCAGAACCTTACCAATGCCAACTCGGAATACGCTGTGGGCAAAGATGTGGCTGCCAAATTTCTGAATGATGCCCCCGATGGTGGCGAGGTCGAGGAAGTCGTCGACACAGGTAAGGTTTTCTATGTTTCCGCTAAGCTTTGAAAAAAACACGTCACAAACAGAAACAAGCTGCACACAAATTGGATACAAAATTCTAAACCCGCATGCTTCACTAACCAATAACCAAAATCCAAAAAATTACAAAACCCAAAGCACAATTTGTTAACCTGCTGTGAATAATGCTTAGTCACTAAACTAATACAAGAATACACTTTTTAATTGGCTTTCTTCCTGCTTTCTGTTTAGTTAATTGCTCTTTATAGTTCAAATAAATGTTTATGATTTATCATTTAAAATCTGTTTAAATCTCTTTGTCTTACAGTCGACACTTGGCACTTCATCCATCTGAAGTGAGTTGAATGATTGATTGATTGATCGATTATCAATGATTATCAATATACATGTGAAATCTATATAATGATTATATATATAAAAATCAAAATAAAGTAAACTTTCAGCAGCTGGAAAAATGTGAAATGAAATCCGATTTGCGTCCACTTGAAATATACAGTTTTTATTTATATTTTACGACTAGATCCAAACAAGTTTAAATTAATAAGGGTACATATTATGTAATATCGAAATATGCTGTGGGCTGGTTATCTATGCATGTGTGTGTGTTTGTGTAGATTTTTTTCTTTTGTTTTTCTTTTTTTTCGGTTAGAATTAGAACGTAAACGTAACAAAGTAACTTAATTTCTTAAAGGATACACAAAAAATGTACAAAATATATTCATATGTGTTGGGTATATATATATATATATATATATATAGATATATATACCTCTTGTATGTATGCAAAGAAAAAAACTAAAAATTATAATTATTTACATCAGACATTTTTGAATTTTTTCGTTTTTTTGTTTCTTTTATTTTAGCTGTTTTTCCTTATTTGTCCTTTGCTTGAACTAAAAATTAACATACATACATACATCATTATTCATATCGAGTTGAAAACTAAACTTAAATTGAAGGTGGGGGTGGATGGTTCGAGGGAGTTGTGGGTGGAGGAGGTGGGGCCCTTAACGACGAAAATCAATTGTACAAAATGTCTATAAAAGAATAATACGAGAAGTGTGCGCGAAAAAATACATATTTGTAGCTGATTATGTTTTATTATATATACGTATATGTATATGTTGTATGTAATAGTAGGTGTAGTAGTAGTAGTTTATATGGATATCATTATTCTTTTTTTATAATTTCCTTTCTTTCACTTAATCATAAAAGTATTATGCGAATTTGTCGCTGTGATAATTTTCTTGTGTGTGCCTTTTGTATGTATGTGTGTGTATATAATATATAAATTTGTATATATGTTGTATATATATATATATATGTATAAGTTGTATATAAGTAGTACTCGTATTATGCGTTTTTTTGCTATAGCTCTTTGCTCCTTCGCCTTCTCGTCGTTCGTTTTGCCCGTCCGTTCGTCCGTCCGTGTTTACTTGCGTCCCAGGGTATCGCGATATTCATTGTACTTGTCCATCTCCTCGTGCAGCTGCAGTGCCTCGACACATGCGTTGAAGAACACCGATCCGAAGCAGTCTTGCCTGTTTTTTGAGGGGGTGAAAAACACATGCATTAGAACATCATCTCAAAAGTATCGAAAAGTATCGATTTCAGGCTTTGCTCTTTCACACAAAACAAAAACGTGTGTGGAGCGCCAAAATGCAAAAAATTTGATTTGTGCCTATTCAAAATTTGGTTGTGTTTCGTCAGCCAAGTGCATTGCAAAAAATACAGTCAAAAATTGCACTTGACAGTAAAACATGGCAAAAAACAAAATTAATAAATATGAAATGAAAAATTTCAACTGAAAACGTACCACAAAATAAAAACGGTAAGCGCGCGCTTTTAGTCGCGTCGGAAACGCGCCAAACATCGTTGACAGCTGGCTGGCCGCACTTGTTGCTTTCACTCTCTCTCTCTCTCTGTGTTTTTCTGTCTGTCTATGTGCTTTGCGCTTGTGTGTTGTGTTGCTCTCTTTGTCACTCTCTCCCTCCCTGGTCAGTGTCGCATTCTAATTTCATTTATCACAATTTTGGATGCCCTCAAATAGCCAGCGATTGTTCATTTATTTTACATACAATATTCATAATCGTGTTCATTTTTTTGTAGGTTTTTTTTGCTACATTTTTAATGCATTTTTTTTTAACTCAGTTTTTTTTTTGTTATTTTACCAAAGGTGTTTTTATTTTGCTTGTGTTTTGCACAAATTGCGTTCTAGACTAAAATATTTGTATGTACTCGTGGGTATATAATTTGTTTTCTCTTTTTGCCAACAAATTTTACGCTAATTACGGTTTAATTCTTTACAAAATAGCACAAAAATGTAATACATATGCAAAATACTTTCGGTCTTGTTTGTGGGTGCGATTGAGTGTGTGTTTAGGTGTGTGTGTGTGTTGTATGTGTGCATCTGTGAGAATGTATTTTTTGTGGTATTTTTTTTTCCTTTTTTTTCATGCCCTTTGATATATGTAAAAATGTAAATGCTGCTCGGAATACGCGGTACTTTTTTGTTTTGTTTTGTTTTCTTTCTTTTTGCTTCTTTGTTTTACATACAATACAATACAAAAAAAAATTATACATTAAATAAGTATATTAAAAACAATGTATCTTTTATTTTACATAGATAACGCAATAATAAACAAGCTAAAAATACTTAGAAATAAATACTTCTTCGGCTTCGGGGTCTGTCTGTTTGTCTGTTCGTCGATACTAACTGGGAAGAAATCCCCCAAACCGATTTATAGATATATACCCCTTACATATGTGTGTATGTGTGTGTGTTGTCTCACTGTTCCCAAGTGTGTGTGTGTGTTTGTGTGTGTGTGTGTGTGTGTGTTAACCCCCCATGTTTGCGTTTGCCCGTTGCCCTCGCTTAGAACAAACGCATAACGTTTCAATAAATAAATTAAAATAATTCGTTTTTAAAAAAACACATAGTATAGTTAATAACTGTAAAGCATATACAGTAATAAATAAGTACGAATTAAATTTGGGCGTTAAATATTTAATTTGTTCTCTTCTGCTTGTTGTAGTTGCTATTGTTGTTGTGTTTGTTGCTGTTCAGATTCTTCAGGTGTGTGTGTGTGTGTGTTTATCCACTTTTCTCTTGAATTTCTCTCAGTGTGTGTGGGTGTGTGTTGTGTGTGTGTAGGCGTGTGTTGTTGTTCGTTGGTGTTTTGGTAACCCAAGCAAGCACTTTTAGAGTTATGTAACCGGCGCCATGTTGAATGATATGGGCGAGCCATTTACTACTTTTATGAAATGCTGTAAATTCGATATTTCTTCTGTGGGTGTTAATAGGACTTTAACGCATTCGCCAAACCATTTGGAATCAAAGCAGTCTTTCCTAGAAAAAAACAAACGACACACAAAAAGAAAACGAAAATCATACAAGAAATCAAGATGTCAATCAAAAATAATCATGAAAACTAATATATATGTAAATCAAATGAAGACAGAGTATAGAGATTAATATAT
Organism: Drosophila planitibia; assembly: GCA_035043785.1. Taxonomy (NCBI): domain Eukaryota; kingdom Metazoa; phylum Arthropoda; class Insecta; order Diptera; family Drosophilidae; genus Drosophila; species Drosophila planitibia. Next base: position 2,079,732 of record JAWNMS010000052.1, read on the forward strand.
AGAGTTTAGATAGTGTGTTTAGTATTTGAAAACGACTTGTGGCTTGTGAAAGGGATAGGGTGAGCCATTGATAACTTTGAGATAATGCTGCAGTTGGACAATCTCTTCATCATCGATGAGCAGCACTTTAAGGCATTCTCCGAAGGTTTGATGGGCGAAACAATTAGCCCTGCAGCAAATAGATAAGAAGAATATACGGCTAGCATACATAGATAAGATAGATAACAGCTAGATAAAAGTCAACTCAACAAAATACTCAGAAGTAACCAGAAATAAAAAGAAACAGACTGAAAATAGCTAGATTTGTTTGTTTTCTTTTGAGAAATATTTGTTAATGTGTCATATGTGTATGGCTTATAATAAATATGCGGAAAGTTTCCTTAGTTTTCTTTATAACCATGTCAGGGTCAGATATCAAACATGACCATGGTAAAAAGAATTCTCTTCTCTTTTTTTTCTTGTTTTTTTTTTGTGCGCCACAATTTGCGACTTTTTGGCGCCTTGAACTGTTGTCAAATTGGGGCTGTGGACCCTCTGATGAGGTTGAGGACGCAAGTGGGAAATGGAGATAAAAGTGGAAAGGGGGGCGTGTGTAGGGTGTGTCTGGGTGTATGGGAAAATAGGTTGTCTCAATTTGCTTCCTAGTCAAATTTCGACTGATTAGTGTTGACGGCGTGCTGGGTTTTGCGTGTATTTTAGTATTTTTAGTTATAGCAACTTACTTGCATAGTCGATGTATACTCGTCTCGCGGAACAATTGATAGCAATCCTCACAGATGCGGTCCAGGCGGAAGAACATGGTCTTGTTGAAGATGCCCTTGCATTCCAGATCGAAGAAATTGCTGCGTTTCGATAGATTGTGATTGTGGGGCAACGCTGTGAATATGGGTATCAAGACAAGAAACAGCACCACCGAGATCTTTATGTTGCGGGAACACATCTGGAAAAGAACAAAAAAATAACATATTTAAAAGTGTTCACATAAGTAAATTGAGAAAGAGAGAGAGGGAAAATGTAAGAGGCAGTGTTGCCATAGCTAAATTCAATTTTATATATTAGATAAGGTAAATTTAAGATTAGTAAGTGTGTGATTAAGGGATATAAAGTTTTAAATAATTCTTATAATAAATTCGAATAAATTTTGTAGTATTTTTGTGGTATTTCCTATTAATAAGATGATCATCTATATATATTATAGATGTATTTTCAAATGAAATTATTATATTGTTTTCGCTCAGTGCATCGCTTATGCTGTGATATGATAATGCTTAAGTACCGGAAATAGTTTAAAAATAGCACAATTTACTATCTGGCTGGTCTATTTTTAGACCAGCCACCAGTCACCAGGTACAATTAAGTTCTACTTTAGTTGACGCTGCGAAAACCGCTTACTGGGTAAGTGGATATGGGCCAAGCTGAACCTTGAAACCGCAACAGCAGCAACAAAAAAAAGAAAAAAAAAGGCGCAGGCAGCAGCGGAGGCAGAAGCAGAGGCAGAGGCACAACGGGTGGTCGCCGGCCCAAGCAACAATCGCAGACTCAATCAAAAGGCGGAGTGCAAAGAGTTGTAGAGAGAGAGAGAGAGAGAGAGGGAGAGAGGGAGAGGGAGACAGTAAATCAAGGCAAAGTGCAAAGAGTACTTGTTAATCGTAAATCGTAAATCGTCTAGCATGGTCTAAAAATAGACTGTCTGCAACTGCAACTGCAAAGTGTGTGCTATAAATAAATTAAATGCATTTCATGTGTGTGTGTGTTGATCTTGTAGAACTATGTGTGTGTGTGTATCTGCAGGCATCATCTGCATTCGGCATCTTCCTTCATAAAGGTGTTCTTTGAGTGCTAACAGCGACAAGAGTTGTTTCGCATCTGCTTTCTATAAATAGATGCGGGCAACTGGGCTCAAAGAGCGAGCCGCCTCGGCAAAGCAGAAGAAAAACAAAACGACAAATTTACACACGTGAAAAAAGCAAGAGCAAACAAATAAATAAAAATACAAATACATTTACATGTACACATACACACACACACACACACATACATATGTGTATATGTATTGTGCTGGTTTTGTGTGCGTAGTCAGACAAGCCCCCAAAAAAAAATAACAATAACAACAAAACAATTCATTTAAATACAACTTTTGTATTTGCATATTTTTATCAATTTGCGTGGTTTCGTTTTCGGTTTCAATTACGTTCGGTTCGGCGTCGACATACATTCCTCAACTATTGAATAATTTGATTAAAATTGCAAATTTTTCCATTGCTCTTCTTCGTCTACATCTTCATTGCTGTATGTACCAATTGTTTGTACTGTTACTTAAAAAAGCGGCGTGTGCGAAAATGTTCGCATCTGTGTGTGATTGTGTGAAAATGAATGAAAATTCAAAGCAGACACAGCGTCGCGTTTTCGAACAACAACAGCAATAACAGCAACAAGCATGCAAGCAATTTGTCGAATTATTTCTTCGAATTTTCGACTTTGCGTCTTTTCTATTGAGCATCTCGCTTAGCACCTACCCCGCACATCCCCCGCTTCTCTATCAATCGTCGATCGTTTCGTGCCATATTTATACATATATATATATATATATATTTGTGTGTGTGTGTGTAGATTCTTAGTCAATGTGTTGGTGTTTATTTAAATTGATTTTTTATTGGCTTGTTGATGCTTTCAATTAAGTTGAGCGCATTTTTGTTGTCGTCGCTTTTTGATTTATGGCCAAATGGCATGTAGAAAATGTTGAAAAGTTCATCAATCAGCTTGCCAAATGTTGAACCAAATTCAAATAAAGCTTTTTTTTGTATGTGTGCATGTATTTATGCATGAGTGTATAATTTTTGGGTAGTATAATTAGCAGGTGTTGTGCGGCACGTGAGTGTCTAGCTAAAATACAAGTAAACACAATGACGTAACACAAAATTCGAAAAGTATTAGTATTATTTAAGTAGATGGCGCCACTTGAAATACATATATGTGCATACGCATGTGTACATATGATATGAACAGCAGCAGTTAACAGCAGCAGCTGCTGCTGCTGTTGCTGCCATCTCGCATTACCCACACGACGACCTCTGTGCAGCGGCGAGCGCTGCTTTACACTAATTGGATTCGAATTGCACGATTTATTGCCATCGAGCGAGAGTTCGAGAACGAGTTCGAGTTCGACTTCGAATGTGTGTGTGCGCCTGCATATTTATATTTAACACTTTTGCCGGCCGCATAAAATTGCATAATCGATATGATGGGCGTAAAGTAACAGGGTAGGCTTTAACCCGTAGCTGTAAATGTATACTCTCTTCTACTTCTGCTGCCGCTGTTGCATCTGCTGATGGCGTCATCATTGACCACTAAGGAGCCAACGAACGCACACATATTGTGTATAAGATCGATCGATCAATCGAGATCGATACAATTCACGATCGTCATCATCACCGTCATCGTCATCGTCGTAAAGAGCTTGTGCTGGCAATTTGTTTGCATTGTGCTTTGATTAGCTGCCAATTGATTTCATTTGTTTGTCGGCCTGCCGCTTTGTATCAATTTAAATAACTGTCTGTTTGTCTGTCATGCATACAAGCGGTCGCGTTATAAGCTAAATAAGCATGCCACTCCACTCAAATGTGAACGACTTACTGGATACCACGTAATCGTATGCAAAAGTACTCTTATATTAGGACTTATACAGTTATGGCTTTGATACAAGTTACCCAATTGTCAAAAAGTTTTAAGCTTCCGCACTCATTACTATATCCCCATCTTATCCACTTTTAATGGCCACATTATATTTATATATAACTAGCTGATTCATAGGCGTGAGTCGCGCATGGCACAAAATGATGCGCCATGTTTCATGTCGACGTCGATTTGCCTAATTGTAAACTATTCAACTTTGATTTTGATTGCTTTTTACTTGTGTGCGTGTGTGTGTGTTGTGTGTGTGTGTCATTGTGTATGTGTGTGTGTGTGTGAGTATGCGTGTGGCTGCTGTCAAGCGACATTGAATGAAGTCATGAGCCAAAAATAATGACAGCAATTATAACGAATTTTTGAATTCTTTTGTGCGCAATAGTTTCAAAGAATTTCGCACCCCCAACAGAATGTACTTATACATATATAAATATACTTATACACAGACATATGCATATATTTAAGTCCAGCACTGTTATCATGATGATGTTATCGCTGTGAATATCTCTGTTATTTTTTCGCTTTTTACTGCGAATTGACAAATGGTTGACAATGAAATTCCTGCAAACTACGACCAAACAAACAAGCGTGTCCATTGTAGTAGTAAACGAAGATATGTACAAAATTGCAAAAAAAAAATACAGAGAAACATATATTTCTGCTATAAACAACTTTTAACGCTTGGCTACGCAAGCATGGCAAAGCTAATCTGCAAAAGCAACACATATTTTGTGTCATTCACAGCGCACACTGCTGTTATCATTGCTGTTAAGTGCAACTTATGTTTTGTCATTTTTCATTTTGATGTTTGCTGCTGGCAGCTTGTACCAATTTTATATCAGCCACAACATAAATGTTAAAGCTACACAAAATCCTAGCAATATCAATATACAGCTGCTGTTAACCTTGCTCCTGGAATATGTCAGTCAAACAGAATTTGAACAGCCATTGTAGAAACTGCTTAAACAGCCCACTTGAGTTAGTTGAAACGGCTAACGAGACTGCATGGTACCATGGCCACAAAGAAACACAATAATAACAACAACAACAAAAACAACATGAGCAGCGACTTGGCGAGACTGCTTGGTACCAAATTAACTGGCACAGTGATTGTTGCCAGTTGCTGTTGTTGCTAGCCGCTGCGGCTGCGTTAAACGGTGCTGTTAATTTACTAGACATGTGGCATTTTGCATTTTTGGTTGCAACTGCAACTGGAACTGGCCTCTCGCCACTTGTGCCACACGCGCACTTTTAATCTGCAATTTAATATGCATTAAATTCTATGGCATCAAATTAATAGCGCTGCAAGCAGAGCAGCGCAGCAGTGCAGCGCAGCAGAGCAGCAGAGCAGAGCAGCAAGCAGAGAGTCATTTGCAAAATGGCGGCAGGTGGTGTCTGCGTCTGTTTGTGAATGTTGACAGCACCGTGAATAGGATGAGCATATATATGTATCACATATATTGCGCGTACATGTGTGTGTGTATTAATTTCGCTCACTTTGACCACCGCCTGCTGCTTTTGATGAGGCATTCTATGGCTTCCAGCAGCGCCGTCGCTGCGTCGTTCATAAAGTTGCATGACGCGAGTCAATTGGCTGCTGTTGCTGTTGTTGTTGTTTTTCTGATCTCTCAGATTAATCGTGTGTGCCTCGTGTGGCAATTAATATTATTGAGATTAATAGTAGTTGCACGTTTCGTAATCGATTGTAAATATATCTGGCAACTCGAATCCAAATAGTTATGGTACAGTTATTTGTTTTTCACTCTTGTTTGTTTTTTTTTTTTGATGCGCTTTTAAAATGTTGTTTAAACAATAACAACAATAACAGCAACAATAATAATGTAATAATATTTATAATGGGCGCATCTAGTGAAACAAAAAGCAACCGCGCGAGCAATCAACTTTGTTGGCAACACAAAATAAAACTGAAGATCGCAAAACTGCTGTTGACGTTTGCCAGCCTCGTCTCAGACAACAACAGACAACTGCTGCTGCTGTTGTTGCTGTTGCTGCTGCTGCTGCTGCTGTTGTCTTTTTCTTATCAGCTCACACACACTTACATAAGCCACGGCATTTGTGAGAGGCAGCGACGACAGCGAGTCTGGCGCTGTTGAGGAGGCAAACGCAGCCAGCGTCAACCAACCGAACCCAAACGAACCGAACCGAACCGAACCCGTCAGCCAGCCAGCCAGCCAAGTTATGCATGCAAGTATATGTGGGTGTGTGTGTGTGTGTGTGTGTTTGTATACTCTTGATCGACAAACACTAACATCTCGCATACATTATAGATGCAGAGTGGAACACCCAGGCGTATACGTGATATGCATATATGTTTAAAATAAGTGACGCGATTCAACGCGACTCGACTCGACTTGACTTGGCTTATCATTTAAGAGCCGCGTGGACTCCATTAATGACCAGGTTTTCTTTCGTTTCGTTTCTTTTCTTTTCGTTTGAGTCCTGCTTGCTGGCGGTTAACATAAAAAAATAGAAAGAAAGAAAGAAACATTTACGTTTACCGCATATGAATATGCAATTATGTGGATCAATTACGGATCGAAGCCAGGCAGGCATAAACTGGTCAAGACTTTATTTAGCTTGCTGCAAATTCATTTTAAAAAAAGCAAGAGCAGCTTCATTTTGTTTTTATGCGGAAAGTCTAACAGAATTTATGGCATATCTCTTACCAATGCAGGCTTGCCATATTGCTTTAAACTTTTAAGTTAACTCAATCAGTGAGATTCTTAGATAATTTATAATCTATAGATTTGCAGGTGGAATCATGTTTATTTTTTTATTTAATGTCGTCTAATATTTTTTCTTAATATTTAAATTTAAAATAGGTAGGAGTCTATCTGTGTTTGGAGGTAATACATATCAGTTATAGACACGAATATCTTTGACTAAATTGATAAGTTTTGAAGTTATTTATGATCAATAACTAAATCAATAGTTTTTAAAATTTATTTTGTTATTATTTTATTTAGTTAATCTACAAACAATTGCATTGAATGTCTCCGCTAGCAAAATTGCAAGCCCTTTACATGGCCGCTTTTATATTTGTATCGTTAACTAAATGTTTGAAATTACTTTATGAGATATATAGGAAAGTGTATAATTTGTAAAGTTTTGTTCTTGTTATTTTATTAATTTTCTTTAACAATATTATAATGATTTCCAAGGTATTATTATTTACAGTATCTTTTAAATAACTCCCTACAAACGCAAATAAATAAATCTCATTTATTAAAAATATGTATATCATACAATTCCTTCAAATCTCTTTTAATCTATTTTATTTGAAATAAAATCAACTGAATACAGTAGTTAATTTTTCAATTTATTTTATTTCTATTGCTCATGCGCTGCGTTAACTTTGAAATGGCTTGCTTTAATGACTCAAATAGATTGGTTTCTATTAGATCGGATTGATAATAGACAAGTCTAGCACTTAAGCGAGAAATTCACCTGGCTGATTTTCCAGCCAGTTGGGCGACTATTCGACACACACACACAGACACAACTACACTATTGCCATACAATAACAATTGGCATTTTATTAGTTTAATTGAAAGCAAAACAATTTAGATTGCATGGAGAACCGAAAACTGGTTTCGACTCGTTTTTCAAATGCCCCGCAAAAATAATTCGACGAATGCGAATCCTAATGAACACTAATACAACAACAACAAGTTTTCAGTAGTTTTTGCAAATGCAGCCAGTCACAGGTTATATATATATATTTTAAAATTTGTTTATATATATATATGTATGTCTATATATATTTATGTACGTATATAAATTAAACAAGTCCATTGAGGAAATTATTTCAGTATTTAAAGCTTCGCGTGCTGACTGTGCCAATTTTTAATAAAACACATAATTAAGTTTTCGAATGCGATTCAACATTAATAAATTTAGCAAACCGCAAACGTAAAGCGTTAAGCGATAAACATTCTATATAGGCCCATTAGGCGCAGCTGTTGGCTCCCACACACCCCACCCACCCAGCTACTGAATAAGGTTTATTTTTAGCCATACGGAATAATACACGTAAGCCGATTATCAAGATGTGAAATCAATGCAAATTTAATTGCTATCAAGCCAACCAGGAGCTGATTATTTAAAAGTCTGCTAAGCTCTGTACATAAACATGTTTCATTAACAGTTTATTAACAGTCTGTAAATGTAAGGTTACCCAGACAGACAGACTCAGTTCAGTTTTTATACTCTGATAGCGAAGATGGAAGAGTATATGGGTTTTGTGTGTCCCGACTTCTTTCGACAGTCTTAAAGCTTGTTATAGTCATCTATGATCACTTCAAAGAAAGTATTATCGATAACATCTATAAAAATACATAATAACAGCGTCAATAAATTGGAAGAGAATATTGCTGTTGACTGTCTTCAAAGATCGGCATACATATAAACCAGCCAAGGCCATCTGTTATCAGCTTCTATTTATCCGGTAACCGAGTCGGTTACTCATTAAAAGTTTTCGTGCTTTCACCCAAAACAAAACAAAAATAGGAAACAATTGGCTGGCAATCAGAAACAACCAAAAAAGAAAAAAAAATGGCGACCTATATTCGCAAATCGCAAATAGAAATTGCCACAAATACTTGATGTCAATTAATACATTTACGCTCCACAAATGCACATTAAATATTTGTGTTGTCCAGAAACGGAAATGGAAATGAGTCACGGCTAACAAAGTGCAAAACCGAGCAGCAATTAATACACACACACAAATTTATATAGATATATATATATATATAAGTATATATGTATAATAAACGGCCATTGAACGTGTGAACAAGTTGAATTAACAAGAAACAAACAAAATACAAACACGCCAAATGCACGAGATTTGTGTGTATTCTAAGAATGCGAGAAATTCCACACACATACACACACACTCGCACATACGCACACAGTTGAAATCCATTCACATTCGATTGATGCAATAAACGATTCGTGTGAATTTTTGATTAATTTTTTATTTAATTTTTTTTTATTTATTTTTTAATTCTTTTTTTATTGTGGTCGCTGACGCCAAAGTCTTTGGCCCCATTAGGAGTTATGAGCTGTGAGGGTATAACCTCAACTTGCAACAGAACAGAAGAGATCATGAATATATATATATTTATATATCTGATGTGATTTCTTTAGTAAACTAAAAAATACATCATACATTGTAATAAAATATCACATCAACAATTTACGTATTTCTTACAGCAGAGTTAAAAGGAAAAGAGTAAAAACTTTAATTATCAAGGTTGGAAATTACTGTTCATTTAATTAAGCTCAATGGATAATGTTTAGATATCTAAAACTCAAATTTTAAACGTGTTTTGAAATGTACTTCACAAAGTTTTGGATACAAGTCTTAAATATACTTTAATAAATTCAGTTTCTAAGATCTATGAGTTTAATACCCATGTAGAAGGTCTTGTAGACATGACCGATTCCAAGGGCTATATACAATCTTGATATGTATGCACGGCTTGGTTTATATAGCATCACCTTCCGCCTGTTCGTCTGACCTGTCTGTTTCAATGCGAACTAGTCTCTCAATCTTAATGAGACTCGGTTCTCAAGGATAAGTTCGTTCTTTCTTGTTTCTAAAAGTAATATCCAAATTTAATGTTTTGGTGGGGGTTTTTTTGGTTTAATTAAAACAGCTTATGCATATTAAGCATTTATTTCGCATTTTAGTGTTCTTTGGTGCTCAGCTGCTTTGTATATTAATTGGAAATTACGGGATATCACTCTTTTTCATATTCTAATATTTGTGATCGCAATAATAGATTAAGGTCCAAGTATATAAAATATATTTCGAACGGACCAAACTTATTTGTAGTCAGTAAAAATACATATTTGAGATACATTTCTTTATATAAATCAATAAATAATTCTATTTATATTAATTTATATGTTTTAAAATATTAATCAATATAAATGCTTGCAAAACAAATTAGTCCGACTTTCAATGATAAAATACAATATTTACAAGGTTTTTAGAAAATATGATTCAGGAGTTTTCGGTTTGGAACACTGATATGAACTCAATATTTAAGTGTTTAATAATCGTGTAAGTCTTTTACTACTCTAATTTGAAACTTATGCACTTTGTAAAATAATTATTACTTTAATGTAGCATACTTTTGGGCATTTGACCTGTATTTATTGTAATAGTGTATGAAAATAAAACAACAGTCAGAAAAAATAGTTGTAGAATGGAATTATGTGAAACCTGTGGAGGAATATCTCTGAAAGAATACCTGAAAGAGTACCTCTACAAGAATACCTCCGGGAGAATATCTTTTGAAGAATACCTCCGTAAGAATGCCTCTGGAAGATTACCTCAGGAAGAATATCTCAGGCAGGATATCTTTAAAATAATACACCTGGTAGAATATCTCTTGAAAAATACATCTGGTAGCATACCTCTGGAAGGCATTCACAGTCAATGCATTAAGTTACAGGGTATTCAAGCAGCTAAACATTGTTGACAACACTAGTGCAAACTGTTGTTATTGTTATTTCCAAACGGCCAAGGACGGAAGAAATGTGTGACGCTGAAGCTAAGCCGTCAAGTGCGCCTAAGACGTAAGGAGGCCGAGGGGGTAGGTAGATGGAAGGGGAGGGGTGGTGTTGCTGGACACGGATTGAGCGAGTTGAGGCAAGCGCTTTGACGTCAATTAAAGTTAAAAAATGACGGCAAACTGCAAACTGGAAACTAGTTTGCCAGCGATTACGTGACATAAAATCAATCATTAACATTTGTAAATTGTGTGCGACTTATTTGGTAACCTGTTGTTGTTGCTGTTGTTGTAGCTGCTGCTACTGTTTTTGTTTAGCTGCTTTTTGTTTATCAGCAATAAGTAGCTGTTAATATTTTTACGGCTTGTTGGCTGTTAGTGACGGGCCCCCGTTTTTTTTTTTTTTGGTGTTGATGATTTGATGGGTTTTGTGGCTCCGTTTGACAAGTTTTAATGACATCACTGCTATGAATTGCTTGATGGCTTTTATTGGCTTATTACAACATTTAAATTGCCTGCCGCTGGTTCAGAAAAACAATTTGCTTTTACGATCGAAACAGCAGCAGAACCAATAACCATCATCATAATAATCATAATGATCGTACAAATGAAAATCGGTTAATTGCTACACGCTGCACCATAAATGCAATATGGATATCTGTAGATAATTATATACACATGTGTGTGTGTGTGTAGTTATTTTATGGCCATTAAAGGCCAATTTAATGCGCAGACAGACAGAAACGCACACACGCCATAAAAATCATGTTGCTGGCAATGGCAAAAGCAGAAAAAACTATAAAAAAAAAATATAGTAATAAATACTCGTGGAGCAAAACAAGAAACTGTTGCATCAGCCAATTTCAAAAATTGATTTCGATCTGGCCATGATTACAATTAAATGATTATTAGGAATTCGCCAAAGACACCAAAAAACCACCCTCCCCTCCCCCTTGTTCCAGCACCACAATTGAGTCACAGAATGGATAAAGTCATCAAGATCGAAATATAACATTTGATTAGCTAATCAAACAGCTTAATTGCGAATCATTTTTATTGATGTGCGTTTTTTTCCAGCACTAAAATATAACACGCTAATTGTATTGTAATTATTTCTTATTTTTAGTGTGTAGCGTATAATAAATATAAACAGCCAATTCTATTGTAATTGAGTAACACATATGAACTAACTTATTTCACAGCTATATCAATTCAATAATCAACGTTTGCTATTTTTAGTGTGAATCAAAATAAAATACAACCTATTATTAATATAGGGAGCTTATTTTTTTTAGATTAAATTCTACGTCCCTTATTTTTAAAGCGAATAACGTGTATTTAAAATACAAACTCAAATCTATTTTATATTTACGTTATATATTTTAACTGTCTTTTTTAGAAATATGTATAAATTCAAGGCACTATTTTGACTATTTTTAGTGTGAATAAAAATGTATTATAAAAATAAAAACTTTCTTATTTCCAATTATAAAAAAAATTTTAATTCCTTTTTTACATTTTTTATAATATAGATAAAAGGCTGGTTTATTTTTAATAATGTTATAATAAATTTGAGCTGATTTTTAGATAAATAAATTCAAAACTCTAAGTTGCGTATTTTTGAGCTTAGACTACAGATTATTAGGCAATAAGCTTCTGAGAAATATACATTTAATATTCAAGGCATTGAAAAGGAAATAATTGCTTTATTTGGAACTCTTTTTTGGCTAGTTACACTCAACTTTCAATTAGCTACATTATTATACTTAAGACTTGAATTATTTAGTAATTAGTTATGGATACTCTGTCAACTTTTAGGCATGCCACTTTATTAAGTGTTATATTGTAGTTACAGTCCAATGTCGCATTAATGGAAAGCAGGCAAAACTTAGTGGCGAATTATTGGGGCATTGAACTGTAAAATCAGTCAGCTATGGGCTGTCTCAGAGGCTGCATCTGGCAGATGTTATATGTGGAAACACACACATACACATATATGTGGGATTGCAGTACTTATAATAATATGGAAAACATATGCAAATGTGTCTTTGATATATGGCATTGCTGGCCATTTCTCAATTGGCAACATCAAAGCGTGGCAAGGCGCATTTGTATCTGTATCTGTATCTTTTTTGCCACACATTAACCTCAAAGTGCGGTTCGCTGCTGCTGCTGCTAACAATCAGAGTCCACTTGATTGCCGGCGGCTTTTTTTTTTTTGAGACCAGAGCGAGCGACCGCAACTTCATTATCATGTTGCCAACTCAAAAATAACAACAACAACAGCAACAGCAAGAAGAAGAATAAGAAGAGGAAGATCGCTTAAGCGCCTCGAGTCATTTGAGTGCGGCCCAATTGCCTTTCAATTAGGCGAGGCAAGCGCGTGCCCAAATAACAATGGATCGGAATCGCGAACAGTTTGTGATATAGTCGAAGAAGAAGCAGAGGAAGCAGAAGAAAGCATTACAAAGATATATTCAAATCTATTCCAGAACATATAACAAAAAGAGAAAAAAACTGGCTACAAATTCAATTCAAATTCAAAGAGCCAATGTGCAAGGTCAGCTGCAGTTAAAGCAACTTACATGGAGCTGATAATATTTTTTATTGCAAATGAGTATCTGGAATAGAAATACGCTTAACAAGAGTCTTTATTCCAGTCTATGTAAGTGGTAAGTACTTATCGATATAACGGCATCGTTAGCTAATGCAGTATTAGAACTGTAGCAGTATCGATACTCTCCTCACAAGTAATCGACTTTTAATGCTCGATTGGCAAAAGTATTTTTAAATACTTTCTCAACCAGATAGCTCTTTTGTAGTGCAGAATAATTGTGCTTTATTTGCTTTCGCAAATAACAAAATAAAGAAAGTGGATGGTTAATTTGTGTGCGCAAGTGTTTTAAGTCAATTGATTCGATTCATTGCAGCGCATTGCACTTTAATTTGCAGTCAGTTCGATTTTCATTTCCATTTCAATTTCGATTTCAATCAGCAGCAGCCATCAAGTGCAACTTCATCATTATCATGGCCTTTTCAAGTTCATTAACATGCCACACAGAATCGGAATCAGAGACAGAGACCGACCGACATCCAGATCGAGATCGAGAACGAAATCGAGATCGAGTGCTAACCAATGCCATTTCATATATGTGTATATAGAAAGAGTCTCTTAATTCTGTTTCGGTTTCTGTTTCCGTTTCTCTCCACTCTCTGAACTTGAAAAGTGCATTTCTCATATACACATGTATTTCTGTATATACTTCATATATATTTTAAGATGCTGGAGTTCTTGGAACGGCATCTTGTTCAAATTAAGCTCCCCTTGGAATATTGGAATTGATACTCACATTTAGTGACAGCTTCTTCATAGCGATCGTTTTGTTTGCTGTTTCTTGTTGTTTGTTTGTTTGTTTTTTTTTGTCACGTTTTACAATGAAACGTTTTTTAAATTTGTTTGGTTGTAATTAGTTGTTTAAGTACTCGAGTTTGCTGTTTGTTTTAAGTACTCGTTTAACACACAGTTTTTTATTATTATTTGTTATGTTCCTTTTTGGTTTAATTTATTATTACTGGCTGTTTTATTAAGTTGATTTGCCGCAGCGTATATTTACTTGAAGGCTTACAACCTTTGCTAAAAATAAATGCAAACTATTAATAACAAATTTACTCATTGTTGTTGTTATTGTTGTTGTTGCTGTCAAACGCTGATTAATCAGTCATTAAGAGCTTAGATTTCTAGGTTTTACTATGCATAAAAGTGAAATGCTCAACTAATTCCACCAAGCAGCTTTCGCCTGCTCTCTTTGAATGGAATCCGTGTTGAGAGTGCGTGTGGAATGCGTTTGCTTGCCCTTCCATTGCGCATTCCAAACACTCCACACATTTCTTGCAACTCATGCGATCGTTGTCAATTATTGTTATTAATGTTGTGTGTGTGTGTGTGTGTGTGTGTGTGTGACGTCGACATCAACGTCAACGCCATTGATTAAAATCATTTATATGCAGCGCTTTAACGGCCAAACTGCACCAGCGGTTCACAAAGAGAGCGCCGAAGAGAAAATGAGAGAAGGAGAGAGAGAGAGAGATAGAGAGGGCTGGCTGGGCTGAATGCACATGGCTGATTTTTGCTCTTTAACTGCTGTTCCCTCCGCTGCTGCTGCTGCTGCTTCAGCTGCTGTTGTTGTTGTTATTGTTGGTTATTGCTGCTGATGTTGATTTATTTAGCCGGTCTGATCGCTTCGCTCGTTGCATTTAAAATGTCGGAAGTGTTTGCGTGCAAAAAATAAATACAAATGCAAATGTGTGTGCTGTGTTTGCTTAAGCATAATATTTATATATATATATACATATAAATATGTATATATATATTTCCTGTTGCAAGCGCTCAATTGTGTGTGGCAATAACAACAACAACAACATTGGTCATGGAACACATTTTTGTTTCTATTTCTAGGAAACGCCGCTCGCACAAAAATATCAAAGTCATCGAATGCCATAATTCCAAACATTCCAATCGTTCGTCTGTCGTCGTCCCTATGAGCGGGTTGCCTGCTTCTTCCCTTTTTATTAATTTTTTTTTTTCAGTTGCTCTTCACTTCTACCACGCACCAATAAGAACGTATGACATCATCGCAAGCAACAATAAAAAAATACAAATATCAACGAAAGTTTTCTTGTCTCTGTGTCTGTGTGTTGTTGGCGCACCCTCTGCTCATGGCAACAGAGTCAAAAGAAAAGAAACAATGTCAAAAATGTACAACAACAGCGCACTGGAAAACGTGGCTCAAAGTGCTGCTCATCTGTGTGGCCTGTGTTTATAACTCGATTTGTAAGTGTGAGCTGCGGCAAGGTGGCAGCATAATGCGAAAAGGCAACAACAAAACACACATGCAGACAAAGAGAGCATTTGTGCCGGTTGCCGCATTGATTTGGTTATGGTTTGGATATCGATATGAGACCGATGACGATGACGACACACTGACAAGATGCTGAGTGTTGCCGTGCTGCTTTAGGCGCAGGCGCAGAGTCAAAAAAACAAAACACACACACAAGCGTACACTCGCACACACACACAGCAGGTAGTCCCCCTTTTTTTAAGTGCAGTGTGCGACCTGCGCGCGGAGATTAAAACGATCGCGATAAGCAGTAATTGGTTTTTGGTACAGTGGCCACTTACAAAATTGGAAAATGTTCAAAAATCGAAATGGAAATTTAATTTGTTTTATTTTAAAATATTGTGTACTCTTCGCTTCCTATTAATACTATTAATATTTAAAATTAAAAGAAATGTTAAATAATCAAATTTCAAATATTATCGCTCAAGCAGCAATCAATTATAATTAACATTTAAATTGCTTTCCAAAAATTTACACGAGGAACCTAAAAAAATGACAATAATAATAAGTAATTATTGTTAAGCAATATTTAACTAGCATTTTAAAACCAAAAATGTACACGCCAATTAAAATCAATTGGCAATTAATCAATTGCAGAGTTCCAATTTGCGAGCGATCACTGTAACGTTTTTGGCAGTTGGTAAGCTGAATTTGGTATTGGGAATATGCCACAATCAAAACTTGTTGCAGTTCCGGTCTCAAGTGCTTGTTGCGCATTTTTGCATTTTTCAACAACAACACTAATTAAAATAAAACAATTATAACAATTATAAAACAACAATAACAACATAAAACTTTTAGCGCGGTATTTTTCCACAATTCACACAATTCGAAAAAGATAAAAAACATTTTTTTTTGTGTTTTTACGACTTATTTAAATTTGTTGTTGTAATTTCAAAATTGAAAGCTGCGTCGAGTTTATTATTATTATTATTTTTTTATTTTTTTTTGATTATTTAAGATATTTATTAAAAGTTGAAAATTTTCCTACATATTTTAAATCACCTTTGATAGATTGCACTTGATATATTTAATCAATATTGAATATTTGCATTTAATATATCTGTGTATTTATTTAAAAATATAAATTGGCACTTTTGGTTTTGCACTGGTTTTCGTTTTTTTTTTTTTTAGTATGGTATTTTGTTTATTCTGTTTTCCTTAATTGTTGATTCAACTTGTTGCTGCGGGCTTATATGATCTTTGAAGTGGAAAGAAAATATGTCGATATTTATGCTATAAGTTGTCTCTCGGAAACGACCTGCTCGCCACGCTGTTCAGATTGAAACTGTTGCACTCGGGAATCCGGTTTTGGTTTTTTATACTGAATCTTGTAAGAAACTGTGAGAGCGACCCTCTTACCTCTGCAACATTGTTTGGCTGTTGGGTGTCGACTGAATCGCAATCTGTTATGATTCATTTCATGCATGTTAACTTAACATACCAAAATCGACTTCATTATTGATTTCGTTTCGCCCATAATATATGCGTTGTTGTGCAACAAATTTTGTTCACATGCTATCACATGTTCAGAAACATGTTGCGCCGTTTTTTGTTTGTGCAAAATGTTGCCGAGCGAAGAGTGTTCTGTTAATCTGCTGTTATGCTCTCTTCCATAAATGCGCTCTTGCTCTTGTTTTTCGTATGCGTGTGCGTTTTGCTCTCTTTGGGCCACTTGTTGTTAGCGGCATAAACTGTAACTGTAATTGCTGCCTCTCTCTCGTTCTCGCTCTCTCTGAGGATCTCTGTTAAATTGAATGCTGCTGCTGCTTTTGGATTTCCCCCAAGTATTTTGTGCATTTTTCTGACGCAAGTAATTATTAATCAATGCAATAATTGCAACATATAATTGCCATAGAACAACAATCACTTTGTTCCCGGCAAGTTCCATTGTTACCCTGTTAAAGCTGTTAAGAGGAATGCTCAACGTGTTAATTTAATAAATCCACAAAAATTTCCTCTTAATGTCCCTTTGCGTTAAATAGGCAATTTCTCTTTACATTTCTTAACCGTTACATGAATGAATGTTAGCCTGGAAGTTCTGTCTCTCTCTCTCGCTCCTGGAATAAGTGAGCGACCTTATGGAATGATTAAATAAATATATATATTTTGTATACCTTATTATTATGTCTTATCGCATCTTATTTCCCTTACTCTGCCTAAATCTTTATTTTCTATAATCTCTTTTAAATTACTACTGCATACCATCGGGCTGAGACAGAAGGCGAGCAGAGTGTTGTTAGTTCTATTCCAGGATTAAATTACAGGGTATCCATTTAGTCAATTCAACTGTAAGTTGCAGTATTGCATATTTTATTATTTTCCTTCGCCTGCCAACCACATGACAATTCAATCCCAAGCGAGGGAAACATTCTGTGTGAATACAATAGAAAAGATTCCACGCTGGAAAGTGCCAGTTGAAAGTTCTCAATTCCAGGCGATGATGACTATTGTACCGGAACTATTTCTGTTTACGTACTCGCATCAACAGAACTGTGAAATAAAATTAAACCCAGAATATTGTGGTCACTGTGTCAATTTCTGGTTAACTAGACCAAAAAAGGGACTAAAAATATTCATCCTCATGTGGGAGTGTTAATAAATCGTAATTTCTCGATATTGTTGTTATTATTATTGTGAATAAGCAAACCGAATGCAGTTAGTGCTCGAAAACAATATGATCACCAATTAATTTGCATTTATTTTTAATTGACCCTATTGATTATATTATTCACTTGCTGTTGTTTTTATATGTTTTGTGTCATGATTCACGAGAAACGCAGCTATGACGATAGAATTGCAAATTCGTAAGATAACCAATTACATTTTTATACTGTTCCCAGAGACATGAGTGGAAAATAAATACAGTAATTGAATCATTTCAAAAAGAAAAATGAGTTTGTTTTAAAACTGAAATCTAAGCGTACGAAGAAAGTTTATAAAAATTAGAAAGGCTTGTTATCTATTTTGGCATAGATGTTATATTATATGAATTAAAAAAAAAATGTTAAATAATAATAGGAAGTGTTTAATAAATATAAAAAAGCAAATTTTAGAGTTCAGAGTACACATATCAAAAACCCCCTGAAGATAATAAATATTTTTTCTAAATTTTACAACAAATGGACCCTAGAATTATGAAAAGAAAACCCCAGGTTTTTAATAACAGAACCTTCCGTTTTTTAAAATATACTTTCTGATTAATAAGATGACTTACACTTCCTTATAAATATTGAGGCCGATTTTTTTGGTGAGTGTATAGATTTAAAAGCTTTTAAAAAGTCTATTTTCCCGTGAAACAGTAGAAAATATAAATCTCGAAATCACAGCTGAATTGTTTTAATAAAAATGTTCCCATGGCTCTCTAAATTGAATACAATCAAACATTTCACACACACACACACTCAGACGCGCATTACTTGCAAAACGGAACCGGAAATTGAAGCAAACAGCACTTCTCGTGTGCGTGTGAGTGAGTGCGTACGTGCGTGTATTTGTGTGTGTGTGTGTATAAAAGATGCTCGAGAAAAAAGTTTGACTCAAATGAAATTAAATATAATAACTATCTATATTTATGTATATGTTTGTATGTATTACAAAATACACACGGGTATATGCCGTAAATATTTTATATATATATTCACGCTCAACAAACAAATGACCTTGTAACAATTTCTTCACAACAATAATAATAATAATAAATGAAAAGTGTTAAATTTTTGATGATTTGTGGAGAGTGGAGACTGGAAGGAAGCTGGTACGAATTGACTTCAATGTTAATAACCTCAAACTGGGCCACAAAGCAAACAACAACAAACAAACAAACAACAAAGTTGAACTTGCGCTGTGTGTGTGTATATGTGTGTCTGAGATAAATGTAAACAGACACAGACGAGCAGACAATATGCAAATATGCATAAGCAATAAAAAAAGGCGAATCAAAGATCGGATTTGGAGGAACGCTTACCTTAGGCGCTTGTTTCGAGTTGAATGCGAGCTTTTTCTCCGTTTTTTTTGTTTATTGTTTTTTGTTTGTATTTGTTTTTTTTTGTTGTATCTTTTGCGGCCGCACAAGTCGTTTTGGGCGCTTATCGCCTATCGGCCGACGCTCTTTGCTGCTGAGGTGCTGCTGCTGCTGCGGCCGCCTCTGCTGCTATTGGCCCTTTGGCAAAGTTTCGTTGCATAAAATTTTGTTCGAGTTTTGGTTTAGTTTTTGTTGCTTGATATCTTGTTTTTTTCTTGTTGTTTTCTAAACTTGTCGCTTGGGCGTTTCTCTGGCGCTTGAGTTTATCGCCATTTTGTGTGGATTTTGGTTAGATCTTTGTGAGCGTTGCGCTGATGCGGCCTAGGCATCGGCATCGGTGGGCGTGGCCAGACCAAAATGACAATTGACCAAAGAAATCAAACAAGACACTGCCCCTGCGCACTTCTCTCTCACTCTCTCTTACACACTCTTTCTCTATTTCGTATTCTCTATTTCAATTGTTGCACGCGAGAGCACAAAAATTCTTATATCTGTGTGGGCTTTTTATTTATTTTTTGGCTTGTTTTTTTTTATTTTTGTTTTTTTTTCGTTTCACTTGCACTGCATCTTCCTCTTGCTCCGCTGTTGGATGCTCTCTTTTCGCTCTCTGCTTGTTTGCTTGTTTGGACGTGCGGCCGATTTACGCTCTGCACACGCACACAATCACGCACGATCGCTCTCTCTCTCACACACACACACAGACACTCGTAACAGGCGGACTGACGAAGACGGTGGAGGAGGCGGTGGATGGTTGCGGGGTATTTCGCACGCAATGCGAGTGGTTGGCGCGTTTAGTGACATTCAGTGCCAGGGCATCGGAATTGCTTTACATATGCACGCACGCACACAGACACAGACACATACTTATTAACACATATACACATACAAACAAGTGTATGTATCTTTGTAAATATATTTCCACATAATTGATCCGCTGCGTATATCGAAAGTGTCGCCCCTGACAAGGGCCGCACAATTCTCACGTTATCACTGATAATTCACAATTGACTGTGCACCACATACATATATACATACACACATATAAATAAATATATATATATATATTTATATATATATGGTTAATATTTTTGGATACCCCAAAAATTGAACTGCATCGCACGAGAATAAATACTTTTTGCTGTCACATATATAAAATCGGATTTACATATAGCTAGCTTTATGCCAAGGAGACGCTACTCGTCGAAAATTAAGAAAGAAAAAAAACACACTTCAAGAATAATCTTCGTATTTTTTTTAAATATTTCTTGTTGAAAAATGTCAAGCCGCCTGAGCAACGAAAGCAGACTAAATGCAAAAAATGAATGTACAAAATGCTGCTGAGAACTGAGCACTGGAACACGGACGATCGTTGGCATACACCCACACACACACACATTTACTTATATGTTGCTCGAGTTTGAGTGTCTGTCTGTCACACGAGGCGGCCCCATTACTGCGCTGCCCCTCCACATGTTTTGTATAGATAATTGGGTGTGTGTGTGTGTGTCTTATTTTTTGTCATTGCATTGCGTCTCTAATGTCAACTTGAGGCAGACAAAGACTTCCCACTTACGAAGGCAGCCCCTTGCCAGCGACGCCACTGCTCAAGTCACTCACTTACACACACACTTATGCGCAAGTTAAAATTGAAATTGTAGCATGTAACTGTAATTCGCTGGCACTCACCAAAATAAAACGAGTCGCGAGCATAAATGAGCAAAGAACATTTTGATCTTGGCTATGCACGACTATCAGCTACCCTTGGCGCAACATACTCAGATTTATCAGCTATTTCTTTTGAGCTAATCAGTTTAGCATTTCAATTAAAATAAGGAAATTTGATTATCGGCTATCGATAACTAATAGAGCCTATAAGTATGCACTGGAAAGTATTTGTTTTGCGAAGTAAAATTATAAGTAGAATTTTTCTGTAATTCATATAAAATTTGATATTTTTCGTACAGTATTGCATACGCATGCTTAAGAAAATTGAGTTATCGCCTATCGATAAGTAGTATATCCTAAAAGTATGCACTGAAAAGTGTTTGTGCTATGAAAAAATAAATCAAAATAATTTTTTTTTACCTTTGCGAAAGTAATTTCATTTTTACCAGGGTATGCAAACTAAAACAATGCCTTTGATTGCCTCTACAGTGTGGTATATATATATAAATATATATATATATGTGTGTTTGTGTGTGTAAAGTGTCTTTCCCGACAGTTCTTGGAGCACCTCCACCTCCGAGTTGACGACATCGCGTACCATGTAAAAAGCGTGTAAAATGTAAAACGCTTTCAGCTGCGTCGCAAATTATTAGCCATTTCCGTTTTGGGGCGGCAACGCCACAGCCCCCGGACTTAAATATGATCGTATATAATTCCCAACCAAAGTCATATATATATCTATATATGTACATATTATGTACATATACATATATAAATTATACGCCCGGTTACAATTACAATGAACGACTTTGTCCGTTTGGCCTGCGGCTCGTATATTCCGTTTGTAACACATGTAAATAATATATAATAATATATTTTTGTGTGCACCTCTCTCTAACCTCCATATCAACTATGTGTATATAGTATATAATCACATTACGTATACGTCAGAGTGTCAACAAACTTGTAATGTGGCACAAGTATGATTCAATAAGCTCACAAACTGTCAGACGTGTTGTCTGGGCGTGTGTTGTTGTTTCACTCACACACACACACACACACACACACATACACACAGGCACACTATTGACTGCTAGTCGCTGCAAATTTTGCAATAGAAATACAATATTTATTTTGCGCTAGTGATCGCTAGAAAATTCAACAGCTTAGGTATCATATTAAAAATGTTCAACAAATCTTATACTTCAAGCCATATTTGTTGAATACATTAATATACCCAGCGCAGATCAAGTTTATTTAGTTTGATCCGATAATCTTTAAATTATTTAATTTTAAATTTAAATGGAATTTCTGTTATACACTCTAAATAATTACATATAGAAATAATTCTAATAACATTTTCGTTGCTTTAATTTTAATCTTTAATGTTTTAAACATTTTTCAAACATTATGGAGCATTTTTAGAGCACATTAAATTAATAAATAATTTTTTCCGTTTTCCCCCTTTTGATAAGAATCGATTAAAAACTACTATATTTTATTAAAGTGCCTCAACATGATATTCGTATATTCTTTTTGACGGATTAAAGGTAACGAATTGGGCTCTTAATAAAGTGTTTACACGTGATCAATAATATGTCTGGATATATTATAAATCAATTCGAACGCGGTCAGTTATCGATAAATCGAAATAAACATGATCTGCGTAGTGTATACGAGAACTTTCATTCCAATGAAGTCTCTAGCTTTAACAGAGATCGCCTTGTTCATATAGACAGGCAGACAAGCAGAATTAGCTTAATCGATTTGACTGTTGATTCTGATCAAGAATATATATATATATAATGGGGTCGCACATGCTTCCTTCTGCCTATTAAACTCTATTAATTTTGCACAACTTCATTATACCCAATTTAGCCATTCTCAACGGGTTCGGGGAATAAAAAAGAAAAAATTTATTAAAACATTTCAATTGATATGTCTTAAAAAATAAATAATTCAAACATTCTCAAAAGTTGTTTTTTGTTTGTTTGGTGACCTCTTTTTGTATGTTTTTTGCTGGCACCAAGTCAACAATGCTAAATACTGGAAGTTCTAGTTAGCCAGTGACAACTGTACAAAGATATTGCTTATGCATTTGGCATTAGTTTAAGACATTTGCGAATCGATTCAATACTCGAGTAACGGTAACAATGCGATTATATTTAATGCGCAATTAGCTAGCTAAGTAGCTAAAAAGGTGGTCGCGGGGTGGGGTGGTTTTGGTTATTGGGTGGGTAAGGGTAGCTAGCGCTGGCGTCTGTGTGACAGTTAATTGCTAGTACTTGTTGGAGATATATGGACGAGAGACATACATATGTGCAAAAGTTGACTAAATTAGCGGCGCACACGCAAATTATAAATACTTAGCGGGCACATTGTAAGGAAATGCCAAAAACATGCCACAAAAATAAAACACTCAAATTCGCAGGCACTTTCACAGTGAAAGACAGACGCAGGGACGAGGGAGGGTTGGCAGTGATAGACCCCAACAAAGG
The DNA here is from genome assembly GCA_035043785.1 of Drosophila planitibia. NCBI lineage: Eukaryota > Metazoa > Arthropoda > Insecta > Diptera > Drosophilidae > Drosophila > Drosophila planitibia. Next base: position 2,103,049 of record JAWNMS010000052.1, read on the forward strand.
TCACAGCAATATGATCTGCAGTATATATATATCTATGTCTAAATTCGTGACTCTGACTCGTGATGGCCACTTAAGGCAACAGAGCAGATAGCCAGATAACCAGATTAAACTGCTGCCATTTAAGAAATTCACATTCTTAGTTAGTTATTTAACGGACTGCATAAATATGAAGAGATACATTTTTAATTAAAATAATTAACAACGCATAATATCAACAATCTCTAGCCAAGCAACTATTTTGACTTACTATTTTCATATTGATTGCATAAGTAGTAATAAAACATGTATTTTTAGCTGTCTCTCAGCGAATTCTATTTGGAATTTCATTTCGATTGCAATTATAGATTGTTATTGTTGGCATTCAGTTAATCAAACCCGTTTTGTGTGCTGTAATTGAAACTGCGTCTAAAAATAGCCAACAGGCCAAAAGATTGCCCAATTGTTGATCGTGGTCTTTTTCAATATACCCTGTAGCCATTAGAACTGGTTATAAAACATTAATGACTAAATTTATATAGCTATATTCCAACCATAGACACTAAACTTTGAGTATAAAAATTTTCGTATGTGAAATTTATTTTATTTTTCCTAAAACCTTTTCTGTTTTCCCAAAATCTATTAAAATCGGTTTACTAAACCAGTTTTTTCACATATATTGAAGTTTATCAAAGCAAGAGACTTCAAATTTAAAATATATATTATTTTTCTTATATATCACACACCGATCAAATTAATTTCCCCCTTTGTGCGAAGGTTAACTCAACTTATTGATCAGAAATAAAATTTCTAAAAACAAGGGTCCTTTTTACTTTCAAGGGCACATTTTTTTTTAAATTTATAAAGAAATTCTACTGTTTTATTTTATATATATATACCACATTAGCATTTTTGATACTTTTTGTATTATTATTATTATTATTTAACATTTGGACTTTAAGATTTCATAATTGCAAACATTTTAGATTTAAATAATTTAGTTTTTTGAAAACTTAAGATCTTACGTCTAAAGTTCTGTCTTCTTTAGATACTAAAATAGTAGCGGAGAGAAAAATTTCCAAGCTATTTTCACAATTTCAGAAAAGATTTTTTCTGAATACATAAATATTTTCCCTTATTAAAAATTATAGTTCGGAAAAAAATCGTTTCAAATTTTAAGAAATTGTTTTTCATATATTCAGAAATAATGGTTTAGTTAGTTCTTACATCGATTTTGTCTGTTTTTTTAAGTTAAGAGTTTTATCACAAACACTATAAATGTATATTTTTGGGCTGGCTACAGGGTATTTTGTAATCAAGAGCACTGTTACTTGCTAATTATTATGTGGTTTTTAACAGATCGGTTCGTACTCACCATTTTGTAAGCAATGATTTCAACTGTCCGACTGACTGACTGAGTGAATGACTGAGTGAGTGCCTGTTTGTTGGTTTAACTCGTTGACAAAACTCCGCTGGGCTCTGCAAACTGTGCCAAAATGTTTGCGAAACTTGGGGCCAGGCGGCTTATATAGCCCATTTTTCACATTGGCTAAGGGGGGTGGTGCTGGCTGTTGGGTGTTGGCTTGTTGCGGTCTCCTTTTTGCATAATACTTCTGCTGCTGTTGCTGATTACAAAGCGCCCCCAAGACAACTGTATAAATTATATGCTTGTGTGTGTGTGTGTGTCGTATCATTATGTTTATGATTATGATTATGTGGCACGTTGATTAGAATGCGCTCTTATCACTTGTTGCTGCTGTGAATTAATGTCTTCAATGCAATTGCTTGCCACAACTACAACCGCAATGGGATCTGTCAATTTGCCCACAAAGGATATCATTAGGCAGCAAGGACGATTCATTACACATTTATATATATATATATAAATGCACATCGATATGCGCTTATTGAAATATGTTACATATATTGGCCATTGTCATCCTTTCGCTTTCCAAACAGCGGGTTAGCCGCCAGAGAGGCTAACTTTAGCTTGAAACAAGCCAAAGTATAAATTGCTAATGCTATTAAGACTATACAAATAAATAATAAATAATTAAGAAGTAAACGAGAACGTCTCAATCCGCTACCAGTGGAATACCAGCTGAAAACAGAAGTAGATTCGATTCTGCATTTTTATTTAACGACATTATAATTTTTTAAATTCATGTTCATTAATTTAAAATATAAACCGAATTGTAATTTTTTCATAAATTTTTATCCAACCCACTTTCTGACCATGTAAGAAAATAGAATTATGTGGAGTAATGCAAATAAATGAATGTTTAAGGTTGCAACAATTAAACAGCAAAAAGAACAATTAAAAAAATATTTATGTATATATATTTATTTATACATACACACATATATGCATAAGAAAATATTACATAAAATACTTTACCGTTTAAAGATACAAATAGTATTGTGAAATGTGCGAAGCACAAGTAGATAATTAAAAACACATTCCAATAAAATAGAATAATGACACAATATATATGGTAAACTTTGTCTTACTCCACTGGTTGAGAGATTTACCCATCTCTTTTTAAAGTTTTACCTTCCTAATTGAATTTTTCTTGGTATCCACAATACTTGCAATGAATGTTTAATAATCTTTTATTTTATTTATTTTTAAATTTTTATTTACATTACACATAAGCAACTTTTTCCAGCATAATTTCAGAGCTCTAGAAAATTATTATAATTCGATTTTTAACTTAATATATTTGTACAAATGCATTAACATATTCCATAAATCATCAGTTAATGAAAACTACTTAAAATGACCAAAAAATTTATTTTTGCCGTGATGTCCGTGACCGTGTCCGTGACCATGACCATGACCATGACCACCAGCTCCTCCCCAACCTCCGCCACCGCCTCCACCCCAACCTCCTCCTCCACCGCCTCCGCCCCAACCTCCGCCTGCGCCGCCTCCACCTCCTCCACCACCACCACCGCCGACAATTACTGGTTTGACGACAACGACGGGTTTGACAAACACCGGCTTGGATTTGGTAAATTTGGCGGGCAGGGAGCTCAGAAGCTGGGCAGTATTTTTCAGCTGTGCGGCTTTCTCCGAGAATTTGGCAGGCAAAGCGCTTACAAGCCGTGCGGGATTTGGCAGACTTATGGGCTTCTCGAAGTAAATGACTCTTTGCTCGGATTTGCTGAGAGCAGTGGGCGTGGACAGCACGGAAGCGGCGCTGATGGCCAGCAGCATAAGGCAACACTTGAGCAGATCCATGGCTTGTGTGGAGCAGCCCGAACTGGGACCGAGCTATTTATGCTTAAACTACAAAAATTAATTTGCATGCAACAATTGTCGCCGATTTTTTCACATTCTTTTATTTCATTATTTTTTATTTTTTTTTGTATCATTCGAAACTTCACAGACTTGGTGTTGTTGCTGAGAATTCCCCCACCAGTTGTAAGTGGAATTAATAATGATGGTGATTCTGGTGCAGCATTATTCAATGATCGTCGCTGTCCAGTTGGCATTCAGTCGGCGATTCTCTAGATTCTCAAATCAGACATGACGCGTCTGCTGTTCTCTGTTAATCTATCCAAATCCAAAAGAACACTTGACTCGCATTCCCAATGCGATCTTGATTTGATTTCTGTTTGTTTCACTTATAATCATCATCAATCGTGCCTCCTCATCCCAATTGCGGAAGTCAAAGTGTATTTTCTACATATTTCCATGCATCTAAATGAGTCACATTAGATCAATGAAATTAGGTAATACTTATTTTTATTTTATTTGAAATTTATTTATTTAATGGATTTCAAGCCGAGCTCAATTAAAATAAAATGTAAAACTAAATTTATTTTAATAAAATTACATTCTAACTAAACTTAGAAATCAAACGATATAAAGTAAAAAAATTAATAATTAAATGAAAATTATAAAAATCACTAAAATAAAAGATTCAAGAAAACTGGCGGTAATAAAATGTAAAATGGAAAGGAAAATGTTAAAAATTGAGAGATAAATACTAAGAGAAAATAAAAAAATAAGAGAAGCCAAATCTCTGCACCTGTGGAGTAGATAAGTTTACCACATTATTTATCATAATAGCAATAAAACAATGTAACATTTTATTTATTTATATAATTGTTTTATTCGGTTTTATTGGAATGTGCCATTTATGTTATGTTGTGTTATGATATGCATAATTATTTCATTATATTTTATTGATGTGTGTAAAGTGATTCGCCCGTTGCATATAATAATATTATTATGTATGTTATATGTTAAATGTTATTGTACATATGTATGCTTAAATAGTCTTGTATTTGTTCTTATTACTGCTTAATTTTCACAATCGTTCACGTTCGCTTTTCCGGAAATGCTGCTGCTCTTTTCGAGAGACGCCATGCAGTGTAAGGCTGATGAGATGTTTCTCACAATATTCCATTGGATCATATGTGTCCGAATGCGGCTCATCATCCCTTCGAGCATTCCATCAAATTGAGGGGTTGAGGCCCTCGGCTTCTTGGGCAACACTTCATCCGTAAATTGATATTGTGTAGGATCTCTGAGGGACTCCCACTCTTGAACATGTGACTAACAAGCAAATATGATCTTATTATATTAGATTTTAGATGCCGATTACATGACAAACTTACCTCCATATCTATTCCCTTCAACGCATGGGTGCTGTCAAATCATACGACCATCGGGATGATTGCTAGCGCATTTTATTAGATGTATGGCTGTGGGTTTGGCAACATTTTGTGGTGTGTGTCGTAAAGAAATACGGCCAACATATGCGATGTTGACTGTAACTTCATGTTTGCCCCAATCTTACTCATCGGTTCGGTCTGCTATGGCAAATATATATATATTTAACAAATATGCGAATACGCCAAAAAATAAGATCTTACTTCAATTTTTAAAATTCTTATTTTAGATGATTTTTAAAATGTGGAAATTTTCAGCTCCGTTGTTATCACATTTTAAAACAGCAATGAAAGTTTTTAATTTTGTGAATTCCACTCGCACCTGTGAATGTGAGACACATGTGTTAAAAAATACAAATAAATATGAAAATAATATATATGCAGAACAGTATTAAAGAAGAAATCGAAATGAGCGATAAATGATCGTTTGAATAAAAGATTGCCGCCGCTGTGACTAGATAAAATTAGAATGCTGCGGACTATCCATTACTAACAGGGGACACATCGAGCAAAATAAGTTCGGAAAAGAAAAATATTATTAAAAGACTAAATGTAAAAATTATATTTTTTTGATTGGACTGGCAATGACATTAAATATATTACTATTAATTTAATTACCAAATTATATATTTCATCATCCAATGTGTCATATGAGTCTGATGATTTATTCTGTGCGTAAATATGCCAGCGATGTATATGTAATTGTTGAAAAAATCAGAGATTTCCTTATAAGAGCTGTTTCCTAATTTTTCCGGCTAACTCGAATTGAAAAGTAACAGCTTTGTGCGTGAAAAGGCTGAAGCGGCAACACTGGCTGTGTCAAAGTAACTAGTTCATCGTTGGGCAGCCCTGGAACCATAAACACAAGCTAATGAACGAAAAAATAATCATTTTCGGTTTTATTTATTGAAAAAGAAATGGACGAAAGCGTAATTGTAATTAACGATTCGACAACAACAATTGAAAGCGATGCGGATGCCGATGTGGAAGATGGCGAAGTCACAGAAGCCGACACTGAACACGTTAACATTGCCGCCAAATCACGCCAATCACCCCCGCCCCGCGTCTCCACAGGGGAAGCAAACACCGAAGTACAGTAAAGAGAAAATTAACTAAAATCACAAAAATTATTATTAGTAAATTATGTTAGCAGGATGGCAAGGTGATATTTGAAGTGCATTTTCGTGACCGGGACGACTACGAGAGTCTGCACAATCGTCTGCTCAAAGTGTTAAGTACAACATTTGCCGAAGATGAAATTGTGTTTAAATTAAGCGATTCGACGCCAAGCATTATTGCCCTTGAAAAGAGCGAAGTTGTCTCACTGCCTGATGATGATCTCTTTTTGATTGATACGGCGCCAGCTGTGCGTTTAAATGCCGCTCAAGTGCCTTCATACAAGCGCAGCCACGGCGACATCCTCGACGAGGAGACGTCGGCGCGCAAGAGACAGAAAATGGAGGCGGTCAACAAATGCTTCCGGCCCAAGGTGCAATCATCGTGCTTCAACTGCGGCGATACGGATCATTCGCTGCGCGAGTGCACGCGACCCCGCAATCAAGCGCGAATTCAACGTGCCCGCAAGCGTTCCAATTTCCGCGCGGAACGCTATCACGTAGACACGGAGCAACGATTCGCCCACATTCGACCCGGCAAGATTAGCAGTAAGACACGCCATGCGATGGGCTTCAGTCGCGGCGAGCTGCCATTCATGTTCTATCGCATGCGACTGCTGGGCTACCCACCCGCCTGGCTCGAGGAGGCCAAGGTCCGGAGCTCGGGCATTGCGCTCTTTAATGCGGACGTGAGTATGCTTAAAATGATGTACATATATATATAAAATGTAGCTTAACTTATTGGCAATTGCAGGGCACCGAAGTACAGGGACCGGAGCAAGAGGAGGGCGAATCCGACAGCTTTAAATATGATATCAATAAAATTATTGATTTCCCCGGCTTCAATGTAGAGCCCGGCAGCAAATTCTATGATGTAAATATTGCATGCAACCAAGCCCACTATAAATATACCCCTTGCAGAGGGCATTACAATTCTTGGGAGAACATTGGCGAACCCATAGAATATTTATGTACTCATTGCTGGCATCGAGTCATTAAATTTTGCTCATTTCTGCAAGTGTATTAGGAATACTTCGGCAATCCGCAGATAATTCTATCCAAACTCAAATCCATTTGCAGGACTATCAGCATCACAATGTACCTCGGTTTCAGAAGCAACAGCTCAAGCCAAACTTCATCAAGTCGCTGGGTGAAAATGTGACAAAGGGTTACAAACGCAAGAAACTAATTGAGTTGCCCACGCCGCATGATGCGAAGCCCATGGCGATTGAACGCAGCTCCAACTTAGTCGAGCACGACATGGACGTCGATGATGATGAGGATGTGGCAGCTATGCAGCCACCCCTGCCTACAGAGTGCATACAGGCCGGACAGCCACCGCCGCCACCAACGGAAGGAACAGCAAAACGTGCACCATCTCCGACGCTGGAGGACCTCAGAGCGCAGCAGGCACAATTGTTGCAGCAGCTCGATTCTAACACTTCACTAAACGCGAGTGAAGTCAGCAAAGTCGAGTTGACTGCGAACGATGAATCCACAATAGAAACAGCTCCTGCTCCAGCTCCATCTTTAGCTCCTGCATCATCTTCAGCTGCTTGTCTAGAAGTCAGCAAAGCGACAATCTTTAATGGTCCATCGATTGAGGGCACGCCCCTATTGAAGTTCTCCATCTATGACAAGTTGCCAGTGGGCGATAATTTCAAGGTTGGCGTCAGCGATGTGATTAACTTTGAGAATCTGCCCGATTCCACAGGCAAATACGAGCAAATGAAGGGCGTGCTCAAAAATGTACGCCAGCGAATGGAAAAGCTGCAAAATGATGACGACTAAGTTGAGAGTGCAATCGATTTCGACATGCTTTTAATTTGTAAATACACAAAAATACATACCAGACTCGGTTTTTATTAACACACAAGCATAGAAGTTGTAGTTTCTCTATATATTTTGGCCTTAGCCCAAGTTTATTTACCAATTTCTGTTTTAAGATTACACACAGGAGAAATTATATGCTATATATATATATATATATGTATACATATAGTATACAGATATACATATATATATGTTCATTTATGTCTGCATGTATTGCAATAAGTAATTCAGTAGTAAGTTTGTACAAAATTTGGTATTTAGTAAATGAGAGTTGTGTCAATTGATCTAATTGTAATGACCGAGAACACATGCACATACACACACACACAACACACACACACGCACACTAGATTAGTTCCGTTTTCATTTATGTATTTGCTGCCCATTTATTTGGCGAATATGTAGATACTTTAGATATATACATTTGCACCTATATGTATATATTTGTATGCATATATGTGTATGTAGCTATAAACGGAAAGAAAAATGCAAGCTGTAGCACCACAGTGAGCCCTCAATTGATGGCCGGCCGTGGCTGGTGCGGCGGTGGCGCACCATCCGGATTGTTATCCCGGCGACTGTTCTTGCTGTTGGTGGTAAACCGACTCCAGGTGCTCGGATTCACAATGTACATGAAAATGGCCAGCAGCAAGAAGGCGATCGCAATCCGAATGCTGTTGCCGCATGAGTCGTCGGCGCCAGGCTGGCCCGTGACACGTCCGCTCACTAAATGCAAGAGCAAGTTAATACAGTGGTTGGGATACAGTACTCGCTCGCTAATTAGAATCTCACATTTATGGAATTAATTTTTAAGTCTAAGCTAAATATGTAAAAATTTGATTACAGTATATAATTTCTTAGATTTTAAAATGTTCAATATAAATGACTATTATTCAAAGTAATATTTCAGTTCGTTAAAATAAACATAAATGTTTGCAGTTGGAAAATATAACTATTGTATATATTATTTATAGACTCAATTGATTCAAATTCTACTTAGCGAGCGTTCACTGTACTGCAAAGTCCTTACCATCAATGCACGTAGTATCGGAGCAAGCGTTCTGATTCTGACGTATCTGTTGAGATTGTTTGATTATAAATATCTTTACTCATAGTTGTGGCTAACAATTGATGGAAACTTACAAAATTGATGAGCCTTTGCATGGCCATTTCATGGGACCAAATGCATTCGCAGCCATCGAGTTCGTCACCCATCTTGGTTTGCAGTTTTGTTTTATATGCCCGAGTCTAGCGGCTGCCTCTGCGAATATATGCACGAGAATTGTTTGTTTTGATATTATACTGAGTACATGTATACACAACACATATGGAGAGATTATTGAAAATTTCAACTGACGTGGCATAAGTGAAAAAGAAATAAAAACAGTTCAGCACACTAGCGAGGAAGCAAGACACAACTGGCGAATATAAAAAAAAAACAGAAGTGCTTTCAAACTGTAAATGTGCTCAACTGTAACGAATTGTGAAGCGCAGTGATTAGAACTCGGAACATATTGCTCTTAACTCTCCCGAAAACTCAGATAGAAACCCTACACTACAATTTCATTCTTTTTTTTTTTATTCTGATAAAGTCTGTGCTGAGAGCGCCCACAATTTTAAATAGCTTAGCAATTTGCTAACAGCGCAGATGTGGGTTCAATCTACACACAAATATATATATAAATATGTATGGGTGTATTCGACTACATTTAAGCGACCTTGGTAAATGCCTATAAGTGATTATAAACAAATGACACGCAATTGAAACACAACAAACAAAATCTGGATGACAACACACACACACTCACATATATACATATGCATATGTATTTTTCTAGTTTGTGTAACAAGTGTAGGCAATTGGAATTGTGTCCACACTTTCACATAAGAATGCAGCTGCTGGAACACACACACACACACACACATGCATGCATGCATACATACATGCATACATGCATACATACTTACATACGTAGTATGTAAGTCAAAGCTGCTAGCTTACGTATGTACATATAAACATACGTGAGAGCAATTAAATGTTACGCTATGCTGTCATATTGTTATTAATTATTCAAGTCAATTGGCCAACTGACATTTTTCGAAAACATGAAGTCACTTTCTTATTGGATTGTTTTGCTTTCTGCATTTGGGTTGTTTCCAATGGAAATTAGGTAGCGAACGTAAACAAAGTTCATTTCGATTTGTTGATGTGCAGCTAAAAACAATTGTAACTAAACGCAGTTCGTTTGATTGTATGTCTATTATTTACATAATTGCTTTTTATTAGTAACTTACAATGGATATGGGTGTTCTAAGCTGCGCTTATTTATTTTATATTACACTCATTTATTTCCTTACTAACTGAAAATGGAATGAGAGACTGGAACTCACATATGGTAGTGTTGTGAAATGACGAAAACTGAATGTGCTGAAAAATGACACTGCCAGCACTGCAATATTTGTGTATAAGTCTTTTTTGTAACGTACTTAATTATTCAAATGTCCTGCGATGATTTATTGCGAATGCGACTTAAGCCTAGACGTCGAGTCTTATTTGCGGGCGCATAAATGGGTGATAAAACATCTTCACTGCGCCGCTTGCCAACACGTGCTCGCGGCACGCGTGGCGAATCCTGAGAGCAGCTCCGACCCCTGACAATCCGCTGGGAACGCGAAACCTCTTTAATCTCTTCCTTTCGATTGGGAACGGGTGTGCTGGTCGAGGCTGCCATTGGAGCAAAGCGCAGTCTGATCGGTGTCTGGCTGGCATCCGTGCTGCAATTCTCCGAATCCCTTTTGAGTTTACGTCGCTTATTCAGCGACAACAGATTGCGACGCGCTATTATCGAACTTTTTGTGGCACAGTCCAGCGGCGAACGCTCCGTGAGCTGCGTCAGCGAGCATTCCATCTCTGGCGTGCACTTGGGCGTCTCAAGCGGCACCTTCAATGTGGTCGTCTGAGGCTGATGCGGCGTCGCCGTCACTTGGTAAACCTTTTGTCTAGCTACCCGTGCACATGATGTGATCTCATTTTTAGCTTCACTTGGTGGCTCTGGGATTACTGCTTCCACATCGGACAATACAATTTTAACCGTCTCTTCTACTACTTCTTTGGTGACTTCGACACATTCTGATATGTTCTGCGGTGGGATTTGCTTTAATTGAATCTCGTCCAACTGATTGCAGTTTGTTTCCAAATCAGCCATCAGCATTGCTGCCTTCTTGCGCATCTCCTCTGTTAATTTCATTGTTTTATTTGATGCTGTGCGGAACTCAATGTTTCCAGATATGCCCGAATTAGGATCGCCCTCATTTCTATCCTCTCCTAGTTTCTGGGAATAGCTTGCTTCTACATTAGCCATTAATTTTGCAGTTTCTGCCAGTTTCTCCTCAGAAATGGCGATTGCCTTATTTGAGGCAGTACGAAATGCAACATCATCTGAATCACTCGTGGGCTGCCATTCACTGAAAGGAATCACACCCAATTGATTCGTTTCTGCATATTCATGCTTTAAACTGTTTGGAATATCCATTGGCTGCCATTCGCTAAGGGGAATCCCCTCGAGCATTTCAAAGTCAGAGGCGTCCGCTTCTCTTTTTAACTGATTGTCGATTTCCAAATCAGCCATTAGTTTTGCTGCTGATCTTTGCATCTGCTCCGTCACTTCAATGATCCTATTTGATGCTGTGCGGAATCCAAAATTTATATTTAACTGATGGCAATCTTGGGGATTTGCAGTGTCAGCTTCCAAATTCACCATTAATATTGCTGCCTTCTTTCGCATTTCGTCTCTTAGTTTCACAGTTTTATTTGATGCAGTGCGAAATTCGATGTGTTCTGAAAATTCAGAATGTGGATTTCTATAATTTCTAGCTTCTCGTTGTTTTTGCGAGCGGCTTTCCGCCAGACCAGTCATTAATTTCGCAGCATCCTGCTGCTTAACTTCTGAAACTTGTATTGTCTTGTCTGAAACAGCCCGGAATTCGATGGCATCCGGAATATCCATGGGTTGCCATTCGCTGAATGCTACCATTTCCAGCTGATTACAATCAGATTCCAGTTCAGGTTTTATATTTATTTTCTTGAGTGAATCTGCTATATCGATTGGTTGCGATTCACTTAGGGGGATTCCTTCAAGCAAATGAGTCGGTGGTTTTGTGGTTTCCCTTTTCTGCGATTTCTCCTTTACATCCTTTTCAGTTAACTTTTGAGTATCGAAATCGCCATCGAACCAATCTCCGCAAAGTTGTGCATCTGAAAAAGAAATTGAAATTAAGTCTTGCAACTTTTTGAATGGGATATAGTTACCATATTCCGTGCTTTGGATCTCTGTCGTTAAGATTCGACTTCTCTCACTAAATAGAGAAAATTCAGCATTATCTGCAAATTGAGAACATAATAATAAATATTTATGAGCTCTACTGGAAAATTTACCTTTAGTTTTATTATCACAGTTATCATCAACATATTTGCATTGCTCCACTTTGTCAACAAAGTAGCCAATGTCCTCCAAAACATCTGTGGCATCATCCAACTCATCGTACTCCTCCAGTTCCATTAGAGTGCAATCCTTGAGTTCCATTTGCATGTCGGGCAAATCAATCGACAGATTTGCATTGTTTTTTTGTGTGAAAAACGCGCTGAGACTGAGCAGATTCTCACAGATCTTCTGTGAGCTGTTGGCATCGAAGGCACAGTGCGTTGTCGTTGGAACTTGTGTGGTGAAATCCTCTTGGATCGACAACTCCGAGGAACAACTCGAGCGATCATCATCATCATTAACTGTTGTTATTGCTGCTGTCGAAGCTGTTGTCGCTGAACGACGAGCAAATGTCTTAATTTGTTTATCCCTGAAACGAAACCAGGGCAGAGCATCATCGCATGTGGGCAGCACCTCGTCCACGTAACTGGGTGAACCACAGAAATCCTGAAGGATCTCTTGGACTACGCTTAACGGAGTGCTCGGCAATTGGGTTGCAATTTCATAGTCGGCCTCCGGTTCGGTCTTTTCCATAGGTATCTGGTCATTTTGCAGCAGGGACTGCAGTGTTTGGAAGACTTGCGAGGCTGGCACGAGACGTTCTCGTGCCGGTTCTTGTCGGGCTCGCAGGCAGTCCAAGCGATCGGCTTCGAAGAGCTGTGCTTCGCGCAGCTCAAAGCTATTTTCCAATTCACCAAGATTTACGATTTCACATTGCGATTGCGTTTCAGTGGCCGGCTTTGTCTTTGTACATGTTGTTCGTCTACGTGAGCGTTGGGGTCTGTTGGAATAACTCCCACTTGGATCAGTGGGACTTGCATCTATGCTACAGTCCTCATCGTCATCTTCCATGATCAACATCCATGCTAGATTTCCAGATGACAAAGTGCTTCCCGCTTTGTTTGCTAATCAAGTGCATTTATCGATAGGTGTGTTTAGTGCTGTCTGGCAGTAGCCGATAAGATATTTAAAATTGATGGCTTACCGATATGCCACTCACATCGATAACCAGTACTGAACGGCGCTGCTCAGCACTGTTGCGTTCTTATCGATAATATTATTAGTTTTGTGTGATTTCTTAGGTGCAGTTTAGAAAGAATTAGTGGTTACGATCCTAAATAATGGGGATATCGACGGCGATGTTGCGGACCCAGCTAATGGGCTTGACCAACTTCATCGGCACACACAAGGACCAAGCAGACAAGTACCGCCAACTGTTGAAAAGTGTCCTCACGAACACCGGCCCCGAATTGATCGATACCCTAAAGCTCTTTGTGGAGGCCATTGTCAACGAGCATGTTAGCCTGGTCATCGCTCGCCAGATACTGAATGATGTGGGCGTCGAGCTAAGCAAGTTGCCCGACGACATGTCCAAGCAGCTGTCTCATTTCACACTGGAGAAAGTCCATCCACGCGTTATCTCATTCGAGGAGCAGGTGGCCGGCATACGATTCCATTTGGCCAACATATATGAACGCAATCGGCAATGGCGTGATGCGGCCAATGTTCTCGTCGGCATTCCCCTGGAGACTGGTCAGAAACAGTACTCTGTGGAGTGCAAACTGGGTACATACCTGAAAATCGCACGTCTCTATTTGGAGGACAATGATTCCGTGCAGGCCGAGCTGTTCATCAATCGTGCCTCGCTGCTGCAGGCCGAAACTAACTCTGAAGAATTACAGGTGCGTATCCCTTACAAATATAACCGGCTCCTTCATTTTTATTTAATTCTTTTCCACTTTTGGCTGCAGGTTCTGTATAAAGTGTGCTATGCCCGCGTTCTCGATTACCGTCGAAAATTCATTGAAGCTGCCCAACGTTACAACGAACTGTCCTACCGCAAGATCGTGGACCAAGGTGAGCGCATGACCGCCTTGAAGAAGGCTCTTATCTGCACGGTGCTGGCGTCGGCTGGACAGCAGCGCTCTCGCATGCTGGCGACTCTATTTAAGGATGAGCGCTGTCAGCATTTACCAGCCTATGGTATACTGGAGAAGATGTACTTGGAGCGCATCATACGACGCTCTGAGTTGCAGGAGTTCGAGGCACTGTTGCAGGATCATCAGAAGGCTGCCACACCGGATGGCTCGTCCATACTGGATCGCGCTGTCTTCGAGCACAACTTGTTGTCCGCCAGCAAATTGTACAATAACATCACGTTCGAAGAGTTGGGAGCACTGTTGGACATACCCGCAGCGAAAGCCGAGAAGATTGCCTCACAAATGATCACCGAGAGTCGGATGAATGGGCACATTGATCAGATCTCTGGGATTGTGCACTTTGAGAATCGTGAACTGCTGCCGCAATGGGATCGTCAAATCCAATCGCTGTGCTACCAAGTGAATTCCATCATTGAAAAGATTGGCGTTGCCGAGCCTGATTGGCTGGATAAACAGAACTGAGCATGCGAGCGGGATCAGATCATCACTGAAACTCTCATCATATATAGTATGAATCTGTAGTGGATTGGTTGCAGCCGGGTCAAAGTTCGACATGTTTTATATTTTACTTACATGTAAATTTCATTTTGAATTTAAGAAATAAATATGAGATGCATATAAAATGATCCCATGGATCAATGCAAGACAGAAAACCAATCCGAATCGAATCGAATTAAATTTTCCACAATGAAATTCAATTTTTATGAAACATGTACATACATATATTCACAATAGTCTTTCTATTCGTATAATTCACAAAAAAATCTCTGTGTATAAACATTTTTAAGTCTTAGACAACTAGCGGAAAGTTTTGCTTTTGTATACAATACAAATACAAAGATAGACAGTGTATATATATATATATATATAGATATATATGTATGTTTTTTTTTTGAAAATTTAAAGAGTGTTCCTCGTACTACCCACGCCTTCAATTTCAAAAATAAAGGCAGCTCGGCGCAACGTCTGCTTTCCATTTGAAGTAACTAAATAGTAGTAACTAATATAATAATAAGCTAATTACATTTAAGAAAATTCAACTAAACCAAATGCAAAACATTTGCTCCCTCGTAGTATTATACAAAAGCAAGTCTTCACAACAGTTTGCTGAAAGCATCTATCCAAAAAAACAGACACATCGCCGACTCGCAGACAGATTCCCCAATATTTGTAGACGACGAGCTGGCTCAACTTAATAGTGGAGGTAAAGTCATCCCTGGGTATTCGCCGATGACTCCTCGTTCAGTTGCATTTGTGCGAGGGTGCGCACAACGACGCCCCGATTAACTGGCGTCAATCCCTGGCAGAGGCCAACAACAGCGTCCAGCGCCACTTCCGGGCAGTCCTACAAAAAATTAGGATAGTTTGCCCATTAGCAAAAGCAGCAATTATATCACCTAACAAATTTGAGACTACCTCAAGCATTTTGGATATCGTTGAGATGATGGCATCCCGCCGCACAGAGCTCACATTCTTGGACACAATCGACTCGGTGTTTGTTTGCTCCTGGTACCAGTTCACCATTCCCTCATTATTGTCCCACAAGTAGGCCTAGTAAAAATACAAATGAAATCCATTTCATATGTGAATTGCTATCTCATCTTTACCTCAGTGGCACCCTTATCCTCGACTAGCCAGCGGAGCAGCATCTGCTTGGCCTGGCCGACGGAGAGATTGTCCTGTGCACGCAATATCTTCTTGATGTATGCATCCTCGAGCAGCAGTCGTCGCAGACGCCAGTACAGCCAGCGACGTGAATCGCGCCACGCCACAATCTCGCTGATGCACTCCTTCTCCAGCATCCGTTCGGGCGTATCGTGAAGATCGGCAAAGTGCACGGCGACCGTGTGATAAACATGCATCAGCACCGCAATGCGCGCCTTGATCTTCTCATCCAACTGGGCGGCCTTCACCTTGTCGCCGGCGGCAGTGGCTTCATCATGCTCCCGCTTCAGCTATAAGCAAATAATATTATATAAATTTCAATATAAATATATAGTCATTAGCTTTACCCCGATTGTGGTGCCATCCAGTCTGTGTATTGTTTTGATGAGGTCCTTCTCTTTGTACTTGATTTCGACAATGCCCTCGGGCTCGAGGACACCGCCGCGTGCCTCTGGATCGGCATAGGTTTCCATGTAGCGCGGATTGATGAGCGAGTCGAGCACCGCCCAGGCTCCGCCACGCAGCTCGGCATTGGGTGGCAGATAGATGAGCACCGGCTTCTTGTACTCGCGCAATCCGTCCACAATGTAGGCGCCAAATTTTACAATCTGCTCGTACATGTCCTTCATGCCGCCGGAGAAGCCACGCCAGTTGGCGAACACAATCAGCGGCAGCTCCTCGCGTCCGAAATCCTTAATTGCCTGCGCAGTCTTGTACGATGAATCCGGATACCAGACTTGACCCGCCTGCTGCAGTGTCTTCGCCTCGGAATCCAAATTGGCCGGATCGGCGGGCATTTCTACCTCCACGGAACGAGTCTCTACGGCAATGACGCCAACGGGCACACCACCCAATCGAGCACGTCCCGTGACCACGGTTTTGGCCCACGCCGCCATAATCTCGCTCCAGGAGTCGCGATCAAAGAATCCATTCTCCCATTCATTGCCATTGGCGGGATTGACACGGCCGGCGAGCATCCAGCGTGGATCATATGGGGATTTGGTGGGCATAAAGTCAACCGGACGATCAATGCGATCGCTGGGCAAAATGATGGGCAGATCGCAGCCAATGTGGGCAGGAATGTAGGAGAGCCAGTCGAGTATGGTGTACACACCATCCAAATCAATGGCCTCCGTTTTGTGGGTGACACCATTGTTGAACATAATCTGAACACCGCCAAGCTGATTATTCGAGGCATAAACCTTGCGACCGAGCAACTAAAATGGAGAAGCAGGCGTAGGATTAGGATTAGGATTACAACTAGCTGCTTCAATAGAGCCTCACCTTATTCAGGGCCGCATAGCCAGTGAGTATAATGTGTGAGTTGTCGATTTGAATGACACGCTGACCCAGACGGACCACATAGGAGCCAATGCCGATTGTGCGACAGGTGACCATGGCAATGGTCACAATCTCCTCGTAGGCCTGCGAAGTTTCTCCAGCGATGAGGCCGGCATAGCGTAGATTCTCAACGCCCAGACCATCATCTTTGCCGATGATGTCGGTGATCTTGTAGCGCTGCTCGCCCTCATCCTCAATCAGGATCGCACGCACCGAGTTGAGATTGGCCACCTTGGCGTAATCCTCCGTGGATAAGTAGAGATATTTGAAACCCTTGTCGGGCTCCTCGGGATCTTCCCATGCGATCTTAAACATGGCCTTCACCTCCTCGGCGAGGCCAATGCGTGCACCGCTATTAACCGATATATAGATCTGAAGATTATGATTGATTAGTGTCGAGTTGGAGTTGTCAGTTGAAGCAAGTAAAGCTGCTTACCCTGGGCACTTTGAGCTGGCGCGCCAACTGCGATGCCTTTGCAAAGAGCACATCCTCCTGGATGCCAAAGGAGCCAATCAAATATGTCAGATCATTGGCAATCACGATTATCTCGCGACCAGCCGGATACTCGGGTGTGGCCAGGATAATGCGCCAAGCAACCATTCCACACTGAAAAACAACAACAAAAGAGATGAGATTATACAGATTATTATATTCATTATCGGATCTCCTATATCTGCTGCATACGCACATTATTCTCGCCGGGCAGACGTTGCATCTCGACGAGATTGTCGCCTTCGAGCACCAGCTCCTTGCACTCGATAAGAATCTTGTCGGGTAAGCGTATGTCGACAGTGGGTCGCGCCTTGGAGAACTCCCGCCAATGGCGTTCGGTCATCTGGCGGAACATGTCGGGCATATCGTACACATACGTGGTGCCATTCGATTGTGCCTGGAAGCGTTTCTGCTGCAGGAAGTCCTTGGTCATGTACGGCGTCGATATGGGGTGGCCATTCAGTGATCCCAGCTTGTCGCCATAAGCCTTGAACTTGATCTGTCATGGGAAAGAGAGTTAAGCGAGATTAGTTTAATAGTTCAGTTGGAGACATCTCTAGACACTTACAATGCCCGTTTCGGGTTCGGTTTGCTCGGTGTACATGGAGATGTCGAGGAAGTAACCGGAGTCGTTGGCAATGCAAAGACGCACTGCCTGCGTGGGCGATTGCGGCGACTGGCGGATGACCATCTTGAGTTCGGCTTGAAGGACGCGCAGTTTCCAGAGACGTGGACCATAGCGCATGATCATCTTGGTCACGGACTCTTCGATTTTCGCCGGATCCATGATGACAGTGGGCACAAAGTTGAGGAAAATATGATTGCAGTCAGTGCGCTTCGCATGCGGATGCGAAAAGGCCACCTCCAGCTCATCCATGGCCTCCAGGAGAACGCGTTCGCCCTCATTCTGAAGGTATTCGAATGATGCCTCCTTGGTGATCAGATCCGAGTGCCGGATGATCGAACGGATAAAGAAACGATAGTCGGTGACCTCCTGACCCTTGGACACCTTCGCCCTGCCCAAATACAAATGCATCTTCTGATTAGCCGTTGGCAACGCCTCCAAATCATAGGTTCTCATGCGATTCAGCTCCAAGTGGAACGCAGATGCCGGCTCCAGATGCCTGTAGATGCGATCCTCCTCGAATTTATCGCGTGCCCGATAAGTGAAGAACTTGGGAAACTGGCGTTTCTTCAGAGCGGCAAACGTGATGCGACGAATGCGCCGCTGGAAGAGCTCCTCGTTGTGCTCGTTGCAATAGTTGCCAAAGATCTGTGCCATCTGCACATCGTCCATTTCGCCCGTCTCCCGCACCGCTACACTGATGATGTGTATGGGTTCCGTCGATTTAGCCTCCTCAGCGGCATTCGCCCGCGAAATGGGATCGGAAAGCGAAACATTGATTGAGGTGCTGTGGCGACTATCCGAAATGGAATCCACTGCTTCGACAGCTTCGAGCACTTTGGCATTGACCATTGCCGGCGACACAAAGTCTTCGAGCAGATCGAGAATCTCATCCGAGTACATCGAGAAGTGTTCGAACGAATCAAAGGCAGCAATGGCACCCGTACGGACAAAGGAGCTGCCCATCGACTCGGCGGCAGCCTGATCCAGTCCGTCCGGTGAGCTCATGCGCGAGAACAAGCGATTGGGATGCGCCGTCGGCAGCAGGAACTGAAAGTGGACGAGCGGCAGTCCGCCGGATAGCTCCAGATGCTGCAGACAGGTCAGCTCGTATGAGGTATAAGCACGTCGCACATACACCTCGAGGGCGGCATTGCAGACGGCGCGATTGGAGTGATAGAAGAAGTCGTGGAGTATATCGAAGATCGACGTCTCCGACTGGATCAGACGCTGCAGATTCTCCGGATGGAAGTCATGACCGTACATATCGACGGCCGATAGGAATATGGACTCCATTTGATTGTGACGCAGCTCATAGGCCGGCTGATGGGCGGCGATGAGAACCTGGCGCGATCGCAGCGCGACTCGGGAGTGCTCCGCCCGATTCAGAGAGGTCAGCTCACTCAGCGTGTTGGCCAGCTCATCGGTCAGGCCGGGCTCGTTGGCCCACAGGTGATCGATAAGCAGCGTGACCAGCAGATTCTTTTTGGCCACCTGCGAGTGCGAGAATATCGTGTTGACCACCGTCAGCATATCATCCTTGTTCTGCTCCCGCACCTGGCCGACACACTTGTCATAGTGTCCATGCTGGAACTGGGACTCCACATCGTAATATTGACGGAGCAGCTCATGGACGGCGGCCTTCATCCGTCCCCGTATGCCATTCCTATAGCGCTGCACCAGCTGCACAATGCTCTGCGTGGTCAGGAAGAAGACATCGCGATCCGCACGCTTCTGCAACGTTGCCGCATGGCTATCAATGACGCTGGCAATCTGTTGCGACGGAAACTGGGCCAGCACACTGGTGATGTTCCGTTCGTAGAGGGTCATCAGTTTGCGAATCTTCTTTTCCACGGAGATGGGTATGCGGCCCGAGATGGAGGCAATCACCTCCTGCAGCTCGAGCAGCGGCAGCGAGGGATCACGCAGACTCTGCATGAACTTCTCAATGATGTCGCGCAATCGCTGGGCATTAAACGGCTCCGGCAGACAGTATCCGGCCAACGTATTCTCCAAAATGATCTTGTACGTGTTGTGCACACGATTCAGTTTCTCGGGTATGGGCGGATTCTCCGGCTGGGGGAATTGACTTTTGTTGGGCTGTGCCTGCGTTACCAGCGAGGGATCATCGAGCTCGAGGTGGCCCAACAGGGTGCCCGCATCCAAGACGGCGCCGGGACGACGCACAAAGGTGACGGTGCCCGCCTCCTGCGATGTCAGCGTCATCACCATTTTCATCACCTCAATCTCGGCGTATGCCTGACCCTTGGCCACATGTGCTCCATCCTCCAGCTGCAAATTGATCAACTTGCCAGCGGAAGGACTGCGCAACAGCGACGGATCATTCTCCTTCTCAAAGACACAGGTCTGATTGCCGATCACGATACGATAGCGATCAACTTCCTCCTTCATGTAGGTGGTGTAAGAGGCACCCTCCAGCGAGATGAGCAGACCACCATCTGAGAGGCGATGCACCTCGATCTCCTTGAAGGAGTTGTTCATCAGCAGGAAATAGGAGTTAAGTCCACTTTTGGCCGCTTGCACTTTGTAGCGCAATCCATCGTTGATTAGCTCCACATCGACCACGTTGGTCAGCGTGTTGGCCGCCTGGATTTGACCCTTCTCCAGCGAGGTCTGGAAACTGTTGAATGATCCCGTTATCTGACGATCCGCTATGTGCAACGCTCCGCACATGACGCCCAACAGCATGTCCGGCTTCTCGGACTGCATACGCTCTGCAATTAGTGCGTCCAGCCAGGCAGTATCTATGCTATTTTCCAGGAAACGATTCGTCTCCAGCAACGTTATCAGATATTCGACGGTGGTGCGGAAGTCACCACGAATGGAGAGCTCCTTGAGGGCAATGACGAGATTCTCACG
This sequence comes from Drosophila planitibia, assembly GCA_035043785.1. Taxonomy (NCBI): domain Eukaryota; kingdom Metazoa; phylum Arthropoda; class Insecta; order Diptera; family Drosophilidae; genus Drosophila; species Drosophila planitibia. The sequence continues at coordinate 2,124,081 of JAWNMS010000052.1, forward strand.
CGCCTGCTGACGGTTCTCGCCCCAGGAGAAACAATGGCCAAACTGTGAGTCGGCAAACTCGTGCAAACCACCCGAGGCGGCCACACTGAAGTAACCCCAAACGTTCTTGCTCGAGCGGAAGTTCAACTCCTGGACGGTGCCGGAGCTGGGTTTGAAGCCCTCGTCGGGATTCTCGCTGGTGATGCGAGCGGCAATCACGTGTCCCGAGGGACGCGGCTTATTCGGCGGATTCTCAAAGTCAATGACCGATGAGCCCCACGGAGATTCGCCATACAGCAGACGTATGTCCTTGAGACGGTAGAGTGGGATGCCCATGCCAATCTGCAGCTGACAGGCGGGCAAATTGACATCGGCAACCATTTCTGTACAAGGATGCTCCACCTGCAGACGAGGATTGAGCTCGAGGAAGAAGTATCTGCCCTCGGTGTCGTACAGATACTCAACAGTGCCGGCACTCACATAGCCCACCATTTTGGCCAGACGCACAGCCGCCTTCTCCATGTCCTCGAAGACCTCCTCTTGCGCCACAATGGCCGGCGCCTCCTCAATGATCTTCTGATGGCGTCGCTGTATCGAACAATCACGTCCAAACAAACTGATCGCATTGCCATACTGATCAGCCAGCAGCTGCACCTCCAAATGACGGGCGCCGCGTGCCATTTTCATCACAAATATGGGTGAGCCGGGCACCTCGGCCTGCACCTGACGGAATAGTCCGGGAATTCCTCGGCGGTGTCGACACGACGTATACCCTTACCACCACCGCCTTCAGAGGCCTTGATCATCACCGGGAAACCTGCAGAAGACAAATATATGAGTAAAATCAGATATTAACAGGTTAAATTTTGCTTACCAATTTTAGCGACGGCTGCCAGGCCCTGCTCCACATTGGTGACACATCCGCGGGCGAACAGTTCACTGGATATCTTAATCTTCTTGCCGCTGTACTGTGCCTTCAGCTCCGAGCCGGACCAGGGCAGCGTGGGTATTTCTGCCGTTTGGGCCACTATTGAGGAGGCCACCTTATCACCCAGCGCCCACATTGCACGCTCCGGCGGACCCAGGAAGACCAGACCCTCCTTGTGCAACAGCTCCGGCAATTTGGGATTTTCCGATGCATGGCCCCAACCCGCCCAGACGGCCTATAATGAAAACGAGCGTTCCTCATTAATTCCGATAAGTGTCTAATTAAATATATAGGGAATGGAGTAATGAAGGTTTCTTTATATACTCAATCAAATGTGACGTCAGCGTGAACAACAATTAAATATTATTTTTAACCAGGCTGAAAGGTGCATAATCAAAATAATCACACGCTAATTTTTAAATAAAAAAAATATACTAAATAAAATCTTAAAAGCAAACATAGAAATAGAATTTATGAAAATAGCAAAGAAATAGAAAATAATCAGTTAGATATCCTCATTGTGCGAAAGGGAGACTAAGGGGAGTAGGAAAAAAAAGAGAGATATATGTGTGAAATATTATTTTCTGACGTCACTCAATCTATTTTTTTTACTGGAGAAGATATGATTTCCTCGAGAAAAATATGATGGACGTAAATACGCATATCAGGAATCGTTTATCTTTATTGAGCTATATATCTTCAGGTTTCTAAATTTAAATGTTTATAAATTTAAGGCGTTCAGCAAAACAACTTGTGTCTATATATTTATCTAATACATAATGGAGAAAATATGATGGACCTAAAAAGGCATCTATAATTTTAAATGTTTATGCATTTAAAGCGTTCACTAATACAATTCCATCCATTTATCTACTATCACTACTATTTAATGGAGAAGAATATACGATTTTTTCGTATATGACAGAAATCGCTAATCTTTATTAAGGAATGTATATCTTCAGATTTACAATAGAAAGTTAAAGCGCAGAAACTATAACTGGCTTTTATTATACTATAAATGATCTAGTCTAGGAAATAAAACTATAAAATTTAAGTATAGGTACTTGTATTCAGTCTTAAGGTATTTCAAATGGAAAAGCTTAGATTTAATCAACAGTTAGATTGTTGCCACACACAGATACAAAAAATATACAAAGTTATTGTGGCTGTAAGCGTACGACCCACTTGGCTTGAGTAAACACAGATCGTACGATGTGTTGTGTGTGGAAAACGTACCTGGACTTGAGTGCGCAGAGCAATATCCACAATGAGCTCGACATTGGCATAGTTGTTGTTGTTGGAGCCACCGGGCACCGGCACATAATGATCGGCCATTTTGATGTACTCGGCATTGGCCTTCAGATCCTCGGGCGTCACCATGACCACAAAGCGAACGGCTCGCTCGTTCTTGAACATCTCGTAGGACCAGCGGCGAATGGAGCGCATACACTTGACGGCCGCAATGCCATTGTTCGCGATGAGGACACGATTGATGACACGTGTGCCACCGAAACGCTTAACAAACTCCTCCGTGGTGGCAATGTGAAAGTCACGATCTTGATTCCGATCCTGGCCCAGGCCAGTCCGTGACATGCTCGGTCTGTGAATAACAAAATTGTTGTTGATTTTCGTGAGAGATGCGACTATTTGCACTATTGTTTATTCCAATTAATTATTAACACAAGCGGCAGGTGCGAGATCGCACTTTAATAAGACAAACACTGAAGTCATCACCCGAACACATTGTAATCTTTAGAAATATACAAATAATATAATCATTCCAAATATAACAAATACCCTTTTTACAGTGCAATGCATAACAATATATTAAATCAAAAGCACATCAACAAATAGTTTGTGCTCAATACACTAGCTTTAGGGCCATGGTTACAAAAAAAAAACCCCAATTTTGCTGCACAGTGCTCCCATTGGCTATGGCTGTGGGTCAATGTTAGACAAGAGCGAGAGAGTGTGAGAGAGAGAGAGAGGGAAAGAGTGAAGTTCCAGTTGACAAAAGAAGAAGCAGCAGCAGTAACAAATGGAATGTTAAAGGCATTTTGGCAAACCGGTTTAGTAAAGTCAAAAAGTTTTCTTGAGTTGCTGTTGTTGTTGTAAAGCTTTTACATTGTTTACTTTGCTCACTCACTTCTCTCTCTCTCTCTCTCTCTATCTCACTCGCGCTCTCTTTATCAAATAGAGGACGCGTTTTGCATTTTTGCAATTGAATTATTGACTTGCCATATAAAAATAATTATGCGTGATATAGGCATGAAAATAGATTTTAGCAAATTTACTTCAGGGTGCCGCCTGTCGGAACACTCAGCAGCGTTGGCAATGACGAGCTGTTGTTGTTGTTGTTCTCATTATTGTTGTCATTGGCGCTGTTGTTGTAGCCACTTTCATCGGCTATGCTGCTGCTGTTGCTGTCGTTGTTGTTGCCGCATTGATCAATGGCAACAATATTGGGAATGACCATTGGCGCATTATTGTTATCCACAGCCGACGAAGTTGATGGCGATAATGGTGAATGGAGCTCCTCACCGGTTTCGAGGAGAACAAAACGTTTGCTGGCGCGACGCTTTAACATTTTAACGCAGGCAATTATGGCCAAGAGCATTCAAGTCCAAAGTTGAAGTTGTTTTCGGATCGTTGCAAGAAGCAACCTATCTAATTATCGTACTGGTATTATGCAATTGTATTGTATCAAATATATGACTAATTTTCAGAATGCAACGCAACTTTCACCTTACTGAGAAAATATACAATACAAAACTGCATAAAAATAAAGCGAATGGTGAGCTGAAGAGCGAAATATAAGCAAAGGGCTTCAGCAAACTAATAATGACGACCGACAGGCACGGCAATAACTTCTAAACTGAGTCGCAAACGGTGACATCGCCAGCTTGAAAGCTGGTCCCTCCACAACAAGAAACGATGACGTCGTTACTCATACGACCCATTGACCAGCCAGAGAGTCAGTGAGTGAGCGAGAGAGAGAGAGAGAGAGCGAGAGACTACAGAGACACACAGAGAGAAAGCGCAATAGATAAATTGAACTGTGTTGTTGTTGGCAACGCGGCTTCATTTGTTGTTATGCATGGATGGGGAGAGATAAACAAGAATTCCAAAACAGTTCTTCACACTGGTTGTCAGGTGTAATTACTGCTCTCACTTGCACTCTCTCGCCCGCTCTCTCTCTCCCCCTGGTAGCTTTGGCTCTCTTTGAAAGCTCTTTAAGATAAAAACTTTTTTTGACTCAGCGACATGAGGCACGTTGCTTGTTTCGTATCGTGTTGCCATCTCTTTCTGCGAAACTCGCGCGATTTTGTTTGCCCCAATCAGCTGTGACGTAGTTCAATTTGGTTTGTCACGTTTTCATGCTATTGTATAGGATATATGATATATTCTCACCTCAGACGCTTGCGTCGCTCCGCAATGTCTCCATTCTGCGGGATATTACTCATTTTCTGAGGAAACTGATCACCAGCCTCGCCCGCTTCGATGGCCTCCTTCTCATCGATTTCATCGCCCACCTGCAATTAAATTCAATATTGATAAATTATGTAATATATATGGCTACATGAAGGGCCTTACCAGAAAACTGGGGCGTTCCCCATCTGTGGTCGTTTCACCGCTTGTTGTTGCCGTTTCCTGTTCACTCATTTTGCTGTTGTATTTGATTTCGATGTTGTTGTTGTTGTTGATATTATTGTTGAGATTAAAATTGCTTAAATCGTTCAAAACGTTATCCTTCAACTGCTCACAGAGGCCATCTACCACATCAGCTTTAAGGCTCTCGCTTGAGAATTTCACCTTTTTTATGCACGGTTTGGGAAACCGTTTCTGCTGCTGCTGCTGTTCTTGTTGTTCTTGTTGCTGTTGCTGCAGCTGCTGCTGGTCACTGCTAATCTTTGTTGCGCTTATCGCTGACGATGTTGCTGCTGCAGCCGCAATAACGCTGGAGTTGCCTGCAAACAAAATGAAAAATGAACATTGTTAGTTCAAAATGCTGTTGATCAATTCTGTTTGCGATTTGAAGTGCACCCGTCCATTGTCGAGCAGTGTTGCCAATTCAGCTTTGTTTCCCGCCACATCTAGCTTTTTTTCCATTTGATTTGGCGATTTTCAAAATTGTTTCAAAGAGTGAAGGAAATATTGCACGAATTGACTACTAAGCTGTGATGACAACTTTAAATGGAAAAAACTGAAAAGCTTGAAAATGCTGATTGCTTGCTAAAAAAATATATAAATACAGATAAGGCATGAATATGAAAATGATGAATTAGAAGATAGTCGCAGAAGTTAGTATCACGAAAAGCAAAAGCATAAAAAAAACGTATGTATACTTTTAGCTTTTTAATAACTTATGGTATAGCTTTTTCTTAAATAATTTAATAATTTTTCGCCATAACCTCAATATTTGCTCAAATTTGGCAAGCTATAATTAATTTACAAAACGAAAACATTTCTTACTATTGTTGTTGTTGTTGTTAGTCGGGAATGGTGTTTTTTGTCTTAAGCAGCCGCGTTCGCGGCCAAAGAGCAAATTCAACAGGTATGCAATAAACGCCAGTGTGATTAATAATGCGATAAACATTAGCTACATCCAAATAATAGCTAAAATTATTGATATGACCGATAAACATTAAATATCTCACAATGGGATTTATTTTTAAATATATGTTATATATATATATATATATATATGTATATATATATGTATATATATATCATATATGAGTTCAAGAGGTTAAAGTCATCAACATTTATTGATTGCTTCACGAATTTGCGAACAAAAGTAAAGCTAAAAATACATATCATATTAAATTGCATAATTATGTATAAACTAGTTTCGTTAAAAAACAAGACGAAATAAAAATAAATTAAAAAATTGCTTGTCGAATCTTTAATACTCTTGAAAGTTAGACCTTATCAACACTTATATAAAACGGTTACATAATAAAATCAAGCAATCTTTTCGTGTTATGAACTCAGTATGAGCTGGGTTTACGCAACAGTTTTTATTCTTTGTATAGAAGTGAATATGATACGACAAAACAAATGTGTAGCTATTTAAAACATGATACAGGTTGTTTTCCGTTACAACTAAGCTAAGATATTTACATTTACATTTATATTTACATTTTATATATATACATGCAAGCCAGAATTTAGCTAATACTATATTTAAAATATGGCTAATGCAATTTTTAAAGAAAATTGAGCAACTTTCTCGGCTTGTAGCCCAAATTAGATTTCTACGTCATTTAGTCGATAAACTATTAATGTTTAGGAAGCTACTTAGACCTTATTTCCCTGTCAAAGAGTATACAAAATTAAATACATATATATTTTTTTTGTGGGTACACTGGGGCACAACGCATTTACATTTAAAGCAAAATGGACGAGAATGAAGACAAGCACCCGAGGTAGATAGGTAGGTGGGCTTTGTAGCTATGCAAATTGTGTTTTTTATATAGAAGAGGTCAACGATTTAATCATTACAATATGTAAGTGTGCCAGGGTATATGTTTTCAAAGGCGCACAAGCTTGCAAAATACGTGCAAAATACATGAGCAATTATGCAATTCAATATTTAAGACGACTTCAAGAGCAACACTCTTATAAAACTTAATATATATAGATTTATTTTTAAGGAACATCGCATTCTATAAAAATATTGTAACTTGAAGACACTTGGAACTCTCGCAAGACGTTGACAATATTTTAAACTTTTATATTTCATAGATTTTTTCTTGTTATTTCGTTATTATTTTGCAAAAACACATATTAAGTTAGTTTGGTTGTTTGATAATATTTTATTTTTACCACGTTTTGTTGGGTTGTCTAGGTGTTTTATAATGTGTGTTTAAAGCGCGCGCCACGCAACGCAAGAAGCAACAAGTTTTCGCACGATTCGCTAAATTTGCTACCGCATTGACCGACGTTTGGAATGCGACTGACTGATGGACACACACATGGAGACGATTTCGCTCACTATGCTTGATTGTTGCTGCCGTCGCTATCAGCAGCCAACTAACTAACTACTTATGCTTGCCGAAATGTCTGCGTCGGCAGCAACAGCAGCAGCAGCAGCAGGTGTGTGTTTGTGTGTGTGCTTAGCTTGGGTTGTTGTGCTCGTATGTTAATTGTTTAGAGGGCTTTACGGGTCGAGGCAGCTGCTGGGTCGCTGCTGACTGCACACAAAAAAAATCTGCACGCTGCGGCAGCGATTTATTTATTTATTTACATTTTGTCTTTTTGTTTTTTTTTCTTCTTTTCTTTATTGCTTGGCGCGTAAGCTTCGATAACACGTGATAAATCGATAACAGTGTTTTGAGCTACATATTTTAGTGCTCGCTCGCTCTCTCTATCTTATCTCTCTCTCTCTCTCTCTGGCGGCTTACATTCTTTTCAATGTCAAGGTTGTTGTTGTTATTATTGCATAACTTAAAGTTATCTCTACTATTCCTTGACATTGATGATATTCTCAAAGCGGGTATTGTCGTTTAGGGTTGCGACACGAACGCAATCAATGCAAATGCAGCTGCAACAAAAACAACAACAAATCAACTAACCCAAATTGCACTTTTGCAATGGACGTCAGCAACTGAAAAGCTGATTGCAAATGACTTTAACTAGCAGCAAAAGCAACCAAAATGGGAAGCAAAAACAAAATTGATTAACTGCTGATTGTGATTGGCCTGGGACGCTGTGTATGTGTGTGTGATTAAAGAGAAGATCACGCAAATCAATTTAGTATATGAGTGTATCAGCAGAGGATTTTTAAAAGTCATTAAATAATTTGCAGGGCACACTCCTGCCTGATAAGAAATACAAATCTTACGATTTTATGGTGTTATGCGTGCACACAATTAAAATTTCATATTTCGCCGGTAGCAATGGCAAAATGCCGGCTCTGATTAAATACCATATTTATTTATTTTCTATAAGCGATAAACAGTTATTAAGAGAAGAGAGTAACAATGCTCAGCTCTTATCAATGCAGACGGAAATTTTCGTACACTTGGAATTATTCATGTTTGGCGCGTGGCCATCTTGTGGATTATCAATGGGGCGTGAGCTTTAGACGCGTGCCTCCGACGTCTGCTGCTATTGACATGCCATATACATGTATGTACTTGTGTGTGTATAACCGTTATCAGCAGGCTGCTGTTAAAGACGCGACATTCATCGCTGGCTTCATCTCCAATTACAATTATCCACACACACACACACAGACATGCAGACACAAACTATTAAGTAATTGAAGCCGGCTTGCTCCGACTGCTTAGCGGGAAATCGTTTTGAAACCACCCACAACAGTTCTACCGAAACACACCACAAATCACACAAGCACACATACAATTAATACATATATATGCAGGCACACACACACACATACAAGTAATACATATATATATGAACACACACATACATAGACACGGACATCGCGCGATATGCGAGTCCAATAGAAATCAAGGTCAGCTCAAGCGATGAGCGCGCGCAGAGCAGCGACTAAGGAAAAGAGAGCATAGCATATTGACTGAAATTATGCTGCCCAACAAACACACATTCATTGTGCAAGTGAATTCAATTTAACAACAAATTAACACACACTAAACTATACAAGCACCGTTATTTGAATGTTGATTTATGCATCTGTATTGCTTGCTAGCTAGGAGGTGAATAACCCGTGCTTTTGCCCCCTTCAAAACTAATGTCTGTACATATGCGCATATTTATGTATGAAAAGTCTTTAATCGCATATTCATTGTGTACTTGGTGCTTAGATAAACGCGCTAGTTAGCCATTGACTTACTTTTCTCCATCGTATTGCGCTTTCCACGTCTCTTTTTGTTAGCAATTTTTGTATTGTTTGGCCACAAAAAAATATATTTTCCAATTGGGTTGTGGGTGGTTTTAGTTCAGTTTGTTTTACTAGCTGGAGCACTTTGATGAGCACAAATGATATGTACGCGATGCGCATTGCCTTCTTTAGCGATTAGTGTATGCAACAGTTATGCTGATGCTCATATTCTACAATTGTTTACAGGTTTTATCAGTGGTTTTATAAACGCGTAAATATGAATCCGATTCCGTTTAGTTTGCCAACGATATGCACTATCGATATTATCGATGCGCCGCCGATTGCCGCAAGAAGTGTTGCAAAACGCGAAACGCAAGGGCTGCCAACTCCGGTCAACCCACTTGTGGGCAGCGCCTGCAGTCGACAATAATATTTGCAGCGGAAAAGCCGCGTTTTTTGTTCTTTGCGAATAAAATATAATTACTAAGAGAGCCTAACATGTTCGATGTGGAACCCATTATTGCGGACCACAAAGATGTCATACACGATGTGGTCTTCGACTATTACGGCCGCCGCATGGCGACTTGCTCCAGTGACCAAACCGTAAAGGTAAGAAAATTCCGTCATTGAAGAAAACAAAATGAATATTCGCTGGTATTGTTTAGATCTGGGATGAGGATGATCAGGGCAAATGGTCGGTGACGAGCAACTGGAAAGCGCACTCCGGCTCCATTTGGCGCGTATCATGGGCAAATCCTGAGTTCGGTCAGGTGATTGCGACATGCTCCTTCGATCGCACCGCCTCCGTCTGGGAGGAAGTGATGGGCGAAAAGGTTTCCACACGTCGCTGGGTGCGTCGCACCACATTGGTAGACTCACGCACCAGCGTTACGGACGTGGAATTCGCGCCAAAATATTTGGGTCTTCTCCTGGCCACCGCCTCTGCCGATGGCATTATAAGGATCTACGAGGCGCCGGATATTATGAATCTATCACAGTGGCCCGTTCAGCATGAGATTGCCAATAAGCTGACGCTCAGCTGCCTCTCGTGGAATACATCTACCTATATGGTCACACAGCTGCTGGCGGTAAGCTAGCTTTAAAATCCCTAACAGTCTTAAGGTTTACGCCTTTTTTGGCATTGCAGGCCGGCAGCGATGAGTCTGCCACGCCCACGGGCAAAGTATTCCTCTTCGCCTATAGTGAAAATGCGCGCAAATGTGTGAAAATGGAGACGGTCAATGATATCACCGATCCAGTGACAGATGTCGCCTTTGCACCCAACGCAGGACGCACTTTCCACATGCTAGCCGTTGCCAGCAAGGATCTCTACATAGTCAACATACGCGGCGTGACGTAAGTTTATTTATAAATGGAGGAATTTAGATTTTGTTGCTGATTTTCTAATGAGTTGTGTGAGACATTTGTGGGGTGTTGAAGTGTTTAAATTTTGGAGGTGATTAGCTATATCTATGTCTGTCAATATCTTTCTGTGGAAATTGAAATTTTAACACAAAAATCTTAAAATAACTTAATTTTTTAAATTATCTAATATCAAGTCAAATCCACTTAATGTGGCTACTATCTAAATATTGTCTCCAAGGGATTTCAAACTTCGACATTTCAAAGTTAGCAATTAATTTAATAACTGCATATTTATAATTAAAAGGAATTTCTCTTTTTTTAGTGATTCGACGGGCAATGCTAAATTGGATCTGCAAACGTTAAAGTTTAGCGAACACAATTGCCCGGTTTGGCGTGTTTGCTGGAACATGCTGGCCACAATGCTCATCTCCACTGGGGACGATGGCTGCGTGCGCATTTGGCGCATGAATTACACGCGACAATGGAAATGTGCGGCTGTGTTGAAGGCTGAGGGCAGTGGGCCAACATATGAGCCAAATCCAAGTGCACCGGCACTGGCAACAACAGCAGCGGCAACAGCCAAATTCTACAAGAAGGGCACCATTGGCAACCAAGTCCCATGGCACTAATCTACGACTCTGTGTGTGTGTGCGTGTGTTTTGTGGATTATGTTAAATTGAAAATATAAATCTAATCATATATATAAAAAAATTTGTAATGTGAATTTCCGATTTGTGTGTGAGATTTATTCGTCAATTCGCTGCACTTACGTCCTGTGCATCTTCGGCATTGTGTCCACAACGCGCTGGCTCCTTGGCCCAGCGCCAACGTCAGCCTCAGTTGCCTGGTCCACATTTCGACCGTGTAACGTTATTTCACATCTTGCGGGAAACTCTCTGGTCCCGTGAACATTACATCACACCCAGAAAACGCGGGAAACGTTGAAAAATGCGCGTGACGCTTTGTTTACCAATTAGTACAAAAACACGAAAAGACAAAAGGAAAACATTTGATTTTGAACACAACTTGAGTAAAAGTCAAAACATTTTTTTGTGCTTGTCTGCAGCGATAACAAAAATAATCGAAACTATAAATGCACGTGTGTGTGTGCGAGTGTATGTGTGTGTGTGTGTAGCGCATGCACATGTTTGTATAGTTGAGGCAACACCAGCTGATGAGTGAAAGAAAGCCGAAAAAAAAACAACTTGTTGCTCGTCGCTTTTTTGGTTACATATTCGAGTGTAACTGATTTTTATTTACGTATTTAATTGAAAGCGAATATTTTAAAAATCAATATTTATTGATTGTGATGATGTATCTAAATATATATATACATCACTTTCGAAAGTTCCAAATTCAAAAAAATTAAATATTCTCAAAAATAAGAGTTTAGTGTAATAGTTTCTGGTGTATGTTAAATTTTTAATTCCGAAAGCATTATTTTTCCAGTGAGCATAATATACTATTTAAGCGATAATTTTAGATTCGAAAGTGTTTGAAAAATATACGAAAATATGCTAAGGGAACTCATAAAGAATTTTAGACTTCGGTTCCTTAAAAACTGTAAACCGAAGAAAAATTAATAATTATTGACAGTGCTATAAGGCATTTCAAATTTATTTTGAAGAGGTATCGAAAGTTATAAATTCAAAAGTAAATTAACTATTCTCGAAAACTAGGAATATTGAATTATAGATTTTACAGTGTGTAGACTTGTCAATTCTAAGAGAAACCATTTCCGAGCGAGCATATGTATTATTTTATCGAGAAGTATATATTCAAAAGTGTTTTGAAAACAGCAGAAAATAAGTTTTCAGTATGTGTTTCTAGGTTTGCTTTTGTTTAAATGTACTCAACTAAATCTTTATTCTGAATTTATTAATATCCAAGCGATCACACGCAGCCATTCCAAAGATAAGAGGTTTTTGAACCCTTATTAACTGATAGTGGATATACAATACGATTTATAACGATTATGCACAAAAACTCAACGATGTGTTTGGGTCATGCACCATTTAAAACAACACGAATCAAGGACACAAATGCGGTTCATAAATTTTGTGTTTTCCATCACATATGTAAATATTTAGCAGCTGGGCTATTAAATTGTGGCAAAACAAGTGTCGAACTCGATTAACTCGATGGGTTTATGCTCATATGGAAATTTCTGCCAGGTTTAACATGAAAATCCATTCAAAGAAATCACATAATATTCCACTTAATTGACTCGAACCGCAATAAAAATAAACCATTCAAACATATCGAACAACAAGCAGGTTAAAAACCATATATGGGTATATTAGAAATCCACCCCGCTACTGCGAGTCCTTTCATTGTTTATTGTTGTTGTTAGCTCGAACGTAATCCAAGAAATGAAACCAAATTCGGGTTGTGCTTGTGTTTTTGTACGCAAATCCAACGGAGAGAAACCACCCTGAATATTAGATATACATATGCTCCTGATATCGTCCTATCCCGTAGCAGAATGATTGTCTCTAATTGGAAGTTTTGACGTGTATATTACGTGATGGTGTTGACGATGATCTCTCTGGGCCACCCCTGAACCGAGGAGTGCTGGTTGATTTCCACACAATGGGAAATCAGTCGCACAGGACTTGCATATCATATATGTGTGTGCATATAAATGGGGTGGTATTTGGCTGCGTGGGAAGTCAAAGCACAGGGCTCTCTCACCGAGCAGCCCAGCCCTGGTAACGCGGTAAATATTGAAAACATTTATGTTTAACCGGCAAAGTTAAATTAATGCGCAGAAGATTGTTTCAATTCAATGCCAACAAAAAGGAATGCTGCCACACAGGGCTTCCCCTTAAGGGTTGTTATAGTACTTGTATGCTGCTGTTGTTGTTGTTGTTGTTGTTGGTACGGAAACGCTTATTACATCTATTTGAGAACAATTTTGGTTGTTCGACCTTTTGTCAACGTTCATTTATTTGGTTAGAAGCTGAACGATTCCACTTGAAATCTTTTTGGCTAGTTTAATGAAATTACTTAATACTATTTTCACTTTAATTAGAAAACAAGCATATTTGTTTTTACAAAACGTATAATTTCTGATACTCTGTAATTTTAAATATATCTTTTAGCAGAGTGTATTTTCATTTTGTTTTCACATTTGCAACGTAAAAAGAAGGCGACAAAATAAAATATATAAACTCTTGCTCAGCATCACTAGCCGCATCGATATAGTCACCGTAGTCATATCCGTTTGTTCCAAATTTTTAAGACAAATCTTGAAGAAACTCGGAGTACATCTGTCTTTTTGCTGAAGGTAGTGTATAGTCGGAGATAAGTATCTTATACAAGGGTATTTAATCTTCCGCTTGCCTAAGATAACCTTTCTCGTTTATTTTTATCGAATTTAAACTTGATTTAGAGATATTATTAGGCATAACCAGGTACACATTGAAATCTAAAGTTTAGACTCTCATTTATATCATCACATAATATTTGATAAGCTAAAATATTTTATAACCTTCTCAGGCATTCCCATTCCCATAAATTACTGTCTCATTTACAACATTACATACATTTTTTTGATACCTATTCTGTATTTGTTTCCTGTTCCTTGGTTTTTTTTGCCTCTCTTGATGTTCACCTTCACCTTTGTAAGCAAGCCAGTTGGAAATATCTCATTTGCTGTTTTGTATTGCCTGTTTAGGGGTTATTGCTACCCTTTGCACCTTGTTGCCTGTTCCTAATTATGTCCAGAAAATGCAGCAATAAGCAACGGCTTAACTAATTCGTTGGGTTTTCGGTTTTTAGTTAGCGCTTTGTCGTTATGCAAATTTCACACTCGTAAAGCATTGCAGACAAAAACAGATACCAATATGACAAATACACAGTTGACCCCCCAACAACAAAAACGGAAGGGTTCAAATGAGCGGGTTGACCAGTGGTCAGTCTAGGAGGAAGCGGCGGTCGCGAACGGTGGCCACAGCTTATTAGTCGCGATTATGTGTTCCAGTTCAACGGGCTTGTGGTAATTCGACAAAACAATTTACTTGTGCATATTTACAATGTATTGAGGAGTGCTTACAAATTATGCATTAAGCTTCAGCTCATTTATTTTTTTTAGCCCACAAGAGTGCGTAAAATATTTTCGTATATTGAATATTATTGAAAGAAAGAAAGAATGGCTATTTTAGGAATGCTGACGATGCCATACACTTCTATATCGGAGTCAAAGTGGCATTGTCTGTGGCATTGTATTATAAATTTAAATAACCGAAAGCTTCTATGAAAGTTATACGATATTATAGACCAACTTTGATTACTTGTCAAAGTTTTGAGGCATTTGAGAATCGCATAGAGAGGCGTTCTGAGACAAAGTCAAAGGCATTTTAGCTATGATAGCGAGACAGTTTCTTTATAAATTTAAGAAATATATAACACTAGAAACAACATCAAAGTTTTCAATTTTTGGATTCTACTACCATCAATTCTGAATACGGCATACAAGAAAGGAGAAAATCACCCAGAAGGCCAATTCGCATTTAAGAAATATGAGATTCTTTCCAAGGCCTAAGTTCTGAACAAATCCAAATTCAGTAAGGAAACTTTTCGCATGTTAAGAATTTAGTATCTTATTTTTCTGTAGATTCCATTAAAGTTCTGCTCATTTTTTCATTATCAAAACTATATCTTTATTTACAGTAACTGTATGCTTATAAATTACAGACTATGCTTTACAGAAAAATGTAGAAAAAGTTAGACTAATCCAAAGCATTTCAGCTATATACAAATCGAAGGTTTTTATTTTGGGATCTCATCGAGATGCACAACTTAAGACTATCACACATGTTTCGGCTTTGAACTGACTAGAATGGGTTGCATTTGTAGATTGGCGGGGAATACCCCTACTCCCCGACATTAATATGCCATTTCGGCACCCCAGGGTCGATAGGGCTTGGCACCGTTCGGTGTGGCATATTGCAGGGCGCTGGCATTGCTGTAGTCCTGACTGACACTCACTGGATATTGAGGAGCCGCACTGTAGCTCAAACTCTCGACGGGAATAGAGGGAATAGCCTCATTGACGCGATGACTATTCGTCAGATCAATATAGGTGGGCACCTGTTGCGATTGCGGCTGCTCCGCGTGTCCAGGGTGCTCCTGGGTATAGTGTTGATTTGCCTGTTGTTGTTGTGGTTGCTGTTGTTGTTGCTGGGGCTGCTGATGTTGCTGCTGCTGCTGCTGTTGTTGCTGCTGTTGCTGTTGTTGTTGCTGCTGCTGCTGCTGTTGCTGCTGCTGCTGAGTGGTTGCCTCCGCACGTGGCTCGAGTGGTCCAATGTTGGCATCACTGCCGGCAGCTCCACTTGCTGTCGAGACGCTGGAGCGGGTCACATGATGCGGCGTCGGCGTCATATATGCACCCGAGCTGGACACATAGGAGCTGGCGCTGCTGGGCGTGGCATAGCTCTGATAGGGCGTTGCCGCACAACTGGGCTGATAGCCGCCGCTGGCGGATATCTCTCGCTGCTGTGCAAAATACTGCAGATGGGACATGAGGCGCAATCGCAACGGATCCTGTATATCCATGCCTTCGATCGTGACCAGATAGCGAGCCACCTCAGCGGCGCACTCACGGAATCCAATGATGTGATAGTCCATGGCCACACGTTGTGGATCGTAGCTGAGCGAGTCCATGGCTGCAAATAAACAATAAACAATAGGCAAAAAGTCAATAAGCTGTTGCAACAATTAATACTATAAATAATAGTTTCCCACGCGAAGAAAAAACTACCCCCTGTCCCTTTTCGGGTTGCTGTTGAGTGGGGTGTAAAAAGCGGGTGGTGCATCGTGGTGGCGATGGTGGTGGTAATTTTACTATCAGACAGTGAGCAGCAGCGTGGGAAGTGCCGAGATTCGGTATTCTCTTGGGCGGTGTACTTTCCCTATTGTAATGCCAATTTGTATTCTTTCCCAGGCCCATTGGGTCAACAGGTTAACGTTGTTTATCCAGCTTTATCATAATATGACACATATTGTGTGTTGCTTGTAAGGGATAAACTTTCCCATGCAATTAATAACTGGCTAAATAACAATAGGAGATCGGCCAATTTCGCAGGTTGTTGTATATATTTTTATTTGTATTTTGTACTTTTAAATATTTCACGATTTTAGTTGATTCAATGAAAACGAACGCTTTATTAAGGGAAATTTATGCTGGAGAATTGAAACAATGCCAGAAATTCTACACATCTGCAAAAAATAACGTTATCTTCTTAAGAAGATACAACTTTTACTATATATTCTGCAACCATATGTTTTTCATATTATCACTTGTACATTTTCATTCATTTTTCTACTACCTTGCGGAATTGGACACAAAATTATAATTCTAATCAAGTCTTCAAGGGTAAAATAAAACAGCAAAATCGGAAAGACTCTTTTCAAATTTTGAGAATCGCCAGAGGAGGTGATGATTTAATTTTCCAAGTAGGATAAAGAAAGATAATAAATGAATGTTACCATTAAATCAATATCTAAAGCTTGAACTTTCTCGTGCTTCCAACTTTCTTTTAGTTCCCTTTTGATATTACTCATAAATCAAAAATGTAAAGTAGTTGCTAAGCTTAAGATTTGAAAAGACTTACTGAATAAGCATTACTTACTTTTTGTTTGCAAACTCTTCAAATGCTCTACGGTCAGTTGGAGAATCTCCGCCTTCTCCAGTTTGGCCGATCCCTGCTTTTCATAGGCCGAGGGCACCAGACGCTTTAGTTCCGTCAACGAGGAATTGATTCGATCGCGACGCTTCTTCTCGATGACCCCGCGACGCTTCTTGCGGCTCATCAGCTGACAGCTGCCCGTACCGCTTGGCGAGATTCTGTAAAAATAATGAAATTTAGAGAGATTTTAATAAGAGGGAGCTTATAAGGATCATGTTTTGTAAAAAACACAGCATCTCTATACCCTGATTTTAAAACCGCATAAGATCCTTGAGGAATCAAGTATCATGACGAGCAATTTATATTGTGGGTTTGGAATCCCAACTTAAAGTCTTTTGGACTTTTTCTTGTGGGTTATTATCTGTTTTTTATCTTTCTCTAAAAAATCTTGTTCGCAGAAAAAATGAAGATTCTATGCTTAGTTTTCAAAAAGTCATTCTAGCTAGTTAGGGATATCAAAACTATAGCATATAGCGTTTACATGATTCAATTATATTATTTCGATTTATATTTTAAATTTACGAAGAAATACAGAACAGAATTATTTAAAGACTTGTTTTTTTCCTTGTAGAGTCTCCATCTATATTAACCTTCTCTAAAGCTCCCTTAGCTTGAAAAAGAATTGTGATAAATTAAGATTTTATACTTAATATCCACAACATTTGACTTATGAGAGAACACAATAGTTAAACTAAGTCTTAAGCACATTACGCATACGCACTGTTCTTTGGACGATTCCTCGGAGTAGAGCTCATCGCAATCGCTCTCGGAGACCGTACGTTTCAGACTATTGTGCGAATGGTGGCTCTGATGGCTGTGATGACTGTGACTCTGCGGCGGCGGCACCCAATGACTCTGCGGAGTGGCAGGCATAACGGCGGCAGCGGCACCATAGCCCCAATGATGCAAAGGTGGCGCATTAACGTGCATATTGTGCTCCATGGTAAGTTATTTGAATTGGGCAGTTAGAATATATATTTATATCTGCTTTTGATTTTTATCTTTTGATATTATCACTTTTGTAGCTTGCAGCTAAGAGCACATTGAACTTGGAATACTTTTGGTGTGTGCGTATATTGAACTTGCTGAGCGGAGCTAGTTTTGAGCACGTGACTTATCGTGTGCGCGAACGGCGTTCGACTGATTCTGCAGCACACGTCGAGCGGACGTACCGGCCGCCGTTTGCCCGGCGAACTCCAACCCCTTAGTGCCGCCGGCAATAGCAACAGCAGCAGCGGCAGAGCGGCGGCCCAATAAGACGCAGCAGCAACCACCCCCTTTTTGGTCAAACGCGTGCCGCCTGCTCTTACTGGGGGGTGACTGCGAGTCAGCTCAGCTTTGCCTAGTGATCATTGTCCAGGCAGAGCAGACCAACAAATGAACAAGAACGAAAGAGAGAGAGAAAGACAGGCAGAACTGCCAGTTAGTTAGTTTCTCTCTCTCTCTCTCACTTTCTCTCTCTCGCACTTGCAGCAGTTGGCTCAAGTGCAAATGCAAATAAAAAGCCTCAATAATTATGATTAGTTGTTGACGCATCTTCTGCTGGCATCGATGCCTTATCTGTATCGAAAGCAGCAGGAGCTGTTGCAGCATCGACGCCCTGGGCGGCAGAGCACAGCTTGTGTCGCATTGTCTCTTTTTTGTGTGCTTTGCGTCGTTGACTTGTTGCCGCTGTTCTTGGGCTAGGCAACTGGGAAACTGGAGCACGCGACCAAGCCACCAGCCCGAACAGCCGCCGGGCTCGTGTGCGGCATGCGGCTCCAACAAGTGCAACCGATGTGACCTTACTCTTCACGGGCCGCGCACCGCCGCCGCCCACGCCCCCTTCTCGGGCATCGTGTGACCCGCATTTTGTAGGTCAGTGGTCGACTTTGGTTTTCAAGGCTATGATTATGGAGCAGGTGCCGGAGCAGTGGCGTTGACCTATGACCCACTCATTGTCTATCAATTGATTTCTCTCTCTCTCAAGCCTAAAATAATGTTGATTGCTATTGTGTATGGAAATAAATTAATAGCTATAAAGGGTATAAATAAATAAGGGATCTAAATTACAAACTAATAAATCAGTAGCAAGCAAATTTAATTACATTTGCTTCAAAGTTTAAATAACAAGTCATTACTTACGATTTATAATGCCTGCATATTATTTGTTAGGAGTTGATTTCAGTTTAAAATGTGTCCAAAAAAAGTCTGGGATTAATGTATTTCTGAAAACACAAACGTTTACAAATATAAACTGCTTAGTCTGTTTAAATATGAATTATTAACTTGGAAAGCTGATATACGCACTTAATAATTTAAATAATTTAAAAAAGGTTTTATTCCTTATTCTAAGGAGTAAAGCTAGAAAAGTGTTTTATATTTGCTTAAGCTAACTTCAAGTATCACAAATTTAGTATTTTTTTTAACACAATAGCGTCCAAAATTAATGTTATCAATGCTTGTAAGGATAGAAGTATGTATGACGAAATTAAATGTGAAGATCAGATATAAAATAGAAAATATTACTCAATATTTATTTTGGTTGTCGAGAATGTCTTAAAGCGAATATTTTAGAATGAAATATTAAGCACAAATTAAACAGTTGTTAAATAATCAATTAACTTGGCAGATGTACTATTTTTTATTTCAGAAATAATTTCTTAATACACGATACAAATTTCTATAGACTTCTTACCCATTTTTCATAAGCAACGAGTAGAAATGTAATCTTTTATAAGAAATCTGTTTTGAAATTCGGAAAATAGTAAAAGCGCGTAGTTAGTGGAAAGTTACTCATCTGTAATTAATATAAGAAAAATACTTCTATGTCTATAAGTATAAGACCTTCCGTTTCTAAATATACTCTCTGAATAATAAGACAAGTTATTCTTAGAGTCAAATGTATGGCAACTTTCGAAAGTTCGGAGCGATTTTATTTCTGAGGTGAATAGCAATATTCACGTGTAACTAAATAAGTGTTTAATAAAATAAAATAATAATGCTGCATTTATCTGGTCGTTAATAATATCTTGCAGAGACTATTTCAGAATGTTATATAGCTATTTACTTAAATATCATTACAACGCACAGTTAAGTAGCTAAGCTCTCAAACGCGGCCTACTCACTTAAGTATTACAATATAAAACCGAGCAATTTACTGGGCAATTTCTAAAAGAGATACAAGGCTGCGTATGCTTGATATTTACATTGTGTAGAATATACCTCCTCGTTGTGATATTGATTTCATGTGTACTGCAATCAAAATTAAGAAGAGTGGTTTTCATTCGCATTCGGCATGCTGTCGCGCAGGTTTCCAAAAGCGAATCATAAGTAACAGCAAGTACATACATATATGAGTATAATCCCAACAAAATTTGAGTGGGTGAGCAATTGTTGTATATGTTGTTGTTGTTGTTGGTGTTGTTATTGTTGTGTCGCGGCGCGTGGGACAACGCTAGCAACAGCAACAATAGTTGCTGGCAATAACTCACCCTTAAGGTTGGGCGAGCAAATGCACCACCAACACCACCACCATCACCACTTGGCACTGACTGTGGCTCTAAACACCGAGCGCGCGACAGTGAGAAATGGCTCGTGGGAAAGCCAAAGGTTCGACGATTCTCACGCATGTTCAGCACGTGCGGGTCGTGCGCCCAGCCGCCCCCTCCCCTCTCCTCTCCTGCACCACTATGTCGCAAGCCCGGACTGGGCATTAAGCCAAGAAAAAAAAAAAAAAGCGCAGACCAAATCGTTTGAAGTGCATTAAATGCACGTCGGTCCGACAGAAAGGAGCGCCGTCGTTGTTGTTATGTTGCTTTCCTTCTACTTTTTAATGGATTTTTGAAATTGTAACCAATTTTCAAATAATAAAAATAATGGAAAATTGCTGGCGATTATATGCCGTGAAGGAAACAAAGACTCGCATATAATGTGATGTCGATTCACATATATACCGTATAATTAAAACAAAAATAGATATATTCAAAAAGATTTGACTTGAAATTTAGAAAATCGCCATGTTTTGGGATAGTCCAGCTGATTTCTCCGACTAAAAATGCTTAATGTCTTTTTTCAGATTAAACATTTTTTAAAAGTATTAATGTTGAAACGTTTTATACACAACACAGTTTTTGCATTTCTCTTCTACATTGTTCTAAATGTTTGAATACAAGTCTCTAGAAAATATAAACTTTTAACAACTAGTGGGCATTTTAAAATGATGGCAATCGCTTTTAGTTAGGAGACATTTTTTTTTGAAAACGGAAGACACTATTTTTGGTGCATTTTTTAAAATGTTAGAATGCAATTTTGTTGAAAATTTGTACATTTCAAAAACAGTTTTCATACAGATAAAAAGTATTAGCGAATAGTTGAATTCCATAATTTATTTTTCGCATTGTTTATTATTGGCAATTGTTTCAATTTATAAGAAATTTAATTTACAAACTTAAAAATGTTTTCTAAAACTCAAAGACTATTTTCTGGTGTCACAGCTGGTTTTAATGTAAGGTAATTTTCTAAATTGGAAGGTAAAAATTGGCAAAACATTTTATAGATTACACTTTTCCAAAGAACTAATCTAAACAGTATATAAAACAAAGACTCGTTAGACTGATGCAAAATAGACCATATAATTTTCAATAACTTTGAAACTCTTTTACAACTAAACGAGCTTATCGCAAAAACCAATTCACTGGGAAAATCCGCTTCCCAGAGCAAATTCGCTTCACAGGACTAAATTGCTAAAGCATATCTCACTTTTTTTTTAGTTTTTTACCAACTAGAAACTTTTAAGGCAATTATTACAGTTGTTTTTGTTGTGGTTAGTTTGTAGCAAATTTTGCAAATCATCGCCCAGACCCAACTCGGCATCATCAATCCAGGTCTCCAGGGTGCACGAGCTGGAATGATGACTGGATCTCTGCGAATGTCCGCTTCCCATACGTTTGCCAGTTTGCCCAGATTGGACGGCCTGCAGCTGCCGCCAGCGGCTATCGAAAGCTGCCCAATGCTGTCGCAAATCAAACTGCTCTTCGTCTAGGGAATTGCCATTGATGTCCCACTTGACAATCGGATAGGCATCATTCGGCGGCTGCTCCACAATGATCACATTGTGGTACTGGCCATTTAACTGGGAGCCAACGCTGACGCTGAACGAGCACTGCGGAGACGCCACCTGCCTCAGGTCAACACTTGAATTCGAGTTGGAATTGGAAGGTGTATGCCTCAAATATCGCACATTCTCCTTGTAATGCATCAGATCAAATTGGATATCTAGCCGCTGATCCTCCTCCACCTCTTCCTTTAACTGGGAGAGCACTTCCTGACAATATTGGACGGATGGGTTGGGTTTGATGTTTTTGTTGTTGTTGGTATTATTGGTGTTAGTGCTGTTGTCGCACACATATTGCTTGTCGTTAGTTGTAGCTGTATTGATG
Source organism: Drosophila planitibia (assembly GCA_035043785.1). Lineage (NCBI taxonomy): Eukaryota > Metazoa > Arthropoda > Insecta > Diptera > Drosophilidae > Drosophila > Drosophila planitibia. The sequence goes on from JAWNMS010000052.1 coordinate 2,146,275, forward strand.
TGCTCCTCCTCCTCCTCCTCCTGCTCCATCTCCTGCTCATCTTCATCGTCCTCGTCCAGGCGCTGCACAAACAGTTGCTTTGATGTTGATATTTTGCGCAGCAGCTGCATTAAAAATAGTAAGTTTATGTTAGTGCTAATGTGCATTATATAAATACCCATATACCATAGTTGGGCGTATTTTAATTTGTTCTTCAAATGTTTGGGACCATCAAGTATGTATATTTTTGTCATTATGTGCAAAATAATATCGTCTACTATGGATATATATTAATTAAATTTTGTTGAACTTTTAATCGGTTCACAACTTCTTTAACATATTCTGAGTAATATGATGGTTTCTAATTAAATGAATAAAGCAGTTGAAATGTGAGCACGTTGGCTACTTTTTGAAAGGAAAATTAAATTGCGGCATGCCGCAGCTAGCTGTTCTTCCTGGTTTTTTAGTTGCCACACGCAGCGCCATCGATTTTTTATTGATTCTGCAGCAGGGGCAGCAAGGAGCCACTCAACCATATAAGCACATAACGAACCAATAACCACTCACCTTGAGACAGGATTTCTTGGTGCGCCTCAGCAAATGTGACATGACGGTGCCTAAAGTGTGACTATTGTTGTTGTTGTTGTTTTTGTTGTTGCTGTTGTTATTGTTATGGTTGATGCAAATGTTAAATGTGAAACAGGCAGCGACATTTTGATTGCTTTTGACTGGTGCTGATGGCTGCTGCTGGTGTCTGCTGCAGCTCGTCGGCCTGACAAAGCAACACTGAAATTGGAGAGATATTTAGAAATTTAGTAAAGGATTCTAACCCCCGGCACGTTTACAGTTATGCGAGTCGACGAAGCTGGTCGACGCCAGGGCGCAAGGACGTAAAATGCGAACTGGTCGTGTGCCGCATGACTCATAAGGGACTACCAGGAATTGCAAGTGCCAAGCGAACACACTCATACACTCCGAAAAAAAATGGACCTAAAGAAGTAATGTTTAAGTGTAAAATACAAATATTTCATAGAATTAAAAAGACATCTTTATTTATCAGAAATACATTTTTCATAATGGAAAATAATTCTAAAAAATAAATGTAAGCTTCTATTTCGAAAAGAACTCCTTTCTGAAATTCAGAAAATAATATTGAAAAATTGAATCGTCTTCAGTCAAGTTTTTTTACATTTAATTATGTGAATCTAAAAAACAATACTTAATTGTTGTTTACGTGAAATCTGAAAATGCTAAAGCTGAATAATAAAATATAAGTAACAAAAACGCTAATGAAGATTTCTATTTCACATATGGAATAAAACACCCTGGAAATTGGGCCTATTTCTTTTAAATATATTTTTGAAAGTGGACACAGGAACTAAAAAATAAAAATTCTGTTTTTAGGAAGGTACAAAATTCCGTTTCAGAAATATACTTTCAAATTTTCAATTTTCTTCTCAGTGTACTCACTCACAGCTGAGAGCCGCAAGGCTTCGTCGGCACCGGCGCAGTGAGAGTATATGTATTTATGTATGCGTGTATATGTGTAATCTCTCTCAGATTTGAAATATTTTTAATGGGGCAACTCTCGAGTGGGTTTCCTCGAGTGTAAAATGCGGCAAAACGGGCGCCTACTCAATGCGGCTGCTGTTGAGTGTGCCCCTCACACAAACCTACTAATGCGGTAATGTGACACCCCTAAACCACATACCCCTACTCTCGCCACTCTCTCGAGTGGGCAGCCTTGAGAGCGTATTTTTATTGCGGCCAGGCGCCAATTTGGTGCTGTAAATCACAATGTCCTGATTGTTTTGGCGGAGCACGCCTTCGCAGGATATGCGGGCAACACAGTTGGGCGAGTCATGAGGTCAAGGAAATTATTTGTAATTAATCCAGCTACTACATTTTAAAATTCGCAAGCAATGGTGTTTAACTACAGGTAGAAGGAAAAAATCACTTATATATTTTATTACATTCGAATTTTATGAATTCACATTAACAAGCATTTTAGATAGTTTCCAAATTCATATAACTAAATAGAATTTTAAGAGAGATAAAATCTCATTACTCCTTTCTGAATCTTAAAAAGTAGTTTTGTATAAAATTAGCGTTATTTTTTCTATTTTTAGAAATATTTATAATTCATATATAGAAACCATTTTTCAGAAAACCTTTTTAATTTTAAGTAAGTTTCTTTCGTATATATTTTTTTTAACTTACAATGTTTTTTCAGAGTGTTTGAGAAATTATAAATAACTTATTTAACTCTTTAAATATGTGATGTTCGAAAGTACAAATAAAAAGGAATTCAATAAGTCATAATAAATAAATATATAACAAATTTCCGAGTTTTGAAAAGTATCTTTGAACAGGGCATTTTAGTTATGGACTGAAATCTCGGCAGTCTTGCGAAGTAACAAAATTGAGATCTCTGTCCCTTACCTGATTTTTGTCTTGCTTTCTTACATACTTATTTCTCACTCTCGCTGTTTTTAATCGAATAGTTTTTTTCTACAATTAATAATAAAAGTTCAATATACTATATATGCTAAGAACAATTATTTTTTAATCAGCATTTCAACAAGCAAACCTCACATAAAAATATATATGCCTACCACACTGTGAACTTCTCTCCTGACCCAAAATGATAATGAAGTGGCACATGCAAAACAAATGTTGACAGTGCCCCAAATCCATGCCCTAAAAACGAACTTGATGAAGTGCAGAATGGAATTCAGTTACAAAGTATCCTGCCTCCTATCCTTTATCCTCTCAGCTGGGCATGGGAACTGAGCTGTCTGCTGTGGAGCCTTACGAATGCCACAAAGTAATTAATGACATTTACATTTAAATTTCGTGTACTTGTTACAAAATGATTTAAATTCAATTTAGTGTAAAATTGTAAACGTGTTTTACAATTTAACAACGGTGTTTTTTGTTGTTGCGGAAAGTGGTAAATGTGAGAATGGAAGTTGAATTTGAAGCACTTTTGCGGCTTGTCCGCGCATTTGTCACATCACTCAAAGTGAAGTGCGCAAAGAGAGGACGGCATGGGCTAGGATATAAAGGATATGAAGGACATGCACTTTTAGGCTATATGAATGAGTGATGACACTCGCAGCAAATTGTGCTGGCCAGCCAAAAAATCACATTTGATTGCAATTGACAATCGACTATGTTTCCACATCTTAAGCGTGACTGTAGAAATTTCTGTGTGGTCGGAGACAATCGCTCAATATTCATTTTTGACAGATGTCATCTCTTTTTTTTACCTGACTGTCAAGGATCAAAGGGTGGAGCGTCGTAGTAATCTCGATGAGTCGCCCAATTAACGATTGATCGAACGATTGACAATGTGAATTGCAATTTATACCATATCGATTTCGAGCGTTTGATTTTAATTTATAATTGCCCAACAATTGAGTAGGGGGAGTCTACGCACACACACACACACAGACACACATTCACATAGGCCCTGCGGTCGATTGTCCTCCGGTCACAAGTGTCAGCCAGCCCCTCAACAACCCTCGCAACATCGCTTTTATTGTTATTGTCTATCGTGGGCTTGTGGTCCTGGGGAGGATATTTGTCGCTGTTGAGTTGCTTCTGTCCTCAAGTGTCAATTTTGAAGTTCCACTTTCCGCTTTGGGTATTGCAAAATTTACATTTTATTAGTTTTACATGCTCGACACATTAAAATTATTTACGATCCCAAATATTGTTGGTTGTAAATAAATTCGTTGGCACGTGGAACACGTTCGAATGCGGCAAAATAATAATTAATTAAAACTCTGGGCTAGCCAAAGGCAACTGTAACGGCCTTTGGCTTGACCTTTTGCCGATAATTAGCGCCACATTGTTTCCGTTCAAAACTTCCCTGCCTTCCCGCACCCATGATCAGCGTAATAGAAATGTGCACTCATCTGACCACGTGCACATTGCATTCTAAATGTTTCCTAAGTCTGTTGCGATTTAGAAAAAATGGGTTGGGTAATGATTTTCAACCTTTGTGGCTTTTGCTGATAAGCATTTTAACCAGAATTTAACAATAAAGTTGATTAAGTTGAGGCTACACGATTACATGTGCCAAAAAATGCAGGTATTACTTATATCTTTTTTCATTGGTTAGTGTCGTTAGTTCGATGCCATATTTTTGCTTATATTCACATCCAAACAATAGGCAGGGATTTGGGCTCAGATTCCCCCACTTCTATATTCATTCTTTAAGATGCCTTCTTGAAAATGTCTACAGGGTATAGAAAATGCGCATTACTACTTTTACGAGGCATTCTGAATAGTCAGTTTTATTAAAAGTGTGATTTGGTTAGTCGTTTGGTGTGTTTCGATAGAGAAAGAGCATTAAGGACTATAATGGCAACTAAAGGCATCAAATACTATGAGAAAGTATGATGAGGCGCTGGGGGACAAATTTGGTTGCGATGCGGACATCGATGCTTCTGCCCTGATGCTGTTGGCGAAATCTCTGAATTTAACAGTGAGTCACAAGTATAGCAGTCTGACAGCTTATAAGCTGATAAGACAATCACAGAAGGGAAAGACGAATTCATGTAGGCAAATTGTACACAGGAAGAAACCGCTCTGGATATTACCAAATACTTTTGTTGCCAAGTGTAACTCACTTTATTATTCAAAAAGTATATTTCTGTTGGCAATGTTGTGCCTTTCTAAAATTCGCAATTCCAGGTTGTTTTTTTAACGTGCACATATAATTCTTACATAAACTTGTTTGTTACTTACTTACAGGTATTATTAAGCATTAGTATTTGACCCTTCGACCTAGACTTCTGACTGAGCTACACAGCCTTCACAAAACAGATAACAGCCAAACTCAAGCATTTATTATAATATAATATTCAAAAATCAATTTAGATCATAAGCCTTAGTCCCTAACCATATCTGGAATATTCTACAGCCACCATTTATAAAATTAGTTAGTTATTGTTGCACTTGTCTTTAGTAATAATTTCGTACTTAAAAACTTCTTTAAGCTAACTTTCAATATGGTCTATAAATTCTCAGGTTACTGGCATTAGTTTTCATGTGGGTTCTGGTTGCATGGAAGCGCAGGCATACGAGCGCGCCATCAGGAAGGCCAAGAACTTATTCAAATTTGGAGAACTGTTGGGCTACGATATGAAACTGCTCGATATTGGCGGTGGCTTTCCCGGCAGCAATAATGAGCAGTTTGAAGAGGTATGGAGTAATTGGTGTGATAAATGACTTAACTATTCTTTAATACAACCATAGATCGCTGGCTATATAAACAAGGCGCTGCAAAGATATTTTCCTGATGAACGCATTAAGATAATCTCCGAACCGGGTCGCTTCTTTGTGGCTGCTGCCTATACACTGGTGTGCAAGATTCATGCCAAACGAGAGGTGCGCGATGAGGCAGGCAAACTGGACACCGTGATGTACTACCTGAATGATGGTGTCTATGGCTTATTCAATTGCGTACTCTATGATCATCAGCAGGTCACAGCACAGCATTATTTGGTAAGTGTGCTTCAGCTACAGCTTGTATACATAACATTTGGATGTTATATTATCTATAACAATATTTCTCACCTTATACATATATATTTTGTTTAGAATGACGATGCTTCCTTGCCCACCTTTAAGAGTTTAATATGGGGTCCTAGCTGTGATGCGCTGGATAAGGTCAGCTTAACATTTTCCATATCCACCTCATACTCATACTAAATACATATGTATATTTTCTCTCTTAGATATCTGAGAATGTCAGCTTGCCCAACTTGAATCGCGGTGATATCTTGGGTTTTCCGAATATGGGTGCTTATACGGTGCCCATCGCGAGTGCGTTTAACGGGTTTCCGTTGGCCAGAACCGTGTACTTTAAGGCCAAATGACTAAAATGCAGTTATATATACAACAACATGTGTGTTAGTAACCAATATGATTTTTTATTCGTGATAACTCTCGAACTGCTTCATGGATTCACTCTCGATAATATTTTTAAAAGAACAGCTAACGCCAAAAGTGACCCGAGTTGGGTTGCAGCGCATTCTTTTGAAATATTGAATTGATTGTTGGTTTGATTTGGTTTGGTTTTGTTTGGTTTGGTTTAACATAAATGGGGACTGCTTTCAGGATCGCTTGCCAGCGGATAACTGACCCAACCAACTTTCGAGCTTCCAGCGAGACTCTTAAAATGTGTTTTTTAATAGATGGTAAAAATATTACTATAAACTGCCTATGCACAAATACTTATTACGAAAAATAGTTAGTATATGTATGTATAGCTTAGTTCAAATACAATTCAATAGAGGTACATTGAAACATACCACATGCTGTAATATATCCGCTTCATATAAAGAGTACAAAATACTTATTTCATAATCAGTTCTTGGTGATTGGTGCAAATGTTTTTTTCTTCTCTCGTTTGAACGCGTATAATAAAAGCTTGCAATAATTGTTATTGTCGTGTTCGTTTAGCTACGGCAAAAGATTTTATTCTTAACAGCAGCCTGAAAAAATGTTGTACATGCCAGTTTCATAGCAATCAGCTTTTGCCGCGCAGTAATTAGTATTGCAGAGTTTTAAATTGATCCAGTACCGATTAGCCGCTCAGACAATTTCAACATTTGAGTCGCATTCCAGTTTCGAAAAGCAAGTATTTTTTATTGGAAACAGGACGTAAAAAAGAGTGCCTTGATGTGGATGCCATTTTCTTTTGAGAACTGTGCTTTTGGAGGAACATTGTTCTGCAGTGACATTAACTGCAAAGCAGTAGATGTTTTTTCTCTTCCCCCTCGCCCACGCTACAAAGATTTTTAGCAGAGCCAGAGTAAGAGCTGCTGGCCGCTCCCTCTCAGTTATTCGTCGGACTGAAGCCGAACGGAGGTAATAAAATTGAGAGCGAAAAAGCTCTCCAAACGTGTTTTTTGGTCGATCGGGAAAGCCTACCGAAAAAAGAGAACAATAGAAGAAAAAAACAGACCAGTTAATTTAATTTTTGCTAATTAAAAGAAAAGAAGAAAAGAACTGTGTAATATTATATAAATACAGAAAAACCATATAAATAAGACAAAATAAAAACCAAATTTACTAGAACCTATATAAATGGTAGACACCATGCTTACTTAACAACATAAAAAATTTACAAATACAGAAACATACATTTCAAAATCCACCGTCTCTGCTCGATGGAAAGCTTTCCAGCGAGGGACAAAAAAAATTGTGAGTAATTATTATGAAGTATTTATTATTTTTGGTATACGAAAAGGAAAAACAAAACGTTCAGAAAGTATGAAGAAAACAATTAATGATGAATAAAATACCATTTGCTAATGGAATTACAAGAATTTTTCGCATTGAATATCTTCTTATATACATATAAAAACCCATGATCAACTTATACAAATGCCTTTAAGCCACACTCTTATACTCAATCGAAGCCGCCAACACGGCTTCAACTGAAAGCTCTCGCTTGCAGCTGCAGGTGTTCTCAGTGTCCACCAGGAGTAAGCGGACACGTCTTAACAAATTAAAACCATGCATTTACATATATAAAATTACGTAAATAAATAAAATTAAATAAATAAAATTAAATTTCCAAAATAAATAGTGTAGTACTAGAATTGTTACATAACATCTCTAAATAAAATTGCAACTATGTACTTAATATAATATCGATCGATATCGCTGATGTTAACACCATCTTGAAGGGGAAGAGCTGACTAGTTGTGAATAAAGTCAAGTGCGCAGACGTGTTTTAGTTTTGACTGCCACACATCAGACCAAAATTAAATAAATTTAAAATAAATCAAAATAAAATAAATAACAAAATAAATAACAATATGTCAATCAATTATGTCGCATTGCTCAGTTCTTAAAAAATTGGATAGGACTAGCTTATATTTTGTTTTAAGCATAATTACTCCGAAATTGTTCCTGAAAAGCATGAATTGAAAACAATATAATTTGCCTAAGACTTAAAAGAAATTAGTAAATAGTAATTTTATCTAAGATAACTCAATACCACTAAAACAAACATGTTTTTACATATTCAAAATATAAATGAATACCCGTGATTAAATTCATGGCCTTTTTGGGCACATTGGTTAGATAGTTGCCAACCTGATTCAGGCGCTTCAATTTCCTAAATGTTTAAATCAGTTAGTCCGTCAAATGGTGTCAAATGCCAGTTGATCAACAATCAAATTCTTACTTCTCTCATAAATGCTTGTTATTCCACTTCTGGGCTGGTCAAAGGCATATGTAACGGCCTTTGGCTTGACCTCTTGCCGACAATTAGAGCCACATTGTTTCCGTTCAAAACTTCCCCTGCCTCCACGTACCCATCATCAGCCTAATAGAAATGTGTTCATCTGACCACGTGCACATTACATTCTAAATGTTTCCCAAGTCTGCTATGATTTCGAAAAAATGAATTGGGGCAGTCTTTCAACCTTTGTGGCTTGTGCTGATAAGCATTTTAATCAGAATCTAACATTAAAATTGATTAAGTTGAGACTGTATGATTGCCTGTACCAAAAAATGTAAAAAAGCAAGGTATTACTTACTTTAGATGGAATATCTATTTTTTATTGGTTAGAGTTCAAATTCCAGAATTGATATTTTAAACGACAAGCAAAAAATAACATAATGTATTTCTGTCGGAAAATTAACATTAATTTTCATAATATAAATATGCCCAAAATGATTAAAAGTAATTGAAAATAATTAAATTGTTCTGTCTGGCACTGACCTTTCTGAATTAAACATACTCCAAATTACTACAAGTAATTGCATATAATAAAATAATTCTTTCATGCAATATTTTTGTTTATATTCACATCCAAACAATAGGCAGGGATTTCGGCTCAGATTCCCTCGCTTCTATATTCTCTCTGTAAGATGCCTTCTTGGAAATGTCTACAGGGTATAGAGTGTGCACATTGTTACTCTTTCGAGGCATTCTGAATAGTCAATTCCGTTTTCAGTGTGATTTGGTTAGTCGTTTGGTGTGTTTCGATAGAGAAACAGCATTAAGGACTATAATGGCAACTAAAGGCATCACTTACTATGAGAAAGTTCTCGACATACGACGGGCCATAGACGAGGCACGGGTGCAGGACTATGATGAGGCGCTCAATATATGCGATCTGTCCAATGTGGAGCGCATGTTTCAACTGTGGCAACAGAGTATGCCTCGGGTTAAGCCCTACTATGCAGTCAAATGCAATGATGATCCTCTCATTCTTCAAACTCTGGCCAAACTGGGTACTGGCTTCGATTGTGCCTCTAAAAATGAACTCAAGCAGGTTTGTGTTTTGAAGTATACTTCAAAGTGAGTTTCTTTCCAACATTTCTGCTTAAAACAGGTGCTCGATTTTGGTGTTGAGCCCGAACGGATTATTTTTGCCAATCCCTGTCGTCCTATTAGCCATTTGGAGTATGCCAAAACGAGTCAGGTTCTAAAGTGCACTGTGGACAACGAATTTGAGATTTACAAGATACACAAACATTTTCCCAACTCTAAGTATGTATTGTCTAATCTAAAATACATTTCTTTTAATTATTTAGTTATTGTCTTTTTTTTACAGCTTGGTTGTGCGCTTCAAGGCTGAGGCCAAAGAAGCTCAATGCCCCCTGGGGGACAAATTTGGTTGCGATGCGGACATCGATGCTTCTGCCCTGATGCTGTTGGCGAAATCTCTGAATTTAACAGTGAGTCACAAGTGTAGCAGTCTGACAGCTTATAAGCTGATAAGACAATCACAGAAGGGAAAGACTACGAATTCATGTAGGCAAATTGTACACAGGAAGAAACCGCTCTGGATATTACAAAATACTCTTGTTGCCAAGTGTAACTCACTTTATTATTCAAAAAGTATATTTCTGTTGGCAATGCGGCGCCTTTCTAAAACCAGTGCTTCTTCTTCGCAATTCCAGGTTGTTTTTTTAACGTGCACATATAATTCTTACATAAACTTGTTTGTTACTTACTTACAGGTATTATTAAGCATTATCATTTGACCCTTCGACCTAGACTTCTGACTGAGCTACACAGCCTCCATAAAACAGATAACAGCCAAACTCAAGCATTTATTATAATATAATATTCAAAAATCAATTTAGATCATAAGTCTTAGTCCCTGACCATATCTGGAATATTCTACAGCCACCATTTATAAAATTAGTTAGTTATTGTTGCACTTGTCTTTAGTAATAATTTCGTACTTAAAAACTTCTTTAAGCTAAATTTCAATATGGTCTACAAATTCTCAGATTACTGGCATTAGTTTTCATGTGGGTTCTGGTTGCATGGAAGCGCAGGCATACGAGCGCGCCATCAGGAAGGCCAAGAAATTATTCAAATTTGGAGAACTGTTGGGCTACGATATGAAACTGCTCGATATTGGCGGTGGCTTTCCCGGCAGCAATAATGAGCAGTTTGAAGAGGTATGGAGTAATTGGTGTGATAAATGGCTTAACTATTCTTTAATACAACCATAGATCGCTGGCTATGTAAACAAGGCGCTGCAAAGATATTTTCCTGATGAACGCATTAAGATAATCTCCGAACCGGGTCGCTTCTTTGTGGCTGCTGCCTATACACTGGTGTGCAAGATTCATGCCAAACGAGAGGTGCGCGATGAGGCAGGCAAACTGGACACCGTGATGTACTACCTGAATGATGGTGTCTATGGCTTATTCAATTGCGTACTCTATGATCATCAGCAGGTCACAGCACAGCATTATTTGGTAAGTGTGCTTCAGCTACAGCTTGTATACATAACATTTGGATGTTATATTATCTATAACAATATTTCTCACCTTATACATATATATTTTGTTTAGAATGACGATGCTTCCTTGCCCACCTTTAAGAGTTTAATATGGGGTCCTAGCTGTGATGCGCTGGATAAGGTCAGCTTAACATTTTCCATATCCACCTTATACTCATACTAAATACATATGTATATTTTCTCTCTTAGATATCTGAGAATGTCAGCTTGCCCAACTTGAATCGCGGTGATATCTTGGGTTTTCCGAATATGGGTGCTTATACGGTGCCCATCGCGAGTGCGTTTAACGGGTTTCCGTTGGCCAGAACCTTGTACTTTAAGGCCAAATGACTAAAATGCAGATATAAATACAACATGTGTGTTAGTAACCAATATGATTTTTTATTCGTGATAACTCTCGAACTGCTTCATGGATTCACTCTCGATAATATTTTTAAAAGAACAGCTAACGCCAAAACTGACCCGAGTTGGGTTGCAGCGCATTCTTTTGAAAATATTGAATTGATTGTTGGTTTGATTTGGTTTGGTTTAACATAAAAGAGGATTGCTTTCAGGATCGCTCGCCAGCGGCTAACTGACCCAACCAACTGTGGAGCTTTCCAGCGAAAGACTCTTAAAAGGTGTTTTTTAATAGATGGTAAAAATATTAGTATAAATAGCCTATGCACAAATACTTATTACGAAAAATAGTTAGTATATGTATATGTATAACTTAGTTCAAATACAATTCAATAGAGGTACATTGAAACATACATACACGAGAATATATATTAGAAAAGAAGAACAATTTCAAAAATTGTAATTTTAGTGTGTGGCGTAAATATCAAAATAGTTTCACATGCTCAAAAGTAGTTATAAAAAATGTTGTGTTTTCTTTCTATTTGTTTTTGTAATTTTTGTGAGTTATTTAACTCTTGATATGTTACGATTTTACAATATATATAGTATATATAACGGTTATGTATACAATAATTGATATGTGTATATGCGGATGCTGCAATCTATCCGCTTCTTGCTTCAAGCTCCTTCTCATTCTTTTTCTTCTTTTTCTTCTTCTTCTTCTTGCATATAAAGAGTACAAACTACTTATTTCATAATCAGTTCTTGGTGATTGATGCAAATGATTTTTTCTGCTCTCGTTTGAACGCGTACAAATTTTGGTTTTATACTTTTTTTTTAGGCTTAGCACCCAAAGTGGTTGCACATAGATACATATATAAATAGGATATTTGATAAATAATAATTGTATTGCCAATTTCGACTAGGTTGCAGCCTTTTTGATATGCTGCTTGCTGGAAAAACACTTGAATAGCAAAATATTAAAGAACAATAAACAAGGTTTCTATAATGATTGTATCTCACAACAGCGACGACAAGACGACGACATGGTACTACACATAATACATACACATAATAAATAGGTACATAGATAGACAATACATATACAACTTTTTTTTTGTTGATTTTCTTCTTGTTTTTTGTGTAGTTACGATAACATGTAAATTTGCTTTCAAACTTTTCATTTATGCCTTAAGACGACTACAATATAATAATAATAAAAGTTAGCAATAATATCGCTTAAATTGTAACAATTCACGTTTCCAGATATGTTTGTGTTTTCGGTTTTCGTTTTTAAATTTAAATCTAAACTACGATTAATATGCTGTTCGATAACAATTACGATTACGATTACGATTACGTTTGCTGAAGCGTTAACAATTAACGATCTTATAGCAGCTTTTGTCGGGCTACTGTACACTGTGCGTGTCGCATTTGATATGTGATATATAATTATGTATATATAGAATTATTATGTTTTCTTTGTGTGCTTTGATTTGCGTTTTGTTTTTACTTTTGGTTTTTGTGTGTGTTCTTTTTTGCTTTAAGCGCGCTTTGTTTTTGGCATCATATAATCAATTCAACAAGGTGGGTGTGTATTCATTTCATTTTGCGTATTTTTGGGTTATTCAGTTTCGATGGGGCACTTGCGGGTGATATTGCTGTTGTTTCTTGTTGTTGTTGTTGTTGCTCTTGGTTGGCGTGCATATTGAGAGTCTAACAATTGCCAGAGTTGCATAATTCACGGATTCACTATAATCTATAATAAAAAATACAATACAACAACACAGAAATGGTTTGTAGGCGTACAAAAATTGTGGAGTGGTGTTTTTTTTTTTGTTTTTTGGTTTTGGTTTTTGGTTTTTTAAAGGGGGTATAAGTATCACTTCTTGTCACTATGTCTGATGATGATGATCGATCCATCATGACCACCTACAGATATAGTATGTGGTTGCTTGTCTGTGTGTATATATATAAAGAGATATGTAACTAATCGGAAAAAACGGATGTGAATGCAATTGATACGATTGCGTATGCTGCCTGTTTAGGAGGAGTGGCATGTTAAAAGCTACTCAGAAACGCCACGCTACACATGGCTATTTGGGCCAAAATGTTCACTTGCAGTATCCGTATGAGACCGCCGCTCGTGGGTGAGGGACTCACATTGAGGCCAGCGCAGTGCATCTTCTCGGTGGGCATCGCTTGCACAAAATACTCGCGATTGTCCAACGACATGTGGCACAGAGGCTTCTTCTTTTGCGACATTTCATCGTCCTTGTTCTTCAGATCCTCCAACAGTTTTGGGAACCAGGTCAATTCGCACGAACAGTTCAATGGATTATCTATCAAAATGCACATTCTCACATTAGCTTTATATTTCTATTGTACTTATATATAACAACGACTTGCCAGTGATGTCAATTATGCGCAACGTATCGATGACCGGTTCCATGGTATCCTGCGGAATCCGTTGCAACTTGTTGTTCTGCAGATTGAGCGTCTCCAGCGAGTTCAGGTTCTCGAATAGGGTGCTTGGTAGCACTTTGATGCTAGATTCGTAAGGTAAAACAATTCAGATTATGATTGTGAAGTAAATCTGGCACAGTGGTCACTCGTAAATTAAAACCCGTTGGCTACAGTGGCTATTCTTATTTTCTATCAATTTTATACATTTTTTTCTGTTCCAAAAATATATAATATATATTTTAATATACCATATTTTGTATTACTATTAAAAAGTCTCAAATCAAAAAATGGAAAATGAAAAATAAGATATCAAAAATAAGAATTTTAGTTTGTGAGCTGCCAACTATAGAATCTAACTCATTTTTAGTTCTAATTCTGGAGCGACCAGTGTATTTGTTTTGTGCACTTCTGCGAGCTTTACTCATTCTTCTGCAGATTGAGGAAGGTCAGCGAATCGCCGTATCCGGTAAAAGCATCATCGGCCAGAACATTAATATTATTGTTTCGCAAATCCAAGTGGCGGAGTCGATGCAACGGACGCAATGCCTCACTGGGTATGGCATGAATATTGTTATCGCCCAGACGCAAATACTGTAGATTCTCTGCGAATTGGATATTATGTCATAATTATAGAGGTTAAAGCGCCACTCTCCACTCTGCTTACCCTCCAGACCCTTGAATGCATCCTTATCAATAATACTGATCTTATTGCCCTCCAATTCCAACGAGTTGAGCATACTTAAGTGGGTGAATACATTTGCAGGCACGGTTGTGATCATATTATGTGCTAATATCAATGAATCCAAGTTCTGTAGACCTGTTTAATGCGGTTGACAAACAACAATTAAATACCAATTACAATGAAATTTTTACAGCAACATTACCCTCGAAATCGCCCTCACTGATGGTACGAATCTTGTTCTCCTGTATCTCGAGTTTCTTCAGCGTGTCCAATATCGAGAGGGCCTTTTGGGGCACATTGGTTAGATCGTTACCACCCAGATTCAGGCGCTTCAATTTCCTAAATGTTTAATTCAGTTAGACGGTGTCAAAGGCCAGTTGATCAACAATCAAATACTTACTTCTCCAGGCCGCGGAACGCTTCGGGATCGACTTGTGTTATTTTGTTCTCATAAAGTGTAAGTATCTCCAGTGTGTCCAGCCCATCGAAGGCATTGTTGTGTAAGACCGTTATTTTATTGTGATTCAAGTTCAAAATTAACAAGTGATACAAATGTTGCAGTGCCTATGGAAACACGATAAATAGGTTAAGAACTATAGAACTATATTATTGCAAAGTGAACTTAAAAGAAACTCATTTAAATCATTAATTGAATTGGCATTTGAAATACTCTTAAGAAGTGCCGCTTATTAGACTGCTAATATCAATAAATGCTTGTTAATTGCACAGCCATCAAAGATGGTCACCTTGTGGAATACTGATATCGATAAGTGCGCTGGTGGTATTAATTTGAGGTGTATCGATATCGATAGCAGCATATGTATCAACATTTGAAAAGATTGGTTTCGATTATTTGAGTGAAAAAACTGGTAAATTACCTGAGACGGCACAGTTTTCATCTGATTTAGCGAAACATCCAGCTGTGTAAGCCCTTTGCCTGCAATTGAAGCAAACAATATTATTATTATTAGTATTGGTTTTATTATAGTCTATGAATATTGAAATGTCATCCCATGTGGAACACTTACCCAACGAGCTTAATGCATTCTCCTCAATTGCCGCCAAGCTGCTGTTGTGTATTGTCAAATGGCGAATATCGAGGGCAAGAAAGACAAATCCTTGCAGCTTGGGCAGATTATTGTGTCGCAGCTTCAGATAGAAGATAATTGGACTCTTGCCCTTCAGTGTGCCCATCGACTTGGTAATGTGCACCAGATCCGTTGTCTCACACAATACATCCAATCCATTCTTTTTCACCGTACAAATGCAGGGCGAGATGTCGCTCTGCTCCGGACACACCTGTTGCTGTGTTCCCTGAGCCATCGTCTGACCCAACAGCAGCGGGAACAGGAGCAGCACACAAACCAAACCTGCTGCCGAATGCATAGATTGAGTGGAATACAGCCATTGACTCCTTTGTCCTTTGTCCATGTTGCTCACTGCTCACAGCTTGGATTCACTCGTATTAGCAAAAGCCTGTTCTCTGTCCGTCTGGTGTCTGATGATGCTATTTACAATTGCGTCCCTGTGTTCCCAGTAGAGAGAGAGAGAGAGAGCGAGAGAAAAATGAATAAAATTTAACTACAACGAAAAACGAATTACAAATTAAGCGCACAAAGCGCGATTTGATTACTGTGTGTGTGTGTGTGTGTGAGTGTGTTTGGCGGATAAAAAATAAATTGAGCTAATTGAGCAGAGGCTTGATGTACAGTCAAGTGTTAGGCAGAATGGAGTCTGACTGACTGAATGACTGGCATTCTGTGTTCCAAGTCCCTGCCACACGCAATGAGAAATGCAAATGCGATTGAAATTGGCCGTGCGATTTACTCACCTAAAATGTTTGTCCGTCGCTATTTGATCAGTGCCAAATAAAACATGCTTCTTAATGCGTTGCAATTTCTTTGAGGTGCTCAAAACGAAGATGGCCAAACAAGTAAGTTCATCGTTCACTTTTCTCACACACACATTTGCGACAAAAACACACCCAACTGGGTGGCTTGTGCTGGTTTGGGTTGCTTGACTGTTATGGGTGGTTGGGTGGTGGGTGGTGGGTGGGTCTGTTGCTCAGATGAAGAAAGGGGCGTGTGCTTGCGCGCGGCCTAATGTGTAAAGTAAACTCGGTCAGAGTGTGTGTATAACGATGTAACGGAAAATCGATATCATATTCCAAAGAGGTTGTTGAATGGCCAAAGTTTCTTTTCTCTGTTTTTCTGTGTGAGACGCCAACGAGCAGCGAATTAAGTGCACATATTTGGATTTTGCTAAATTATTTAACCGAATGCGAGTCTATTTCAATTGTGGTCAGTCAGTGAAAAAAACAGCAACAACAACAACGTCAGCATTATTCTTGCCTAGTTGATGCAAGTTTGAGATTTATTTCTCGTTTTTTTTTTACTTGGTTTCTTTTTTACTGCCGCGCGCCGACACACGCATTCGTGGTGTATGTGTATGGGTGTGTGTATAATGAAAAAATAATGTGTGTACTGAGAGCGCGTGTAAGAAGCACGTTTACTTGGCAAAACCGACGACTGCGGACTGAAGTCCAAATTCTAAATTGAATGTTTGCCGTTTATTGCGTTGGGGGTTGATCCGTTAGTCAACAGTGTTGGAAAAAGGTGAAATAATAGCGTTGCCACCTAAAGTGAATAGATGGTCACCCTTAAAAAAGCCATACACAACTATCAAGTATCGAGATTGACTCGGTGAAGTTATCGATATATATCAGCTGTGTGGTCCGATTTTGTGTGTCTGTCAAATTCAAATTGAAATTCAAATAAGCCGCGAAATCCGAGCAAGTCAAATAAAAATCAGCTTATCTGTTTTCATATGGGAAATTAAAAGTAATCGTAGCAGGCAGTTCCATTCATTCTTTTTCAAATATTCTACAATCATATGCATATGAGAAATTCATTGTAATACATCTTATTCCGTTGAGCAAACCAAATTTTTCCGAGTTTTCTTTTGAACATATTTTTATACTTTGTTTCATTTGAAAAAGTTCGTAAAATGGGTAAATTTAATAAAGAATTATTGGTGAAGCTTCTGTGCGAGCTGTTGGCAAGTCTATTCGTGGAATTCATCGGCTGTGCGGTGCCCGGACTGGTTGGACTGCCCTATGCATTGAGCTGGGGCGCCGGAGTACTCGCATCAACTCAAGCATTTCGAATTGTGTCTGGTGCACACATCAATCCGTGCATATCCATTGCCTCAATGATACTGCAGAATGTGGAAATTTTAGATGGTTTTCTCTATATACTTATGCAACTTATTGGATCGGCCATGGGCTTTGGCGCAGCCTATGGTTTGTTTTATAACAAGGGCCTGTCTAAGAAATTTTGTGTGACAGTGGTGCGCATCGATCCATGGTGGAAATCGATATTATTGGAGTTTTATATGACCGGTGCTTGGGTGTTCGCCATGTGCGCCTCGTGGCACACGAGCAACGAGAAACTGCTGGAGTCGATATCGTTGCGCATTGGATTGGTCGTTGTTGCCGCGACTCTTGTTGGAGTGAGCATTTTATTTATGCAATATTTAAATCATTTTTCATTGTTTTATTAACGAATGTGTTTCTTCCAGAGGGAGGCCACCGGCGCCGCCATGAATCCGTTCCGATCTCTCTGGCCAGCAATTGTTGCCCAGTATTGGGATTATATCTGGATCTATTTGGTTATACCACCGGTTACGGCCGCTCTGCTGGGAGTTTGCTGGCGATTCCTCTACCTGCAAGGCAAGGATGAATCTAAAGCTGAGGAGTAGATGAAACCCTAGCTCTTTCGGCTTTTCTCATTACCTTGGTGTAGTGCTTATTATCAAGTCGTCAAATTAAAGTGAAAAGTTTAGATCGTTCTAAATTGTAGTCTCGAAAATGTCAGATATATTTAATAAAAATTTGTTTACGGTTGCAATCATCATTTTTTTTTTATTCACCGTTAATCTGCAGACTGATTTCGATAGTCGTATTGTGTGTATCGATAGAAATAATCGAACGAACGAACCAGGCGGAATATGAAAATTATATAGTAGGCCTTCCGTTTCTGAAATTTGTATTTTTCCGTGTTTAGCTGAAAATTCAGTTCAGTTAAATTTTAGTGCTGTTTGGAAACGTAACTAATTTTTTCCTAACATAATCGTAGTTTTTCTAGTTTCTCAATTTTTGTCTACATCGAAAAAACAAATACAAATAAATTAAATAATGGGAAATTTCAAATTCGATAAGGACCTGTTAAAAAAACTTTTGGCCGAATTTACAGGAACGGCAATGATACTAACACTCGGCTGCTGCCTGAGCACACATACATCATCTGGCGCCAATTATGCCATCGGTTGGGGTCTCATTTATCTGGCGGCCATTCACACTTTTGCCTTTCTGAGTGGCGCTCATCTGAATCCGGCTGTTAGTGCAACTGCCACCATTGTCGGCGTGATGGAGTGGCAACTGATGTTGTGCTATTGGCTGGTGCAGTTACTGGGTGCAATTTTTGGCTTTGGGATGGCCTATGTTGCCATGCCGGACAAGTCGGGAAAAATTTGCTTAACTACGAACGGTGGTTACGATGAAGTCAAATTGATGGGCATCGAGCTATTCATGATGATGATGTTCCTCTTCGCCTACTGCGGCATCTGGGATAAGCGTAGCGAGGGTGCCTACGATTCAGTTTCCGCACGCGTCGGATTCATATTTGCTGCGCTGTGCTGTGCATCGGTTAGTATAATGGATATATCTCTCCTCCATATCTGACTAATGAAATTCTCCATTTGCATAGGCCTACTACACCGGTGGCACCCTCAACTTCTATCGTAGCCTGGCACCAGCCATTGTCCAGGTCACATTTGGGGGCTTGTGGTGCATATTTGTTGCCCATGTGTTGGCCACTATTGTTGTCGGTGTATTGTGGCGTTTCCTTATTGCTGCCGAGGAACCCGAACCCATGGAATGAAGTTGATTTGTTGATATCATAAAAGCGAATCCCAGAATATAAATTTATGTATATAACTGTTGTAAATACATCTCAAAATTAATACTCAATGCACTTAAATCTACAAACGTGATACAACCGTAGATATCACTGTGTATATTTTTTCCGTTTTGATATATGTAACGAATAACATTTAAGCAAATGAAATAAATGACCAAACTTATTCTAAATCAATAATCTTGAATCATGATTAAACCGATGGTACGTGAGTATCTTTCTGTTTTTCTATTAGGATCTTTGGAAATCGACAATCGCACAGTCGATTAAAAGGACATCAGGCTGTACACTCTTAAAGCTAGAGTTACCGAATTTGTTACCTACAATTTTAGGGCCAGAATTACCAAACTTTAAGGATAGATTACTGGGTACCTGATCGTAAGATTGCGAAAATTGCAAAAGCCTATGTAAATCGACAGCAATTTTATAGATTGGGTTATTAAATTTGAATAACTATTCAATGATCGACGCATACCCACTGCCTCCCCCTCACCCACCCTTTGCCACCATCGATCAGCTGTCATTGCATTAGTTGTTACTAATAATGGCTACAAATATAATAAATTTAAATTGATATTGATCACGTTTTATAAGAAACACCCAAGTTATAGTTCAGGGTATATCGCAGTCGAGCTCACTCAACTTCAGCATTCTCACTTATTTTTGTTTGTATTTCATGAGCAGGAGCTACACTTAAAAAATTTGTAGATTGTCAATACTAGACTTTATTATTCAGAAAGTAAATTTCTAAATAATATTGTAATAAGGAATATTGGACTTACTAAAAAAGCAGGATTTGAAATTCTAGTTGTTTCGTGGTGAATCTTTCAAAAATGTGCACAAAAATATTGCGGCGCTTAGCTTTCTATGATTGTACATAGAAGAATTCTTATATTAACTTTAATTATTTAAGATTTCAGATATATACAAAAACACAATTAACATAGTTTATTAATTCATATAAGATATTACGATTTTATGGGGATTCGAATCCAAGCTCTTTGGGGATATCGAGTGAACCGACTTCCTTAGGCTTTTTAATTAAAAAAAATGTTTTCCTTTATTTAGAAAATAATTCTAAAAAGAAAAAACCGATTTTGTAAATGCCAGGGCAATTATTTTATCTGAGTGTACATGCCAAAATAGAAACTATTTAATCAGATTTGTAATGCAGCTAGACGTATTCACTATTTACATCGCAGACAGTAGCAGAAGGTGTATCGATTTGGCCCCAAAGCCTGACAAATTCAGTTTTAGTGGCAGCCAGTGAGTTTGGGCACTGAAACGCCTTTGATGATGATCAGGTTACAGCCGCACGTGGGCGTAATTTTCTCGCAATTAGGATGCGATTACGATAATGTGACCGTTGTGCGTTGTCCTCGTCCTCATCGAAAGGGTAATTGAAGATTGGATAGGTGATGGTGTTGCTGCTGCTGGTGTTGGTTTCTTTGTGTCCAGACCCTTGCCGCCTTGCCGTGTGGCCACGTGCCAGCAGAGACGCCTTCGCGCTCACTGACTCTGCCCGGCCCGGCAATTGTCAGAGACGCAGATGACTGTTGCGAATAGGGCGGCGGGGGTAGTCGGCGTAGAGGGGGAAGGGGGAAGGGGGTTGACAGTTTCAATTTGCAAGCTTGTTGCCTTTTGCGGAACGTCTTGGGGTTGTTTCAGCTGGCGGATTAAGGTTTCAGACAGTCAGCCAGCTGCTCGATGCTGTGCGGTTTCTGACATTCTGATTATTGTGGATCTTGACTGGGTGGGATTTACATGCACACGCACATATATAAATATATATATATATATATATATATAGATATATGTATATAGAATTTGTACTGAATTTGAATTTTGACAAAGTGCAAAATCCTTTGCACTTTGAAGACTGATTGACTTCTTATCCTTGAATGGATTTGAATAGAAATAATATTACGCTGCAGGGGGGAGGCTCACCCTCCAGCCTGTGTGTGTGTGCATGTGTGTGCGAGTGTTGATGTAGTATAAACAAGCGGAAGATAATCAAGATGTAAAGCACAATCCGACAAGCGAGTGGCGCCTGCGAGTCCTCTCCCTCTCTGTGTGTGTTTGCAGCTCGGCTGAAATTTAAAACCAAACAAACCCGTTGCTGGAATCAAAAGCCAAGCGATGGCAAATTACAGCGCCTGCTTCCTTGCGCAGTTACAGTTACAGTATAACCGCTCCCAAAACGGACAAAAAGGGAGGAGGGGAGGCGGGGTAGGGGGCGGAAAGATGCGGGGCGAGAAAAGCGCCAGTGGAAAATTGTGGAACGGATTTTCGCAATTTCACTTTGTACTTTTAAATGGGGAAAACTGTTATTAACTTAATGAAGGAGTGTTGAGCACACACACACACACACGCACACACACACAAATTTTACCTAACACGTGATTCAGAGGACGGAAGCAGAGATAACAAAGTGTGGGTTAGAGGGGGAAGTGGGTGGAGTTGGGGATTTGTTGCAGGCAAAGTAAAGGTGTTACGGCTATGGGAAATGGATAGGAGTGGTAGCCAAATTACCTGCATAAGCCAAACGTCAAGGTGTTAGTAACCTGAATTCAGTACATATAAATAGAATAAAATTATATATATTACACAAATAAGATATTTGATATCGCTCAGCTTGAATGACTGGTAACTAACAAAATATGTATTTCTTTTATTAAGGCGTTATTTATATATATGTATTGGATTGAGGTGACGAGTGTTATGTGTCCTACACCTGGACATCCAGCTTAAGTTGGTCGTTTGTCTAATTTTGTTCTATTATTTTACTATTATATAATTAACAATTCAGAATTCATATATTATTATCAAGTTTATTGTTTTTTTTTTTTTTTTTTTCCAAGCTTATGTAGAGTTATAAGCATTGAATTGTTCACGCAGATTTATTAAGTTATTTATTTATATATTTTTTTGGCTATGGCAGGCTGGTGAACTATCTCTTAGGTGTTTGGATACTACTCCTATCCATTTCCCATGAGCCTATCCAGATACTTCAATAATTCATATTTTTGCCCACATTTTCTCATCTGGCTAAACATATTGAAAGTGCTTTAAGATTGCTGATTAGTTAATTGTGTAACAGTGTAAAATAGAAAGAAAATAATGCATTTCTAAGAGCTTTTAATATTTTGTATACACTTGCAAAGGGTATTATAATCTAATCCTGAACGCATTGAATGACAAGTCTTCGAACCCACATGTGTATGCCTGATAAACATAACTAGTCAGCCGAGTCGATATTGACCTATAAGTCTGTCCGTCTCTCAGAACATTTTAGTCGTATAGCGCAGAAATCATTCAGCTTAACAGCTATCTTGATGAATCCTGGTATGTGTTCTTGTCTTTCCGGAGTCAGAACATAGGTCGGAGATGACCGCAACGAACCACAGCTGCTATATAACAAATCGGTTAAAAGTTAACTTTTAAGTGATATGTCTATAGCTTAAAATTTAAACCACTTAACTTATGAGATTTAATAATAATATATTTCCGTATTT
The DNA here is from genome assembly GCA_035043785.1 of Drosophila planitibia. Classification (NCBI taxonomy): domain Eukaryota; kingdom Metazoa; phylum Arthropoda; class Insecta; order Diptera; family Drosophilidae; genus Drosophila; species Drosophila planitibia. The sequence continues at coordinate 2,169,028 of JAWNMS010000052.1, forward strand.
GTATAATTAAGTGTCATATTATTTATCTATAAATATATTATATTGGGCCCAATAGATCGAGTAGGCCGCAGTGCTGATATCCCAATAATAATAAATAAATAAAATTTAATATTAAAAAACAAAATAATAATAATATTTCAAATTTCGAACTATAATTTTGAAGTCGGTCAATTAACTCAGGTCTACAAGAAATATATAGAATTATATAATAATATTGCAAGTAATATTAATAAATAAAATAATAATAATATTTGAAACTCCGAAATAAAAGTTGGAACTCTAGTGTTATATTTTTAAATATACATTTATTGTCGTCGAATATTTAGAGATATGTCTTTACACCCATCCCAGTAATGCTGTTAATGTGTTCATATCCAAGCGGAGTAGCCGCATAGTCAAAAGAAAATGCCATATATAGATTTACTTGTATTTAGCCAATTGATATTATCAATTAGTATGTGTTCGGGCTCCGGATATGCTGGCCCTCATTAGCTTGGCCCCAACTTGACGCAAGCAACCGTCGCTGTTGCATATTTAACAAGTGTTAACACAAATACCTCGCTTGCTGTAATTAAACCAGGAGATACATTGGCTGCGCACACTAACCCACCCACACACACTCGCTCGCCAACAACATATTGTATATGGTAAATATATCTGTGTCTGCAACATGTATCTACATGCGCTATGTGGCATGTGTGTGTGTGTGTGTGTGTGTGTGAATGAAGCTCATCCTGTAAAGTGGCAGGTTAAGTAAACAGTTTCATTGTGCGAATTCAATTAAAATTTATTCAAAACGTCAACGGCAGCTTCTCAAAAACTGCTGCTGCAACGGCCAGTAACAGCAACAGCAACAGCAGCAGCAACAGCAACAGCAACACAAGCTAGAGTATCTCAAAGTGTAACTGTAACATAAAATACATGCACATATACATACAGATACAGGTACAGATACAGAATCGTGTATATATAGATAGATACACATGTTTTTGGGGCTGCCATTGGCAAAGAGGGTGTGTCCTATGCAGCGACACGCCCCCACAGCCTGATTGCGATTGCCGCACTTGCGATGAAGCGAGACAACCCTACAATATACACGAGAGCTATAACTGTAGTTGTTTCTGTATCTGTATCTGTGCAAGCTGTGTAAATGTATCTGTAGCTGTAACTGGCAGTTGTTGCTGCGCTTGGCACTTGTCGGCGCCGTCGTTGCTGCTGCTGCTGCTGTTGTTGTTGTTGTTGCTGTTGTTGTTGCTGCTGCTGTTGTAAGTGGTGTAAATGGCAATTTGTTGTCTGCTGCCTGCCGTCGCCCCCGCACGGTAGCGATAATCAACATACCCCATCAGCAACAACAACAACAACAACGAGAGCAGCAGCAGAAGCAGCAGTGTTGACAGCATATGTATCTCTGTCTATGTATCTGTAGCTGTAGCTGTATCTGTATCTGTATATCTATTCATTCGCATTCGCGCATTTTGTGCCATATCATCGTCGTCGTCGTCGTCGCTGCTCTGTCATCATCATTATGATCGTCCATTTTCCAAGTGTCTTATTTTTTGGGTTGTGTATTATTTCTTTGTACGAAAAATGTATGTATGTATGTATGTATGCATGCATGCATGTTTGTATGTATACCTGCCCCATTGGGTTATTTTCAACTTCCGCTGAAGCAGAGCACGTCGACAACGTCGCTCGTCATCCCATCCATCTCATCCCATCAGTCAGGTATCCGCAGGCGCTGCCCCAGTACCTACCACGTCCTCTCACCCTGCCTCTGCCACTCCACTTCTTTTGGCTTTTTTTTTTGTTCTGATGTTCAGTTGTAACTAATAAAATTACTCAACAACAAATCGTATTTGAAGTTGGCAAAGTATTTGAAAGCAGCCAAAATGTACAGCTGTATTTATAGCTGGCGATATTCTTCTTACAAAATAGCCTTAACGGTTTCTATGTAACATTACAGTTATATTGAAAGGGAAATCACACTATTGCTAAGATACATTTAAATATATATCTTACAGAAAAAATGCACAATTGGTTTTCTTACGACAATCTAAGCATATGCCAATTTTCTTTACTTTGAGAACTAATATCTTAAAGATAGAATTTTTTGGTTTATATGCTAAGAATATTTAATTTATATTTTTTATCTGTTTATTAAGCATATACAACTAGATATGGAATATTATATGATTTCTTATGTCTATTTAAATTTAATTCAAATACAGATCTGAGATAGTAGTTTAGACACACGTAAAAATATATTGTATGAAAAAGGCATAATTTTTTATTGATATAAATAAGAAAAAATAACATCATACAGCTACTATGTTTTTTAAATAATATTTAGTTTGTATTGCTTTTTGTTAAACATCAACAGATTTGTGTTTCTTTTTTATATTTGCATTTAATCCAAAAACAGAAATAATCCTTTAAGAACAAATGCAGTTCGCTAACAAAAAGAACTAATCCTATTTTGTATTTATTTGTATATGTTATATATATTTTAATTAATAGATATTTTCAGTCCATTATACGTAGACCAACTAATGTTCAACGCATAAATTATAACTAATGACTTTACTTAACATAAGACCGATTTTATAACATAATTTATTTATATTTCAGCTGTAATAAATTATATATAAAACTAACCTCAAGATTTGAAGTTATTTTGATAAATCTTTGCAAAATGTACATTTATTAAAATTAGCTATATTTCAAACGTTGTGATTTAAAGCAGCTTTGGTAAATATTGATAAAGTGCAGAAATAAAGAAGAATGGTTTAGATCACTTTATCCTATTTATATAAATACCTCAATATTATAGGTCTGACAGAAATTTAGAAATATTGTTTCGATTTGAATATTAATTAAAATCCATAAAAATTACCACGACAAAAAAGATGATTTTTATCCACATCTCACAAATATGATTAATAGGAATGGTCAGTTTCTGTTGAATTGATCTAATCTGAGATATTCTCTGAAGCTACCCTTTAACAATGCCCTCAAAAGTATCCTGTGCAATGCCAACAATTCAACACGTTTGCTCACCAACAGCAGCAACAACAACAACAACAATGCTTGTGTGACAACAGACAGCAATGGCTGGCAACAACAACAACTACAATAACAGAAATTGATGATAATCATAATTATGATGATGATTATGATGATGATGTTGATGATGATGATGTTGGCGAGTTGCAGTAACGAGAGGAACGACATTTCGCGCTAACGAATTCAATTGAGTTGAATTTTTCATTTAACGTTTGTTTAACTTTTCTCTTCTTTTTTTATTTGAACGGTAAAACGCAGTCGGCAGCAAACCAGCCACAGGGATTCGCACGAAACACAGAGATGAGCCGATGGTTAAGGAAGACCATCATCGTCATCATCATTCACAGTTACTCCACATGTATAACAAGTACACATGTGTGTGTGTGTGTGTGTGCGTATGTGTGTATACATGTATGTACATGCTTGTTTCTGATTGTGCCAATGGCTGTTGGCGGCTGGCTGCTGGCTGTTGTTGTATATGTATGTGAAATCGTAGTCGCCCATAAATTTATGCCTAATGGCGATATTGTTGGATTCAGAGACGCACCCCTGACCCCCTGGCTACCCCTGGCTGGTTGCTGTTGCACATTGTGTCGCTGTCGTCATTGTACTTGATTATTAAATGACACATTATGTGATTTTCAACATGTTTCTGAAACTCTGCTCGGACAGACAAAAGAGTGCAGGGGGCAGGGACGAGTGAATATGGCTGCGCCAGAGAGGGTGAGCTGCTATAGGCGGAGGCACAGCATCACAAGCAGCAGCAGAATCCTAAGCAGCAGCAGCAGCAGTTCATAGTACCCACTTCAAATGGAATTCAAAGCAAACCAAATGGTCGACTGAATGATTGAGCCTCCCCACCCGCTCCCCCTTCTTCTGCTTCTTCGACTTCCTCTGCTTCCACGCCCCCTTGCTGTATCTGTCAGCCAGTTACATGAGCATATGACAGCCATAGAAGGCATTTTATAATATGTTCATTGAGTACGTGAGCTTCCTGTTATACCATGTCTGTGGAAGGGCGCCGACTTACACCGACCATCCGAGCACATGGGCGTAGTCAACAAATCGTTTGTCTATTGAATCGGATATCCAATTTGTGGCTTAACTTCCGGTTAGAGATCATCACTTTCTATTTGAGTTTGATTTCTCTTCTTCCATAAGCAATCTCTAAGATTATAATAATTATTTTTATATTGAGCTCGAATTGTTATTAGGGTTATTAGCTGGTTCAATGTTATCTGGCTTAAATATTTCCCTCTAAGAATCATCTGAGCTCCAAATATTATTGGGATTATCAAGTGGCCCAAAATGTATTAATCCTTTTAGATTTCCCTTTGATTGGGAGTCATCTGTGGGGATGGTTTGAAATTTCACAATGCTATAACTTCTCAACGCTCAACCGATTTTCAAAAGTAATTCCCTTTTGAGTATGGTTTGATATCCTTTTTAATGTTAGATTTAAAATTTTAAACACGTTTTGTTGTCAAAATTAATGTTTAAATTCTATACCAAAAAACTGACTAGGGGTTCCAACGGGCTTCTTGATGATAAACTCCAGTTTGCCCATTTCTTCTGCACCACCGCCTCAACCTTAAACTACTTGACTCATTAATGTTCTAGCCCAAATAAAACCCTTGAAATTTGATCAAAGCGCCAAGTAACTCGTTCGTCTGAAAATAATCTATTCAATTTAAATCAATTTAGCCATTGCCATCGGGAGCTCTTATTTGGGACGGCCCCTTTTCAGTTACGAAACAGTTTCGAAACTACGTCACTGGCTGAAAGTTTATTTGTAAATGGCGCCGCATGGTCGCGCCTTTTGGGTTGGGCGCAAAACCACTCCCCCTTTCGCGCAGAGTCATAGAGTCGATAGACTGCTCAGCACCAGCGCAAAACGAAAGAAAGTGTTCCAAAACCACCCCCAGAGTCAAGAACTGAATGCCACAAGAATCCGTTATGTGGCTCAGCAGTGGTTCAGTTGTGGCTGCTGTTCTAACATTCCAATCCAAATCCCGAATTTGCTCAAACTTTGTAGTACAAATAAATGGAAATTGCGTATACTTCCATGCTATATACGAGTGTATACCCCGCAACCAGAGACGGGTCACAGTCGCAAATGCAGTCACGACTCCGGGGCACGCCTTTTGTGCTGCATAATGAAATTAAAAAATAAGTTACTGTTGCCCAACACAACGAACGCAAATTCATGGAGCGAAAAGTCCATTATATCATTAAGGAGGGCACAATGTATTCCCATACAATTTGAGTTGGCAAAAAAAAAACAAAAAAAAGGTGGCAGGAAGCACTGCCAATCAACTTGCTGAGTGTTGTGTTCCATGGATGAGATTCAAATTACAGCATTGCCAAATGTTAGCATTATATCTGCAAAAACCACTAGATATATAAGCATTTCAATATAGGGGTGATTTCGACTCTCTCTACTACTAAGTAGTTTGAAAGGGCTTTAATTTATTTGTGTCTGTGACTTTTCTCAAGTACTTATCATTAGAAAAGTCACCGAAGTTAATTACGAAAATAATTTCGGCATTTCAAATGAAAATTATTGAAATTATTTCCATTTCGACTTTTGTATACGCTTACAAATACAATATAAAAATAAATATTTATCGAAATATTATTCAAGTATCATTTGACTTGTATATTAATGTCTAAATGTTGAGCAAATTGCGGAGCAAGTAAGCTTTAAGAATTAAATTGTCAGAAAATCAATATCTTTTAAGGATCGCTTCAAGCGTTTAATGGGTTTGGCCATTTTCCTCGTAAACTCAGAGAAAATGCGTAATAAGTAAGTATGTAGGTAGAAGTTTGAATAATAATTTATATATTTTATAAATTATAATTTTAAATGAATTCAAGTAGATACAAGATATTTTCTTGCCGTTTTGGAAATTTGCTTTCGATATTTGTTTTCTAAATACATATTTTCAGTGCGAATTGAGTAAGTTGAAACACTAGAAATATGACCGTCTTTTTAAACATCGCTCTCACATTCTCATACAACTGGCTTAATGACTTAGTATTTAAATTTAATCCATGTTCCATTTAGGCCTTACAGCTGTTATTGTTAAGGGAATTATGTCTTTTATCTCGTACCTCAAATCTCGTGTCTAGACTTGCCCAAAATGAAATTTGTCATGGTGTCAAATGCATTGCCCACAATTCCAGCATTCCAGCACTCAAATTGCGTTCACAAAACTCTAAAGATATTGATTCCTTGGCTTTGGATTACCATTTGGCTGTGGCCAGTTTTCATTGGGCTTGGGCAATTCATTTCCTTTACACGTTATTACTTTTGTGGATTTTTTTCTGAATTTCTTTTACACTATCTCTCGCTTTCTCTATCTATCTATCTATCTATGCATCGATGTTATCGATTTACGACTGCGGCGGCTCATTTCCGTTTACGATTTTGCCATGGCTCAAATAGGGAAAACCAACTTGGCCAGCACAGGACAAAATATGATGATTGCACATTAGAGCAGGGTTGATGAGAGACAGATGAGAGGCCCCAGGTGAAAGTCAAGCAATTGCAATGAAATGCGTTTAATATCATGTGCGAGCCGACTCTTAATGTTAATTACACTATTATGACAGCTTTGTGGGTCGCGATGAATAATTATCACCTCATAAATTGTGACAAACCGCAAGGCGGTTTTTATACACATACATATATGTAGTATATACTACATGTCAGATGCCTGCTGTCGAGTTGCAGCTTACTTCGGTAGTAGATATTGCTGTTGTTGTTATTGTTGTTGTTGGTGAGTTGGTTGGGTTGTTTTGCCCGAGCCGGAGCCAGAGTCGGAGCCGGGCAATGATTAATCGCTCAGGTTATTTGAGTCGTTTGCCAGCCGCCAAATGCAATCAACGTCCGACTCGCCGCTGCTGACAAACGTAAATGTTGTGAAAAGCAAATCTAATTACACAAATGCTCGCCGACTATTTGAAAATGGGCAATTTCTCAAGATAGTTATCTAATTAATAGGCCCAGCCCAGTCAACAATCTACAGTCCCATTCACAGTTCACATTCACAAAAAACAAAAATAAATAAGCACATACAACATTCCCAACGTCGACACCCATGCCAGTCATATCCAGTCTTAATGAGTTATGTTAAGAACAATGGCCAGCGCTGGTATATATAATACCCTCACCTCAGTCTCCCCCTACCCCCTACCCCACTACTGTTACCTGGCCCAGCAACTTGCCAAAACACTGCTCCGAATAGGCGTTACAACTATTTATATAAACGTCAAAAAAAAAATGCTTATAGAGGTAGTTGTTTGACTTGCAGTTACCCTGTATATAGTTGTAGTATTAAATTGCAGATACTATCAGAGCTTATAATTATTGTGAGCAACTAAAAGGTTAGGTTAGATAACAGTTGGACAATAAAGTCGACGTAGGCCAGAATTGTCCCGTTGTGTTACCGTAAGTGCAAATTGTATATATAAATATAGGCTACGTGTCAGATGATTGCTTAAAAGTTTAAGGTTTGTTCTTCGAATTTTATGCAGTCTTAAATTGGATAGGGGATAAATAAAAATTTGAGATGAACTGATTATGAACTGATTGGTTTTTATGGGGTTTCTCAATAATTGCAACACATATTAAACTATTTTACATTTTAATACTACCAGAATTATTGTATATTTTGTATTTTTTAAATTTAAATTTTATTAAATTTAATTCGTAACTTTAATTTAATTGTAAACTTTTATTTATTAAAAACATTCTGAACTGCTTTTAGTCCATATTAAATTAATAAATAAACAAAGCAAGTTTTCGAATTTCTGATAGCATATTTTGTGACGAATAATAATATATAAGAATCGTCGCGACTTTTAATACAGATTAATAATTTAGACACCTTCTCGAGATATGCCACCTGTTACATAGAATCGGTCCACACGCGCAGACCCTTTCCCAGGGTATATGCAGGGTATATGAAAAGGCCGCAGAAAAAAAGAGAGACATAAAGTGGCTGCGATGCGTTCAATTACCCAACAATTGCTGCTGCTGTTGCCTCTATACTCCTCCCCTTCTTTTAAAACAAAAGGCTCATTGAGTGACAATCGAGTGCGAGTGCGAGCGAGATGGCTAACACATGCACATGTGTCTGCTTGACTGTGTGTGTGTGTGTGTGTGTGTATTATTGTGTCTGTGCGCAGGCGCACAACGAATTAAGCTCATTGCGCATTTGACGCGCCGTTTGACGTTTCTCTTTTGATCGGACAGACGACGAGGAGGTGGATGTGAGGAGAGGGGGAAATGGGTGGGAAAGGGGTGTGGGGGGTAGAGGCTCATTAATTGACACTCCCTATCGAGGCATAGCAGCCTCGCATAACTGTTGCTCGCTTTTGTTAAGAGAAGTTGGCGAAAGCGGCGCTTGCTTGTAATTACATGAAATACGCGCTGAATAATCAGGCGTTTTTTTACACCGTTTAACGACAGTTAGCCCGATCCGAGTTACAATAAAAGACCGATTATGATTATTAGATGTGTAAAGCAATCGTCATGTCATTAACCGGTTAGCGCTTGTTATGCAAAACCGATTTGTTTATTTTTTTTATTTTTTGCAAAGTTCTGTGATTAGTTCCCGGACCGTGGGATACAACTGGGCTGGGAAAGCTGAGCGGTTAGAGTACCCTAGGGTAGGCATAATTGATATTTTATTGGCAGCAGTATCGTTGCACGACCGCAAACAGATAATTTTGCCCAAAAATGGCAAATTCGATATTGTTGCAGTTGGCCAGTTTGTGGCAGTGTCCCCATGTGATTGGTGTTAATGACTTAATTAAAGCTGCATCAGCAGCAGCAGCAGAAGCATCAGTCTTCTGGTCTGTCTACCTGCTCCAGCTTCATGCTTTAGCTGCATGCTTCATGCTTTGTGCCTTATATTCCTTGCCTTCTTTCAGTAGTCGACAATTTCACACTTTTTGCGTGGCAGCGACAGAGGACAACAAAAACTAAATAAGAGTCATCTTGTCGAGCGTGACAGACTAGCAGATGTCCAGCACTTAAATGCATTCGATCGAATTTATTCATACTTTTTTTATTTTTATGCCTTAGATCGAAAAATGTATGCTTGAATTTGTTAAACATAAAAATGACATTTAAATTAGACATCCCTTTAAGAATAAAAGTTGTGGAATAAGTCTTGCGCAACTAGCTGTTGAAACCTTTATTACATGCTAAATATATATACCCTTACATATATATTTGATGATGTTGTTGTCAGGTTAATGTTTTTCAGCCCTTTGGTTTTCAATTTTTCGGGGATTTTTAAGCTCAGACAAAGATATAGCTTTGCGCACTAAATGTCTGTATTTATATAAATAAATCATGGCATTCATAGTATTTAATATATACAGGGTATGCATTAACAAAAGAAGAAGTCCAAGCCTGGCAAGTGGTCAACGACAGGCTCAGACACATCTAACACACGCACACACACACACACACATATATACACACACACACAGCCTAATCTTGTCGAGCTGAGTTGAAGATTTCACGCATGTTTCGTGCCGCGTATCACTTGCCAGGCTGGTTGGGATCGTTAGTGCTGCTCCTCAGTGGTGTTTGCGGTGGGCACGGGCTGATTAATATGCGCAACCACACAGTGCTTATGTGTGTGTGCTACATACGGTGCACACACAGTGCACACACAGTGCACACACAGTAGCCGAAAAATCGCCTGGTGACGGCCCGGGGCGCGCAGCTGACACTGAGCCTCTGACATTTCCATTTGGCGAAACAGCCGAAAAATCAGCAATCGCAAAAGCAAATGCGACTCTGTTCTTTTGCCGTCGCCAGCGCACTCATCAACAACAACATCATCATCAAGCCGAACTTGCAACGTTCTGTGTCCTCATCTGAGCGGCATAATTATTAAATGCAGCTCAATACATTTGCCGTGCATTGCTCACATTGTTGGGCAACCTAATGCCCAAAAGCATTCCACTGGAGGGAGCCTTATGACTATGGAATGCAGCCCAATCGCACCAGCAGCCAGCAGCAAAACAACACAAATATGTGACTGGGCCTCCAACTGCTCCTCGCCCGCTCTGGCTCCGACTTTGACTCCAACTCCAACTCCAACTCCTACTTCGATTCCTGTCGCTGCTCTAAACGCCGGCGCAGTCTGGCGGCCAAACAGAACGATGTAAATTAAACGAATGCCTGAAGACAGCGCCGATCTTTCATCATCGTCTTTATCGATGCAATCGGTTCCCTTCCCGATGCGATTCGCTACCCGTTTACCCTTATGAAGACGTCTATTGTGATTTGTATACCCTATAAAAAAGAAATATCTACTTAAGGCTGCAAATCTTTTGTAACACACAAATGATTGAAACTGAAATTGTTGTCTTTGCTGATCGATTTCACGAATTGTCAAATTATAAAAATTATAAGACATGTATACCATATCCAGATCGTACAGTTTTGACTCCTGGTACTAATATATATTTATACATTCTCACAAAAGTTGTTTCACAAAATTTCATTGCATTAGATAAGAAATATAATTTTAGATAGTAACTCTATATTACCTATGGGTTATGACTAGCAAAGCGATCTCTGCTATGTCTATAAGGCTACAGGGCATACTCTAGTCGTACCCAAGCTCGGCTTACGCACTCGGACTTGTCTCTTTATTAATACACGTATTTTTCAATCAGTGCGCCTCGATGCGTCCGGTTTTTTGATATTTTGCGATTTATTAAATTGCGTATAAATTAAAATATTAAATATTTGCAGCGACAAAACTTTTAATTACCAACCGTTGCTTGTTTGGCATTTTTCGCAGATATTTTCGTTAAATCTTTAAAGGGCTAACGAACCAAGCAGACTCCAAAAATACCCCATAAAACCGGACGAGCCACACAAAGGTCTCTTAGAGGAAAACCAAAAACCGATTTGTGTAACTTTTAAATTGAATTTGGATCCCTTTTGTCAAACTCAAATGCACTATATAATAAATTTACATTGATTTACTTTTTTTTTTTTTTGTTGTATTTTCTTCTCTTTATCGTGGTCTTACAAATTGGTCCGGCTAGGAACATGCGACCTCTGAGCAACTGACATAAAGGTGTCGACATTCACAATTTATTGTCGCATTTCCAACGAGGCGCAGACACAGGACAGACAAACAGACAGCCAGACAGTCCGTCCCCTCATGTAAACTGTTCGCATAACATATATAAATATTCAGGTATATGAAATCAGATTAAATTATCCCTAACAAATTGTGTCTCAAAGCGCAAAGCACAAAAGGCAACAACAACTTTAACTAAGGGCGACAAATATGGGGATTTGGGGAGTCTAAAAAAAAAACCATCAAAAATAAAATGTCTCTTGTGCTCAGCTTGTATACAGCATATGTAGAGTCCTTCCTAGATTGTCAAGGATAGCTGGGCCAGAAATTTACTTTCTAGCCGCAGGCACAGAATGCGGCACAAAGCACTCTTTTCAGTCTATTAAAACGGTTCGCTGGCTCGCTTATCGCTCTTGGCCCTTAACTTTTTTGTCAGCTTTGCGGTTAGCTGGCAACCAACAACACCCTCCCCCCTTACCCCCATTGAGAGCTCAACGAGGCGCGCTTGAAAACACTTTTAATTGCCTTTTAATTGTTTTTGCAAAATGAAATTTTACAGCATATCGGTATTTCAGCATTGAAATCGCACTCACATTTGGCCTAATTACATTTCAGCCTTTTGTGTGCGCTGCCCTGTCTGCGCCCATCCCTGGCCCATACCTGATCCCAGAGTGGGCGTGTCTTCCACCCGCCCAACTGGGCTGGCGAGCGCACATTTTGTCATTTAATGGACCACTGGGCGCATGATTTCATTAAGCCAGTGACACAGTTTGTGGAGCAGTCTTCAGTTTTGCAGTTGAATATTTTGATTAGCGCCTGAAGCGACGAGCCGCGACAACAATATCACAACATCATCATTGCACAAATAACCAGAAGAAGAAGAAGGACCAATAATTACTGCTTCGTTAGGCAATTAGAATGGAATTGAGATTGCTTTTTGAATCCGCGACAAGTTCAAGGGCGACGCTGTTACTCTACTCAAACTACAATGCCACGACTGTGAATGAATATGTGGGTGCGTAATTTCTTAGGTAGCTATATCAATTTTATACTTGGGTTGTGGTGGATTGGAGTAGTAAGAGTGGCTTGCAATTACATTCCCAAAATACTTGAAATATGCAAAGACAATTTTCGTTATTGTATTCAGCCTACGATATCATTAATATTATATATATGTATGTGGGTGCGTAGTGGCTGGCAGTTATATTTCAGAAACTACTTGAGATATGTTTCAAACATTTTTTTGTAGATAATTAAGTGTGATTTAATTGAATATTTATTTACAAAATTGATATAAATGACGATTCTGAAACATTATACAGCACATTTAAATTTTTAAAAAATGTAGAAGAAACTAACTTTGTGGATATGATGATAAATCCTTATATGCTATTGCGATTCAAATTATACTTGGAGTTTTAAATGCAGTGTAAAATTTGGAAGTGTTGGTTTTGTGGCATTTGATTTTGAACATACATTTTGAATGCAAATCAAGTTTCTAAATTTGAATGGGGTATTAAAAATGCTTAAAATTAAATCGTGGCTCAACTTTTACGTAGTTATGACAGTCAAACATTTGAATCGTCAAGTGGATTTTTGACTTTTGATATATACACATATTTTAAACGGTAAAGCGATTTAAATTTGAATGCAGTCATAATAACGATGCCAACACTCGGCCAAAAATGCATTACTATTTAGTTTTGATAAACTTGTGACATTGGAGAATTTAGAAATGATATTGTTTCAACTTGAGTTAAAGTTATAAGGTCATTTTCCCTCTTAAGCTTCAAGAAATATGTTTACTTTTAGTTGCATAGGTCTAGGTTTTTTGCTTATGTATCTATTGCTATCAGCGATTCCGCAACGAAACCGTACGAGACAGACTAAAACATTTATCCATAGCATAACAATGCGGCGACGCATAAAACATATAAGATGAAAGATACTATAATGGGCACAGCCAAAGCCACAGCCCAGCAAAAGTTATCACACACACTCATCTATTGTAAATCGTTATGGGAGCTGGCGCAATGCGTACGCTATCAAAGTTATGTATCTATGTATCTCTATTATGAATGTATCTACAGCCAAGGTAACCCCTAAAGCGGCAATTGCTGTTGTTGCTTGTTGCTGGTTAGTGCTGGTTGGTGTTGGTGTTGGTGTTCGGCACAATCGCAATCAGTAGCCGTAGTTGCCACCGAAGCCTCGCTTCGCCACCTCGCCACCTCGCCTCCTCTCCTCTCCACCTCACTTGTAATGCAATTATCCTAAATGCTCAGCCAACTACTCAAAAAGTCATCGTTCAGATTTAACAAGAGCCAAGCAGCAGCAACTGCCAGCTGCACCGACACCGGTTTCAGATACAAAAAAGCCTCGTGCAAGCGAGATACGGATACGGATACGGCAATGGTTCTGGCTCTCTGCGTCTATATGCTGCTTACTTTGGTTATATGTCTATGGCGTCGTGTTAATGGCGAATATATACACACATACACACATACATACATACACACGCATATGTACAGCAGTGGGGTGGGGTGGGGTGTGGGTTGGACACAGTTACGGTTACGGGCACGCCTCTGTATGGCGGCAATTTCGAAAACTCATTTACTTGTGGCATGTAAACAACTAATCTGTTAACACTACGACAAAGCGCGAAACTTACAACACAGCACTCTGCGCCACACACCGCTCTTCACTCTTCACTCTTCAGTCTTCAGTCCCCTGTGCCACAGTGTCGCTAACCACCCCGCTTTTGACTATGTTGCAGAGCAGGCAGCAAACCGCGCTCGTAAATACATTTCCCTTATTTGACGGCATAATCAAAAGTTTTTGCTCTTCTTTTTTACACAATTTTTTTCTTTCGTTTTTTGCCTTTGCCAAAATGAAACCTAAATTTCGTATTCTGCATGGATTTTAGGGGTTAACTGTGTTGGCAGGGGCTGGAAGCTAGGATTTCCTTAGCGGTCCCGTTAGCAGCGATGTTGACGTCGACCGAGCCAGCCACATAGTATCAAACATTTTGCTACACTTACACAATATGTTGCACTTACAGTGGGTCAACGAGTTTTTAAAGTTATGAATGCAACCAAATATTTTGCCAATAGTATTGAGCAGTCTATTCAAATAATGAGAATTCAGTTATAAATAAATCAAAAATAGTTGATTTGGCCGAAGCGTGTTTTGTTCACCCTTAAAACTATGATTGTGTTGAAAATATTTGTTTTAAATATTTGGATAATGTTTTTAGCTTTATCTAATGCTTTGAAAATGCAATATTTATTTAAATATATGCGTTCTAAATTTGGAGTATCTTTGAGATCACTGCGTTTATAAGGATGAACCAATAACCGTTATTAACAATATTACAGTCAATATGATTTATCAAAGTGTTTAATCATTATAGAATATCGTTTCGACACTTGATTTTGAGAACACAAACATAAACTCAATAGAGAATCGATGACAACTAGTTTTCCAAAACATTCTTATAGTTAGCTTTCTAATTTATACATATATTTGTATATATGTAAGATCGCAAGTAAATATTATTTTTTGAGCGTAATTTCCAATTGTTTTTATGACTTGAAGGGTTATTTAAGTTACCGAATTTGGAATATACAAATTTAACCACCACAATGATATATTTCTTACTAAAGTAATTAGCTATTCAATTTTTTCAAATGGAAATTTTTAATATATCATCAGGAATGTAATCACACTCCTGTCCAAAGATTACACGCTTACACAATTTCTTATCCTTAACTACATATATCATTATATTGGAGTATTTGCTTTCTTTTAAGTATACACCTCTAACTAGCTGCCAAATAGATTGACTTGTTATGTAAATAAATGTGCTTACGTCTCAAATAGGAAACGCTATTTGTTTTTTTTATTAGCAATCGAACCACTGTGCAGCAGGGCGCTGCTCTTGCCTGTAGTCTGTAGCTGCCGCTTTATTTGATTTCTTTATCAAAATATCAACGAACCGCTGCCTTCCTCCTCACTCATCACACAGCAACTGCCCCTACTCCACCCCTCCTCCTCCTCCCCCCACCCTTGTTCAACACCCCATTGCAATTGTAACTGTATGTATGCATGTATGTATGTAAGTATGTATATATGTCTGTTTGTGTATGGGTAGCAGGGCTTATATACATTTCATTTAAACGCAACCGGGGCTGACTACCACCGCAGCCGCAATGCCGCCGTGCGAGCGAGACAAGTGCTAGCAGTGGCGTGCATGCGTGAGAGCGAGACGACTAGTGTGCCATCATCGTTCAGGCCACTCAGCGACTTTTAGTGCGCCCAGGAACGCCTACCCAACAGCCTCTGCTCTCTGCCCCGGGTATGGTGGTGTTTCTCAGTATCCGTATCTGTTACTCAGTCTCTGCGTGTGTGTGTGTGTGTGTGTGTGTGTGTGTGTGTGCCGCAACTCGTTTCTGTATCTGTGTGCATGTGTATGTGTATGTGTGTATCTGTATCTGTAGCTGGCAGCTGGCAGCAGTAGCTAGTAGCTGCTGCTGGCTCTGTTGCTGCCAGAGTATCTGTATCTGTGGCGCGTCATTGTTGTGCGTTGCCCCGTTGCCATCGTAACCAACGTTGTCGTCGTCGTCGTCGCCGTCGCCGTCGCCGTCGTCGTCATCGCCGTCGCCGTCGTCATCATCATCGTCGTCGTCCATCGCATAGTAGGCAGCTCAGTTACAAGACCATTATTTGACGTATTTTTTGTGCGCTCGGTTGTACAGCTTTTGGTTTGGTCGCGTCGGATCGGTCTTGGTTATATCCATAGCACAACGCCCCAGCTTGGTCACACTGCGAACGCAATCCGGATTTGGATCAGCAGCAGCCAGCCAGCCAGCCAGCCAGTTGCACTTTCGTTGTTGTCGTTGTCGTCGTCGGGTATCGGAATCATTCATTGGCATTCGTTTGCTGTAATCATCAAAGAAGGATCCCCAACAAGCGTCGCGTGTGATCGATCCATCAAAATGCCAAGTTAATCAACTGAGTTACTTGTGCTTAACAGATATATATATATATATACGCACAGAGAGAGTATATATATATGCGGAATATCTAGTGACTGTGTGTTTTGGAATATTACAAAAAATATACATATATACTGTGTGTGGTTTTTGCTTGGGAAAATAGTACTCGTCGATAGTAAAATTCTTTCGTTTTGGTGCGGAATAGTATGCGAATTTGTTCACAGTGGATTCAACGCATAAAATGGCCGTTGGACCGACGGAGGGCAAACAGCCGCCCACAGAGACATTCTCGCCGACCCATCATCAGATTATAGCACCCAGTCCGATATTGGCTGTGCCGACGCTGGCCTTCTCCGCCGCCCAAGTGGAAATCGTATGCAAGACCCTAGAGGATTCCGGCGATATTGAGCGTCTGGCGCGATTCCTATGGAGCTTACCGGTCGCGTTGCCCAACATGCACGAGATACTCAACTGTGAGGCGGTGCTCCGGGCCCGGGCTGTTGTCGCCTATCATGTCGGTAACTTCAGGTAGGCTCTCCTCCAAAATTGCCCATTTAGCCAAACGAAAAAAGAAAAAAAAAACAAAACCGGCAAAAAAAAATAAACAAAAAAAAGCATTCAGCTCAAATATCAGCTCTGATTAACCTCGATCTGCTGTTGACAAGGAGCAAATTGGGGGTAATAGGGAGCAGCAGGGGGAGGAAGAGTCGGGCACAATTTGGTTATTCGATAGTTTTTCGTTGAGCTTTCTGTCTGTGTTGAAGTTGTTGGACACGGACACAATGAGCTACGTAAATTAATAAACAATGGCATTAATTTACTAATTAAAGAACTCAACTGGGGCCCCCAAACAATTGCAGCAGCAGACTTTGATTAATAAAACACCGACCTCCGAACAAAAGGCACAGCCAGGATTCTGATCTATAGGAGTGTGCTCTCTGACATTTCAGCTTCCGTCTCGTCTCTATTGGAATGCTTTTGCACAAAAACTATATTCTCAAGTTACACACACTAAACACAGAATAAAATTAAAATAAAAAGCAATTTGAAATTGCCGGAAACAGATCATTGAAGCTACTACTGACAAGATTTGCATGCTTAGCTTTCAGTTAAACGAAACTCACATAAATGCCAAGATTAGCTGATCTGAGAACATTTCAGCTTAGTTGAACTTCAAATTTCCCACACGAAAGAGTTTATGGAAATGGTTGACTTAATAAATGTGTGTCTACAATTAACTGCATGATTGACAAACTACTTTAACTAGTCATAGATACATGTCTCCATCGCACACTACACTGCACTAAAGTTGCCTCAAGATCAGGTTATTAACAAGTGGACAAACACGTCTCCACGCGACTCTCCATCTTTGAGATATCATTAAACAAAAACTGAAAACATTTATACGTTTTATTACAGCCCGCTTATGGCTGAATCAAGTTTGATATATTGCTTATGACAGCTGACAAACTGACAACAGCAAAAATACCCATTGAGCAATGTGCTTTAATACATATTTTGCAAGTCAACTAAATGCTAACTAGTCGAATATCGTATTAAAAAATATGAAAATGATTGGGAAATATGTATTGAGTTTTTTGCATAAAACAAGTGATTAAAGCTGCCCGATGCTTCGAAAAAAACGTTTAGCATACTTAGCTAGTATTTAAGTACTTAAAATGAGTTTAGATTGTGCAACTTTTGAAAGCTTAAATTGCTAAAAACTCAATCAATCTTTCTATTTACATATATTCATCTGCATATTTTTCGCATATCAATCACTGTCTTTATATAAAGCAATCAAATGCACATATATATAATCCATATATAATCCATAAAAGAGCTTCTGAAATAGCAAGTGATTTGATTGCTTTGAGCTGCAAAAATAAATGACTTTCAATTAAAACAATTTATTGAACTGAACTGAGCTGTCAACGCCAGTGACGACAATCAATACTGATGAAATTGTTTCAAAATACATACATATGCCTGAGTTAGAAGCGAACTGAGGAGCGACACGAGTCCATTAGTCGCAGCACAGCAGGACATTCTGGATATGCTCAATAGCTTTTACGGTTAGGGTTGTTTAGCTTGAGTGTTATATAAACAAGTATATAAAGTAAATATATCCAACTATCCAGCTGATCGAGATAGCGAATAAATTTAGATAAATAACTAAACAGTTGATGCTTGTATTCAATTTGAATCCTTCAGCTGAGACATCTTTTTATTACATGTTAATCATTTTAATAATTTTATTTTTTTAGGGAACTGTATGCAATAATAGAGAATCATAAATTTACAAAAGCATCCTATGGCAAACTACAGGCAATGTGGCTGGAGGCGCACTACATTGAGGCAGAGAAGCTGCGAGGTCGTTCGCTGGGTGAGTACCAACTCACAAAATATTGCCAACCATATGCCTAACTATATGCCCTATATCATATACTATATGCAGGTCCCGTTGACAAATATCGTGTACGCAAAAAGTTTCCGTTGCCGCCAACGATTTGGGATGGCGAACAGAAGACGCACTGTTTCAAGGAACGCACGAGAAGTTTGCTGCGCGAATGGTACCTACAGGATCCCTATCCGAATCCAACCAAGAAACGTGAACTGGCCAAGGCCACCGGCCTGAATCCCACGCAAGTGGGCAATTGGTTTAAGAATCGACGTCAACGCGATCGTGCCGCTGCTGCCAAGAATCGGTAAGTTGATCCAAGATGCATCATTAGTTGGCCATTAGAAAAATGTGCAAAAGCCAACAGCATCAGCAGCAGCAGCAGTTGAGTAATCCGAGCTGTTGCTGCTCGCTGCTGCTGCTGCTGGCCATATTAAAGCGCCGTCAAGCAAAGCAGGCGTAAACTGATATCCATCAGCATCCATGTGGAAGTGGAAAATAATGTGGATCGCGGGGATCGCACACAGGAACAGGCAGTAGGCAGTAGGCCGAGCCGAGTAGTGTGTGCCGCTGCTGCTGCTGCTGCTGCTGCTGCTGCTCGCTGCTGGCGTTTCCATTTCATTGATCCGTGCCGGCGGCGGTGGCGGCGGCATATCCATCGAAGCGTTCTCAATTTCTGCCGTTTGTTGCGGTCGTCGCTTTTGGCCACATTAAAATGACCGCCGACGATGACAACAGCAACAGCAACAGCAGCAGCGGCAACAGCAACAGCAACAACAACGGCTGTATTGAGCAGTTACAACAACAATATTGTAAGCGCAGCTCATGCTTCAGTTGAAAGGTGCAACCGCTTGAAAAGTAAAATAAAATATAAAAAAATTGATAAAACAAAAAAAACGGGGCAAAAACACAAAACTCGACCAATTCGCGCGAAGTTGAAATGAAGAAGATCCAGCGGCCAAAGTGAAAGATGGCAAGTTAAGTGGAATGACATGGCAAGAAAAAGCAAAGTAAGCCCCACTGATCTCAAGTACGCTGCTCCTGCAGATGCGCAAAATATTTCTCAAGTTGATTCTACCTGCTGTGCAGGCAAAGCTACCAACCTCCCTGCCTCCCCAGCCCACCTCCTCCCTCACTCCCCCTCGACCAGTTGCCAACCACATTTTAGCATTCTTTAGAAAAAGAGTTGCAGGCGCAGCTGAGAACAACCGTGTTTATTAAGTTAGGAGCTCGCCTCGAACTGAATGAATTTGCACAAAGCGCCAACAGCAGCAACAACAACAAAAACAACAACAAAAACAACAGCAACAACAGCAAAACGCGAAGCTGGCAAGCGCCTTTTGGGAACGGGTCATTAGTTAAAATGATGGCGATTATTTCGACTTGTAAGCCTAGCAGACGGCAAGCGGATACACGCCAACGACCATTACAACTCCATCTTCATCTTCATATCCAACTACAACAACAACCGCCTCTCCGTCTGTCTCTGTGTGCGCAGTGCTCCAAAGCGACAACAAAACCAAGTGGCAACAAGTCGCAGCAGTCCTAGTTTTGAGCTGCAGCTCGAGTTGGATTTCGAGTTTTGGGCTCTCGTGTAGTCATCGTGCTATTAAGCAGCCAACAAGACAAGAAAGCCGGCAAACTCCGACAAAAAACAAAACAAGACAGAACATCTTACTTTCGCAAGCAGAAGGTTGAACACCCTTCCAATTCGTAGGCAAACTACTTACAGGAATATATTAAAGTGGGATAATTCACTGTGCATAAACTAGATATAGTAATCGATATTCTATAAATATTATTGAAGCAGAATAAGACTCTTAACTAGAGAGATTGAAAACTCTAGAAAAACAATGAAATTTCCTTTGGAATAGTATGATAATGTTAATTAAACTTTGGCAAAATATTAATAGCCTTGTAAAATACTTGATTACAATATCTTGTAAAAGAAATTAGTTGCTCATACGAGAAATCAGGTCTCGATCAATAGTTACTATTGGAATTAGACCTTTCAGTTTCTCAATCCAGCCAACTACTACGTATATATGTATATATATATATATATATGTATAGACTAAAACAAGGATAGCTTCAAGTCTACGCGAATATTATTATTCCAATGAAATATGCATAAAAATAGCACGAAGACAAATTTCTTCAGTTCGCGTTACACATTGCATGATAAACCATAAACTCCCTCTCCAAGGGCATATAAAAATCAACAGCAACAAACAATATATGGAATTAAAAGCCGTTCACATACGATACTATACTATATATATGCCTGTCCGACTGCCTGACTGTCTGACTGCCTGACTGCCTGCCATTCAATGGGGCATCAAGATCGACAGCGCCAGCAATAATGATGAGCATCAACTGAGACATTCTAACCAGATACCCCCTCGACAGACAGTCAGACAGAGACGGAGAGAGAGAGTGAGAGGGAGAGGGGGATGGGGAGAGTTAGAGAGAGAGATGGGGATAGATAGGGTAAGGAGAACAGAGCAAATAAGAGGCGCTGACTTTTCAAGCATTGAGTGCTGAAAAATTGTTAACATTTTTGCTACTGCACTTGAGCACAGCAGGCTCTTGGCCGTCTTGCCGGGTTTTTGGAGTATCTGCTCCGCGATACGAACGATATACGCTTTGATGGTTGTTTTATTAAATATTTTTTGTTGTTTTTGTAGTCAGTTGGTAAATCAATCATAACAGCAGCTAGACAGAGCCGACAGAGCCGACAGAGCAGACAGAGCAGCATTAGAAAGGCCAAGCAGCAACTGGCAGAGCAGCTCCCGAAATTGAGTTATTAAGATATTAACTATCAAATTTAAACAGCTGGCAGTCAAACAGTGGCGCAACACAATTTTCGTCATGCCCTGTTAACTGAGATACAAATGTAATGCATTACAAATGCGCTGCATAAAGTAGTCTTTGGCATGCAAATCGCTGTGGATTTTTGCCAAGTAATGGATTATACCTTAATCGATGTGGTAATCTCTTCCTCTAATGCTTTGCATTATTTGTCAGTTCTCTGAGAAAGACATTTAAATTATCTTTACTTGAAAATGCACAAAAACTGTGAGAAACATTTAACTAAATATTTTTGAAGCAAAATCGAAATATATTTGAGGTAAAAGTAACTATGATAAACGATTTTTCTCTTTGCCAATATTTTTGTTAATATTTTCTCAAATAACTGATATATGTATAACTAATCACTGTTCCATAAGAACAGTGCTCTTTGCTACTGGGACTTTTGGAGTCTATCTCTCTATCTTGAGTCCAAATATTTTCTATATATTCGTATAAAGGATATATTAAATGATATACTAAACAGATTAGTACTATAACAACTCTCATTATCAGTAGCTTCTTTGCCCACTGACAACAGAGTATCTAGCAGTCGACAACTTTTGAATGCAGTTTTTTGATTCCCTTAAATTCCTTCGTGAAACAGCACATTTTTCAATGTGAAATATGAAGTTTAGCGGCCTTTTAAAACTCGATAAGAAATACATCGAAATGAGTGGTTACGTTTTAAAGAAATATTTACAATTTCCAGCAGAAATCTTAAGCAGAACTTAATGAAATTATTTGTTAATGGAAAGAATTTGAAATTTGAAATAGGAACAACTGTTCAATTTTCTGTTGAATGTCTTGTGGCTAATTCAATTAGCAAGTCATAGGCTTGAGTTCGTTCAATTATAAAGCACCACTTGATGGACGATCCAAAAAGAGAGGGAGTTGAAGATAGATTGAGAGGGAACGAAATGGGTAGAGTGAGAGGGGCCAAGGGGTATTTTTGTAATTCATAAAATCCATACAGATTATTTTATTGCGTGAATTACACAAAATGAAATGCGAGCTCGTGATAGCCACTAAAAATCTACACACACACGCACGCACACACACTGAGAGCGACACACACGCACAACCAATCGCCTCAAAAACAGAAGCCAAATTAGGAGACACAGTGGGCGGGTGTCAGTGAACACGGCATGAATTATGCGGGCGATAGGGGAGGGGAGGGGGAGGGGCGCAACAACTGTGGCAACAACAGCAATTTGTCAAGCACAGAGCACCCGAAATGAGGCAGCAGAAATGAAATCAACGGCAATTGAAATGGGAATAAGATTTGTAGTGTGTGCTTTTGTATACACAGAAGTGTAATAAAAATGAATGGGAATAACAATAACAAATACAACAACAACAACAACAAACAAACACACGCACAACAAATATGTTGTAAATGTCAATGATCAATCAAAATATTACACACACATATTATGTGGTTAAAGAAATTACCTCGGGAAAATAAAGAAATTGAAGGACGACTCTGATGATGATGGTGATGGGTGATGATGATGATGAGTAGTAGAAGAACCCTGTGAACTGGGCTCAAGTGCTCAAGAGGCTGTTCATCGATTTCCCAACAGCTCGAATTCTAATGAAGAAAGGTTGCCGATGCGACTACGATGTGAAGCCCCCAAAATGATGGAGTCTCCAGTCCAATCCAGTCCAGTCAGAAGCTGCAGCCATTGTCAATATCCAAATCCGAGTGCCCACTTGGCTGCGCGTTCGGACAGGCACACTTGAGCCCCATAAGTACCCATACCCAATACCAAAAAGAAAGAAAATAAAAATAATAAAAACCAGGCAGTTTCCAACCGAACCGAGAGAAACACTCAAAGATGTTTGCACAAAGCAACTACCGTTTCGGTGGCTTGTGAGAAAAATATACAAGATACAAGATACAAGATACAATGCAGCACTATAATAGCAGGAGGAGCAGGAAGAAGCAGGAGAGTGATGGGGCAGGGAGGTGTTCATCGCCCACTTCAGCAGCGTGTAGAAAGTGTATTAAAGAAATCAATGTTATAAAGAATGAACACAAAGTTTAAGAGTCATTCGAGTCAGCCTCATCGAACACCGGATGTGGATGTGAATGAGTGAATGTGCAACGTAGTTGGACAGTTGTGGAGGGGGTGGAGGGGGGAGGGGTACATTCATATATTGACAAGTGAAATGAATAACGAGTAGCGCTGTAGCAAAGTAAATTGTGCAAATAAGCGAACCCAACTGAAACTGGAACTGAGCAAAAGATAACAAAATATTCAAATTGAACAAATTTTAAATCCCGTTTGTCAACAGATCTCAGACGAGAGAGCAATATAAAAAAAATACAAAAATGGGCATTTGAGCGGCAACAACGACAAAATAAACGTTGATTGCGTTTAGCGCCGGGGCACAACCCAAAACTCATACTCAAACTCAAACCCAAAACTCAACCCCGGAACCAAATGTTATTCGGTCCACTTAAGCGCTCGAACCCCTGGGATTTGGGTACTTCTCTACTACTGCTGCCACTTCTGCCTCTGCTGCTGTCTAAATATTTACACAATTTATAACTTCCAATTTGAATGACACAATTATCGAAATGCGCTGAGTTTGAATTCATTGCGCCTCAATTTGCATTATGCCTAACAAATAATGTCAATTTTAATCGATTGCTGGTATCAACATTCGATGATATGTTAAGAAATATTACAGGGTTTGGAACTGTAGAATTGCTCGTATCAATATTAGATAATATTTTTCAAATGCTTAACATTTTTAAATGTTAACTTTAATATCTATAGGAATCAACCTTTACAAAACTGAAGATTAACTTAACTCTTCACACCACATTTTCCATTTTCTTAAATTCTCAAAGTAGCTAAAATTAGTGCTGTCTACAAATGTATTTTGCCTTAAATAATTTAAAAACTTTAATCTCAACTAACTAATTTTTATTTCATTAACTTCACATTAACTTCACAAAAAAAAACACTTTAAGAACACTTTCCATAAAAAAAACACATTTATTTTTCATTATTTCTATTTCAATTTTTAAGTTAAGCAATATTCGTAGTTAAAAATTGATTATAATCGATAGCTACAAATGGCTTAACATTCAAATTTCAAAGCCATATTTTAATAAGGAGAAAGAGTTGTACACCTTTTTTTTTTGCTTTTGGCCTATGATCAGATCGTATTACCAGGCAGCATTCTTGCAGCTGAATAAGTTTTCACAATACCAACAGAAAGAGAGAGAGAGAGAGGGAGAGAGAGAGGGAGGGAGGCAGAGGCCAAAAACGTATACAAGAATCTTCTGACATGAGCCGATTAAGGCATTTCAATGTCTCGGCCCGCTGCTCAGGTTACCAGTTAACCGTGGAGGGTATCGGCAGGGTTAACTCTACCTCCCTTTCTACCTCTTTCTCTCTCTCTCTCACTCTGTCTCGCTCTGTCTCGCTCTCCCTCCTTCTCTGTGGCTGTGTCCATGCGGATGTCACTCACTTTCTGTTGTGTCCACGCGGGTAATTACATACGTGTCATTTCGGTTTCGCTTAGGTGCCACAGTATCAGATTCCCAACACACACACACACACACACACACATTTATATATATATATATATGTATAT
Organism: Drosophila planitibia; assembly: GCA_035043785.1. NCBI lineage: Eukaryota > Metazoa > Arthropoda > Insecta > Diptera > Drosophilidae > Drosophila > Drosophila planitibia. The sequence goes on from JAWNMS010000052.1 coordinate 2,194,074, forward strand.
GTACGTATTTAAACCCTTTTTGGGTCTCTGATCTGTTTGGTCAATTGTTTGGAAAATATATATCATATTCGTATCGAACTTCAATGAAGCGATAAACACGACCTTGGATCAGCGCCCGTGCCAGATTTGGACGCAGATACTATATTGCTTATCGAAGAGTTATTAAAAGGAAGTTGCTGCTTGGAGCTTCAGTGAAGCGTAATCGCTACCGCTAAAAGCTACAATTTCACAAAAAGTTGTCAGCCATTTTTGTATGGTTTGTTTTTTGACCCACCGCAAACTCGAACTTCCCATAGGTAAACGCATTACTTTCCCAAAAAAGAACATGCCGTTGATAATCATATGGGAGATTCATATACTGGCAACCCAGCAGCGGGTAGCAGTAGTCAGAATCGTTTGATCTGTGCCAGTTATTCATCAGCAGTCATGGATAGACTGGTGGAGAATGATGCGAGTGTCAAGTGGTAAATGGTAATCCATCAAGTTGGCGCATTAGGCAACTAAACGATTCCATTTTCAAGCCCAAACACCCGACAGAAAAACACCGCAGAACACAAAATGAATATAAAAAAAAAAGAATAAAACAAAAGGTAGCCGCAGATATATTTCGCAGCTCCAACTGAGTTGTGACTGCGACGGATTGTTCGCGGGGCATTTGTTGCTCCCAGTGCCAGGGCATCATTAATCACACAACACGAGCCGCAAAAGGACAAGGGAATGGGGAAAGGCAGAAGGCTGTGCAACATTATTAATGCTGATGGGTCAACAAATTGCGGCAAAAGTTCGGAGCGAATCCTAACCGATAATTATGACAGTGCAGGAGTCATGGTGTGATGCAGATGATGATGTATATGAGTACCGAACACCTCTCGAACACATCTCAGCTCCCCCCTCTCTCTCTCTGTCACTCTCTCGCTGATGACTCTATAAATATGCCGCCACTGCGGCCACTGTTGCACAGTTGCTTCTCCTAATCAAGTCATCTCCGTGTGTCCAGGGGCCAGCACACCTTTGTTTTGGCCACAGATAATTTGTCTTAACCATGTGTGAAAGTTGCGTCAGATTTATCGGTCGCCAGCCCGCCGACAAATGAACCCCATAATGGGCGTATTTAGAGGCGACCCAAACATGCAATAAACTTGCAGCATGCAACACATTCTCTGCCTGTTCACTAATTAACACCGTAAGACCGTTCAAAACCTAATTAAAGTTGCATTTTCAGTTAACAAGTGAGAATATACCAAATGAACACCTCTCACAATTTGAACTACAGATCACTACTTGCTTTTGTCATGGATCATAAATTGTTGTTGTTTTATATAAAACCACTAAACGTTTACACGGTATAATTAACGCCTTTTCTAGTTTTAGAATGCTGCTCATTTCGAGTCTGTAAGTCTCACAGATCAGTCATTAATATCAACTAATTAACCTTTTAGTTATAGCGTTTAGAAAGAGGCGTTGAAAGTTGTGTTTTATAGATCAAAATAGAAGGGAAAGGAAAGAAATATTTTGATTTAATAGTTAGATATTCTCTCTGTTGTGATTCAATGTGTTTTACTTTTTTTACTTAATTAAATAATTAAAAGGGCAATATAATAGGCAATAGCATACTTCTTAGATATAATATATATTAATATATATATTAATTAATAATATATATTACAAATGCAATTCATAACTTAAAAAAGCACCTTAACGCAGTTAATTACAATATTTATTACAAAAATCTTGTAGAGAATGTGAAGCAGATATGTGAGTCTTATAATTGAAAGGTACAATTAAGTTATGAATTATTAAAATCTGATCAGAGAATATCTTATATAATATATTTGAAGTATATTAAACACATTGCTCACTTTACAGTTTACCGCGTTAATTAACATTTTTACTGAACATTTTTTTAGAATATTACTCAGCAATAAAAAGTTGAATCATTCTTAATGTTTTCTAATCAACAATAATGCAGATTACTGAGATTTATTAATGAAAGATTTCAGCCTCAGGGAGATGGACTCTAAAGCTAAAATATAACAAATTTATCCAACAAAATTTAAATAAATATTCAGGATAATAAGATTAACAATTAGAGTAACTAATTCCTATTTATATTATTATATTAAGACAATTCATAACAGCTTACATAGTCAGTCATTACTAACTCCTTTTCCATCCTTCTCTCTCTTTGCAGCATACAGCACAATCAGAACAATTCGGGAATGGGTTGCCGCAGCCGTCGGGCTGAGGGAGCCGCATCGCCAACACCATCGGATAGCTCCGATTCGGATATATCTCTGGGCACGCATTCGCCGGTGCCGAGTAGTTTGCAGCTCCAGCACAGTCCCGGCAGCATGTCCAACGGGGCCAACGAGGAGAGTCTCAGCGTCGACGACGATAAGCCGCGTGATTTGAGCAGTGCGCTGCCTTCGCCCACCCCACCGCAGCTGCCGTCGGCATATGGTGGGGGCGGTGGAGCGGGTGCTCCAGCTGGACTACCCAACTGTTTGCCGCCGTTCAAGCTGGATGCGGCGAGCAGCTTGTTCAATGCTGGCTGCTACCTGCAAAGCTTTAGCAACCTGAAGGAGATGTCCCAGCAGTTTCCCATCCAGCCGATTGTCATCCGGCCGCATCCGCAGCTGCCACAACCGTTGGCACTAAATGGCAGCGCTGGTGGCGGCGCCGGAGGAGCACCGCATCTGCATCATCCGGCGTATGCGGCTGCGTATAGTGTCGAATGTGGTGTTGTGGTGCCACCACTGCCGCCCAAGCTGCGCATCAATTCACCCGAGAAACTCAACTCGACAGCGGTGGCAGCTGCGGCGGCGGCGGTGGCCGCCTGTGCAACGACGACGACAACAGCGACGGCAACGACGGGCTATCATCACAGTGGCCAGCTGTTGCATCGTCCGTTCTCCACATCGCCAGAGTTGAAGCATAGTGCGCCGGAGATCACATGATATCATCAGCGCGTGTGAGGCGGCGGCGGCCTTGCCCCAAGGGTTTCTCTGCACAGTCCCTCCACCCGCTGCTCCTCCCGCTCCTCCTGCCCCTTGCACTAAGCCCCAGCTAATTCAAATTGTTTCAATTTTTATTAAGTTTAAGTCATTGCGTTAGTTAAGCATTCAACTTCGGGTACAATTCGAGCGTCCGAAAGCAATAACAACTTCATTTCGTACTGGCATCTGTTTCCTAAAATAAAAAACAAAAGCAAGAAGAAAAAGAAAAACTATACATATAGTACATAAAGTACAGCTGAGGAGAAATATCGAAAAACAACAAAAATATATAGTATATATATACTTATATTTATAAAACTTGGTCGCACACTTTTCAAAGATAGTTATTTAAGATTTACGCATATGAAAATCGAATTGGGGAACTGACAAAAAAACAAAAAAAAAAAAAAGCAAACAACTGAAAATTCAACCAGTTTTTCATTCTAATTTCTGTGTGTGTACGTATTTGTAAATAGAGTTTAAGTATGCAAATCATAGTGCTTACGTATACATTTAGAATGCAATAAAAACAAAACAAAAACAAAAACAAACGAAATGAAACAGTTAAGAATTTAAATCATTACCGAAAACAATTGCAATTGATCTTTTTATTTGATGGTTGGGCAATTTCAGCAAGAAAGAAGAAACTTTAAAGTTCGCCAATGGAGAGTTAAGACTCAACTCGAAACTTATTTTAAGGCAAGCAGAAGAATTGCCGTGGAATGAAAATGTTCTAATACCTATTCAAGGAAATAACTCAAACGAATTTCTAATATCTTCTGAGTATTTAAAGGGATTTAATGTGAGAAACCTTTAAAGAGACAAACATTATGGACACTTCGGAGAAATGGAAACTACAACAATTTGATAAATATTGATAAAATATTATCAAATATACGAATGAATTAATTATTTTTCGTGGAGGACTTTCATGACAAAAGAAGTCTATGGAAATTAAATTTCTATATTGCTAGAGAATTATCATTTATAGTTATTACTAAAGGAATCATACCAAGTTTTTTATATACAAATTGTCCGCTTAAAACTACAAATCAAAACCTAATCAAGTGAAAAGGGTGAAATTATCGACGTATAATATTAACATACAAGTTTTCTGCTTAAAGATATTACTAAACGAAAAGAATATTTTTGTGGACATATTTTCCATTTTAAACATATGAACCAAAACCTAAACATTTAAAAAAATATTCTTATAAAAGCATTCCAAGCCAAGTACAATTAACTTGATATCATTTTTAAAGTTCATAGATCAAACCCTTATCTAACTAAAACATTTCTTAAGAAAAAAGCAAAATATCTTTAGACAAGCTTATATGTTAGCATATGCTGCTTAGTTTCAGCACATTCCGCTTTTGCGCAGTGTACTTGCTGTCTTTGCTTGAGCCCTGTTAGGGGATCTGCTATTCTAGCAGTTGATATTTATTTTGAAATAAAATATCAATTTCTGTGTAAACAACAACAAACGCTGACTTGGAAAAAATAAAGGCGAGTGTATTGAAATGCTGCCACCGAGCCGCAAATGCAGCCAGAAGTCATCTGCAACAACAGTGCGTCGAGGGAAACAACAACATCAAAAGCAAAAGAAATATCAGCCTGCTAAAAACTGTGGCGTCGACGTCGGCGTCGGCGTCGGCGTCGGTGTGGACGCTTTGGTTGAACACTGGCGCCAACGATGACATGTCCTACTTGAGTGGTTTACTTAGCTGCCTTATGAAAATATCCGTGCTGTGGGCAAACACACACACACACACAAGCGATCACATCAGCAGCGACCCGCTCACCCAGCCAGATCAGTATAAGAGCTAAAACAGCTAAAACAGCCCATCAGGCTGTAGATCCATAAATGACTCTACGGCCAGACGATGGCAGAGGCCACCAAAACTGACGCGTCACTGTCACTCACACACAAATGCAACGCATCATCATCGTCATTATGAGCCCTGGAAGAGTGCCCTGGGAAACACACACATGTATGCTATATACGTATTTACATACCTACATACACACATACATATATCAAAAAGAGCACAGCAGCCAGAGTTTCATATGCATATATACAAATATATTTATGTGTAGAACCTACCTCTGAATGCACTCAGCAAAAACTGTTATCCTAAATTCAAGGACAAATATTTATTAATTAATTTTAAATAAATAAATATGATTTGATAAAAATAATATGTATTATTTAATTCCAACTACTTGGTTCCATTTTATATTTATAGTACAATTTATTTTCGTGAATTCTTAAAGTTATATAAAATTCTTAAATTAAATAAATATGATTTAATAAATATAATATGCATTATATAATTCTTACCACTTGGTTCAATTTTAAATTTATACTACAATTTATTCTCCAATACATTTAAATTTATATAAAAATCATCCCAATTTTGAAAATTGATAAAAGTTCTTTAATCAGCAATTTTAAAATTAAAATTATTCTATACAACTCTGCTCCTTTTTATAATCGACAAAAGCTCTTAAATCGAGCATTTTAATTTTAAAGTTTTTAATTTCTTTAATCTTTATTATTTTGGAATATGCATGAAATCATTCTCGGCTTCAAAATGGACAACATAACTTAAATCAATCAACCTTTGTAAACTTACGTAAAACAAGTGTTCAATGTTCTTGTTGTAATTTTTGTATCTTTAACATTTGACTTAGTTTTAGTAGAATTGAATTTATTTTAATTTTCATTGCACTTTTGTACTTAAAATTGCCCAAGTGATGTAAATTGAAATGTGTTTGACATGTTTTTAAAATAAAAACAATTGTACTTAATCAAATTTTCATTCTCAGACAACAACAAAGTTGCAACAACAATCACATATTCACACCTTTTTTTTCGAGTGTAGGCATATATGCGATATAATCTGTAGCGCGATTAGATGCAACAACAGCAGGCTACAGATTGTTTTCGTTATGTTTCTTTTGGACCGCCTAGATGACTGACTAGTTGTATAAGTGCTTCCTTCTTACAACCAAATTTCGGGCTCAAATTACAAGGTGAGCGAGAGAGCCATGTGGAAGTTGTCAGTCAGTCAGTCTGTCAGCCAGGCAGCCAGGCAGCCAGCCAGGCGAGCGGGCGGGCAGACGGGCAGGGGTAGGCAGTCACTTGAAAGCCCCTGCAATTATCAGTAGCTGGCGCTCGTCTCCCATCAAACAGATGCACACACATATGTACATATTGAGTATACGCCGCATTGTCAGTTAATTTTCGCCTTTCAGTTGTCGCTTGTAGAGTCTTAGTTTTCGGCGCCGACGTTCGTCGCAGCGTCATCGTCATCATTAAGCATGATGTGACACTTTTGACCTCATTTTCAAACCTCCCCCCCCCCCCCCCAACACCTTCTGCACACACGCACCCATTGCCATACTACCTATTTGCCACATTTTGTGGCAGCCATCGATAGCCGATGAATGTGAACGCATTCGTTTCGATGATTGTCATACATTTTAATTAGCTTTTCGTAGTGGTTTTTGTTTGTGGTGTTTCCTTTTTTTGGCTGAGACAAAAAATGGCATCTGGCTGTGCGTAATTAATTTTACACTCTGTTTGCAATGCGCATTCCAAGGCTATTTACCAATTACAGCAACGGCGGCTAAAACAGCAACAGCAACAACAAACAGCAGCTAAAACAACAAACATTCAAGTGTCTGTGCGACTCTGCTCCTGGTTTTTTTATACCAAATTGATGCATTACCCCGTCTCTCTCTCTCTCTCTCGCTCTCTCTAGCTATCTCTCTCTTCCTTCTGAATCCACTTCACACCTCAAAATGTCCTTTTTTTGGGTGGTTATTTCGATTTACATATTTACAAGGCGACTCAATTAGTTAAACCACAAAATGTAAAAAGCCGACATCGGCCTCAACACAAGTTTTACATTTTGTGTACATTTAAAATTGAATTTATGCACCCTCCAACTTGCCAACTTGCCAGCTTGCCAGCTTGCCTCTCTCAATTTATTTGGCGTTTCTCCAACTGCTAACTCCAAATCGTTGCCCTCCACAACCACAACCTTCCACGGTTTTTGGACAGTGGAGTCCATAGGCATTAATAATTGCAAAATATTTGAGCTTAGCTGTGTTGTTACTTATTTGAAATTGTTTAAGATTCTCATGTGACAATGTAGTTAAATGTAAAATATCTCATAAATATTGAATTTTTCAATTTGTTTATTTCAATAAGAATACAAATGAAAGTGATTTAAGACATCGAGTGACAATGTGAGTAAATATCTCATAAATATATAAGTTTGCAAGTTGTTTACTTCAATGTGTGTATATAAAAACCATTAATTAACTGTAATTGTAGACATCAAGTCATCTCGGTAAAGCAGGAATCTGAATTATATCAAATTTAAGCACATATAGCTCGTTGGCGATCTTAGAGATTATATAAGCTACAGATTCCTCATTTGTTATGTGCTATCTGGAATCTGTAGCTTATTGAGTCCATGAGGTTGATAAGAGCTCCAAAAGTATAACATAATAGGATATTATTTAAATGTTTTTTTACACATGCTCAGCACAAACTTGTCTCTCGGCAAGTAGCTACAAAGCATTGGAAAAAATAACTTAACACTTCCAATGGGAATTCTCAAAGTTAACTAGGAAGTAGTGAGTAGTCAGCAGTTGAGTAAGCCACACCTCAGAATGAGAATATAGGATGCCGATGACAAAGTATTTGTTAAATTACTTTTTATACCCCGAATCCATTAATTATGAGTAAAAAGTGTGTAATGTTTTTGTGCAAATGTATTTAACAGACAGAATGAAGCATCTTTATATATTAGTGATCAGGGGTCAACAACCAAGTCGATTTGGCCACTATCGATAAATTGTATATTGGGTTCAGGGTCTCCAGACGAGCTCCTTCGACTCGAGCACTTTCTAATCATTGCTTACACCCTTATTAGCCATTTGATTGCTTTGCGTCACTGTGCCGGCTTATTGGCCTCCCGCATATGGACTAAAGTCAGAGAGACTGCCAGACAATATACCCACTGCTCTGCCCCGATATAGCCTAACCATTTAGCAAACAATATGCAGCAACTGAGTAAAACATTTGATGCTCACATCTTTAGATAGACATCCGCGAGGGAGATGATGAACCAAAACGAACCCCATCATTAAGTGCGCAAATGTACTGTAAATAGACAAACGCGCTTTGAATACAATTTAACAAAAAGCCAAAGAGTTGCACTCTTTGTGGGGGTGAATCTGTGCCGCAGGGGGGTACAAGGTGTGTGGGGTTACCAATGCAAATTCCCTGGGCAAACAGTAGAAGAGGAAAGAAAAAAAGAGGCAGACAGCCGCCGCATCTGTGCTGACAATTGTGAAACTGGCGGTCAACAGGGCGTAGAATCAATATGGCAGGGCAACAATGGAATATACATAATATACAGGGGGGTTTCGAGGGGGTACTTTTATGATCATTTGGCGTGACAAATTGAAGAAACTTTTAGCATTGTCAAAATATTTGCAGCGCCAAATGCGCAACGCAAACACTTCACACATGCCGCACTGCTCGTAAACCCTTTCTGGCAAAAGATACTACGGCCAAGACATGAGATTAGTTAGTTGAGAAAACTGTCCATAGTGGGCGTGGCAGATGCTGCTGCTCATTAAGGTAGATGGGGGAGGCGTGAGCACTGCTTATGGTTACAAATAATTTGACACTTGTGTTAATTGTCATTGAGCAGCAGCAGCGAAATCCGAGTGAAATACGAGCAACAAACCAAAATTGAAACTGAATTTACTGCACGGCCCATTGTTGCCACGTTGGCGCGTCTAATGAGATTTGTGCCTCAAGGAGTCAGATTCGGGCGAAAAGGTGCAGGACGTTCGTGAGGCGTCGATGCGTAATTCATAAAACCATTGAAAAGGCAAAAAAAAAGCAAAAGGAAAAGGAAAAGGAAAGGGACTGATGCCTAGAGCACACACTCAATCTGTCTCTTTCTATCTCTTCATCTACACTGAGAGAAATATGTAAATAATTGACAAAAATCACCACGCCTTAGTTTTTAGCGAGTGGAACTTGCTAAGACACACATTTGCTAAAGCTGATTTTTGCTTAATTTTAAAAATATAATAATAATAAAATAATAATAGGAAAGTAATTTTCCAGAATTACAAAGTATTTCAATATATTAAAAAAATATATTCAAATTATTTCGACGGTTTCATGCATTCAGGAAATATATTTTAGTACTCCCAGTCAGATGTTGTGCAAAGTGTAGATGCTGTCATTGTCCTGGCTGTCAATGCGAACAAAGGCGTTGGACGTGAGAGGCGTGGCTGTTGTGGCTGTTAGGGATCTCTCTCTCTGGGTACAAGAGGATTCCGTGCTAAAGAGCCCAGTCGCAAATGGGCGAACCATTTGCGGTTTTTCTCGTATCTCGTATCTCGTACCTCGATTCCCAATCCTCGATGCCCAATCCTCGATTCTCAGTCCTCAGTCCTCAGCCCGATGCCCGATGTATTAACACAAAAGCACTCAGCCAACTGATTGAAACATTTCCGCTGTTTGTTATTGTTGCCAGCGTTCGGATTTAGAGATTAGAAACAACAACGACAACAACTACAACAACAACAACTACAACAAAATGAAAAGAAAGGAACGGTGCATTTTAAATAGGTTGTCTGCAGAGATCTTTGCCAGGCGATTAGCAATGCCAGACAAATTGCAAATTGTTTTATAGTTATTTGCCAATTGTTTACGCAGCTGCAGCCAGTTGTTTTTTATATTTTTAGTTAGTTGGTGCAGTTAAGTGAGATTTTTAAACGGCATCAATTTAACTCATTTAACTAAATTGGCTATGCAATTTAACAATTGCCAGACCCACAAACTGAACTGAAGCTTTTCATCTATTGTCCGCTGTAAAATTGAAAAATCATATTAAATTACTGCACAAAAGCGAAATGCAAGAGATGCGCACTGCTAAAGAAAATTGAAGTCAAATCAGAAAGAGGAAAATTGAAAATGGAAAATGGAAAATGGAAAAGATACGTATATGGAACAGAAATCATGCATTGTGCATGCGGCCCCGATTGAATTATGAATTAATAAAGATGTTTTGCCCGCAGGCAAGATTTGGGTTACACAACAAGTCAGCCCAGCAACAAGGCAGTGCCGTAGAGGGGTGTGGTGGGAGGGGTACGCCCGTCTAAACCGGACCTTGTAGTAGTAGTAGAGCAACCCTCTGATGTTGTTGCCGTTTTGGCTTTTCAGATTTGCCAAACACAACAAATCCGTTACAACAGCAACAAAGACAACAGCATTTCTGGCTTTTGTCTCTGGTTCGCTGTTGGATTTGGTGTAACTTGAGGATGCACTTTTTGTGCTGCCCCCTTTTTATTATTGAAAGATAATTGGGTTCGCAGCGCGCAGACAGGCATGAAGCGTAGCCCAACAGCAAATTTCCACCCAAACTCGCACTCACAATTCAATTGAGATTCAAATTCACTTAGTTTTGAAGCCGGGGTCCCAACACAGCCCAACTCTCATCAGGCGTACAACTTATTGTATTACACGTATGGGGTACACAGATAGCAGATAGCACCACCATATCACCACCAACATCCAGTTTATCATCATCATCATCATCATCATGATTTTCAACTGTTAGCGCTTTGACGTGTAAATGTTATCTCTTTTACAAATTAAGCCTCGCTGCCTTTTTGGTATTGAGTTCGACTCGTTTTGTGGCAGATTCTTACACAAATCTATCAGACATGCTGCCCCACTGCTGCCCTCCCTCAACCCCCAGTCGCACCCTCGCCCTAATAGCTACAATCATAGCAAAATGTTTAACAATTAAATGTAATTTGAACCTGCTGAACTGTTGTCGATGTGGCCTCATCTAAAGTGAATCTATGTCCAAGTCGAGGGATCGGCAGAGGTCGCAAATCAGGCATATGCATATATGCGAATTATGTGGGCTCTATTAAGACTCATTTAAATATGCATATACATTATTTGAGTGCACAAATGGCTTGTAAACTTTTGAATAATTATTTTAAAATGCTCAAATCAGATCGATTTGAACTAGATTTCTACAGTTTTTTCTTTATTCTTATGTATTTCTATTAAGACCTTTAAAAGATGTTGAAAGCTATAGCTAATGCCATCATCACCATTGCTATTATTGTTATTAATTTAAAGCTAATTTATGATTAATTTGAAAAGGGGTAATTTTAGCCAATATCATGAAATATTAATTTAATTTTAATTTGCATATAATTCAACAAGAAAAAATTAAAAAATAAATATATATATATATATATGTATATATGTATCATTTTAATATAATATATTTCTATTAAGACCTTAAAAACTCTCTCAGAAAGAACATTAAAATTCATTTAATTGAAATTTGAACAGAATTCTTTAATGTTTTGAGAATTCGCTCGATTGCATTTGCTTGTTGCCCTTACATATTGCCTTCTCGTATGCCGAGATCTAATCGGTTTAGTTTTCGACCCCACACAAACATCTAAATAAATCGCTGCACATGCCAAGCCAAAAAATATGATCCCTGTGCCGGCAGCGATTGGTAAAGGTTTATGTCACCTGAATGCCAAGCTCGGGACTACCAAATAAAATAAAAATGAAGGCACAAATTTGTATATGTATGGATGTATGTATGTGTATATGTATGTGCATGCATGTGGGACAAACATATGTGTGAATGATATCTGAAGCAAATCGGCTTAGGGCCAAATAATCGCCGTTTGAAAATAAAAACACGCGCATCATCGACACCACAGTTCGACAGGCCCAAGAGCTGCTGCCAATGATTATAAACCAATAACAACAACAACAACAACAGCAACAACAACAATAATAGCTACGACTGCGTTGTGGATGCCACAGATTTTGATCGAAAACCTTCGGCTGCCGCATCTATTTTCCATTTGTCGCCTCTAATGACATATTTAAGGTGTTAATCGTCTCATTGAACGTCGCTTCAGTTCGCATCGGGATTTGCCTGCATTGTTTAAAGCCAACACACACACACAAACACACATATACACTGAGGAAAAATAGAACATTCTCTACACAAATACTTGTAAGAAAACACTATGTACAAAGCGTAAATATAATCATATATATATACATTTTATTCAGTTTGAAAAATATAAGTGATAGAAATAATAGTAATTAAAACTATTTAAAACCTGTTTTTTAATTTATTAAAAATGTCCAGAATGCAAATAATATATTAGATCCAAGATTGAGTAAGATTTTGTTTTGTATACTCAAATATGAAATTCTTGATCAAAGCTCAATTCATTTTATTAAGCGTTAATTTGCATACTTAAACAAAAACACTAAATAAAACACTAGAACGGATTATGCTTATAATAAGTACAGCAAATCTTGTCATGAGTATTTTGCACATTTTTCTAGAATTTTAATTTCCATGTAGCAATTTAATCATTAATTATTTGTATACAACTAAAAGTATTCCATAGTGAAATTTATTTCAAAAAGCAGTTAGAAGATTGTATATAAATTGAGGGCATAAATTTTTCTCAGTGTATGCCTAAGCATATCCATGTGCATGTGGGGTAAATATTGATGTTGCGATTATGCCTATTGATGCATTCACAATGGACTTTCCGTGCATTATCCTTGCCCAGCAATCTGGCTCACTCTCTCTATCTCTCTCTCTCTCTTTCTGCCCCTACCCCTGCCACACAGCTCCTGGTGTCGATTAGTTGCAGCCGTTGTGTGCCGTCGGATTCAGTCAATCGTGTGTTTGGCTTTATGGCGCATTATCCCCTAAATCACAAACAAAACTGCAAACAAATTGCCGCTGCAAGCCCAAACATTGCACCTCAGGCTTAGGGCCAACAACAACAACAACAACAACTGCATTTGGGCCAAGGCATTAGCTCAAAATTGACAAATGGCCTCAGCTCTAACTGCATTCATGGAAATGAGCCGCATTGCTTCCGACATCGATATTCATATATATATATATATGTATGGTTGGCTGCTCTACTAAGCTGCCTAAGGCAAATCCACATACACTCACACAGATTTGTGCATATATATACCATAATCCACAGCGACAGTATGCGGTTTTCCCCACTATTATTGTTTATTTGTCAATTTGCCTGTCATCTGTTAATTGAAATTATAGTATACTCTTTATGGTAGCATATCAAGTTATGGCTTATTAATATGCCAAACTCTCAGCGTTGACTAAGTGATGCAGATGCTTTTTGAACGCAGTCCACAAAAGGATATAACTATAAATATTTGTACATATATACTTCAGTATATGTATATATACACTGTGACTATTTATAGCGCATGCGTATTTTGCTGCTTGTTTAACGGCTGTAAAACCACTGTGCTGCTTGCTGCTGGCTGATTGGCTCTGCCGCCGCTAGCCAATGCGCGTTTAGCAAGTTTGAGCTGCTTGCAAGCAGTTTGGTGCGTGCTGCAGCAAGCAGCGTAATTCCCTCGAAGGGAATAATTTGTGGAACATTTCTAAATAATTTCCCTATTTGCTGAAAATCGAAACAGCTGAAAATGTTTGGTAATAAATTGAAATTAAACACAGTTCGCATTGTTTTAAACCATTTTTATTTTTAATAAAAAATTAACATGCCTTTTATTGTTTTGTAGCTATAATTATAATTACTAATTAAGTAAATGTTTTTGTTACCTTTCTTAGCCATTTTAATTGTATTTTTTCCGTTTATGTTTTTGTTTTTGATTTTACATAATTAGATCTATTAAAAATTCAACATGAAAGTTCAGCTAAAAATTGCTCAATTGTTGCATTCAACGTTAAACGTTTTGATTTCAAAATTGCATTGTTTTTATTTTTGTTTCTGTTTTTGTTTCTGTTTTTGTTTTTATCCCCACCCACTTTCACACTATTTATAACAATTTGATCGTATTCTAATTAACAATGTTTCGCAAAAAGTGTTTAATAATAAAACAAATTAAAGTTATCAACTAATTACGATTATACGAATATTAATGTTTAATATGTTTTGCTTTTTTGTTTTTCTAAAATTATGTGAACACAACAAATGAAATTCAATGAAAAAAATTAAACCATCTACAAATGAAAAATAGAATTTGGCTAGAGTAGAGCAATGCAGTTTACTACAGGTATGTGTGTAAGTATGTGTACATATGTATGTGTGTGTGTGTGTATATATATAGTTATGTATATGTATTTGTTTTTTGTTTCTGTTTTTTGTTTTTTGTTTTTGTATGTATATAAAATGCAAGTGCTGCAGGCCCTGCCAAGTTAGTTGACTGTGCTAACAAAATTAACAACAAATTGTTTATATTTATATATATGTATATATATATTATTATTTTTGTTTTTAATTGTCTAGCTTAGTGCGAATTTAAAAAAAAACCAAAAGCAAAAACATCAAAAATATTGTACAAATTATAGTTAGAATTAATGGTAAATATTATTATGTATTGTATAACAAATGTAATTATTATAGTATAAGTAATTGTTTATTTTAATCATTTTTGCTACTATTTATCAACTCTACACATTTTTTGTGAACCTCATGGACGGATGTTTAATCTGAAGTAAAAATTGGCGCACAGCAGCTCAGCCGAGGCTGCATACAACCCCCGAGTGACGTCAGCAAAGTAGAGAGGGAGGGGCAGAGGAGTTGGGGGCGGAGTCGCGGGTAGGGGGTAGGAGGAGGGAAAGTTGGGTTGGTTTACCACAATTTTGATTTACACTAAAGTTAATTATACGCTAATCAACAGTTTTCTTTTCTTTTCTTTTTTTTTCGTTTTCATTTTTCATTTTTTGTTTTCTTTTCCCATTTCAGTTTTTGTACAGTGTATACGCAAACGTGCTCGTATCGTATATAGGCATCTAAGGCATAGTTGATTTCATTTTTCTATATATTTTAAATAAAGTACTCGTACTTTTTTAAATTTCTTCTTTTTTTTTTTTTTTTTTTTTTGATTTTGTTAACCAATTATTTACAACAATTTCGTATCACATTTGCATTTGTTTTTGTTTATACATGATTTTTCGCTTTCGCTTTTGACACAGTGTCGTTTGTTGTATGCAATCTTTTGAGCAGCACTGTGCGATTTTTCTAATAAGTAGAAAACTGACGGCTTTTGAAAAGCGTCGTTTTTCCTGGTGATTCTGCATGTTTTTCTTTTGCGTTTGATTTTCACTTCTTAATTGTTATTTTTAAGTTTTATAAGTTAGTTTAACTAGGAGCTAAGTAAAAGGTACGAGTATAATAATATATAATTCTTAAATTAATTTATCTCTCGCGAAGCGCTGTGTGTGTGTGTATGTGTGTGTGTGTGTGTGTGATTGATTGCTAAAACAGTGTATCCTGGCTATAGATAAACGTACTGTATATTGAATATATATCTTGTATATATATAAAGGTAGTTATATATGTTTGTATATATGTATCTGTGGTTATAATTAAACTTGTCTTATTTTTTCTTGCTTTTACTGCTGTCCTATTTTTATAAACTCTGAAAAACATAACAAATTGAAAGACATTAGTTATGGTCATATATATTGTAGAGTATATAAACAAAGTGTGCATACTATATACTATATATATCGTACATATATATACTCCTTTATTATTACAATGGTCGCTTGAAAATTAATATAAAAAAATCTATTTTTAACCACTTTTTTTTAATAGTATTTTTTTCGAAAATTCTTTAAAATTGGTCTATATAGAAATCAAAACTTTTAAAATATTGTCTACAAAAATCATACATTTTTCATTTTTGAAATAGAAAAGTTGGAATTTCTATAATTATTATTTTTATTATCATTGTTCACAAATTGGAGAAGCGACCACTTCTTAAACATATATACGAATATATATAGTATATATGTATGTTTGTGTAGCTGTCTGGATTTATATATATATATATATATATATATATAGTATATATATATATTTGAAATGCCTAGTTTAAAACCATGGGACGCCTTTGAGGCGCCTTGTTGCCTAGTCGCCTAGATGCACTAAAACTGACGTTTTGTCTTACGCAAGACGTAAGAACGTTACGTTTTACGTAGAACGTAAGCAAACCTGCCAGTTAAACTGGCTGGAAAATTGTTAATTATTGCCTTTCTTTCTTTTTTTCTTTTTTTTTTTGTTGTATACTTATCAAATACACAAGACTACAGACTAAAAAATTGCATAATTAACACTACATAACAGGATTTATATGTTTGTTTTTTTGGGAAGAGGTTACTTTTGATTTGATTCTAAGATCTCTTTTTAACATATCCTCATCAATAATCATTGTTGTTGTTGTTGTGTGGGATTAGGTAACTACGTAGCTCTCATTGTTGTTTTTTTGTTTTGTTTTGTTATTATTGTATATAAACTTTAATAAACATTTCTTTTAAACTAGTTGCGTGTGTGTGTGTCTAATTCATTTGTTAATCATTGATCAGCTCAGATTGAGCTACACTCGATATATATATATATATATATATAGGGGATATATATACATATATGTATTGGTTTATGTGGCCGGCAAGTGTCAGTTGCCGGCAAACTGTGGCTGCTATTGATGGCTTTTGCTGAGTAGATGCGCATTGAACTCGTAGACATTGTTCAGCTGCTCGCCACAGATGTTGCACTTCCACGGATTGCTCTCGCAGTGGCAGCCCTTGTGCAGAAAGTAGAGCGTCTCGTCTGGGAACTCAATGCCACAGAAATGGCAGGTGAGTATCTGTTTGCGATTCAGCAGCAGGTCACTCTCCTGCCCCGTCGACGTTATCGTTCCGTTGCAAATGGGCGTCGAACTGCTGCCATTTGTTGGCGTCGCTGTCGGCGTGCCACTCGCGCCACCAGTGCCACCTGCCGCGGCACTCGCACTCACCGCACTCCCATTCATCATGCTCTGCGGCAGACTCTGCAGCTCATGCTCCAGCGGCGTGGCGTTCCTCGTGATCCGATTGTTCGCCTTCGCGCAAATGCGTCGCTTTAAATCCTCGCGCAGCAGCGATTTCAGTGGCGAGACCTGTACAAGGATTACAAAGTTTCGATTTAGTTGGATCTTGTGTATATATATATATATAAAACGAGTGCTGCCCAATCCAGTTGCACTCAGAAAAAAATCGCATGAAATTTTAGAAAATCTACCGCAAATTAAGATTAATTTTTATTTTTTAGAAACATTTTCTATTATTGAGAAATGTATTTCTAAAAATTAGAAATATAAATCTTAATTTTTAGAAAGAAAAAACATAATTGTTTTTAATATCTTAATAAGAAAAAAATTCTAAAAAAGAAAATGTAAAAAGGTGTTTTCAAACAAAAAAGTAGAAATGTAAACCCTCAAAAATTCATTTTGCAAATTTAGGAAAAATATAAACTGAAATTAAGAATAGAAAAATCGTTGTTTTTAGAGATATACTTTCGGAATTTCTAAATTTCAAAGCGATTTTTTTTCTGAAACGAATCGAGAGCAAAACGAATATTTTCAACCTTAATCAGTGAGGTGATTCTGTTGTTGTTGTTGTTATTGTTGGAAGCTGATTCGTTGTCGCTGTTGGGATCACAGCTGGCGCTGCCATTCAGCGACGACTCCTTCTTGTCCACATCCTCCAGCAGCGGCTCCTGAACAAGAGTTGTAAGGTTGTTTCAAATAAAAGAGATATCAGCAATTTCAGCTGCTGCTCACCTGCTTGATGGGTATGAGACTGATCGAAGGCGTTATGTGATTCTCATGATGATGATGATGGTGTGGGTGATGATGTGTGTGATGATGATGATGTTGTGGGTGGCTCTTGCTGCTCAAGCTCGTCGCTGTGGTACTGGATGTAATGGGCGTGGCCTTGCAGTCCATGGGCAAATCCTGTGGAGCGCCCAGCAGCAAAGTGTGCTCCTTGAGCTTCTCCGAATCCAGATCATTGTTGTTGTTGTTTGTGCTGTGATTGTTGTTGTTGTTGTTGTGATTGTTGCCCTGTAAAGCAGATTCACGCAAAACGCAAATCAGCTGAGCGCTCATAAGCAAAGGGACAGAAAATTGAGGCATGTGGTCAGTGGAACACTTACATTGAACAGCTCCGTATTGACGCTCTCACCAAGCGTTGAGATCTCCACGTGCGGCGTAAGGAAGTGCATCGGTGGCGTTGCATTCTCCAGCGAACGCATCGATTCACCGCTATCACTCTGATGACTCGCCGGAGCAGAAGATTGCTGCTGCTGCTGCTGCTGCGATTGCTGTTGCGTTTGCTGCTGGGATAATTGAGTCATTGCTGGCGACACATAGCTGGCGGCGGCGGCTGCTGCAGCAGCGGATGCCTGCGATTCGAGGGCGAGCAGCAGCGAGGATGTGCCACCCGGGCCGGGATTGTCCAGATCGATGCCGTGGCGATTGAAGAAGTGGATGCGCAGCGATTTCATGGAGCCGGCACGATAGCTGCACAGCGGACACGTCTTCACCAGATCATGCTGGCCGACATGCTCGTTCTGGAAGTGGGCACGCATCGCAATCTGACGCTGGAAGCCGCGATTGCAGATGGGGCAGTGATAGGGCAGCGTTTTCGTGTGCGTCGTAAAATGCTCGGCCAAATGATCCTTGCGAAAGAAACGCTTCTGGCAGACGCGGCACTCGTACGGCTTGACGCCCGTGTGCCGCATCTTGTGGCGCCGCATATTGGCCCCATTCGAGAACTTCATGTTGCACACATCGCACTCGAACACTTTGCGTGACGCATTGTTGTTGCTGTTGTTGTTGTTGTTGTTGTTGGTGCCACTGGTGCTGTTGCCACCGCCGCCGCTGTTGTTGCCAGCCGGCGAGGAGCTGGCCGAGGAGCTGGAACCATTGCCAGTGGCATCTTGGGCCTGCTGTTCCTGCTTGCAACTGGCGCCGCCGCCGCTGCTGCTGTCCATGTGGCTGACACTCATATTCTCGGGCTCTTCGCTCTTCAGCCGCACCGCGACTGCAACCTGCCCCGCCAGGCACTGCACCACATGCAGCAGCAACGTGGCCCGCGAACTCGTCTCAAAGTTGTCGCAACGCTCACAGCGGAATGTCATCGGCGGCGAATGCGGCCCAGTTGTGCTCAGATTCGTCGGCGTCGTCGGCGTCCCAGCCAGCGAACGCGACTCCGGCTGCTCCGATTCCGATGCGGATGCCGAGGCGGATGCTGAAGCGGATACGGCGGCAGCAGCCACGGCGGCCTCCTTCAAACTGCGCAATGCGAGTGCATTGTGATGCAACAGCGCCGCTGTTGTCGGCGTCATATCCACAAGTAGTCCACCACCAACACCGACACCGACACCGCCACTGACAACACCACCACCAACCCCGTCCTTGAGCGCCAGCTCCATACTGTTAGATGCTGCTGTGCTAATCGCTTCGGCCATCTGCAAGTAAATCAAAGGCAATTGATTAGTGATTGAAATCAATTTTAAAGAATTAAAATTTTAAATTAATTATGAATGAAAAACAGAGAACGTTGCAGTCGGGCGTATCCGACTGCGAAATACTTTGATACCATACGTAATACCAGCTGATAGCAGGCAGCAAAGAGCAGGGTTGATGTAGCCAAGAAGTACAGTCCAAGCTTGCCTTTATAATTGCGATAGATATAAGCTTGCAACGTTCCTTCAAAGTTTGGTAACTGTAGCTCTTAAATTACGGAAGATATGGGATTTTCGAAATTTTGGGGGCGGAAGTGGGCGTGGCTGAAAAAAATGATTGAGGAGGTTCCTATTAATCTTCCTTCCAAGTTTAGTAACTGTAGCTATTAAATTGCGAAAGATATAGGCTCTTATCGTTTTTAGGGGCGGGAGTGGGCGTGGTCCAAAATGTTTTTTCCGAATTTTTGAAGGGTGTTACTAGCAATATACTTTTTAGATTTGGTGACTCTAACTTTGAGATTGTGTGAGATATATGGTCTTACCGATATACACTAACAGGTGTATCGGTTTGGGTGGGCGGAGTGGGCGTGGCCATCAAATTTTGTATCGATCTTTTAGGCGAGGCACCAGTAACATACTTTCAAAATTTTGTGACTCTAGGTTACAAATTGTGGAAGCCATGCCTATTTCAGATTTCTAGGGCCGAAGTTCGTGGGGCGGCGGGTGTGGGCATGGTCTGAAAATGAATACGTCGATCCTTGGAGAAGGTTACCAGCAAACTACAAAGTTTGGTCACTCTATCTTCAAAATTGTGGGAGATATGCACATTTA
Organism: Drosophila planitibia; assembly: GCA_035043785.1. Lineage (NCBI taxonomy): Eukaryota > Metazoa > Arthropoda > Insecta > Diptera > Drosophilidae > Drosophila > Drosophila planitibia. The sequence goes on from JAWNMS010000052.1 coordinate 2,214,311, forward strand.
TCGATTTACACTTTTCGAAATATCGGTATTGGCGATTAAGGGCGCAGGTGTGTGGGGGGTGGCCATATTGGCCAAAATTGTTATCGGTTTTTAAAGGCGGGTACCAGTAATATAAATACCAAATTTGACTGCTGTAACTCTAAAGCTGCGGAAGATATAGCCATTTACAATTTTTAGGAACTGGGGGCGGTGGAGGTGGGCGTGGTGTATGCCGATCTTTGAAGGACATGTCCAACAACCTACCTACCAAGTTTAGTGACTGTAGTCTTAAAATTGTAGGAGATATGTGGCTTTATCGATTTGTAAATATCGATTTTTATCGATCCCCCCCTGCTGGACGTAGCACACCTATTTTTCTATTTTGTCTGACGCGGGCACAGACTAGTATGGCACCTATAATGAATACTATAATGAGTATTCAATGAATGATGAAAAGTGCACAACAGCTGCTGGTTTTCGTTTGCAATTCACAACCAGTTTAAGCTGCGCAGGTATAGAAACTCGCTGAGTGTTTGAAACGGAAGGTTGTTTAACTCATACGAGATACAACCAGACTGCAGATGGTGACTTAGCCGAAGCTAGGATTGCTTAATAAGACAGCAATGCATGAAGCAATCTTCAAGCCTATATGCGATTAACTTTTTGACCGGCATAATCCATCGGAGGATTATCCAGCTTTTCCTGAATAAAGTTCGTCGACAAGACTCAAATGCTCATATCATTCACAGCAATGCAACCGCCCAACGAACAGATTAAGATTCCTATTGAGTACATGAGCAGATTACCAGAGTCAGAGACTGTTACATAAAAGGACTCTATCAATTCCAATTTTTAAGATTTTATCTATTAATTAATTAAGAAAATCTCAGCTCAGCTAGCATCAAAACCTAGCAGAAATATTGAAAACGTTGGCTCAATAAAAGAAAACGAAAAAATTTAGAAGTTGCAATTTAATTGCAGCAATAACTTTTCGTGTAATAAAATATAAATAGTTTATATGCAATTTGTTATCATTATAATATATCCATATATATCGTACATACACGCATATTTCATATCAGGCTTGATCCAATTTGCAATTTGTGAAAACGAAAATGCTTTGCGTAAATTGAAAGTATATAATAAATAGAAGAAATATGAATAAAGTCCAAGATATAATAAATGTATGTAAAAAACCACGCATAGCTGATGAGTTTGGTTTGGATACATTGTTAAAAGTAAAACAGTTTTTATACAAGAAATCATGTTTCGACCGATTGTTCCTATGAAAGCTATAAATTAAAAAAAAGTTCGATCTCACTGATTTTTTGTCCAAATGTAAAAAGCCCAATAATAATTATATTGAGTAAGTTTGATTGAGATATTAAACAATACATGTTTCATACACGAAGTTATCTTTCAACCGATTGTTCCTATGGCAGCTATATGATATAGTCATTCAATACAGCCAGATTCGACATAAGCTGAGACACTAGAAAAAGACAGACGGACAGGCAGATGGACTGACTTGACTTATGATACTGATCAAGAATATATATACCTTATGGGTCTAATTCGGCTTGCATCAATGTCAAATTTATAATACGCAAAAATTTATAAAAATTAGTCAATCATTTAAAGAAAAGTATTTCCACATTAAAAGCAAAGTACTTCAGAAACATATCTCTACCAATTGAAATAAAACTTTAATTTTGAGATTAACTTTAAAACCAGATGCCAAATCTGTCAGATGTTTAAGGCATTATTTGTGTGGTGCACTTTCCAAAATGGCATCAAAGTTGCAAGTAATAAACTGAAATCGGGGTCAGCCTCTCGGAGAGTAACCAAACAGCGGCCATTTGCAATATTTGGTGACTCGAACTAAACGGCAAAATTGGCCAAGAACGACAAGAGCCAAAAAAATGCACACATATATATAAAGTCACATATATATATATATATATATATACAGTTGGGCTGTAACCATTTTTGGGCGGCTGTCGTTGCCGCTTTGCAGCCGTCTGTTGGCGGCTGTCTCTATCAAAATACCAAAGTTATTGAGGCCAATTACTTGTCTTGCAGGTGGGCAAATCTACAACAACAAATGCAAACAGCTCCACACATAGATACGCACACATACACATACACACACACACACAAACAAATACACAGATAGAAGTCAGTCAAAAATATTAAACACAAAGCAGTAAACTGATGCTCAATGTTAAGATGGGTTTTCAATAGGTCAAAGTTAGGATAGTTAATGGCTCAGACTAAAGCCAAAAACTAAATGAATCAAAGTGCTGTGAAACGAAGTCGAGTCGACACACGTTTTGGGCCAAGTTAGTTAGTTGGTTTGCTTGTTGCTGGCTGCAGCTAATTTGTAATGCGACCTTTGAAATAGTTGTGGCTGAATTGTGCATTAGCATTAGTCAGAGATCACAAAAGCCAATAGCCATGGACGATCATCATCAACTAGTGATGCCCCTTCCCCCATTTTGACACACACTCACATCTATCCATATTCATCACTTGTAATACACACATATATGTATCCACATTCAACTCTGGGGCAGGTCATGCAAATTGAGGGCGAGTGGCATTTCATCATTCTGGTTAGGTTATATTTTTTTCTTTTTTTGCTGTAGGCCTATTTTCAAGTACAAACAGACATATTTATGTAAATATAATTTTAAATACACTTTTGCGCCCTCAAAAAAACATGAAAAAATGAAAAGATACATAACAGGTTTCATTTATGCCCTTGCAACGGGCTGTATTTGCATTTTATAGAGAAATGTGTTACACTAATGAACTTTGAGATTAAAGAGGCATATCAATAGAGTTTTATTGTTATGCAGATGATAATACATCGGAAGACTGAACTTTAAATGTGTATAATTGAGCAGAAAAAAATACCTCAGAATAAAGAATTTTTTGTCGGATATAAACATATGTATATATATATATTTTTGAGATTTATGTTGTTTTCTTAAAGTGTGATTTTTTCTCTTCTTTTTGTCCATTAACAAAACAAAGATATTATTTTTAAATCCATGCACAAGAAATATTATCAGGCCAAATCAAACTTGTTACAAATATTAAAAGATACGAATATGTTACTTTCTTAGTTGTCTTAATACCAAGCTGATTTTATGTAAAAATTATATATATTATTTATTTTATTTAAATAGTTTATTATACAAAAATGAGGTCTCTGATTTTACTCTGATAAAAGTGCCATAAAAACAAATTTAAATAAACTAAATCAATATAAGTTTGATCATCGTCTGAAAGGGATTAACTTTTTCACAACTTTCTTTAAAACCAAATGAAACATTTCAATCTTTTACTTTCCTTGTTACTAAGCTACAATGTTAAACAATATTTGGTCTAATTGGGTTTCCCCTGATTCTTCCCAATCCTTGCAAGAAATATTGAACCATTTTATGTTGGAGTTATGTACATAAATTATTAAGTTCATAATATCAAAACTCACTTGCATTTAATTATGTATATATTTATTTTCAGGGTTTCCGCAACCTTTGCTGTCGGATCTGTTTAAATTTGAATACCCCCCGATTTATTATATGCTTTATTTTATTTATCCATTTTAAATTTTTATAGTTAATACTGTCTTTAAGTTTTACATAATTTAATTTTTGACTTTTACTTTAATTTTAATTTAATTTAAAATGTATATTTTGAAAAATTTGTTTTTAAATTGTGAAAATAACAAAAACAATCAATTAATGCTGGAGTAAAACCTATTTTCTTGCCCCAAAATTTTGTAAGCTTCCTATTAGCATTATGCAAATCCATTCAGCATTAATATAGAATATAAATAAAGGTATTCCAATAGGAGCTAGGGTATTTAAACTTCGTCAATGCACCTAGCAAGAGTTTTCCTTCTTGTTTTCTTGGCTTTGAGTGGAGTCAAAGCAGGCGCTTACACACATTAACACACACACATTAACACACACACACGCACACACACACAGAGAGATATATACAAAGCTGGTGTTGCCTTTTGAGTATGGGTAATTATTATGAGGTGCTTTGGGGTTTTTGGTGCTTTTGAGTTATTTTTTGGTTTTTGTTTTTGGCATTATAAATGCGAGCGTAGTTTGGTAGTTTGATAGTTTTGTTAGTTAGCTGCCCAATGGAGTCATTGGGTCAAGTTTTAAATCAGCAACTGGGTCACACACACACCACACACACACACACCACATCTATGGTGTCGCCGGCAGCGTCGCTGGCAGCGCTGCTTGCTGACTGACTGACTGACTGCCTGTCCGCTTTGGGTGTCCCGCATTTTCACTCACTGCTCCCAATTTAGCAGAAAATAAGAAGGAAAACATAAAACTACACAAAATATTGAAACTCAAACCGAGGTGAAACAACCAGAGTGCCCTAGTAGCATGTGCTCGACTAAATGATATTCTGTGTGCATTTTTGAATTTCTGTTAAAATTAAGAAAATCAACTTTTGTAACAACCCATTTAAAATGAGTACTGGATATAAATTGCTTCCTGAATAACTTCTGATTTTACATTTTTGGAACATAAACATAGCCAATCAGGTATATTATTTATTAGGTTTTTTTCGTATTTATTATTATCCAATAACTATAATATGCATCAGCCAGCTACATACCAAAATTCATAATTCTGGCTCTAATATTCTTCGAGATTGTCGCAAAGGAAGTAAGCCACATTTTGGACAAACTAAAATGGTTATCGAATACATCTGCTTAATTTAAGTAATCTAAGATCTAATAATCCCACTTAATCAATAAACTTAACCTAAGCTCATCTTCATTATTCCCTCTCAACCCATTTTTAATGAGTACAGGGTATATAATGTAGGAGCTCCTTTGCTTTAGTTTATAGTAGCCCGCTGCCAAAATGAGAGCGCACACACACACACACTCACACACTCATACACACACACACACTCACACACACATAGACGCACGGAAAGCAGTGGCAGAGACATAATTGGAACAATTTAAGGGCCCTTAATGACGTCGACAGCAACGCTGGCTTGTAGGCCAAATGTATCTTTTTGCATGGCATTTTAAAGCTTAAACACAAATTCAAATACAAATTCAAATTCGAATTGGAAGCCGAATTCGAATGCCTGTGGATAAATCACTGCATTGAGGCATCTTTTGTGTGTTCATCAGCATAAATGCTGCTGCCTAATCATATGCAAAACTCAGGCAAAAGCAGCTGGCGCACCAAAACACCAAACACATAACAGATTTGACCTTAACAGCATTTTATCTACCGGTTTTCTAGTGGCATCAAGATGAGGTTAAGTCTCTCTCCCTCTCTCTTTCTCTCTCTCTGTGTCTCTCTCTCCCTTTTTCCACGCTTATGGCCCCATTCATGGGTTAAGAAATGAGTCAGTCGGTCGATCGGCTATTGCCTTGCTTTTATTTCATTTTATTTGTTGTTGCCTCTGCTTCTGCTTTTGCTTTTTGGCTTTTTGCTTTTGGCTTTCATCGCTGAACCGAACCATTCCCAAAGTGTTCCTCCCAAATAAGTCGCGACTTGGTTTCTGATTGGACTATGAGTGACATGTGCTTTGGGAACGCCAACAAGAATCAGAACAAGAACAAAAACAAGAACAAGAACGAGAACAACAAACACACACAACACACACACACACACACACACATACAATCGAGACGGCAGAGAAACAAACCACTTTCCACGCCTGACACACTTAAATGCTACGTGCTCTTTTGCTACTTTTGCTGCTGCTGCTGCTGCTGTCGCTGCTTTTATTACAGCGACGCTGGCAGCGACGCTACTCCCATAATAGAAAGTGGAACAGGAATTTCCTCCCATCAATGCCAATGCGGCGGCAGTAGCAGCAACAACAACTGCCGCTGACGATGATTTCATTTTGGCTTGCAGCAGCAGCGAGCAGCGCCCGTCGCGCTCATTGCGAAACACTTGCCACGGCCAACAAGCAAATGGCAACAACAACGTCAAACGAGAAAAGCAGGCAAAAGCAGAAGAAGAAAAAAAAGGCGTAAAAGAAATAGTTCAGTTGGGGGCAGCGTCAAACATTGCTCAGCTGAGCGCCAAGAGCAAAAGAGAGTGCAAGCCAGAGAGAGCGAGCGCAAGAGCTGGCACGTGGTGAGAGTAAAAGAGGTGAGAGAGAGCAAGAGAGAGAACAAGCAATCCAATTCGAATTGGGAAGCAAGTGGAACATGCGGCATGCATTTATTGTTTATGCTCGGCGCGCATTGTTTTTTATTTAGTTGCTGCTGCTGCGGCTGCTAAAATGCAAATGCAACGAACAAATGCCATATGGCAGTTGACACACAAAAAACAGAACAATACAGAAACAGTACACAACTTTCTTATTGGTTCTTTTAATTGTTGCACAAATTGCATTGCATTGCATTCGATATGTGACCATTAAAAAATAAAACGGTGTGAATTAGTTTCTAATTATTTATGGCCTGTCTCCCGATCCGTTCCGTTTCGTTTCGTTTCGATTCGTTTCGTATCGCACTCTCTTCGCTCTCTTTGGTAAGTGGCACTGGCTGGCGTATAATTTTTGTTGTTTTTTTCTGCTGACCTAATTATACGCTCATTTTGATTCACTTGATTTTCTCTGCACACACACACACGCATGCACACATATACACACACATGCAAGTTTCGTCACTGCGACGACAAGTGGAGCAGTAGCAGCAGCAGCAGCAGCATTTTGCGGCGGCGGCCCATTGGGGCAGGCAGCGACCGCAATATGTATTTTTTTGTGGTTACTGGGACGTATGTACATTATTGGGCTTCCCAATAAGATTGTGGTATTTATTTGTTGTACTCACACGCTAATTCGCACTCTATTTATGTTTTGTATCACTTTTTGCTCTTGCGCTTATGTTGCCAACGGCAAATTGCATTTGTTTATGCGTTGAGTTTCGTTTAGTTGAGTTTCGTTGAGTTTTTCTTTTGTGGGTGCTGATCGAAACACCTGCGCAACGAACGCTGCCCACGAATTTCACTACGCGCGAATTGTTCTTTGGATCAGTCGTCGACGACGCGTCGCTTAGATTCCGCTCCCGATTCCGAATTTCGATCCCGTTGCCGAGATGCCGATGCCTATGCCAATTCCGATTCCGATTCCAATTCCGCTTATTGGCGCTGTCGTCGACGACGCGCACGACCGAACTGAAACCCAAGCAAACTGCAATAGCTGGTGGAAGTACAAAATGTGTGTGTTCGGTTATATATGTATGTGTATGTGTGTGTGTGTGTGTGTCGCTGTGTGTGAGTGTGTATGACAGCTAGCCAGCGAGCGAGCGTCTCTGGCTGACTGTCTGTCTGACTGGCAGTCTCAGTTTCTGTTTTGTTTTGGGACGGAAATGACAGTGGCGTAGTCGCCGCTCCATTTTTGGCCGCCAGGGGCGCTGATTAGAAGTCAGTAAATTAAACATAAAGCAAATTGCAAAGTAATTTATTATTTAAGAGCGTTCTTCAACACTTTTAATGCCTTTCTAAATTATATTTAAACCATGCAGTTTTGTTTAATATATTTTCTATGCAAGTTTAATATAACGCAAAAATATACGTTTAACTTAATTAATTAATGCTTAACCATTAATTAATATCAAAAGCAAATTTTTGAAATATCTTACTTTGATTATATTTTTATATTTATATTATATTTATTATTTATATTCATTTAATTGTACTTTTGTTTTTTAAAACAAAGACAAACACTTTAAATCATGACACAATTTATACACAACGATCCCTCCAAGAAGCGACACCACTGTGCAAAGATTTGCCAATCGTTGGCGCGCTCGAGCTCTCAGCCGCAGCAACAGCAGCAGCAAAAACAACAGCAACAACAACAAAACGCAGTCGACTGGCGCAAGCAGCAGAATTTGAAATTAGGTCAACAGGTTTAGTTGGTAGTGGGCCTGAAGAGCGCTCTGCGACTGAGGCCTATTCGCATGATAGTAACTAGAGTGTGTTGTTTTTGGTTATTGTTGCTGTTGTTGCTTTTTTTTGTAATTTGACTGCTGAGTTTACCTACGGTGCGACCTCGGACTGTCGCTACCATCATCCGGGCATCACACGCAGCGCAGCTCAGCGCATCTAACGCCAACACCAACGTCAACGTCAACAGCGACGTCAACGTCAACGACAACGCCAACGCAATATGCGTTCGTTTATTGCACCACCACAGAGCAGTTGCAGTTGCAGTTGCAGTTCTCTGCTGTTGCGGGTGTCATAGATGCACAATTTGAGCTTTTTGCACACACTCACACACTCAGGCTGTATGTGTGTGAATTGAGCACACGGCATGGTTAGAAACGAACTGAAGGAGGAACTGAAGTGCGGGAAGAGGAAGAAGGAAGCGGGCAGCGAGGGAAGCGTGCGCCAAGTTGCGCCCGTTTTATACACAATACCCTACACATTTTCAGTGCAATGGATATGCGCAATTTGTTGAAATGTTTGTAACAAAGTCAGAGGGTATTTTAGATCGGTGATAATAATTGTATATTTTGCTGAATCTATGTCAATTCTGCACTTTGAATTAATGTTTATTTTAATTTTCCTTTTACCAAAATCCATAAATTTAGACTTTTAACCTCACTTTTTGCTAACTTCTTTCGAAAATTATCAGAGTGTATAAGCTTTGGCTTTATTTGTCTTTATTTCAAATGCTAAACTCCTTCCCATTGTGAGTAAATTAATAAACAGAGGAATTTTTAATTTTTAAACTTTTTTATATATAGAGAGAGAATTATTTATATATTTAGAGAGAAAGATATAAATAAGTGCAAATATGCCTTGGTGCAATTTCAAGTCGATTACAGGGTATTTGCTCGTATGGCACACTCAACTAGAGCACTGTTAGTTGTTATTACATGCGATAGATCTTTTGCAAGCTCTCGCACACGTTGAATGTGTGTGTGTGTGCGAGTGTGTGTGTACATTTGGGGGAAATTGTGTGCGTCAGTTTGTGCAAAATGTTGGGAGCGAATTCATGTGCATGTGCATGTGTGTGTGTGTGTGTGTATGTGTGTGTCACAAATGTACTGAAATGTAAACCCATATGCAGCCAATAAGACAACCAAACACACACACACACACAAACAAACACGCATGTAAATGTGTCCAACTTGAATTTGTTTTCATTTCATTTCGTTGCGTTTGGTTTTTGTTTTTGTTTTTTTTCCGTTTTGTTGTCCATGAGACTCGCAACATGAATTGCTACATACTTCTTAGTTGGTTTCTATGTCACAATCAAATACACAGCACACACACACAGACAGACAGATGCGAATAGGTAAAAAGACAGACAGACAGAAACGAATAGACGCAGTCGTAATGAGTGAGCCGCAGCGGGCAAGCCAAGCAGCAGCACCTGCAAGCAGCGCAGCAGCCGCACCATGGCAGATAGATAATCCCAGTAGAAATTGAAACTGGCTGCGGCAAGTTTAGAAACTGGTATAGAAATACACATACATTCAAACACACACACATACATACATACAAAGCATACATACATGTGTATAAAGAGGCAATCGACCTTGTAGGAGTATTTTGTCTTGGTGCGCGGCGCACGCCCGTTAACTGGGCCAACGCGATTGCACTGAAATCAGGTGGGCGTGACGTAGGTAAATGTTGGCCAATGCATAAATGTGTATGTGTGAAGTGTATGTGTGTGTGTGGGAACATTTTGGAAAGCAAGAAGCAGAGACAGAGGCAGAGGCAGAAGCTGTCGGTACCCTTGGCTGCCCCATAATCCACATTTAAAGTGATCCAATCACACACACACACACACACACACAAATATTGCCTTTCGAAATATATATAGTCATACATACATAGATATATATTTAAGCATCTAAAATAGCCACATTGGATTTTTCGTAAGAACAACAACAACATCAACAATGGGCCTTGTGTTTGTTTGTTGCTGAATTTACCTTCAGCGCAGCTGGAATATTTCGCAACAATCTCCGAAAGGCGTTTGTATTTGGCAATTTTCAGATTTTGAAATACCACAAGGTGCATTCTAACAAGAAAATACACACACACACACAGACACTGCAGCGCGCTCTCAGCACTCACACACACACATAGACACACACACACACACTCGCAGTGCAATTCTTGGCTTGCTTGTTTCTCAATGGAAGTGTTTGGTGGTGTTTTAGCTTTTAGGGGAACCGGGGAACCGGGCGCAAGGTGCAGCACCAATAACAACAAACTAACCTCCTCCAGTGTGCTTAGCCGAAAAAAATTAGATCCGCGCGCGCGTCTGTTGTTTTTTTGGTAAGTAGTGTTGCGTAGCACTTGATTGTTGGTTTTTTTTCTGGAGCACAAAAACAGAACACAAAATGCAATTGAACGAAAAGAGCAAGCGCAGCCGAGCAATTGTTAAAATAGCTTAAATAATAAACAACAAGAATGTACAAAAAAGTAACGGACGCACACGCGCTGCCCACATCTGTATGGGCCAAAAGACGAAACAACACTGCCGCCGCCGCGACGGTTGCTCTATTGTTCGAGTCAGCTTCTTGCTGCTTTGCTGCTTGCCTCTCAGTGTTGCAGTTTAGAGCCAGTCCCGCTTCAACTGCGCGCACTCGCTCAGTAAACAAGTCGAAGCGATTTCGACGATTCCTCAAGGCCTACAGATTTAGGCCAAAACAAAACAAAAAAACAAAAAAAAAAGAAATAATATACTACAACACCAATAGTGTGCGGCTGTTTGGAGTCGTGTGGTTCGGCAACGGCCAACGAGTTTGCCAGTAACAATTGGGCTCTTTTCTGCTCTTTTATTTTCTTGCACAAAATGCAATCGTTCTAATTGCGCAACTTTAGTTCGCAATTGCGATGCAATCATGCGAAAATATTCGGTTTAAACTTACCGCCTCACTGCCGCATTTATCGTTATCGAACGAACAGCCGTTTCGGCACACTTGTAAATAACTGCAAAATAAATCTAATCTAAACACATCCCACATTCCATTAGCGTTAGTCCTTAAATCATACATGTTTATAACTTAATTCTTGCTATATCGAAATTGTATATTTTCATTCATCTGATTTAATTGTTATAAAATCATTAAAATTCGAATGAAAGTATCTATAAATAATGTCTTGTATTTAACTCTATATAAGTTGTAAATTAAACATTTCCACGCCGCCTGCGCCATAAACAAATGCTCCTTGCTTGCCGCTTTGTTATCGAATTGCATTCGATTTATTTAAAAAAACGTATATTTGTGTCATACAAGTAGAGCTATCAACTTGTTGAAGAATACAATATAAAGGCTACTTTACAGCTCTTACTTAATTAATTTCAATTAAAATAATTAATTATGATCTTATGTTTAAAAATATATTTTTAATCGTTACCGTCCTTTATTTAAACGACTGTATTCGATATTTATTTTACCTGCCCGCTTAACAACACTGATATAATATAAGTGCGTTCTCGCATTTGCAGGTACTGAGGTTGGCTCCGCATTGAAAATTTGTTTACACGTGAGAAAACCGCGATAAATTTACGAACTTAGTGTCAAAGTATAGTCAAAGCGTGCTTGCACGTCTGTGCCGTGTTTTCCCATTAATAATTGACAGTTTTTTAGCATAAATCTCAAATTGAAAATTTACAATTAGTATGCTGTCTGGAGCCGCAGTCAATACAATTGTACTCCATTGGTTTACATAAGAGTGAGAGGGTCAGCTAGTGTGATATTTGTAGAAATGGCGTCGATGTGGTGCACATGGCCAAGCATCAAGACAATGACTCCATTTACACATGCAAATATCTAACAATTACGCCCACATTCTTAAAGTTTGTTCCCTACTTGCAAGGAGGGAATAATTTGTGAATAGTGTGTTTGAGTTTTTGAAATCAGTGGCTGTTCAATTTACTTTAATGTACACCATTTTGTCCGATTTTTTATTCCGCTTTGTGCACATCATTCGGTTTCAATGCCCCCGCTTCAGTGCTGCTAAATGCCACCATGATGACAGTGTTGTACAATTTCACACTCAACATGATAGTTTATTTTCATTGCGCGTATATGGTATATCAATAAAATCACAAAACTTAAAGTGCGTGTGATTTTAAATATTGCCTGTATGAATTGCAAATGACTTATTAAGAGCATTCCATCGACTCAGCGCAGCACGGCAACGCTCGCAGCTGGCAACACTGAACGCGTTTGAAACGCAGTGGCGGCAGAGTGAATGAGACGCCGATATTGTAGTTTTTTGACGAAAACCGAACTCAAAGCAGAGAGCAGAAACCCGAAGCGAGCAGTCAAAGAAATTATAAATCAATTTTTTGTGTATGCAAAAGCTGTGCACAATTCACACATAACGCAACTAAGGTATTTTTCTCGTCAAGTGCAAGTGCATTAAATATAAACGCACAAAGTACATTTGATATAAACTTAGTGTTTTGGAGTTGTTAAGTTGCTATAAAAAAATGTGTTTCCATAAAATGCCGTTGCGGCGACGGCGGCAGCTGCTGGCTTGGCAATAATGAGCGTATGACAAAGCTTTGTGTGTGTTTGCGTGTGTGTATGTGTGTAATGAGCAATGCGACGGAAATGTTGTTATTCATCGCGCAATGTTATGGCTGATATGAACTACGAACTGCTGGAGAACATACAACACAAAGGGGGATGATCGACTGACAAACTTTGTCCCTGTTCCCCTGCCTGAATATTACCCCCCTGGACTTTAGTCACATTGTCAGACGTCGATCACGTTCCGTTACCCTCCCCTCCCCATCCAACTCCTGTTACCTGTTTGCGACACACCCGCCTCGATGGCGTTGCTATTATTGCTTTTGCTTTTGTTCGCTTCTTATCCTTCCGTTCATCTGCATTTCGGTTTTGTTATTCTCACTCTCTCTCGCTCGCACGCTGTTTAATGCTGCGTTCCACTTTGTACGTGAGTGCGTGTGCCATCTTTGTGCGTGAGTGTTGTCATGTTTGTTCACGTTCTTTCATTATTCCATTCTCTTTGATTAAATGTACATTGAACTCAGCTGGCCAGTTAGCCTTTGTTGTTGTTGTTGTTGTTGTGTTGTTGCCATTTTGACCTGATGCTTCTGCGTCTGGTTACCTCCCCATCTCTCTTACTGTGTTCCTCTCCTCTTTATTCCTTAGTTTGCCCCTTTCTCCTATGTTAGTTTTTTTAAGCAGCAAAACAGTGGAAATATAAAAAATGAATTTTGTATGCTGGCTCGCAAAAACAAAGACTTGCTTTTCAAATAACTTTGTTTTATAGGCAGCAGGCATTGCCTTTTGTTACTTGTTGTTTACTAAGACTTCCAGCATAGTTGTTAAGTGCTTTAGGCTCTTTTTTTTTAATATTTGTATAATATATTTATCCAAATCAAAGTCAAATTTTAAAATTCCTAGCTCTTTCGATTTTTTGCTTGCAGCTAATTTGTATATACAGTGTACATAGAGATGAGCACACAACAAACTCGTTCGGGGGGCGGAGGCGGCGGCGGCGGCGGTAGTCGCACTCAGAAAAAGTCAAATTCCGCTCATATTGGCGGCGGTGGCGGTGGTGGTGGCGGTGGCAACAGCAACAGCGATGCCGGTGGCAACACACATGCCGCAACGGTGCACAAGAAAACCGATGCGAACAAGACAGAGAAACCAGAGAAGGCACAACCGAAGGCCACCACGGAACAGTTGCGCATCGCCCAGATAACCAATAGCAGCACCACAGAGGATCCGCAGATCAAAGAAAAGGTCAACCTATTGCTAACAATGACCCAACGTTCCGAGGAGGAAGTCTGCTGTGCGTTGAACGAGTGCGACTATGATCTGGAGGCAGCTGCCAATTTCTTGATCGAGATTCTGCCACAGGTGCGTTCGCCGCAAATTGATCTATTCGAATTTAAACTAATCCCCTTATTTAATTTTGTTAGGGCGCCTTTGCCAAGTACGAGAAGAAAAGGAAGAATAAGGCTGCAAATAGCGTTGCCGATGGCGCCGGCGGCGATGGCGACTGGGGAGATGGCAACGCAAATGCGGACAGGCGGGAAAAGTCGCGCAATCGCAGCGCCAATCGCGGTGGACGCGGCGGCACCGACAGTCGCGGCTGTAAGTCTTCCCACGTACACCTATTTTTTATTATTGCAGTGCTCCTAACATTTATAACCATCATCAATATTAATATTAATAATATTGTCAAAATAATCTTAACATGATTAGAAGAATTGGTGTAAGCAAAGCATAGATTATGTTAGATGTTGAAACATCTTAGATATTGGAAAATTGGTCTAAGCAAAGGATCAATTACGATAGACGGCTTAATTAGGCTACGACTGTACAATTATTTTGGTGTAGATCTTTGAAGTATCTACTTTACATATTTGAAGAAGAGAAAAATACTTTTCCATTATTTGATTTTTTAATATAAAAAGCTAATACGACCTATTGGTCGGCTATTGGCCTAGTCGGCATTCATGCCAATAGACTCCAAGCGCCCTATAATTATTACTGTGAAGAAGACGAATTTTCCGAGCACTGCTTTTGTTCCTGCGTTGCATTTGCCTGGAGGAGGTTACGCATCCTGGGAAGCCCATTTCTAGTCGATCTATCTAGAAGAACTAGCATCTTAAATTATAACCTTAGATGATAAAATTAGTTTGTTGAGATTTAAAAGCATGCGTAATTCTAATTTATATTTCATATATACATTTTTATAAATTTCTTCGTTGCAGGGCGCGGCAGAGAGGCCCGTGAGAATGATCGCAACATGCGCGAATCTCGTGGCGGCGATCGTAATGAGGATCGCGCCAATGACAACTATCGCGGGCAGCGCAACGGCGGCCGAGGTGGACTCGGCGGCGATCGTGGCGGCATTGGTCGGGACGGCGGCGGACGAGACGGCGGCGGCGGCGGTGGGCGAGGTGGTGGCTTCATGTCTCGTCCGGGACGCGGCGGTGGTCGCATGGGTGGACGCAGTGGCGGTCCCCGCGGCGAGCGAGGCTTTGGTGGGATGCGGAACAATGCGAACAGCGACGATCACCACGAGGTGGAACTGTGGGACAACACCATAGCGCAGAATGCGGAGAAACAGCAACAGCAGCAGGCCCACGACGATGCCTGGGGTGATTGGAACAATGAGGAGTACGAGGGCTCGCTGAAGGACAGCAAAGTGTTCACCACGAGCAACCTCAGCACGCAGACGGCGGCGAGTGTTGTCAGCGGCGTTGGTGGTGCATCGTCTGTAACGGTTGGCGGTGAACTATCGGCGCCACCGGGTCTGGAGCAGCATCATCATGTTGTGGCACAGGGAGGATCTCATCTGGGTGCGTCGCTCGAGGACAGCAGCAGTGGCAGTGCGGCGCCAACGCCTGCGGCAGCGGCGAGTATCGGTACAGTATCGGGCACAACGCCGATGATGCAGTACAGTGCTGCTGTGAGTAATCCGCCGCCACAGCTGCAATCGGTGGTGAGCACGCCGAGCAGCGTTGCGCTCAACTCCTCCTCACCCTATGTATCCGCCAATGCATCTGTTGTTGCTGGCGCCACCGATACATTCTCGGTGGCAGCCAACTTGGTGCAGCAGGTCAAGCATCTTCAGCAGCAGCAGCAACAACAGCAGCAGCAGCAGACGCCACTGAAGCCATCGGCCACATTATCAGCTGAACAATCTCAGTATTTCAACTCGCTGACGTCACAGGGCGCCAGTCCAACAGCCGCAGCGGCAGCAGGTGCTGGCCAACCATCATCGATGGTCGGCGTTTATGGCAGCCAGAGTCAGGGCGTAGCATCGGCGGCATACACGCCGCGTGGCACATATGCGAATGTGTTCGCCTCGGCCCCTGGTTCGAGTGTTGTTGTGGACACACCGAACAGCAGCAGCGGCGGCAGCGGCGAACAGTCGCAGCAGCCACAGGTGAGGAGGGCAAGGGTCAAGCTGCCACCGCCATCGAAGATACCGGCGAGCGCTGTGGAAATGCCCGGCGATAATGCGCTGAATAACATTGGCTATTTGGATGTGCAATTTGGTGCCATGGACTTTGGCAACGACGACAGCTTCGATGCGCTGCCCGAGAAATTCAATGCAGCCACCATCGATGGTCAACAGCAGCAGCAGCAGCAGGATGACTATCAGACCAAGGCGCAGCAGCAGCAGCAGGCGGCGCTCTCAGCGGGCCTACAGAATGCGCAAATCGTGAGTAGTGAATCCCATTGGCAATGCTAGCCAGCAAATCTCATTTAAATTCACGCACAGTTACAGGGTGATGCGTTAAGTGCAGCTGGCTATGCCGCGCAACGCTCGACGGCGCAACAGCAGCAGCAACAACAACAGCAGCAGCAACAACAGAGCGCTAATGCGCTGGACCAATTGACCAAGAATGATCCGTATGGACAGCAGGCGGGCAGCGGTAATAATGGTGCCACGCCCTATCAGAATGCGTATCAGAGCAGCGCCGCCAGCAAGGCGAACAGTGCCTATCAAACGTCAGCGTCTGTGCCTGGTGGCTACAACAGCTCCAGCTATGCCAATGTTCAGTCCTCGGTGGTAGGCAACAGCTATCAGCCGTCGAGCTATGCCAGCTATCAGCCCAACGCTGTTGTCAACTCCTATCAGCAGCAGCAGCAGGCGGCTGCCAATTCACAGAATGCGACGGGGGGCAGCGTTGCAGGCAGCGGTGCGGCAACACAAAACATTCCGATCAGCGGCAGTGGCGGCCAAAATAGCTCCAGGTATGCAAACACACATGCACACCCACACACACAGACACACACAAACACACGTGCAAAGTGTAATCCTCAGCTTGCTTTTGTTTTTGTTTTTTCTATAAACCCATATTAACTTAACTCTAGTTGCTACAGTGATCGCTGGCCATGTAAAACACTTGAATTGTACAGCTGATGCCAGCTGGAGAATATCTTAGATTTTATTTCAAATGACATCAACTGAATATTTCGAATTAAATGTCTACAGACCACACTTACAGCTTAAAGATAAAGAAAAACTTGGAAATTGTAAACCACCTTCAAAGCTTTTCAAAAATACTGTGTGCATTGAAAACACAATAGAAATTGAAAAGCAGAAGAGAATCGAATTTGAATTATAAACCACTTTTATAGCTTTTCAAAAGAGTTTTGAAAACAAAAAATATATTTTAGATTACAATACACTTTCAAAGCTTTTAAAACAGAATACAAGAGATTTTAAACTGTGGTAGATCTTTGAATATTATATTTAAATACAGGAGATTTATATAATAGGACAATTTTAGTAAGAAGACTTTAGAATTCTGTCGAATGATAATTGTTGACGGTGCTTTTGGAGCGACTACTGTATAACAAGATTATGCAATACTAATATTTAATTTTGTTTATTTTTTTTGTAACGTTCTCTCTTAACTCCACTGAATCCCTTTGCTCGTTCTTTTATACAAATATTCCACAACTAAAACGCACACACAAATGCAATAACAGCGCGAATGCGAGCTCCGCCTATCTCACATCGGGTTATTCGACACCACAAAGTGCTTACCAGTCCAGCCAGAGTGTCTATGGCAACACTGGTCTCTCCAACAGCAGCGGGTACGTAAACAGAAATGCGCCTTATCTCTCTCTCCAACTATCCATCTCCTCCCATCCCCCATTCCATATCCATCCAATCAACCACAATAAAATTTACCTGCCTGAATAGTTATTGTACTAACAGCAAATTAGCATTGCATGTTGAGTTGATTGCGTTCAAGCAGAAAGTTTTGTTGTAGTTTAACTGAAGAGTATATTAGAGGAAAAGTAAGTTAACCTTGTATAAATATATATACATATACAGGTCATACTGACATTAAGTAAAGTAATCTATTATACATCTGTCCGATTGAACAAATTTGCATTTAAATTTATTTTATTTTATAGTTTACTTTTCCCATTTTTCGAAAATAACGATACAAATCGATTTGCGATAGCAATACAAAATCCAAATTTAAATGTTTCTAATCGATAAATTATATATAGATTCACATATAGCTCATCTGTAGAAATTTTCTCATGCTCGGTTTGCGTTTTGAATATCTAAGACCTTTACGCTTATGAAAAGTATTTGTTTTGTATATGAATGAAATGTAACACGTTTAATGATCAAAGGTATCAGCTACTTAGGCATATGGTAAATTTGGTAGCTACGAAAGTTAACTAAGTTAACTAATATCAATCTTATCCAACATATCTATTCTTAAACATCGCACAAATATAACTTGTGTTGTAGATTATCAACTATTGTAATCTGATTAGTCAGCAGTTGAGTCTCTACGCTACAGTTTGGAGTCTTTCAGATCAACACAACATAATGTTTATATTGTAAATGTGATTACTCTTTATAAACACAACTTAATTGCTTGCATTCCATATATACTAACATATATATATATATATTTATATACGTTTCCTTCCCGTTTCGTTTCGTTTTGTTCGATTTTACCCTTTGCCGGCTTCTCAGGTTTGCTGGCAGCGCAAGCAACTCGTCCTCGCAGTATAACTTTAGTGCTAGCGCCAAGCTTAAGGATGCTGCTGCAGCCGGCGCTGCAGCCCACTACGACAGGTGAGATGTTTGTTTCTTGTCCCCCCATAACTATCCCCTCAACACAAGAAAAACACCCCTCGCTTGAAAGACGCAAACAACTAATCCGAAACATGTTTATCCAAATTTGTATTCCCCAACTAAATGCATTTGTCAACTGCTCTATGCTTATTTCTCTTCACATGATCGTCATGATATGTTTCAACGAGCAGTGGCGTGAACAGCAGCAGTGCCAACACTGGGAACGGTGCAACGGGCGCGGGAAGCGGTGCAACAACAGGTGCTAATAATCAAGCGGTCGTTTCTAATTGTGAGTGCCACAATTGAGCACCCCCGCATCAAATGGATTTTCAATCGATTTTGATAACTGTTCTTCTCTTTGCTTCACTTGTAGCCAACAACAATGTGAGCGGCAGCAGTTCGGCCAGCAGCGTAACGGCTGGTGGCAACAGCAACAGCAGTAGCAATGTGGCAGCAGTTAGCAGCCAGGCGGGCGTAAGTAGCGGCGGCGTCAGTGCGTCTAGCGTCGTCGGCGGCGGTGGCAACAATAATGCCGGCTCTGTGGCGGCCGTTGCACAAACGGCTGGTGGCACCGCAGCGGTGCTGGCCTCGCTGACCAACAAGAACAGCAACAGCAGTAACAGCAGCGGCAGTGGTGGCAACGGCGGCGGCGGCGGTAGCAACGTCAGCAGCAGCGGCGCTACAGCGGGCAGCGCCGGCGGCGCAGGCGTCGGCAGCAGCTCAACTGGTGCTGGTGGTGCTGGTAGTGGTGGTGGAAGCGGCGGCGGTGGCAGCAGCGGCTTGGTGCCCACCAACATCCAAATGGTTAGTCAATATATTCAGGCTGGGGTGCCATACTATCAGCAACAAGTTTATTCCTACGAGGAATTACAAATGATGCAACAGCGAGTGCCACATGTGGTGAGTTTATGGAGAAAATGCAAAATGCAAAATAAATACAACAAAAATAAATACCAAACAACAACAATTCAATGCAACCATTTAAATTAAACTCAAATTTTGTACAAAACTCGAAAAAAAACAACAAAAAACACATCTAAAATTCCATCTACTTTCATATTTATCAATGCAAATCGATTGCAATACATGCATATGTACATATATCAATTTATCAATATATATTTAATATAATATAATGCTTAACGCATTCGGCTGTTGCAGCTGTTTTCTCCTAACTGTTTTCTCACAGTGCAGTGCACGTTTTTCCCTTTGACCCCTTTGTCTGTGTGTCGGTGTTTGTGTCATCTGCCTGTGTGTGCGTGTGTCCGTGTGTGTATGTGTGCATGTGTCTGTGCTCGCCACTATTTGTAAATATTATCGATCGAGAAAATTCCTTATCCACATTGCACTTGATTGTTCTTGTAAACCACAAATCAAATCATAATAAACAAAATATTTTGGCTACCAAATCAATTCCGCTTCCAATCCAATCCTTGCATCTAATTATTTTTTCTATTTGAAATTTGTTGACAAAAACAAACACTAAATAAAAACAAGTAAAGAAAAGAGAAAAATCATCATAAACAATATCTAAAATTGGCATTTAAAAATTCTTACGCTCATTAACATACAAAGAAATATTTCAATTTCGATTCGCTTCTGTGAAGGGAACCTGAGATTTAACTATTTCCAACGCATCCTCTCCACTCCACGCTCATTATAAATCATCATCATAAACATCATCATTATCATTATTACAATCATTGTCATTATAATATGCTAACCAATTTGTTTGTTTTTTCTTTCTTTCATTTGTTCTATGGCACCGTTAACATTATATAATTGTATATTATAATTTTTTTTATTTGTTTTTTTTATAATTTCTGTTTCGCACACAGCATTGCCAGTCGCCGCCGGCAAATTTGTGCTGAGAACTTTTTCGAGATGCGCTGGCAACGCTGTAACGCGCTCCATAACCATTTCATTATCGCAGCTTATCTCGCATAACAATTACGCATTGACCAATGTTCTTTGGAATCTATTCTTTGGCTAATGGGTATTCTTTTGACTTGCAGCAAGGCTATTATGATCTGAACTACACGTCACCCAGTTTGAATGCTGGCCGCGACAATCTGGGCTCTGTGGCATACTCAACAATGACTGATGGACGCTTTGCGCGCACCGACAATAATTCCAGTCCTGTTAGTAATGTAAGTGTAATTGGTTAGACCAAACTAGGAATTTTAAGCTGCTTATAATTTTAACTGGCCAAAGTAACGAGACTAATTCCAGTCTTGTTATTATAATGTGAGTGTTAATTGTTAAGGAAAGTAAGCAATATAAACTCCCATCGACTTGAAATATGACAATATTCGAGCTCTGCTTGTAATGCGGGTGTAAATGTTTAAGATAAATAGCCAATATAAAACCCTAAAAAGTGTAGGTAGAAAACTATTCGATAGTGTGTTTTATAAATGCGCTCAATGTAACGAAAAGAATTCCAGTTTAATGCGTAAATGGTTGAGGAATGTAAACAATATAAACACCTATGAAATTTGAGTAGAAAAAATTATAAGATGCGCTTCTCAACTACAATTTTAAGCTGATTATTATTTTAGTCGAGTCGTAAAAAATAAGCTACGTTTTGTGTCGAAAAAAAGAGTAGAAAAATGTTCAATAGAGTTTTTGAAATGTATACATTTTTTTTCTTGTTGAGCTATTTGTAGAAATTAATCAACAATTTGTTTTTATTTTACAAATTTTTCACAGGTGTCTACCACAATGTCGCAACAAGCTGGCTCCAGTGCGCCCATGCTGAATGTTCCTTATGCTTATTTCTATGGTGGCAACGTAATGCCCGGCGGTTTCCAATATGGCACACCAGCCATCTATCCAGTAAGCAGTAGCAGTTCAGACAGAACTCAACGATTATGGAACTCGTAACAATATTAATACTTATGTGTTGCAGCCACAAATACCGGCGGCAAATACCGCATCCGGTGGCCAGTTTCCAAAGCCATCGTATGGCACTGGCTATGGTTCGAGCACCTATGAAACGCTCTCGCAAACAACTCAGGATTATGGCAAGGGCGGCTACTCGTCCAGCGTGAATCAGCAGAGCAAAACGCAAACGGTTTCCAATCAGCCGCAGGCGGGCACCGGCTCCGATCTGACCTCATCCATGTATGGCAAGAATCATGTGGCGCTAAACAAGGTCAATGTGCGTAGCAATCGCGACTGCTATAAATAATGTATACACAATATATTATATTAATAATAATAATTCTTTTCAATTGTGCAGTCGTACGAGAAGCAGAATTTCCACTCGGGCACACCGCCACCGTTCAACATGGCGAATACACAGACAGCTGGCGGCACCTCGGCCCAACCGTATGGCATGTATCTGCCGATGCCAACTGCCGGACATCACAACATGATACATCAGCCCATCCATCAGGTAGAGTACAATTTGAATGAGCAGCAGTCACTGCGAAATCAAGACCATCTCCCCAACAACAACAGCAGCAACCTTCAAGTGGCTGCATCTGAAAATGAGCAAGGTTGGCATCATGTCCAGCATCATGATCAACATAATGAATATGCAGTGTGGGGTCACAATAATAACCAATATATTCAAGATGCTCATAGTGGCTTCTCCTTTTTTGCCGATTGAATGAACAAACAAACAAAAAAAAAACAACTAAAATTTGATCAAATTTTGTCAGCATTTATGATTTAGCAACATTTTACCAAAATTAACAACAATCCTTCACACGCACACATTAACTACCGATATATATATATATATATACATATATATATTTCGAAATATTTTTGTATATTTATTGTTTATTAACTTTCACGAACTCACTGAACTCACCTTAATGCATGTCTCTCCTCGTAACTTCAAAATTTGCAAGTTTTCCCACAACTGCTTTTTCTTTCTTGTTTTCTGTCTTTAGTTTGGTTTTCCTTTTTGCGTTGTTATTGTTGCTGTTATTGTTTAATCATTCCATTTTTTCCCCAATAAATCAACATCCTTTTAACGACATTGATTCATTCCTTATTTTATTCACTTGGCACATCCATACAAAATTGGCTCCACATTTTGCTATACTAAAAAAAGCATTCAACTGAAAATAAAACTCACAGAACCATCGCAAACATATCCCAACGATTGAAGCGAAACGGTTAAAATAATCGCAATTCGATTTATATGTATATTTTTGTGTTTAAGATATTCAATTATTACACAAATTAGGACTCACCCATCAGATTTAAGAACAGCACATCTCTGGCTTTGGCTTTGGTTTAGTAGCCTCGTTTAACATGCTTAATTCTATAATCACAAATTAATTGGCAGCTTTTGCAATCGTAGCTAACAAATTTCATTGCTAGAAACAATTATTTGCTCTATGCTCTCACTAGTTTGAATTTAAACGGGTTTCTCCTCCTGGCAAAAGACAAAAAGAAAGAAATTTTAAAATTGTGATATGCATGAAATTGTTCGATTGTTTGACTTTTTTCTTTATAATTTCCTTTGATTTTTTTATGGGACAACATTAGATGGACGGCAGGATTCATAGCTCATCCCGCCGGGTAAGTTTCCTTTTGTTGTTGTATCAAGTGAATAAGACAAAAAAAAAAAACCAAATAAAAAAACTCCTAATCGTTTTCTATTCTGTTTTGGTAATCGTCAATGTTCTTCTGTATATGTTTTGTATATAAAAAAAAGAAACAAAAAACTAACACATTTCACGCACGCACTCGCACACACACACACACCCACTAAAAGCAATAACTCATAATAAATTATCTATATATATATATATATGTATGTATATATATATATAGTATTCCTCTATCATCATAATCCATCATTTTGACAAATTGTTGCTAATATGAGAAAAGAGAAAATACAAAAAAATGACAAGTGAAGGGTTAAACGAAACATTATTCATGCATATCACACAGCAGTGTCCATTCAAATACATTCACATCAATAACTATACATATATGTATGTATATATGTATATATATAAATTGTTTATACTGCTAACCCCCTTATATAAATATATATATATATAAATAAATATATATATATATCTGTATGTATATAAAGCGAATGTATATATTTTGACAGATTTTTTGGTTGTTCCTGATTTTTTTTAAATATTTGCTGTGATTCCCATTTTGCAGGACTCGAACAGTGCTGGACAGCGCCAACAGTCGAGCAGCCAGTCAAAGTCGGCCGGCAAACCGAGTTACCCAACCTCGTACTGGACCGGACAGAACTAGCTTCCGGAGAAGACCAATTGGCGGCCACTGCAGATAACGCTACAGCAGAGCGCCGGCCGATCAGGCGAATTATATACCCTATGCACTAATACAACAACAACTACAGCAGCAGCAGCAACAACAACAGCAACAGCAGCAACATCCATTCACATTTATAATAGTAATATCAGTCAGAGAACTTCGTTGCCTATAGCAGATACTACGACCACAATAATATCAACAGCAACAACAACTAAAGCGACCGCAAGAACAACAACAACTGCAACAAATCAGTTACTAATGCTTGCAAAGGAGCAACAACAGAAACAACAACAACAACAGCCGCATACAAAATCTGAAGAATATCCAATAAGCGAGAAGAAGCACTCATTGGATGTTGCTGATGATGATTATCTATTATATGAGGATGACAGATCATATATTACTTAATAAGAAAAACGTTTTTACTACAAACGCACTGTAACAGGCGCCGCCGCCGCCGCCTTCTCCTCTTCCTCCTCTCCTTCATTTCCATCTCTATCTACAACAACCACAAGAAAGAAAGAAAGAAAACAATATACATAGAACGTATCGCAAGTGCAGATCCTTGCAACTTTATAAAGTATACATAGCCCTCACACACACCACACACCACACACCACACACACACATACACAACATCCCACATTAACACACACACACACTCGCATATACACTGAAACCAAAACAAAAAACAAAAAGAAACATAAACAAACATACAGCCAACATTTGCATATAAACTATACCAAGTACCATTTTTCACATTGCATACAAATAATTTACAAAGATAAAAGATAACAATTATTAAATATTAAAGGCGTAAAACGATTTAACAGATTTATAAGCGTAAGATGAAAAAGTATACAAAAAACAAAAATAAAACAAAACAAAAAACGTAACGTGAATGAGAAAACACACAACAACAAACAAACAACAAATTAATTATTGTAATCGGTTTAAACTTATGTGTATTGTATAATTATAACCTTAATATTTAAATTAAATACAAGAAAAGAAGATAAAAAAGATACGATTAAATCCAAACAAATGCAAAAACTATAAATCGATTTCGATTGTTTTCATTGATTTGATCTTTATTTTTATTGCGACATTTACAGACTATATATGGATTTGTATTATAATAACAACTACTGGCTATGGAGCAGCTTATTGAAATCGGCATAGGCCGACTCCAGATCGAAGAGGAACTGACGGACTTGTGCCTCGGTCAGTTCATCCGATGCCTGCATTTCGTTCAGTGTACCCAGCCATTTTTCCACCTTTTGCTTGGCATCGAAATCCTCTGGTATCAGCGACAAGCGATTCATATTATCATCCAAGTCCTTAACATCTGGCTGCAGTGCATCCATTGTGTTAATCTGCAGTCGCAACTTATCCATAATGGTAATGAACAAGGAGACAATCTCAGCAATGCACTTCGAGGTGTTTCCCTTGTCATCGCGTATCGTAATCGGTCGATCTTCGCGTATGCGTTCCAATGCCGCTGGACAGTCGAGGCGAAACTTCTTGACGAATGTGTCAACCGTGGGAAACTCATCGCATTGCACCTGCTTGAAGGCAATCTTGTATTGCACCAGATGCTTGGAGCAGGCCGCTGTATATTCCTGTGGTGTGATGCAGTCCCGAATGTACGCCTTCTCCAGCTGCTGTATTGTGTTTATGATCGCATACAAATCAGCCATGTTGTCGTATTTCTCACGTTCGCGTGCATTGCGAAATAGTTTCACCTCCTCGTATAGCTCGGGGCTTTGGTCCTGCATTGCGATATCTGTTCGTTTTTCTTTGTTCTTTAATATTTCAGAAAAATATATACAAATGCGAAAATGAGCTCAGAATGACGAAGTGCGATAGAAATATGTTGATATAAAATGCCAAACTGTTATCGATTAGTTCGCAGTGATTCATTTAATTTCAGCTATCGCCAACACAATATCGATTGTGGCGCCAAGCTATCGTGCATTTAAATGCAAGCCAAATAAATATATATTGAGACTCACTGAGACTATTTCAAGTTGGCAAATCAATAATAATAATAATAATCAATAAGACCCATCAGCGTAATCAAATATGTAAAACCATTCAAATCTTATCAATAAATAATTTCAATTTGTGTGCTTGAACACAGTAAAGATAAACCAAGGTATTTGTACCCTTGTGATAAGCGCAATATTGGCTTGTTCGAACCAATTATTTGAATTACCAATGCAAGTTCATCCCAATCACAAACAGAAATAAGTATTTATTATCAGCATATCAGGTCGTATCGATACGGCGTAAAGCGTGCAACCCGTACTCTAGTAACAACCCAAATCTGATACATGTCGTTTAGTTTGTTTCCAGCACGCAATCGCACTAATCGTGCTAAAGTGTCGGTCTTGTGAGTGTTTCTTTGTTGTTGTCGATACATTCCGATGGTTGCCGAAAATGAGCATAAATTTGTAAGTAGTATTTATGAAAAGACCATTGAGTATAAGCATCAATTTTATCAATATATTACATACTATATATGCTACAAAATGTATGATAAGCAAAGAGGCATGCTTTTTTGCCATTTTACCTTATATCAAAATATATATACCTGTAGTGAAACATGCTTAAATATCGATTGCAAAATGCGCAATATAAGTACATACAAATACATCCAATACATACATAAATACATACTAGGTTGGTATAATTACTTAAAAGGGCACAGCCTGTTCTAGTAGCTTATAGCCTTGACCGGAATAACTGCGTGGCGGATACAAAACAAACAGACCCAATTGCATTAGGGACAGTAGGCAACCAAGAAAATTGGGTATCTAAATGGGAAATTTATGAATAATTAATACGGCTAATAAAAAGCGGCTCTGGGAATAGTCTCACCTGTATAAATGAATCTGATATTAAAATGCCATAGATAAGCCACTGCAGGCTGACGAAAAACGATGTGGCAATCAGCGGCAGCGGTAAACTCTCCGAGTTCTTAGCACGGATCACATGCACCAGGGACGTGAGCGGTGCGGCAAAGAAGCACACGGTAACAATGCAGCAAACAATGCCTGCAAAAAATCCATATTTATAACTTATGCTAAAAAAAAGAATATTTTTGGCTACTCACCCGTAATATGTATCATTCTGGCAGGATCATCTTGCAATCGGTTTGTGTAGACAATAACTGCGATTAGGATAACTAGTACAACGGCAAATTGCTTAACATAGGTGCGCTTATTAATGGTGAATACGTAGTAGATCAGCGTGTAGACCAGAAATAATGTGGATCCAATCATGTTGACCATCACAATGCTCTGCTCGTTGGTGAGCACGCCATATCGTAGCCAAAAACTGCAGCTGTGTAAACAAAAAAGAGAGAACAACTTGATGAGTTATTTTATCTACAATCAGACGCAAATAGAAGAGAACATTTCTTGACTACGTCGACAAATTGTCATATTTTTGTGGGCTGGTTTGGAGTACTCACGATAAGAAGCCGCATATAAATGGCACGCCAGACGAGTCACCTGTGCTCTTCTTTTGTATGTATTTGCGGCATATCACGCTACATAATTGTGGGTTTTATCATTAGTAATAATTGGCACATAATATTTCAAGATATATTATTTGTTATTGTCACTTACGTGCCCGACAAAAACTGAAATACTGTGCTGATTACCGCCGTTGTGGATAACACGGAATCGTAGGCCAACGTCATTGTTATCTGAAAATCGAATTATTAGTTAATTATTTATAAATGTTATTAATATTATT
Organism: Drosophila planitibia; assembly: GCA_035043785.1. Taxonomy (NCBI): domain Eukaryota; kingdom Metazoa; phylum Arthropoda; class Insecta; order Diptera; family Drosophilidae; genus Drosophila; species Drosophila planitibia. Next base: position 2,241,916 of record JAWNMS010000052.1, read on the forward strand.
AATTAATATATATAATTTACTGGACAACGAACACCGCTACAACGTCAACAAAAAGAACCAAAACAGCTGATTGCAACTAGAGTTGACAGCTTGTAGCAAAAAGTGTAATTAGTAGTTATCGATGTAATCGTTTTTTCGATTTCCAACGCATGCGTAAGCTTTTGCAGCTTTGCAGTGTGTTGCTACAAATTTTAAGAGCTTTTGTTGCTGGCTCTGCCAGCGTTGCCATTGTTCTTGGTAAAGAAAAGCTCTCGGCTGCCGCTTGCTACCAAAACTTTACACATTAGTCGCAGACAGGTGGCGAGCGGCGCCGCTGGCTTTCGTTGCGTTTTTTGGATTGTTTTCTTACCATATTGTCAATAAATTTGTTAAACAAATTACGTATTGCGGTTGTATATGTATATTTAATGTTTGATTCGTGCATAACTGTTAGTGTATGTATGTTATTATACAACACTAACAAGTAAATGCGGATGCCGGCTGCATAGAAAGTGTCATAAAACATATATACAGTTAATTGTAAAAAAAGCCCACACGTGTTCAAAGCGCTCTCATTTGAAGTGCAATTTTATTTGTTAAAAGCAATTAAAACGTGTGCCTATAAATATGCCCATCACTAATGACACCGAGTCGGAACATTTGAATCCGCAATTTAAGGCCGAAATTGCGCCACAACAAACAGAAATAAATCAGGTGAGTAGTGATGCACATTTCAGTGTATCTTTCCTGTGCACTCTGTTTTCTGCTCTATTTCTATTTTCTCCTATCCCTTACTGTAACACACAAAAATCTTTGTTTACAACTGAAGATCGTTGACCCACTGACTACTCGTATTCAACTTTTTAAGACTGCACTTTTTTCTCACTCCTCTTTTTGTATTTTGTTTTTATGATCGTTGGATACATAATCTATAGGAATATATATATCTAGTATTCTATTGTCGCTCTCACTAAGAATTCTTTTTACTTACAATTGTAAATATGTGCACATATCGCTATGTACAAGGTCTATTATAATAATGAGTTTAAAAGCTCGCATATTTATCTTTAGTGATGCATTGAGATAAATATTCACTCCCATATATTTACATTCGGTTGTACTTTGCTACGCTTTACATTAAAGCGGTACCAAAGCAAAAGCACGATAAATGCATTATAAATACAACTACAAATACATACCTAGTATATACAGTCTGTGCTGAAATTATTTGTATATTTTAACCAAAGAACGTTAAAGTTATAAAATAATGTGATTTTATAACGTTTAAAATATAACCAAAGAAAATTATAAAATCAAACTAAAATCATCAAATTTGTCCCAAGTGAAAGACTTTCTCTACGCACTGTGTATATATTTACTCATTCAGAATTTTAAGCGCTTTTGCGCTTATCGTCTCTCCCAAACAGAGAAAATGTATGTAAATTCAAGCATATATTTATTTTGAGAGTCTTTATTTATATATATATATATGTTGAACTATTTACATTTGTACAAGTAAATTTTTTTTCTTTCTGCGCTTGACGAATTTGCCGTTGTGTACATTGAATTATCAGTTAGCTATGCTTCGGATTTTTATATCAGTTGTCCCCGTTTTTTGAAATCCAAGCGCAAAAGCTACATTTCGACATTAATCTAATTAAATTCAATAACAAAGCAGTTGTCATTCTCAAACGCTTTTCTGCTAAAAATATATGCGACTGATAATAGAACATCGCCAAAAATAAATCATCGAGTTCGCCGTTCCATCAACTTATATCAAGGGTCACTTAATTAGTGACAATAAATCTAAATAGGCAAAAAATATATAAAAAGCCATCCAATGTCGCAAGACAATCAAAAATAATCAAATTCTTTAAAAATATTTTGGTTACTTTTGCACGCTTTACTTTCTGCATTTCTCCAGCACTTTAGTTATATATAAAATATATGCATATTAAATATAGATAAATCATATCAACTCTTTTAGAAACCACCATGGAGCAAACTGCTGCTGATGGCTGCCTTTGCCACAACACTGGGCTCTGCCGTGCCCGCCGGCTACTGCATAGGTGTCATCAATGCACCTTCTGAGGTGAGTCTATCCCTGAGAATCGATTTTTAAGATTTCTAATAAAATCATTTGTGTTTACTATTACAGCTGATGAAGGTGTGGTGCAATCAAACGGTACATGACAAGTATGGCAGCACATTGAGCAAGAGCGGCTTAGACATACTCTGGTCGTCGGTTGTTTCGATTTTCCTCGTTGGCGGCGCTATTGGATCGCTAGGTGGCGCTGGTCTTGCAAATAAATATGGCAGGTTCGTTTTGCTAGCTAATCTTCAAGTGCGAACTTATTAATGGCATTTTATTTATGCGTGTCCTAATCGCAGCTTATCTGCTTCCAAATGCGATTAATTTAATTGTTAGCTAGTTGCTGATGGGTTCGGGTTTTGGGTTTCAGGGTCTTTTAAATAATGCATATTTAAAATGAGCGTAAATAGCTTAGGCTCTCTAAATAAACTATTATTGCAAAAGCGATTAGAAAATAACCTTATAAAAAATAGTTGTTTTTGAAAAAAGAAATACCATAACTGCTTCAGCATTAATGACTCAGATTACGAATAAATAACGGTCTCTATATTCTTGATAGCACTGTAAATTAATTGATTACAAAATAGTTCATAGGGCTTTCAAGATTTTCGTATGAAAAAATGCTTAGGAATGGTTCCCTCAAATTAAATTGCTTAATTTCAAGTTCTCCAATGGAAAAAATTAGATTTTATAAAATATCTGCGGATATATAAATCCGTACTTGTTATCTTAATTTAGTTAATACAATTGACTGACTATCCTTCTTCAATAGGAAGACCTGCCTGTTTATCTGCGCCGCCCTATTCGCGATTGGCACTGTGCTCTTCATCTTCTGCCGGGCAGCGAAGTCTGTGGAGATGCTTTTGCTGGGTCGCCTGATAGTGGGGCTGGCCTCGGGTCTGGTCACAGCGACACTGCCCATGTATCTGGCGGAGTTGGCGCCGCCTGCACAGCGTGGCACCTTTGGCGTCTTCTGCGGCGTTGGCGTCACCGGTGGCGTTGTTGTTGGCCAGGTGTTCAGTCTCGCCGACATCTTTGGCACTGCTGAGCTGTGGCATTATGCTCTGAGCGCTTACATATTGTTCATTGTTGTGTGCTATTTGCCCTCGTATCTGTTCCCGGAGAGTCCCAAGTTTCTCTATGTGATGAAGAGTGATCCGGCGGCAGCTCGAGCGGTGCTGTTGCGATTGCGTGGCTCTGATGCCAGCAAGCTGATCGATCATGAAATTGCTATAATGGAGACGGAAGCGAATGATGATATGCAAAGCAGCAGCTTTTCAGATGTCCTACGCGATTCACGCTTCTTGATGCCGCTCGTCATTGTCTGCTGCTTCCAGGGAGGCCAACAATTGTCGGGCATCAATGCGGTAAGTGTTGATATACATATATATATAATCAAATCAATCCCTTGCTAATCGTGTTTCGCTTGCAGATCTTTTACTACTCGGTGTCTATATTCACAAAGGCCGGCTTCTCTGAAACTAACGCACAGTGGGCAAATTTGGGTGCTGGCTGCCTAAATTTGAGCGTCTCTCTGCTGGGTCCATTGCTGATGGCCACCTGCAAGCGTCGCAGTCTCATGATGCTATCCAGCGCAATCTGTTCCATCTTTCTGTTCGGCATTGCTTTTGTTTTGAACTACATTGTAAGATGATTCGTTTAATCTTATCCAGAAGTTTGAGCGATTTATTAATATCCTCAATCAAAAAGTTTCCTCTAAAGCGCTGGGTTCATTTTATTAATTTTTGTATTAACTGTTTTTTCAGGAATCTGTTAGCTGGTTTCCTTGGGCATGCATTGTTTGTATTATGGGCTATTTATTCTTCTATCAGTTTGGCCTCGGTCCCATTCCCTACTTTATTGGTTCAGGTAATGTTGCAGTTGCAGCACTCTATAGGATTGGTTGCATATGTGTGCTAAAATAATTATTGTAAACTAAACTGTTTCCGCCTCTTGATTTACAGAACTGTTCGAGGTGGCGCCACGCCCGGTGGCCATGTCGATGGGCAGTCTATCGTCTTGGGGATGCAATTTCATAATTGGCATGGCCTTTCCCAGTTTGCAGAACGTTTGGGGCGCCTTCGTCTTCCTACCCTTCTCGATTACCTGTGTGCTGCTCTTCCTGCTAACGAAATTCTATCTACCGGAAACGTTTGGACGCGATCCCTCCGAAGTGGCGCCACTGGTCTCGAAGGGGTTTCGCTCCAAGGTCAAATAGGAAACGGAAAATATAGTTTTAATTAGTTTATTATTAGGTTAGCATTAAGCTCAATGTTATTATTAAACAATATTGTGTTTACTATATATATAGTTGGTGATTATGCAGAACAAAGTGCCTGTCATGACAATAAGCTCAATCAAACAAATTTTAATGTACAACTAATTGTAGTTTAAGATCTAGTTTTCAAATAAGTCACCCTGTATAGGCTGGTACCACTTTTGTGTAAGGTGTTATTGGGAACTCTTATCGCAGCACAAGTTCAAGTTAATTGCCTTGAGAAAATAGACTGTAGTTACTTTGCTAATTACATTTATTGCGTTAGCGAGACGCCAAATAGTTCAATTAATAGATGCTTACCTAATGGCTTAAATACTCGCATCTCATGATTCATAGCCTAATGAAAACGAAGACTCTTCCAAATGCAATCTGTTATCATAATTGAATGTACTAATAATTGCAAATAAAACACAACAACAAATCAAAACACTTTTCCCACGCTGGCTTGCCACAATCTCCACAGAGAGTAAGAGAGAGAGAGAGACAGAGAAAGATGGAGAGAGCGTACAAGTTTTGTGTTGTTAACTTGTCAATTCGACAATGATAAGACAACGCCACAAAATACTGTCACAAGCCAATGATAAAAAATCAGCAAGAATGAGAGAAACAATACTCGACTAGCAGATTCCCTGTATTCAGGTTTGAATTTAGGTGTGTGGGAGAATTTTAGATAGATAGATAGAGAGAACTAAGAGATATCATTTTAATATTACCAACTACAAATCAACCAGTATCTGTAAGCATTACTTGTATTCCACAAAGAGAGAGAAAAGACTGGCAATAAGTGAGTAAAATAGAGACAGCTAATAAAGACCGAAGGATATTGAGAGAGAGAATACCAATAAGAGAAGGAAAAATCAGGAGAGACCGATTTTGAAAGAAATCAAGGCTTAGAGAGAGAGAAAGAGTAATGAAATGAGGGAGACGCGGAATACTTATGTGACAGAAAGGAATAGACACATATTACGGAAAGGAGGAAGCAATTAAATTAGAGAGGGAATCAATTAGGAGAGGGAGAGAGATGAAGAGCCAAAGAGATGGACCGAACACTTAAATTGGAGAGTGAGCAAATGAGAGAATGAGAACGAATAATACGGCGATTCAACGAGAAAGAGAGACAGCGGGGAATATATACAAATAGCAGTTAAGAGAGAGATAGAGGGTGAAAATAGAAGAGCGAACATTTAAGAGACCGAGTGATGAAAAGTAAACAGAAAGAGACAACGTATAAGTAAGAGAGAGTGATAAAGAAGAGAATATGAGCATGAGTTGGATATTAAGAGCAGGTGTGTGATAGAGGGAGATAATAAGGTATACAGCAATTAAGAGAGAGAGAGATAATTAGGGAGTGAGCAATTGAGAGAGAGATAGAGAGGAATGAATAAGGAGAGAGTGAAAGCTCCTTCCTTTCTCCCAATGGAAAGAGTGAATGGGGAAACGAGAGAGAATAAATCTTGAGAATCGCATGGAACACTGCTTAAAATGTCATTTATCGTAAAATAGTAAAATAATAAAAAAAATTCTAATAAATGTGTTTCATTTTGCACATTTAACAACTTGGGTATGCCCGCCTGCTTACAATGGGTGCAGGGTATTAAAAAGCATTGTCGCGACTTTGACGCGTTGTCTCTTCTAAGACAACTCGTCAATTTGATATTTGGAGTAAAGGTGTGTAGACTGACAAGCATCGATCGATAGACATACAAGGCAGCCGGAAGAATCAGTTACGGAATATGGCTGACATTATGGTATTTACGATTTAAGAGGCGTTATCCATTCTCAGTTTGTGTCTTAAATCATTTGTTTTGCATATGTAAATTGCTATTGCATATTTGCCCATTTGCAGCACGTGAATGATGGGGGCGAGGGCTGGACCTGGCTGCTGCTGCTCATATGTGTGACAACCACAGTGGGCACCACGGTGCCAGTGGGTTATTTTATTGGTGTTCTCAATGCACCAGCCGAGATCATACGCAGCTGGTGTGACCAAGTGCTGTCGGGTGAGTATGACACCAATAGTAACGAGAATCAGTTGAATCTGTTGTGGACATGCATTGTGTCCATCTTTCTGATTGGCGGCATTTGCGGCTCCTGCATCAGCGCCTGCTGCACCAACAAATATGGCCGGTGAGCTAATACAATTTTCGCCTCAACTATTTTAAATTGATTCCAAATCTGAATATAATATTTTTTTCCTATTGCCTCGTGTAGCAAAGGCACCCTGATGATTAGCAGTGTGATTCTATTGCTTTGTGGCCTGCTATTCACCTGGTGTCGTGCAGCCAAATCCCTAGAGATGCTGATGTGCGCTCGTTTCTTTGGTGGCATTGCCGCCGCTTTGATATTTACCGCCCATCCGATGTATTTGCTGGAGCTGGCACCGGTCCGCTTGAGTGGCAGCGTCGGCGTCTTCACCTGCATTGGCGTCACTGCTGGTATCCTGCTCGCCCAGATTGTCAGCTTGCCCCAGCTGCTGGGCACCGAAGAGAACTGGCCGTATGCCCTGAGCTTTTATGCGCTGCTGGTGCTCCTCTGCATGCTGCCCCTCATGTGCTATCCGGAGAGTCCGCGCTGGCTCTTTCTGGTCAAGGGTAATGCGGCGGGCAGTGCTCGTGCGTTGCGTCAACTGCGCGGCAAGCAGGCCGGTGTGCAGCAGGAACTCAACGATCTGGAGCAAGCGCTGAACATGGAGAGCAAACCTAGCACCATTTGTCAAGTGCTCCGGAACAAGGAGCTCTTCCTGCCATTGCTGCTGGTCTGCACTTTTCAAGCCACTCAGCAGCTAAGCGGCATCAATGCTGTAAGTATTATATTGGAAAATTACCTTTATTTTAAATGAGGTCCGTCTGAATGCCCATCTGTATTTGAAATCTCCATTGCTATACGAGCTAGTGACTGTAAGAAAGTCAAAAAAGAATAAATAAGTTCGAAATTTTCGGTTCTGATTCCAGTTTGACACCATGCCAGGCATAAATAGCAGGATCGGAATTGTTTTTGTTCTTAGAGCTCCACACTTACTCCCAAATAAAAATAATTCCGTTGTTATGTCTGATTTTTGTTACCTATATATAAATATAGAGCACTCTTGGCCCTTCTGCATTATCAGTGCATTTGTCTATTTTAATCGCCAGTTATAAAATACAGAGGTAATTAAAGAATATATTTGAAAATTCTGCAACTGTGAGCTGGGCACAGGGTATCTCATATTCGAGCACTCTCGACTAATGCACTGTTATTTGCATGCATGCATCTTTACAGATCTTCTTCTATTCGCTATCCATACTCACCAGTGCTGGCTTCACGTCCGACTCGGCCACTTGGCTGAATCTGGGCCTGGGTGGCTTCAATCTCGTTTGCTCGCTGCTTGGACCGCTGCTGCTGCGCAAATTTAATCGTCGACCGCTTATGTTCTGCTCCTGCATCCTGTGCAGCATCTCATTGGCCGGCATGTCCTTTTCGCTGTACTTTCTGCTCAGATCGGAGGCCAGTGCTCTGACCTATGTGAGCATCGCATTTATTTTAAGTTTCATCCTGGGCTTTCAGCTGGGACTGGGACCGATAGCGTACTTCATAGGCTCGGAGTTGCTGGAGGATGCGCCGCGTCCAGTGGCCATGTCCATGGGCAGCCTCTTCTCCTGGACGGGCAACTTTCTCATTGGCATGTGCTTCCCTCTGCTGCAGATTGTCTGGGGCTCATTTGCTTTCATGCCCTGCATGTGTGTCTGCATCTTTTGCCTGGTGCTCACCTGGCGCTATCTGCCCGAGACACGTGGACGTGAGCCCAAGGATGTTAGCCCGCTAATGAGCCAAGGACTACGCTCGAAGAACAATTAGATGCATTTATTACGAATTTTATGTGTACATATATATATATATATATATATATATATGTGTGTATGTATGTGTATATTTATTAATAAGTCGTAGATAAATAAATGGATATATTGAGAAATTCATCATTTTAAAATGACTAGTAAATATCACAATTTACAGATTATATTTAAATTCGCCGTAGCTGTAACTGATACACTTCGCATTTCAAATTGCTTAACGGTTTTCTTCATTTCAAATCGGTTTAATAGAATCGAGTAGAATGTTTTAACTAACGGTAAGAAATGGGTATGAGCGAGAGAACGAGAGATGTTCAACGTGCGCTGCGCTCACTTTTACGTTCGTTTGCTCCGCTTTCGCTCTCACCCCTTTCTCTGATGAGATGATCACTGAACCGATTGCGACGTCACAGGTGAAGCGTCAAGATTAGCATTTGTATTCGCCGTCTATAAATATATGGCCGCCAGTGGGTAACAGAACGTTGTGGTGAGCGTTTCACTAGGAGCGGCGGCGCGCATTTTTCTATTTTCTCCTACAAATGCGGCAGAGTCGGCATTAGAAATCGGCATCGCCTAGTGAAGTGAATTAAGTAATGTACGTTTAAAAATAAAATACTGTGTTGCAGGTGCCAATAATTAAATAGAGCAGCATGAGTGAATGATAAAATAACATGCATATATGTTTGTATGTACATGTTTGTAGTTTAAAATAGATGTGCATGGAAATCAGCTGCTAAGAAATAAAATCGAAACGCAACGAAACAAGTTGAACTGAATCGCAACAAAAGCAATGACGACAACGCGTTAGTGACGTCACAGCCGGTGCGGCGTGAATCTGGCATCTGGCAAAAGAAATACACAAAACAGCAATAACAACATTGCACACATAAACATAGCCGACAGCAGCAACAACAAATACTAGCATCCATAAACATACATATAACAAACAGTTATCGATTGTCAATGATAAATGAGTCTGCAATCTGTGTAAATACCAATAAGAACAACAATAACACACATTCACACTTTGTATATATACGTATATATATATATATATATATATATATATATATATATATATATATATATATATATATATATATGTGTGTATGTATGTATTTTGGCAACTCGATATGCCGGTCAATGCACGAGAAATATTCTTTTTTTTTTTTTGGTTTTTTCTTGTGGTTTGCCTCACATCAATGTCGGTTCGTCTGTCTGTCAAACGGAATGAACAACATTTGGTAGCCAAGTACATATATTCCTGTAAATAATTATTATCCATGTCATTTGCTTTGCACCCAAACACACACACAGAGAGAGAGAGGGAGGATTTACCGCACACTTTCTTCGTTTAAGCATTACGATTTGCGTGTGTTTTCATTTGCATTCAAACATTTCTGTCTTTCTGTTGTATGAATTTAAAAATATTTTTTTCGTGTAGCTTTTGGCACTTAACATTCTATGCCTCGTCTATAATATTTTTTCTGTACATTTTTGACGTGGGCAATTATGTACCATATAGTATGATGGAAAAATTAATTATGCAAGTGCCGATGATTTTGTTTGTATTATGAATCGAGTTTTTATTCGCGGCCAGCATAAACATAAATACCTTCATACACATATACTCCCCTCTGCTATTATGATTTTTTTTTTTTTTGGAGCATTGCTTAGCCATAAACAATCGCAGCATAATCTGTGCGGCAATTAAGTTTTTAAGTAATAGTTAAAAGAGCAGCCACTTCTCAGAAGGAATTTACACACAAATTAATACAAAACACATTTTCAGCAATCATAGAGAAAATTCCTTCACTTTTTATTCGCTTTTGATCTTTTTTCTTAATGGTATTGATTCGCCTTAATCTGTAGAATATAACAGGCGGCCCATATATAATATTTTTCCCTTTCATTTCATATGGTCGGTCAATTAGTATTTGGTTTGTTTTTTCAATGTTATTATTAGTTTGAATTGGACAAAAAACATTAGCGAACAAATTCCAGAAACGAGTCCATTAAAATTGTAATTAAAAACTAATGGTATATTAATAGCCAGAATTACATAAAATTTCTGTTTTAATTGTTCCAGTCCAGGTTGGTTGAAAAACAGAACACTCAACGGATTATTTGGAAATTTAACGAACAGCTAATTGCATTAAAAATATAAACATAAAGTTGACATAGACATTTCTTTTTATTTTTCTCCCCATTTGATTTTGCCGCACACATTTCAATTTTGCTTCTTCTTTCTCTCTCTTATTTCTCGTAATTTTCTTTTCTTTTTTTTTTGTCTTTTGAAAACATGTTTTTTGTTTTGGATTTGGCCAGACTTTGTTTGGTTTTTGATTATCTACGTTTATGTTTAGACTGTTTGCGCTTGTAAATAAAGTACACAAGAACTGCAAATTGTATTTAATTTATGACCGAACGTCTATTTACTCTCCCCTCTGCCACCCGATTTTGCATTATTAGTAAATGTAAAGTACTTATCTATGTTGGGATGCTTGCTGCCTGCCCGCCCCGCTTGGATTTATCCAAGTCCACAAATTTGATGTTCTTACTGTGGGGCTTATGAATTAAGAATAGACTCCTCTCTCTGTCTCTCTCTCTATCTATGTCCCCTCTCCCTCCCTCCCATTTAGCCACGAGTTTCTTTAGATTTTGGCATGGCAAAAAACAAAAAATTATACTCACAAATTAGACAAATGACTGTTGCGTGTTGTAGAAGTTTATAAAAATAAGCATCAACATATCTCACACCCACTAAATGAAAAAAGTAAGTGTGTTGAAGGCGACATTGATTGACTATGTGATACCCTACACTGAGGACTCTTATGGACTGTTCTTTATTTGATGGATGTTGTCTGTCTACCAATACATTATACCCATTGTTGTGCCCCTTATTAAAGGGCATACAAAAAGAAATAGAAAACATTTGGCAACGGTTTCGCCACAGTGCCACAGACAATATCGCAGCTTTATGGTTGGGATGTCTCCAATTTGACGCTGTGGCTATGGCATTAGTAGGCGAAAGTAGGCGACAAGTGTCATCATCAGCAACATCATCGCCATCATCATCATCTTCATCATCCACAACCAGAGCAATCCCGAAATGCCACCCACAGACGCAGCAGCCGCAGAAGCCACATCTCATGGCCATTTGGTCGAGACGCTTCACAGACCAGTTGCCAAACGTGTAGGCCCAAAAAATGAAATGAAATAATTCAAAATCATGTATGTAGCTCGTTTATAAAACAACTCAAATCCATAGATGCGGCTGCTAGTGTTGGATGAATTTTTAAAAATTAATTTCTTTGAAAATATCATTAAAATGTCATGGCAAATGAACTACTGCAAGAATTATCACTATTAAAGATGAGTTATGCTTCAAGTGACACAGTTCGCCCAGAGAATTATACAAAACTAGATAATCAAGGCAATAGGAACACAAAGCAAATAATATAAGCCACATTTCTACTTTTAAAGTATTTCGGCTAAATCAAAATTTGTAAAAATGTACAAGCTTCTAAAGTATTTACGAGTCGAACTCGCTATAAAAAAAAGTTCATTAAAAGAACACTATTTGTTGAGCAACTATGGCCATAAACATGCCCAGCACTCAGTGATGGAGAATCGCCGCTATAAAAAGCAAAGATATATATTTAAAAATAATACATAGTCGTGAATAGTTTATCCGGTTCAAAGATTTACTGCCAACTGGGTGCTTTGATAGTGAAGCGAGCCTTTTGTTTATCTGACACTTTGTATTTGTTCGCTGATATATAAAAATATACAACATAAATGTATATATAAATATATATTTATATATGTTTTGTTTGGGCAGAAGGCACTTACAGTCCTAATATTTATTGGCTTCAACAGTTTGCAGAAACGAGGCCAATCCAAATCAATGGGCAGGCAAATCAGATCGAAGCATGTCCAGACCACGTTCGAAGCCGTTCTCATTACGCCAACAACAGGAGAGGCCGCAACGAGAGTCTGCTAATTGGGGTACGTTGAATGTGGATGTGGATGTGGATTTGGATGCGATCGATATTCAGATCGGGATCGAGCCATGTCTTCGCGGCGCAGCTCCTTTCGGCGCAAAGAGAGGCCGGCATTTGAGCGCTTCAAGGATCACTGCCGACACTTTACAGCCTTCATGTTTAGCAATGTTGGCATCATACTCCTAGTCACATTCTATACGATCGGCGGCGCCTTCATCTTCCAGGCCATCGAAATATTCGAATACGAGAAACTGAAGACAGTCAAACCGCATCGCTTCATTGAGCACAATGTGAGTGGGGATTGCTTGAGTCGCATCTGGGAGCTGACAGCTGAGAATATTAGTTTCTTCGATCGGCACGCGTACAGAAAACAGTGAGTAATATTATACACAAAACTAGCATATATATTAATATGGCCTTTCATTGCAGTGTCAACGCTGTGCTGCTGGACTATCAGCGAGCTGTGGTCAAGAGACAGCTCCTCGGCCCCGATGTGGATCATCAGTGGAGCTTCTCGGGCGCATTTCTCTACTCGCTGACCGTTATCACGACCATTGGCTATGGCAACATAACGCCCAGCTCCGATTGGGGAAAGCTGGTGACCATACTCTATGCCATTATTGGCATGCCACTATTTCTGCTCTATCTATCCAACATAGGTATGCCATAACTATATATTTAGGGAAGAAAAGAAAGAAATATTCAGAAGATTTTGGTAGTGTTAATATTTACTTAAAGTTGGAAATCTGAAATGGAACTATGAAATATATAATATCCCTAATTTTTAATATTTGAATAGATGTCATTTCAAGAGTAATTTCTTGCATTCAACGATTTTTAGATTTAAGTCAATGTGATACGTTCAATGCTCATTATTTGATTACGTCTGTCAAATTTACAGTGTTAATATTTGTTTAAAGTTAAACTATGAAATGATTGATAAACATTTTAGTATCTCTCATTTAAATGCTTTAATATAATTCATTCAAGTATAATTATTTTCGTTCAACAATTTTAAGACAATGTGAACCTTTCGAAATGATTATCATTTGATTACATCTGTCATATTTACAGGCGATGTGCTGGCCAAATCATTCAAGTGGATCTACTCTAAAGTCTGTCTCTGTCGCATTTGTCCGGGCGTGGCCAAGAGGCGTATAATACGCGAGCGTCGCAAACTGCGTCAGTTGGCCAGAGCAGTGAGTATATTGTCATCTACATATACTACTCGTTTATAGCTTATGCCACATTTTCAACTCAGCTGGAGCAGCACAAAATGGAAAGCGCGCGGGGCAGCAGCAGCACTAGTTGCTCGAGCAGCTCGAACAACAGCAGCAGCATCAGCAGCAGCAGCAGTACTGATAACAGCAAGAGTTCGGCGGCGGCGTCCAGTGTGCTGGATGTGCCTTATAATGATTCGGATTCGGATATTGAGCGTGAGATACGCGGCAGCACAGACGAGATAACGGTACCCCTAACAGTGTGTATCTTTGTGATGGTCAGGTGAGATTGGGACGAGCTCCTGCACAACTCTGTCGTACTCATGTCAGCTTATCAGTTATATACTATCGGGTGCCATACTTTTTGGACGCTGGGAGGATTGGAACTATCTGGATGGCAGCTATTTCTGTTTCATCTCGTTGAGCAGCATCGGATTTGGTGATTTGGTGCCGGGTGATCGTGTGGTAAGTTATCACTCACCTGAACTCCAATTTCAGTTTGATTTCAATCTTTATCCTTTGGCAGATAACCGCCGATAAAGACAAGGTCGAGTTGAGCTTCATTTTGTGTGCCGTTTATCTACTGCTGGGCATGGCCTTAATAGCCATGTGTTTCAATTTAATGCAGGTGAGTCACCAGTATTATATAGAAGCTAATTTTGCTAAAGACGATTATATTTCTTTCAGGAACAAGTCATTCACAATATGCGCGCCATAAAGCGTGCTTTCAAGGCCTGCTTCCGTTGCCGCAGCTCTTAGCCAAACATTTGTTGACGTACAAAGCCAAAATCATCAAGCACAATATATGTATATAAGTTTACAGTTAGGCTGATCGTTAGCTTAGTTTAAGTAGTAGTCAAATATAAATACGCATGTATATATATTGCAAGAATGTGTTCCTTCCTTTGTTAATTTATTTATTTTTTGTAAATCAGTTCGTAGTTCTAAAAACCGTAATTACAGCTAGTGTAAATTAGATTGTATTACAGTTATTATAATAACTATTAATAACAATTATATAAAAATTAGAATTCTAAATACTGCTGCCCGTTGGCCATTCCTCTCGAATTTGTAATCTATAATATTTGGATATATGACTACTAAATGTAAATGAGAAATGAATATTGCATAGATCTTACAATAATAATAATAATTTTCCCCAGACATTTGGCGTTTAAGCTCTTCTTCCCTTTAGCAATCGGGCTTGCTCTGATTTCGTCAATTGCCTATCTAAACGCTTCTTTTTTGCAAGTAAGGTCTTCACCTGACGATCTTGCTGCAATGGCGCCACAGAAGATAGCTCCGCATAGCTGGGCAGGGTCTCACAATACTTCTCCACGCACGCATCCTTGAACTGCTGATATAGCTCACTTGAAAGGTGACTAATGCCCGGGGAAGTGAGCAGATCGAAAGCGGTCAGCTTGAGTGCCTCAAATTGATAACGCGTTTTAGCCGACACCAGCTTGCCTTGTATTTTTGTTTTTATAATTGGAATTGATAACTTTGGAGCATCCTGTTGGCTAAGCGTCTTTTTCTGATCTACGATTAGCTTACGGTGACGCACCTCCATTTTTAGACGGGGACTCGGCGGCTTTGTAGACGACACTTTCGCCAATCTCTTCTTCTTCGGCAAGGGTGACCATGAAATGGGTGCTGTCGACTGCGTGGTTGTGTCGCCCTTACGGCGTGAATAGGTACGCAAGGGTGGGGCCTTGTGCATAAAGTTGTATAGCGCCGGTTCTGATATGGTTGCCGAGTCTGGTGAACTAGCCGTAGATGCAAGCCGACGACTAAGCGACGAATCTGGTGTGTTTGCAACAGGGCGAAGCGGACTGACGTCAGGTAACTCAGAGATGGGCAGATTGCACGTGTGGGAGGATGACTCCAGAAACGGTTGAGTATCATTAATTGGAGCGGATGTGGGTGAAGTCGTCATCTGAGTTGGCCTGCAACGTGTTTGCTCCGGCGTCAGCTGCATTGATACATTCTCCTTCTCGGCCCGCACTGACGATCCGCGCGATGGTGTACTTCTGGCCAACGGTGCAGATTTGTTGCTAAAATCTGCCCCAGAGTTAAATCCCAATGGAGGCACAATTCTTACATTGCCAAATTTTGTGGCAGGCAGGATAACTTGTCCTTTTTGCCGGTGGCCACCGGCCGCATTGCAGCAACGGTGACTGGGTATGATGTTTTGAAATGTAATAACTCCCTTGATTATCTGCGGCACAAATAGCTGGCTATCGTATCCAATACAATCGACCAGCACAACATTGTTGCCGGACAAAAGTTTAATTGTAAATTGCAAAACGCCGCTTGATGTTTTATTCGCCATCATTTGTGAATCAATTGCTGAACTTGTGAGCATTTATACCTTAAGAAATGTTCCATGCGGCTGCGTAAATTAAAAATAAACGAATCCAATATTAATAAAGCGAAAAGTAAAAGTAAATTTTACTCACATATTCCGTCGCGGGCTCAACATTCGTTTACATGTTATGATTTTAGTCGACGGTGGAAATTATCCGATAGTCCTAACGCGTCGATAATCGAAACTATCGAAAATCGAGTGGATTTATTGCTTGATGAGAACGACGCTGAAGCCATTCTATGCATGAAAAATACACATATTTCAAATTTTCAGATTTAATTTAATAGCATTTTAATTATTGTAACAAATATGCAAATATGTAATGTATCTAAAAATTAGTAAGGAGGTATTCAATAATTCACACGCACACCCATCACTAGTTTTTGGCTCAGCATTGTATGTTTCATGGTCAAAAGAAAATGAAGATGAGATCACTGTAACAAATATCGTTTTCCATCAGTTAACAGTTATTCAATTTGAAAGTTGATCAATTTTGGAACGTTCACGTTGTTTTAAACTTAATTAATACAAATAATTTGACATTACACCATTGCTTACTATATTTTGCATCAAACAACATTCAAATGTTTTGAATTTTTGCAATGCTCGAAACAGAGTTGATTTCCAGAAAACAATTGGTTGCCGCTGTTAACAATAACATCTTAACAAAATGTTAGTTTACAGATGGACAAGCAAAACAGTGGAACGCACTAGCAAACAAAAAAATAAACATTAAATTTAATAAATTAGGTGCATTTGAACAAATCAAATAAAATCAAGTTGACACGGTACGCAAAAGCGCAGTGCATATGTGGCAAATACTATTTTGTAGTTTCATACCCAAAACGTAAAAAAAAACAATATAAAATTGTCAAGAGGCGAACACACATATTATTATTGCATATGTGTGTGTTTGTACATGAGTAGTTAAGTTTTATCGTAACATATAATTATAGTAAATGTGTTTTCAGCTATGTGGAAAAATTCGTTTTAAAATGTGGATGATTCATAGCATTTAAAGAAAAGATACGAATTGGATTGGAAAGGTGGCAAGTGACGCGATACTTTTGGCCACCCAACCACCCCTTTCCTCACCCCTGCTCCACATGACAAACAAAAATAAGCAGCAGCAATGTCAAAACACGTTCGTTTCAACACACACACACACACACTTAAAATAATAATAATTATCTTATATATAATATATAACAAGTCCATTTTGTACATAGCTAATGCATGTCAAATATAATTTAATCAGAAATTGATTGCGAGTGCGTTTTAGCAGAAGGAAAGTAGCTGTTGTGCGATACTTACATGCATGTGTATGTGCATATGTATGTGCGTATTTATTTTGCATAGTATTTTGTCATACTTTATGAATAGATGCAATCATCATGCAAACACTCAGCTTCAAAATACAAAACTAATCGATAATAAAGCTTAGGATACAGGCTATCTGTTATTTGGCTTCTCTCTTGCGGTCTTCTTTTTTATAAAGAAAAATGAAGGGATTTACTGCTAACTGCCGACACCTCTAAGCTAAAAGAAAAACAAAACAGCTGATTGAACGTATTATCTGTTTGTACTTTCCAACACAACCAAGATAACGTTGTCTCTTCTGTGTGTGTGTGCGTGTGTATAAGTGTGTGTGACATTTAGAGTCGATTTTTACTATTTGCATGGACTTTGTTTGCTTCGACCAAAGCGACCTAATAAGATAAATCTGTCTAGTGGACGGCCTTGCTACACCATCATCATCAAGCACTTGTGTTTCCCGCATTGAAATTAAATTGATGCACGCTTCTAAGGGTTTCGTCCGTTCTTTAACAAATTAAATTGATCCAAGCTTCTTCTGAGGGTTTCTCATTCCCTAAAAAAGCATTTAACTGCCGAACATAATATACCCTTACAAGCGAGCATTAATCTTGTTATATCTTTCTCTTTAATAATACCTTTAAGTTGAATGATTTATATTTCCAAGTACCGATTTCATTTTTCAAATTTTTAGTTAAATTCCCTGGTATTTTTCCAAAATTGTTCTTATGTATTTTGTATACCATAGTTCTTTGTACTTGCAAACAAATTAATTAGCTTTCAAGTTATGGTCAGGGACAACCATATCGCGTGACAAAAACATAAGACCCTGTCACAGCGAGGGTATTAACACAATCAAAACTAAAGTAGCCAGGTCTGGCAGTAATGTACTCGCAGCCAGCTGCTTTCTTATCAGTTTCATATGTACAGATGGCCAACGTATCACACGGTTCGACTTTGCTAGGTGTAAAAGGAAAAAGAGAAAACAAATGGAATTAAATTTTATCCAATGTGTGTCATCTAGCATTAATTTTGCACTTTCGATTATTTGCAGTGGTTCACTTGCTCGCAACTTCCGGCCGTGATCAGTTGAAAATGGATTTCGCCATGTTTGATAATGATAACCCGTACAACTGTTCGGTGGTTGGCAATCGGACTACATTGTTGATCAGTGCCTACAATGGCATACCCGAAACCCTAATATTGAACACCATCTTTTGGGTGTTACTCATCCTTTTGTTTACGATGCTGCGTCATCAGGCGAGCGATTACCGTTTGGCTCTGGTCAACACCAATGGCACCAAGAAGCGCTGGACGGAAATCTTCTATTCGCGTGCCGCAAGCGTTGTGGATCCTCAAGCGGGCACATCCACGCAACCTCGGCCCAGTGTTGGCTCAAATCAGTCACAAAATGCGGACTCGACACCCCTTTCGCCCATTCAAACCGAGCCGAGCATATTCAATTGGATACGTGTGACGCTTAAGCTGCGCAAGGAGACCATTTTGCTGCACTCTGGCCCGGATGCGGTGCACTATTTGTCGTTTCAACAGCATTTGATGGCTGTTATGTCACTGGTCACCATCATCTCGGTGGCCATTATATTGCCCATTAACTTTTTACACGGATCCAATTACGATGGGCAATCATTTGGACGCACCACAATGGCCAATCTGAGTGGGAATTCGGCATGGCTGTGGGTGCACACCATCATTACCATATTGTATATACCGCTAGTGGTGCTCATCATGCGACGCTCCTCCGGACGCAATGCCTTTAAAAAGGCAGCAACGCGCACCATCATGATATCCAATATATCCAATAGGTTCTTAAGAATGACAATTGATAATTGACGAATAATGATCATTTAAATTGCTTGTTTTCTTCGTTTGCTTATAGTGACCGCAACAAGACCGTTATACGCAACTATATGCAGGAACTGTTTCCGGATGTGACCATTGAGACCGTCAGCATTGCGTACAACATTTCGCGCCTGTATGTCCGCAATGGGGAGTTTGAGCGGGCGCACGAGGCACGTGTGTATTGTGAGCATCATCGCGATCGGGACACCCTGATGGCCAAGCCGGAGGTGTGCTCGTGCAAGAAGGAGAACGCCTACGAATATTACCAGCGCGAGGAGCGTAAATTATCCGGCGATGTTGCACGCTTGCGTGCGTCGACAATGAACGAACCTTTGGACATTGCATTCCTCACCGTCTCCACGGTGCAGGAGGCACAGAATATAGTCACCCACTTTACGCCCGGCACGTACAGGCAGTGGCAAATGATGTTCGCCCCATCGCCAGATGACATCTTCTGGGAGAATCTGAATGTGAACAAAAGCCATTGGTATTTGAAATTCGTTTGCGTGAACGTTGTGCTGTTCATTGTGCTCTTCTTCCTGACCACACCGGCCATGATCGTCAATCTGTTGAATAGTCGTCCGTGGCTTAAGGAAACTGAATCAAAAATTTCACCACTCATATCCGAGTTCTTGCCCACGCTGATGCTGTGGACACTGTCCGCCCTGATGCCAGTAATTGTTTCGATTTCGGACAAATGGATGGGTCACTATACGCGGTCCAAGCAGAACTATTCGATCATGACCAAGTGCTTTGGCTATCTGCTGCTGATGATCCTGATATTGCCCTCGTTGGGCCTGACATCGGCCCAGGCATTACTCGAATGGGGCCTAACGAATGAAACGTATCGCTGGCAGTGCATTTTCTTGCCGGATCGTGGCTCGTTCTATGTGAATTATATTATAACCGCTGCGTTTATTGGTACATCCTTGGAGCTGTTGCGTTTCCCCGAACTGATTGTCTACATTTGGGCACTGCTTAAGGCCACCTCGAAGGCGGAGACACCGTACATCCGCAGATCGATATTGATCGAGTTCCCCTTTGGGATACACTACGCCTGGACAACGCTCGTCTTTACCATATCGATTGTGTACAGCGTATTCTGCCCACTGATAATGCCCTTTGCCATGATATACATTTGCCTCAAGCATATGGTGGATCGTTACAATCTGTATTTCGCATATGGACCCTCGAACATGATATCACGCAAGGGTGGCAAAATCCACTCCACAGCTGTCACAATGACCAAGTTCTCGGTACTAATATTGGTCCTGGTGATGGCCATGATATGCTATTTCCGAGGCGATGACGGCATGGCAAAATTCATAATTTTAATCATCACGTTGGCCATTACGGTCACGTTGTTCATCTTCATGTCGCCCATCAAACGCTGTGCGGCTACGCGACGCCCCAGTATTGTGGAAATAGCTGGTCCCGCACCCGCCTATATACCCGATGTGCTGAGAGTACACACGCAAACGAGCGCCCGTCCCTCGGTGACCGGCTTTGGTGGTTATGGATCGGACAATGTGTCCGATTACGACAGCTCTCAATATAGCGTTAACAGTGTGGAGGCGTAAGGCGTCTGAATTTCGTTCTTTGTTTTTGTTTTCGATCTGGCTAATATTAGAGTCGCAATTATAAGCAATCGCAGATTTTGGCAATGAAATATTTTTGTATAAGATTTTTAATAAGCCGCTGATAACTTTCCAAGTACTGTTAATTGTGCAATAAGCTATTGTGTGCAAATTGATGGAAAATGTGATACCAATTAGCCTCGATATTTGCGTCTGAGTTCAGTTAAAGTACGTTTTTAAAAAACGATTCCGGCTGCGCCTAAACAAGTGTAATTTGTATTTTGTATATATGCATATCTTTTCTAACCATAATCCTAATTTACCTATTCTTTATAATTATTTGTAATTTCAATTGTAAATACTAAAGTATTTTTTATCGCAAGTTGATTATAACCAGGATACATATATATTCCTAACTATAGCCACTCTAATTTGCAACTAAAATTTCTAACATATATATATATACATGTGTATTTCTGTACTTTAAGCAAAATAGTTAAACGACAACAAAACACACAGTACAGTATGAGAAATTACACATATTCTGATGTTGTATGTCGGTCAGAAGTTGAGTATTAGATTTCAATCAAATACGCCGTATTTACCTGAAAAATCAGAACTGGACACTAATTTTGTTTATTTACCCAAAAATGCTAAATAAAGACTATTTAGGATAGTAAATGCGGTTCTGATTTGGATACCGATGCAGAATTATGATTACTAGCTTATTAAGTTGAATACTATCTAATTCTCCTGAGATATTACCCCAAAAATAAATCATATTTTGGTGGCTTATCATTTAAGTCAAAAGATAGCAAGCTGGATATTGATATTTTACTGAGAATAAAGTACGGACAACAAATTTACAAGTAATTCTGTTTCATTTATTGAAAAATTTCATAAATAAAAACGATTTAGTTTATGCGTATCCGTTTTACATACGAGTACTAGTTTATTATTTATTTAAGTATTTCTATTAATATTAGCCTGCAAATGTTTCATCTATTGTTATTCGAAGGACAAGTACTCATCATCAATAATAAAATAAAAACAGACCAATTAACAAATTACGAATTCTGTAGTTTGTGAAGTTCATTTTAATGTTGCTGTTGACGTTCTAGATAGTATATATCGTTAACAACAAAACACACGTGTTGCAACATTTTGTTTTGACCTTTCAAGCCGCATAGCATTTTGTTAAATTAAACGACTAATTTTTTTTTAGATAATACAGTATAACATACCAAGAAAACGAATTGCAGCAACTACACTAGCCACCACTTAAAACTCTGTGGGATCGTGTTCGAACTATAACTACAATATGAAATTGATGTTTTCTCAATGATTACAGATACCAAAAAAAAATCTTTCGTTGGACTTGTTCAGATGTACGGTATGATTTCAAGATAAAAAATAACTTCAATGATTTTGTGTTCTGAGTTAGTTGGCCAACAAATTGAATTTCCGCGTATTTATGCCACATAGTTGTATTGATTTTGATTATCCTTATCCCGCTCCATATAATCCCGATCGATCAGTGACTCGATGCGCTTTTTCAGATCAGCAGGCTAAACGATATTACAGATTAGTATATATAGATTTAAGTTAGCTGGCAATACGCACCTTAACAGGAAACGTTAGCTGGTTGAACAACTCGGTGATGAGCAAATTGTGGCTTAGCGTTTTACGCATTTTCATAATGCGCACAATGGCCGCATCAATTTGATACTGACGATCCTGAAAAACGCGTTCCTCCGTCGCCTTCTGCTCCTCATTCTATACAAAAGAGAAGGTGTCTAATTTAGTGAGCTATTCATGTGATTGCCATGCCTGCTGCCTGGTGCCTGCTTACCGTTTCCTTCATTTGTATTTGATTAATTTTGATGCGAAACAATTTATTGATGAACTCATTATTGAAATCAAATTGATCCTTATCCTCAATGTCGCGTCCCTTCGGTGTCTTGGTGATGACACGCGCACGTCCGCAGGCCAGCGACTGCAGAGTGCGTCGCAGCTCACCATCCTCAATGCTGGTGGCAGCCAATATCTCCTCGTAACTCAACGTCGGTTTGTCGTTAAACAACAGCAGCACGAGTCCTTGAAAGAGTGACACCAACAGCTCTTTGGGACCCTAACGAATGCAAAATGCAAACAAAAAGTTAATTGATTAATGATTTTGCATGATCTATTTGTTCGACAGTCAACTAACCGCATCGAAACTTGCACGCAACACGCAATTGCCCAGTGTTGGCTGCCATTGTAGCTTTCGCCCGCTGTGCTTCTCTAGATAGAACTTGTTGAATATTTGCTGGGGATTGATAAATTGGGGCGGCATTGTGACCTCGGTGGGCGTGTATGTTGGCCAATAGCCCATGGTCAGTATGCTGACGGTTAAATCCAGATTGGTCACATCACGATCGTTGCTAAGCGCATGACCTCGAAATGCCAAATTAACATCACGACTCAATTCCATATCCTTGAACATGCCCTCCAGTTTAGATGTGAAACCGCCACCGCATTCCTGTTTCAATTTTGACAACATGCTCTTCTCCGAGTCCACCGAGGCAGATTTGCCAACGAGTAAACGCTTGGCCAGATCCTGTCAAAATAATATTGAATTATAAGTCGAGTTGTATAGTAAAAAGGAAGGATAGTTTTAACCTTTTTATAGAATGCTTCAAAGACGTCCTTGCCATGTATAAAACGAAACAGAACCATGATCTTATCCAACGTCTTTTCCAGCTCCTCGTCGGTGGTGCCCTTGTTGCCTGAGCGCAATTTCATATCCACATATTTAGCTGTTGACAATATGTATATAAATATCTATCAGAATCACCTAGTTATTTGTATATAGCAAGACAACATACCAATTAGTTCAGCCGGTTTGTTGGCGCGCTGATTAATGAAGAATTCGAAGGCTTCGCGCAGCGAATTTGTGAATTTCTCATTGTGCTCAAAGCAATTACGCACAATGACATCCATTTTGTCCTTAAAGTCCAGCAGATCTTGCACCATACTCTTGTCCTTCTCGGGATCGATGACAATGGTGCGTCCCTTTTTCTAAAACGTTAAAGATCAGATTAGAAACGTTTGATTAACTAGAATAGTTTGTTTTGTCTTGCCTTGATGTAACCATTGAAATTGCCGCAGAGCTCGGAAGTGCCGTTTTTGACGCGACTAAGCAGGCCATACAAAAGGGTTAGATCGTTCAGTCTGTTGTCCTCTAGAAGTGAGTCAAGGCCCTTTTGCAGAATTGTCGTTAAATGTTCGGCAAGCAGTTCCTTTTCCACATTATATATTAAAGGATGTCTGCACAACAGAGAGCATAAGTTAGTTGAGCAAATAAATATAAAATGTTTTTTGTTTTCTGATGTATCATACTTTGTGCTGGAGTCTAGATAATGCAAGAGACGCTCATTCTCCTCGGCGAGGCGTTTGCTCACATGCTGTAAGTACTCGGGCACCTCCAACTCCTGCATTTTGCGTTGACTCTCAGCCTTGTACAGTTGATTGGTTGCATCAAGGAACTTCTCCTCAAATGCGCTGCTATATATCTGCAGGTCACACAGCATACGCACCAAGCTCTTAAGCAAACCACGATCCACGGTTGCGCCCTGGCGTTCCTTTTCGATGAGCGTTAGCAGGCCGTCCACGGTGCGCTTCTGTACAACGCTGTTCTGGGCAAAGTGTATGCGAAAGAGGTCCAGCCCCATGTCCCATATCGAGTGTATAAGCGAGTTTTGCAGCACATAGGTGCGATCCATATATAAAAATATACTACGTATCATGATCATTTGCTGGCAGAACGATAACCACCAATTGTTGATTTTTTCCAGCAATACCTGAAATTAATTTAACATTACACATTTTTAAATTATCTTTATCTGGGTCAAGTGTTTGCACAAACCGTATTGCTTACATACGTATGTATTATGTTCAATTAGATTCAGAAGCTGATCTACTTACTAGTTTGTCCATGCTGCCGCCAGTGAGCTCCTTCAGTTTGATATTACGTTTAACGTGCTGTTCCGTCAGCTCCTTGAGTTTGGCATATAATTGTGCATCCATTTTATGGCTGCACATATTCACAACGGCCTGGTAGAGCTCCTCCAGGGAATATTTAATGGGCTTGGACAATTGGATGGCGATAACGGCCTCTTCCAGCTTCACGTAAGTGTCCTCAGAATAGTTATCGGGCAGTGTGGGTTTAGCTATGGCGTATTTAAATGCAATTTGTTAATAATCATATTGTATATCGTTATCGTTATTGTTATCGCAGCTGAACTGCTGCACCACTTACCCTTGAAGTTCTTAATAACTATCTTTTTAACATCACCCGGCTTGGTGTTGTGTATGGCGCCCATGCGATTAAGAAGATTTGAGGTAGTTGATGCCGCACGTATATCATTGCCATGATGCGGTCCCAGCATCGAAAAGTTTGGCAATCGTTCGCCATTTGTGGACGCTGCCGAATTCATATTTTGGGCGGCGAAGGCGCTTCGGTTTGTTGTTGTTGCTGTTGTCGTCGTCGTCGTCGTTATTGGATTGCTGCTGTCGCCCTTTTTCAAACAGGCGGCAATATTCTCAGTGTCGTTTAGTTCAGTTGTATCCATAGGCCTATATTTCTTAGCAGCACTCATTGCTTGGAATGAGAATGAGTGTGTAGTGTCCAATACGCTGGAGCCTTTTAATGCTCACCGCGCTGGCGCTGGACCTCGATTGCTGCTGACCTGCTGACGTTCGCTCCAAATAGCTGCCGGTCGGAATGCTATCATGCACAGAATATTTGTAATTGTTTAACAATCAAAAATTTTCTCTTGTTTTGGCATAAATTTACCCCGTGCTGGTGCTAAACAAGTACGACGATATCGATATATGAAATGTCTTTCGCTAGTTTCGCACACTTCTCGCTGTCGCCATCAGCAATAAACTGTATAGCTTGGGCAAAAGGCACTTTCTTTGTTCAAGTCCACGTTCCTTACTGTGTGCGTGCACTAAAATTTCAGCTGGCGAAGAAATTGACACAATATACGCGTTAAATATTTATTTGCACTACACAACTCAATTTGTCTTGCAGATTAATGCAGGTAATCGATTATCTATAATCGAGTCACCACCACAATCAAGTCAATACGTGCGATATCTTAATCGATACTTTTGCGATAAGCAATTCGCATACGCCTGCACAGTCGTACAACCAACCACGCTCGATCTGTATGATGAGTTCGATTCGAACCTAGTACAAGCCCGGTGTTTTCCATTATTATTAAAAGTTCAGTTTTGTTTTTGGTAAAAACACAACCTTATATGTATGTATATTTAATAAGCGTTGAGTTCTTCTTTTATTTGTCTTAAATATAATATCAAATATGTTTTATAGTGTAATATTAAGGTTTTTGCTAAATAAATACTGAAACGTGTATACAAAATGTAAAGGTTGGTGTTTACTCTAAAAAAATGGTATCTACAGTTTACATATACATAATGATGATGTGTGTGGTATAAAACAAAGTCAAAAAAGTCCAGAATTCTTAATGTTGCTCTCTAGACAGCGCTTTGGAATAAGATATACATATATGCATATATATTTAATGTGTGCTTAATTGGTAACAATTTCTAGGTACAGGGGGTTGAAATGTTTACTTATATTTTTATTTTTTAAGTTTTATATGTATTTTTTGTAATTTTTTTTAAATATATATATATATATATATTTTTTTATTTATATGTAATAGCATTTAGGCTTTAGTTTTACGTTCGCAATTGAGTTAAGCTTTAATCTGAGTAAACTTTTGAATTAACGTTGTTTTATAAACTTTCATTTAAATCCATCAACAGTATTACATAATTTGTGTACGAGTTTATGTAAAGTAAGAAGCCAGACCAGGTCGGCTTTTTTTTTTTGTTTTGTTAGTACATATGATTTGTATATGTATTTATATATGGCAGCGTATTGTTAAGCATACATCAATACACAATTTCATAATTTTCCGATCCCGTGCAAACGAATGATGTATTTGATCTTTACAGCAATACAGGAGAGAGTAGCTTTTGAGGACAGCGTGATGTTTTTCGGCTAACAAATAGAGTCAGTTATTTGAATGGTTGGTTTAGTTATAGATAAAAACTATAGGCTATAACACATTTGCAGGACATATTCCGTTGTAAAAGCAATTCAAAGCGGCGCCTACTTATAGTATATGCTTTAGAAAGGATACAATATCAATTGAAATATACACAATAAGTGTTTACATAAGTATAATAGTATACTTTCAATAGGTGCGCTCTTAAAAGAAATAAATTTCAATTATATGATTTAATTTACTTGCATCCACTTGTGACACTTTTATAGCTTTGTGTGTGCTTACACAAAACAAAAAAAATACATTCAGTAGTAATTTTTGTGAATATAAAATGTAATAAATAATAAACGGTTTTTCAAAAAACATACACACACACAAACACACGCTCACACACATACTTTCAGCCAAAAACACACAGAAACATACAGATTCAGCCACTTAATCTGGTAGCATATGCACAAAACTAACGGGAAACATGCCTCGTCTCCCCGGATGCCCCTCAATGATTCCCTCCATCCAGTTCTCGTCATCGGTGCGCTCATTCAGCACAATTAGTATTTCACCCTCCTTAAATTCCAGCTCATCATCATTGTCCGCCACACAATCGTACAGCGCTCGACAGCGCCGTTGTCCATTCTAAATGATCACAATTAATTGAAAATATTTCAAATATTTGCATATATCATTTTACTCACATAGTGCAATTTTGCACCGGTGCCAACAACGCTGGGATTCTTCAATGGATTGTCGGGCGATGAGTTTAGCCTATCATTATCGCTAGACGAGACATTCGACTCGGCGGAATGATCCAGACCGCCGCCGGAGGAATCCATATCCGTGTGCCAGGACTCGTAGTCGGTGAAATTTGTAGATTGATTGATGAGCTAAGAAATGGCAGGCATGGCATATCAGTTAAGATCAAAAAAAAATTGCAAAGGCTTTCTTGTTTAGAGTTAGTGCAACAAATATTAGGAAACACAGAAGAACAGACGAAATTGTTTGAGTAATGCGCGCATGGAGTTAGAAGAGCTTTTGCGAAAATGCACAGGGCACATGTAGTATAAAAAAAATCAAAAAAACAGATACTTAAACAGAACAGAAGAACGAAACAACAACAAGAACGGCAAAATTTTGTTTGTTTTATTTGATTGTTTAGTTTGTTTGGCTCTGCAATTTACCGTTTCCTCGCTGGAATGCTCTAATCTCAACATGTTTTGTTGCTTGCGCTGAAAATTTGTGAATTACAGGAGATACACAGGATACATTGAAAACATTGCAAGTTCTCATCAACTACGACGAGAGCATCTTTTTTTTTGGCTTGCCCAGCAGCGAACTAGTGAATGACCCCTCATTACCGAATGCATCTTCATTATCTGGTAATACTCTTGTAGAGTTATGTGCTGGAGATACAAAGTTAAGCCCAGCAACACCAATTTCTTGTTACATATTTCTAATTTGTATTTGTTTCTTATTTGCTAAACAATCGCTTTTAATTTGACAGGCGCGTTGTAAAGTACTTTTTTGTTAGCGGTTCTGTAATTTGTGGAGGGAATAATTGAATAAATTTCCATGTTTATATTTAAAATTGTTAGATATCCTAGAAGTAATCATCAATAATTTACTTATATCTCTTCATATAAGAAATCACAAATTTGAAATAGACAATAGACTATCTTGGAGTCCTGGAGTCGAATAGTATTCCGTTTACTACATCTCGTCACACAAGGTAAGCGAGACTGCCAATCGCGTGAAAAAGGTTTCGGCAACGCATACTTTCTGCATTACAGAGTAATACAGCATGTGGAGTGGGTTCTCTACTATGAACGTTGCCATGTTTATGGAAAAGAATACGCGGCTGTGGTATAAATATAGATTCAAAGCTACTCCGCCAACAAAGTGCAGATTACGAATCGCATTTGTAATGGGGTCGATCTATTCGCTGCTGGGTTGGTTGTAGCGCCCAAACAAGGATGCGAGCGAACAACTTACCTTGCGTGGCGGCGCAATCGGACCCTCATCCATGGAGCTGATGCTCTCGTTTGACTGACCATTTGGTATCTCTCGCTCTGTGCGGAATGCAAAAATAATTAGTTATAGTTAAATTAGTTTTTAATCAGTTGCTTACCTGCCGGCGGACCAGGCGGTGGTATTTTGGGTCTCACTAGCGCCGATTTGTCCACATGCTTGAGTATGGGCAGCTCTCCAGTGGGCGGCAGCACCAGTTTGGCACCAGCCAAGTGAACATTGCGATTCAGTGACTCGCCGCTGGGTGAGCGCTTATGGCCGAATGTGGTCATTGGCATAAGGCTGCTATTGCTGCCATTTCCAGCAACAGCACCACTGCCACCACCACCAGCTCCAGTAGCTCGCGGTGAGCTCTCCACGCTACGCATATGGGGCAACGTGCCATATGCCACGTCCATTGATTGATTCTTGTGATTGATGGTGCGTATGTCGTTCGCATCCATATTCTGCGAGTGCCTGGGCGGATGCGGCAATGTGCCGTAGAATATACTTGTGGGTGCGCCACTCAAAGTGCCGGGTGGCGGGGCGGGAGCAGCGCGCTTCTTCAACGAGTTCATGTTCGCCGTTGACGTGGATTTTCGGGCGCCCGTCACATGCGCCAGCTCACTCTGCATATTCAAACTGTTGCGAGTTGCACGCACATTTTGGCTACAAGCGGAACTAGGACTAGAGCCACCACCACCACCACCAACACCACCAGCGCCAACGCCAACATTATTGCCGCTGTTGCTGGCGCTGACAATGCCCAAGTTGTTGCCACTGCCCAAATACTGGCCAACATTCGTGTGCTGTTTGGGTGAGGTGCCAGCGGATTGCGTATAGCTGGGCAGCGTAAACTGGCGACTTGGACAATTGGCAATTGGACTAGAACTGGACTGTATGGAATCGCAAGTGGAGGAGCGCGAGCGCAACACTGGCGAATCGCCACCAGCAAAGCTGGGTGGACGTGAGCGAGACTTCTATTTGGATTGGAGTAAATGGCAGGTGATGTAAATATTGAATAATCAATGGTAAGTTTAACTTGTACTCACGCGCTCATCGATGACAGTCTCATCGTCACTGAAATCTGTGGAGCCATCCTCGTTGGGCAGATTCCAATCGGTGTTGATGTGATCAAAGGCGCTCTTCTCCCGCTTTATGGCACATTCAATCTGCACAGCAAGCAAACACAAAATTAAATTAAATCCTCTAAATAATTTGATTAAAAATGGAGCTTACCAGCTCCTTGCAGCTGTTGTGACCCATCTCTTTGGCAATATCCAGCGCTGTTTTGTTCTGTGAATTTCGTAGCTCGTAGTCGGCGCCGGAGCGCAGGAGCAGTTTCATGCACTCGCGACGATCGTGCAGTGCACAGAGATGCAGCGATGTATTCTTGCCGGTAACATCCAGCAGGCCGGGCGGATTGGTGGCTCGATTCAAGCCATTGGGCGGCATATTCTGTATGAGAAAATCAACAATGTGCAGCGTGGAGCCGCCCTCCCGCAGCACGGCCAAATGAAGGGCAGTTTCGCCCGCATCGGAGCTGGGCAAACAGCAGGTGAGATCGGCACCCTCTGCCCACACCTGCAGCAGTTGGCTCATGTCCGCATGGACAATCGCCTGCTCCAATTCGCAGCGCAGATCATTGTCATCGGCACAGGTGCGCATCACATAGCGCTTGGCCACATATTTGGCGCGTATGAAATCATAGCGCTCATCCCTGTAAATTGCAATAAAATTGAATACGGAGGCATAGAAGAGAGTCCAACAGTTGAACTTACATGCTGCTCTCATGACTGAGCTTGCCCCTGCCCAGCTTGGCCTCCATAATGTCGTTCAGTGTGCTGTTGCCCATGGCACGTGCAATCAACAGATTCGCTGTGGTCAGATTGTCGAGCGTGAGGCTTTGGATGCGCGAGTGATGCACACCGAGATCACGATGCACACCCGAGCATTGGATGCAGACGAGGATGCCAAAGTTAAGGCTAATCCAGGTGACATCGTTACGTGAGCCACAATCGCAGCATCTATCATTGCCCGGCAGCAGTTGCACATAGCGAATCACCGTCTTTTGCAGCTCCACCAGGCTGGGGCTCATCTGGGGATTGGCATGCTGGAAGGCCTTGGTCATAGCCTTCTCCTTGCAGTTGACCAGAACAGCCATCCAAGCCTTCTGATCCGCCTCGTCCTCAGCTTGAAAATGATACGGTCGATTGTCTAATGGAGGATAAAGATTTAAATGTTAATCTTGTGGGGATTGGAATTATGTGTGTGTTTGAATCACTTACAGCTAATTAGATCGAAGCCACGCTTGTCATCTGGCACCGGTTTAATTTGGCAGGTGAGCAGATTAACTCGCGTCGGTGGCTTTGATTCGTCCGCATGAAAAATGTCCAGAAATCCGTCGCTGGTGACGCGGCAACGTCGCTTCTGCCACACACGTCGCACCTTGCCCTCGCTCTTCTTGAGCAAATGACCCTGACGCGTGACCCCGTGATGCTTGTCGCCCTGCAGCTGATGCAACGAGTAGCCGGCACCCGAACCACCAAAACCACCGCCACCACCACCACTTCGATTCTCCGACGTGGACGCATTGTCCACCCGCTCAAAGTCTGGTGTGCTGCGCAGCAATGTTCGCAGATCCAGCAAACTGCGCCTGTCCTCGTCCTGCTTCTGCTTGATCACGTGCAGCTTGTCGCTCAGATCGCCAATGTACGTGCCAAAGTGTTCGATCGTTTGCAGTCCATCTTTGAAGTAACTGCAATGCCAATGGACTTCAGTTATATAAATGCGTACACAATAAACAGTAAACAACAGCAAATAGGGCAAATGTGCACAAGAGGCACATTTACAGCGGCTAGCAGATACCCTGTACCCAGCTTTAAATGGTATGATCTGATTTTTGAAGACTATTTATAAAAAACGTTTAAAATTCAATTTTATCGAAATGTATCAAAAGGTTTCTAGTTTTAATACAGAATTAATATTGATAAGAAAGCTCTCATCAAATTATTCGGAGATTATTTTTGTCAAAGATATAACTGATTACCTAGAAATGTATCAGAAAAGTTTCAATGCAGAATTAATACATATACAAAAGCATCCCTTAAGCTAAATCTCCAAGACCTTATATACAAGGTTTTAGCTGTTGCGATCTCAACCAAATCAATACAAATTTATACTGGGAGTTATCATACATGCTACACACATCTTGACAGCTTTAATATGCCCAATTTGAACAAATTTGAGAGTGACACAGGGTGTACTAATTAGCATTCAGCTCAGCTTAGGCTGCGACTTAAACTTACTTATTCAGCGCGTGATAATACTCGATGAAATGCTGCAGCAGCTCAATGCCAGTTTTTGTTTTGATCTCTTTGTATTTGAGCAGATAGTCGCAGGTATGCAGCTGATATAGGCGACGCTCCTTTTCCATTTCATCGGCAACGACAGCGGCATCGATCTCTGTTCGCACCATGCCCGCCTCCTTGGCCTGCGCCTTTTTCTCCTTCTCAATTTTTATAAATTTGGCCTCGTACTCTTTGGCCGCCTTATCGAATGGACGCTTCATATC
The DNA here is from genome assembly GCA_035043785.1 of Drosophila planitibia. NCBI lineage: Eukaryota > Metazoa > Arthropoda > Insecta > Diptera > Drosophilidae > Drosophila > Drosophila planitibia. The sequence continues at coordinate 2,274,102 of JAWNMS010000052.1, forward strand.
GCCTTTGACGCCGCGCAGTTCGCTCTTTAGCATCGAGTCCACCGGAAACATGACAATGTTGTTGATATTTTGCATCTGCCATTGAAAGTGGGACAACACAAGATAAGTTCAGGGTTAGTTTAATTGTGTAAGTTTTATTTTTAATTGCAATTTTATCGTGTACTTTATGCGGAATAGCTGAAACAGCATGGCTTGCTGATGGGTTCACAATGCTTATCAGCAGTGATAAATAACATGAACTTAAAATTAATATTTCATATATATTTCTTATTATTCAATTACTAACCAGTGTTTTCATCAGCGCACTGAGCTCTTTGGTGACTACAGAGAACTTGAGAAACGCTGCTCCAATGTCGGGCTCATCCTGATCAATGACCTTGGTCCCCAGACGCTCCAGTCCCCGCACCATAATCATTTCATTTTCCACATGATCTATATATGGTAAAGTGTTTTATAAATAAGCCAATCTACATAGTTTACTATATACTTACTAATGCCAGAGTTATGTATGGCTTTGACGGCCTTCTTGAGTTTGGTAAGACCATCGCGATCGAATTCAAGTCGCTGCAAGGAATATAGATAATAGCTTTGATAAGTATGAAGACCGATTTGAGTTCACTTCACAAGCAAGATATTATTTTTTGTTCATCAATTTTGAAGTTGCAAGTTAATTCTATGCATTTCTGAGAGATTTCCCCTTTGATCCCTTGACACTTTTCTCATGCACTAGCATAACTCGTTTAACCTCTTGACTTTTCAATTAAAATTAATTCATTTTATTGAATTAGACATATTGTTGAATGCAGGCAATCAGTGCTTGCTTTTTCTACGAATTTGAAATAAGTTTGAAAATTGTAAAACCTAACAACTTCTTAGAGTTTCGGATATGAAACTCTTGTCAAGTATTGATATGTTATGGCTATTTGTATTCAAAATGTACAAACACCTATTAAAAACCTATATCTAAGATTAGATAAACAAGGCGATAGTACGTCAATTTACAAACATAGCAACGGCTAAACAATTCACGATGTAATCTCCTATTTTGTGATGGTATAACACCTAAAATAGTGAGTGGGCAGCACGATAAGAAGAACTTTAGAACCTTGCTAATAAAGATTAGTCATAGTATATATGTATAGGTATGTGTGTGCTTGTGAATGGTTCATAAACATTTGTGGCATGAGTTGTTGGCGCAAATATTTGGAACGCAAATTGCTTAGAACAATAACAAATTAAGTTGGTCAAACCAACAACTGGTTTCCGTTTCTCTTTCTAGCGACCAAGCGAGTTTTTGTTTTTTTCCTCATCTATCCCTCATTTTTTTTTATCTTTATTCCGTTGTGTCGTGATAACAAAAGATGAAGTTCTTAATAAAATAAAAGGCGAGAAGCCGCCGTCTGGTCAAGTAACTTTAAGCCGAAAACCGCAATATGTTTATATTATATAGCAATGTGGGCTTTGTGCAAAAGCTGCGCTGTAAATAATACACTTATTGTGTGTGAGGATTTAATTCTTGTTTCATATATGTATACATATATATAAATATATATGTAGGTTCATATATGTGAATGTGTTTTTGTAATTTGGGCTATTTATAGGAGTGTGCCAAAAAGACAAAGACTAAAATGAAAGGTGTGTCATTTTGGGTTCAGTTCATTCATTTATTGATTTGGACTTTTGAGGCGCATCAGCGAAATAAAATATGAAACATTTAATTTGCTGTCAAGCATTTGTCAGGAACTAACAGGAAATACCAATCGTATCGAGCTGAGTGACGTGTGTTAAATAAGCAATAAATTAAATTTAATTTGCTGCACACTGGTATCAAATTAAGAGAATGAAACTGAATGCACTAAATACTAAAAAAAAACAATAGCGAAAGATGAAATTGTGTTTCAGACCCGCAAACCGCAACACAAAAAACTATGAGCTCTGTAGATTATAACTCATATTTTAAATAGAAGCTTATGTTTATGTAATCCAAGCGCTATTTAGAATTCAGACCAAAATAATATTTGTGCCTGGAGGCCACTGTGACTCGGATGACAGCTGACGGCTAATTTTAGCTAAAGAATTGGAGCACAGACAAGAAAAGTTCGAAGAAAAATGTTCTTAGGGAACACAGTATATATAGAGGAATATGGGTGGGCCTATATCTACATATATGTATATATATATATGTATATAAAATTAACGCATTGTGGCTACTCGATTGATAAACTGTGATCGTGTGCAAGCTACATATTCGGTGCATATGGCAATGTCTGCTTAATCATACGCTTTTTCCGCCCGCACTTGCCCTTATCAGCAACAGCGGCAGCAGCAGCAGCGGCAATGTGCATAGCAATGTGTGTATTTTAGTGTTTTATAGGTTGTAACAAAAGCAGCTGCAGTGACTAAAAATAAAACATTGCATTGCTCGCTTGCATTTTGAAGGGGCGACCAAGTGAGTCGCTGGGTGGGGAGGGGGGAGGCGTTTTGCCAGCTGTATTGATTTCAGAATGTGCACTTTCATTATTTATGACTTTTGATGGAGGAGGAAGAAACCACCTGCAATTCCCGCCACCGACGACGACGACGACGACGTCATCGTAGAACAATTGCAAAGTAAAAGAGAGGGGACAGAGAGAGAAAAAAAATAGGTGGGAGAGGCGGGTGAGAAACGAATGTTGAGTTCACTTGGCTCAGTGCCAATGCAATGCATTTGCTTTCCATAGGACCACTATGGAAAAAACAAATTTGTTATTTTGTGGGAGAGTAAATAAAGAAAAGTAAATGTAGATGGATGGGTGTGTGTGTGTGTGTGCATGCAATTTAAAGCGCTGGATCATTGATTAGCTACCTTGAACTTTTCCACACGTGAGGGAGAAAGAGAGAGCGACAGAACGAGTGAGAGAGAGAGAGAGAGAGAGGGAGAGTGGTTTTGCTTACCTCTTCCAATATGCTAATCGTTTGACGGCAGTCCGGCATGCGGGACGCAAATGTGGATGTGGTGGGCGAATTGTAATCATCGCGCGTCTCCTCCACAAACTCAGAGATGCCAATTAATGCTGGCGGCATTTTGATATTGTTATATTGATGCTTTACTTTCTACTGGGCACACTTTTTTCTTCTTTTGTTGTTGTTTTTGATTTTCTTATGGGTTGTGGTCTTTGCACACACTTAAGAGCACGATGAGCTTCAAGGACAGCGTATAATAAATGACGACGAGGGACGAGAGTGCAAATGGAAAACAGAAACACGACCCGGACAGCTGCTGCTTTGAGACCAGCAACAAAGGATCACACGACGAGGCAACAGGAATAAGCAAGCAGGATAACAAGCGACAACGTTTACGATGCCTTAATTCGTGTTTCTGTGTGCGTTTGTGTGAGTGTGTGTGCGTGAGTGAGCTGGGATTGGTGCTGGTGTTGTTGGTGTTGGTGCTGTTGTTGGCATGTACGTCTGTATTGGTGTACTCTTTGCTACACTCTTCCTTTTACAGCGATTTTCACGTTATTCCTTTTTGATATTGTACACTACACTTTTACACACGCTGCCGTTGCACATTTGATTTACGCACACAACTTTTTTTTCGTGTTTGTTGTACACTTTTTAGGCGCGCCACCTGATCGCCTCATCTTTGCAGCAAAATTTGAGTCGCAGTCGAAGCGCAATTAATGTTACAGTAGTAGAGAAATGCGCCGCGCATATTTACAGCCCGCAACTGTTTTATCACATTGCTAACAAGTGTGTATGCTATCTGGACACTGATGCATAATTACTGTTGATTTTTCACTTTTCACTTTTGACGCGCCTCCCAGCCGGATTTAAATTAAATATTATTAATATTGCAATTTTTTGGTGTTCTGCTGGCGTCGTCGTCGCGTACACTGTTGTCTAGTGTTGCCCATAGTTTACATTTAGGAAAGTGCTAAAAATGCCCACAAAAAAAACTACAAAAAATTGTACAGCCAACGTCATGGGTATATGCTTCAGGGCTACAAATTATATTGTTGTTCATTATACAAAAGAAACTCACAAAGTCGTTCGTGATATATTTTGTCTGAATCAAGTTTTAAGTTATTCTTGTGATTTTCATCCTGAAAATACCAGCCACAATTGAAATCCGTGAACAAGCTCATTTTCATCGTTCCGCGAACTTGTTCATGTTCACTGCTTACTGAACAAACCAAGCACACTTTTGCTCCTCGAAAACATAAATATAAAAAAATATTTATATTTGGATAATTTAAGTAATATACATTAAAAAGCAATGGCTGGCAAGCGACAAGCGACATCGCATCTGGACCACGAGAACTGGGAGCAAGAGGACGAGCCCGAAGAGCGAGGCACATTCAAAACGGCGCCGCCAGAAGAATTAAGAGCACGCGTTATCAAGAAGGCCACAAGGCGCCAGCCGGCAACCGGCGCAACCAAAGAGGGCGATGTCGTCGACACTCCGCGTAAAAGTGTATTTAGTGGATTTTCAGGTGAGTGCGCAAATTTTCGCCGGGAGTTATATTATATTATTTGTATTATGTTGACATTTAGGTTTTGGCAAGCCGGCAACTGCCAGCGCAACTACCGGCAACGCAGCCGGTTCGCCCTTTGCATTTTTATCCAAACTACCGGCAGTGACTGCCCCGGCAACGGATGCTGACTGCTTTGCGAAGCCCAGTAGCAGCACGGATGTGAAACGTACGCCGCCAGCGAAAATGTTCTCGTTGGACGCAAATTTCCGGAATGATTTCAAGACAAACAATGCCAATGCTGGAACAGCATCATCAACAGCAACAACAAACACAACGACAAGCACATCAATATTTGGCAATACTTCAGCATCAGCTGGCGGCAATAGTACCGCAAAGTCACCCAAGACGCACGTTCCTATGTTTAAGTCGTCGGTGGTATCCGTGGATCAGTCAGCGACAAACAGTAATCCATCACGCTATTCGGCCGAGTATCCCGATGAGGTGGGCACATTGAATATGGCCGTTGTCAAATTCCTGCAAGAGAGCGTGGACAAGAATCAATATTGCATACTGACGCCCGTATTCCACAGCTACGACAAATTCTTGAAGAAGCTGCAAGAGAAGTATGATCGCAAGCCCAGCACTACTACAATGTTTGCGTCCACCGTCACAGTTCCAACATCTTCAACTGCTCCACCAGCTGCCAGCTTCAAATTCGGCATACCCAGCACTACGGGCGAAAAATCTGCACCTTCTGCGCCTGCTGCGGGCTTCTCCTTAGCATACCCAGCACTTCCACATCCGAGAAAAGTGCATCAACTTCTTCACGTGCTGCTGGCTTCATGTTTGGCAAACCCAGCACCACGGCTGCAAGTGCCACGGAAAAAGCTGCACCCGCTGTGGGCTTCTTTGGTATTTCAAGCACCACCACCAATACCACCGAAAAAGCTTCATCGTCCTTGAGTGCTGCACCCGGCGGTTTCTCGTTCCTTAAGCCAAGCACTCCCATTTCCACGGCCAGCTCCAGCGACACCGCTTCGCCGTCTCTGATCTTTGATAAGAAACCGAATTCCACCGCCACCACTAGTGGCACCACATCGACCATTACAACGCCACTCTTTTCCTTTGGTCCTGTGCAAACGGCAAACGTATCACCGACCAAAACGGAGGCAACATCGAGTACGGCTTCGGGAGCCAGCATTTTCAGTCTGGGTGCTAAATCGGACAGCAATAAGGATCAGCTGCCAAAGCCGAGCTTCTTCTTCGGTGTCAATAATAGTGGTGCAGCTGCGGCCACCTCGTCGCCAAAGACAAATGGATTCATTTTTGGCCTAAAGGGCACCGAAGACAAGCCGAGCACATCGGGTTTTACGGGTTTCGGAAAGGCGGACACCGCCTCCGCCGAGACCAAATCGCCCGCCTCCAGCGGTTTCTCCTTTGCAAGTGCTGCATCAACATTCTCCTTTGGTAATGTCAAGCCGCCGACGGCAGCCGAAATCCAAGCCGCCGAAAAGGAAGAAGAAGAGGATAGTCCACCGGTGGTGCAGTTCAAGCAGGTAAAAGAGAAACCGTTTCTTGACGTACATAATTTAAAATTTATATTCAAATACCCGCAGGTGGTTGAGGACGATGCCATATTCTCGAAACGCTGCAAGGTGTTTGTGAAAAAGGGTGCAGACTACACTGATCGCGGTGTGGGCACGCTGTATTTAAAGCCCGTCAAGGATACGAAGAAGACACAGCTGCTGGTGCGTGCCGATACCAATCTGGGCAACATCTTGGTTAATCTTATACTCAGCGAGGGATTGCCCTGCCAGCGCATGGGCAAAAACAATGTTATGATGGTCTGCCTGCCCACGCCCGAGGAGGCCAAGCCATTGTCCATGTTACTGCGCGTGAAGACCGCCGAAGAGGCCGATGATCTATTGGAGCAAATCAAGAAGCATACAGTCTGAACAACATTCGCTCGACGAGTGCCTTGCAGCTCGTCCATTTATGTTATTTGATCGTTTACATCAACAAATTATGAAAAATTAATAAACACATGAAAATGTAGACGCCTTTATATTAATCCTTTATTGTTAATCCACCTCGGATACTATTACCTTGGCATCGGTCAGTTCTTTCAGGCTCACATTCAAGATTGGGATCGAGTCGTAAGAACTATCATAATTGTTAGTATATTGTCGCAGTACATGATTAATACCTCTGACACAAGCTGAAATATAGTGATAATTACAATAATTCATCAGATATATTTATTATTATATTATAGCGCAAATAATTACCGATTATATGAATTGTTATTAGCTTTGTGCGACGATTGACATAGGAGCAGGTGCCAGCAATGTAATCGGTGAGAGATGGATTTGAGCGCTTTGTATGGTGTTGACCCCTCGATTTGGCCAGCTTGAAGATCAGGGTTTCACCCACATTCGGTAGATTCGTTAATGGTGCCGCATTCTGCAACATATCTGCAATTATATCCAATGACTCATCTTTCTGCACTGGTACTGGCTGGACATCCGCATCATTGGAATCATCCAAATTCGTGTCATCCAGCACCATAATATCATCTTCTGAGTCGGATGTCAACAGACTCTGCTCGGCAACAGGCGTTGGTTCTTCGGCAATTGACTGCTCCTCCAGCACAGTGGAATCTTCTTCTACTTGAAGGGGTGACGCAACAGGCGTTGATTGTTTCTGCTCCGCTTCAACTTCAGCTGCAACTGCAGTCGATGTTTCTGCTTCGTTCACTGACTCATCTTTGATCGCTTCTGCAGAGATTTGTCTTACAGGCGCTGTTATAACAATATCTTCTAAAATTTTAATTGGTTCCGATAAGCGTGGAAGTTTAAATATGCGCACCAAATTACTGTCCAACTCCATTAGCGGACAACGAAACTCAACGTATGGATCCTCTTTTGAAGCTGGATAGCTCGTCTCCATTGCTGTGGCATTTGCTGTCTTCGTGTCCCCTTCATCATCCTGATAGAGTATGTGTTTATTGGAGCTATTCGTTGCCTTAACACCACTCTGATTTTCAGCATCTGTTTTGGTTGTTTGCAAGCGCATTGACTGATTTGACGTAACAATCTCTTCATGGAGCTGTGTGCTGTTCACTTCTGTCCCCCTCGATTCCTCCTGAAGCTCATTATTTTTTCTCTTGGATTTATTTCTTTTGGGACCATTTCCACAAACACTTTTCGACTTGTCTGGCTTGGATTGAGGCTCCATAAATGTTGTTTCATCTTGCGAAACAGTTTTGCACTTCGATCGCTTGGGAAAATTGGGTGTGGAGCTTATATGCTCTATTTCCGTCTCGACTGAACGATTTTTGCGTTTTCTGCTTATTTCAGCCACATCTTGAAGGCTGCGGTCCACTTGCTCTTTGTCAAAATTTAGTTGAAATACCTTGACCGATTCGACGGCTACGAGTACCTTTATGGATTCCTTTGGTGGCAGATAATATCCATCGTTGGTCAACAAACTTATATCATTCTATGAGATTCAAATAATCCTCTTTAAAATACAATTCAATTCCAAAGTTTAAAAACAAATTTACCAGTTGGAACAACTTTTGAATGTGATCCTGTAGATCCTTGACATTCAGCCAAGTGGCATCAACCAATACTAAAGAACAGCTGCGAGCGTCAGTGAAAAAGTTGGATAGATCCACTTTAATGGGCAAATTGTCCATTCTTATATTGTTTTATTCTTGTTTAAACCATACTACGAACATGTGTGTGTATGCACTGTGCTATCGGCGGCTTATCGATATAAGAAGCTATCGAGTAAATGCGAGCCTTTACCATTAAAAGCATCGAAAAGGGTATAATGTGCGGGCTGTCTCTATATAGAATATAAACTTTTGAAAACAGCTACATATCTTGAAGTTAGTATTAGAGAGAAAGTTGAGTATTAGAGAGATAGAGAATGGGGATGTACAATATTTGGAATAAAAATAAAATGTTTACAAGCATTCCATTTAGACAAATGTGAGATTACCCGGATTAAAGGGTATCTTTGCACCAGCACACGCAACTAGTGTATTTTTACTCGCCCAAAGTATCGATACATTGAACATTCCTCGCACAGAAAGCCCTTCCACTTCTTGTATACTACTCCAAACGAAAACGAAAACAAATAGTTTCTTATCACATTAAATTTAAGTTTAGTCATCGGATTACCTACATAGACTAAGAATGTGATAATTATTGGGCACAGTTAACCCCAATAAACTCGCACGCGAAATTAGTCAACATGAGTAACGGCGAGAACAACACAAACTCACGCACCCAAAACCAAGGCCAAGGTGCTGTTGATGCCAATACGAGTGGGAGTGCAGCAGCGGGAATCGCCAATCGAGCCAGGAACCAAAACCCATCCAGCCAGGGATTGCTAGCACTCGGCAACGTGGAGCAGAGTATGTACCTCATTTTCGTTTAATTTTCAGCAAAAAATAAAAGTTAGAATTTGGGTGTGGAATCTAATCCAAATTGAGTTTAACTTCATTTAATTTACTAATGGGGTATTTTCAAATCATGTGCAGCCGCTGGAGCAATAGCAACAAAGGCAGCTACTAAAGAAAAGCGTAGCTGGTTTCATTCATTGACCAGACGCAAGAAGACCGACTCAGCCAGTACGAGTTTAACAGTTGCCACTGGCCCGCACGCCGTGCAGCTGCATACAAACAATAACAATGAGCCCATTGAGGCAAGTTGCAGCACAGCTGCATCCGTTGGCAACAACTGCAGCAGCAGCAGCAACAGCACCATTGGCGGCGCTATGCGCAAGCGCAAGGAAAAGAAAAACGTCTTCACCCGCCTTGGCAAGAAGATGGGCCTGGGACTGAGTGCCCTGCGCAACTGGCACTCCATGGGCGATGACTGTGACTGCGATGGCGGCACCACAGATGCAATGTACGAGTTTCTATCGCCGCCCATTCGCATCGAGCCGACACTACCATTTACACATGACTACATGCGATTCATAAGTAAAAAGTGGCTGGAGCGACAGGAATCACCCAATGAGGTCATGTACCAGGCATGCTCGCAAATGCTCAAGTATGTGTGTTATTATGCTCCCATTGATGAAGCATGTGCGTGACGAATGGTTTTCTCTTTGTGTTTTTTTTTTTGCAGTCAGGTTTGGTACTGGGGTGAGATTTCGCGTCGCGATTCCCAGCGTCAGCTGAGTGACAAGCCAACGGGATCGTTTTTGGTACGGGACTCGGAGACGAGCGGTTCCCAATTTACGCTCAGCTTTCGCATTATGAACGTAACGCTGCATTATCGTTTGGAGTATCGGGATCAATTTTGGCACTTTGAGGAATTGAGATATGGTTCGATTGTCGAGATGATTGACGACATACTGCATCGGTGTACGAACGACAATTTTGTGTGCTTTGTGAAAGTGCCCAACGAGATGCAGCCACCTTTTCCAGTCATTCTCAAGTATCCGCTCAGTCGATATTTGAACATGCCGAAGTTGCAGGATCTGTGCCGACGGGTCCTGCAGCGTCAAATGCCTGTCGCTGAGCTAGCCAAACTACCGGTGCCGGCCCAAATGCTGGAGTATCTAAGCGTTGAGCGTGAATTGGTATTTCAAAGCTAAGCATTACCTTCGGCTGGTATTAGCTTTAATCAAACTGAACAACCAAAGAGGTTAAAAGGCAGCTGGGGAACCACCAGTTATAAATAAATACTTTTAATTGAATTGCCCGAATCTTGAAAGAGATTTGCGCGTGTCTTGCCCACTTTTTCAACACGCACGACTTTTTTATATTTGTATTAACTTATTGAAATCTGTACGTTGTTAATTTAATATACTTTTTCCTTAATTAATATTTGTATGTAGAAAATGTAACTAACCGAGAATCAGTATCAGTATCTGTTGAGCTTCTAGAATTATTTTGTCTTTCCTTAACTTTTATACCAAGTCGTAATGTGCTCTAATTTATTAATGCAGACACGGCGTGTTGATTCCAGTAATTAAAGCAATCACGATACGCGTCTAATTCTAGAAGGCCATAAAGTGTTTCAAAGCATTTTCATACACACATAAACACACACACACACACAGAAACGCGATTTATACACGCACAAGTGAAAATTGATACTTTACAGTATATATACAATAGCATACTATACATATGGTAATATGTATGTTTTTACTCTGTATTATCTAAGTATATTTGTGTTCATATATAGAATACACATATGTTAATATTGGCCAACATCAACCTTATTAAATCGTTTGCCCTTGGGTCCTGGTCAAGTCTGTACGCCTAATTGATATTGAAACTAATTTAAATATATATGAATATGAATATGTGTGTGAAGCTCCCTAAAAGGTATTTATAAAAAATCAATGTAACTCATACATATAATACTGTTAAGATCGCAGCTCAATGGAGCTCACGATATTTGTGTTAAATTTGCATTTGATTCCTAACTAACTCCTGCTAATAGACTATACTATATGTGTGCATATAGTACTTGAATTGAAATTGAGCAGCATATGTTTAACTATATATTGTTACATTGTGTATTGGCAACGTTTTATTTAACGAACAGTATGAATAATTTATGTTTGCATATATTTTATCAAAACGAAATTAAATTAAAATATATATAATTAATGGCTATCGTCATTGCTGCTATCGCTTATGTCCAATATCTCTTGCAGCTGTCCTGCCACCTCATCATCGGACCGCTCTGAATTATCATATATACGATAAGCCCTGAACTGCCCCACCTTTTGCCATCCACATAGTTGTAGCTGTAGTGACAGCTGCGGCACAGATATGCCGGATCGTGCAACTGCCTGCGCGATTGCTCCACAATGAAATGATAGCAGCGCAGACCGCAAATGAAGCACGCTCGTCCATTCAAAGGGTTGAGGGCGCGCAGAAAGGGATACGAGCTGCTGCTCAGGATATGGGGCATGACGACCTCCACCTGGGAGAACACAAACAGATGCTCGCAATTGCCATGATGCAGATATTGCAATGGTGCGCCCAGTCGAACGGTGAGATCCAGAAACCGTGTACTTTCCATCGCAGCAACCTTGAGTATTTCGTCCTGGAAACCATGTGCTGTGCGCGCCCATTGGAGCACCGTTTTTGAGTAGTCGCAATTATTTGGATTGCGTGTATCATTGTAGAATGTGTCATTGATAAAGAAATAGCCGGGATTTGTATCAAGCACAGGCAGCGGCGCCTCCGGTTCCTCGCTTATATCCACAAACCGTTTGCCGTTGCAAATGCAGGAGATTTTGTCACGCAGCTCGGTCAGATAGTTGCTGCCCAGGCACACGAACTCCTCGGCAAACATTGGCCGCTCCAGTTTGTAGCCCCGATGCGCAGCACGTGGCGGTCGATAGAAGCGCACTGTTATCGCCAGATCAAATTGCTGGAGGGACCACATCGGTTTTAGATCACCGTTGGCCAGCGATTCGGAAATCAAACGGTAACTGTATTGTGTGCGTGCAAACGGATTGCCAGGTTTATAATCCTTATGCTCCTTTATTGCCGTGTATGTCTTGGGCACATTGCCATCTGCTTGTGGCTTTGGCTTGGTGTGCCGTCGCATCTCATTCCCCGGTTCAAATACGTTGATCAGGTTATCGTCTGGCTTAGCCAGCAGTTGCAACGAGCAGCTGGCTTCCACATCCGACGATACGGGTGAATTCTCAGCAAAATAAAAGGGAATATTGTCTGTGCCCTCACTTGAACTGTTTAGCTGGTTTTTATATTCGTCTAGAAATTGCCTTAGGCTAATAGGTGGTAGCGGGGACTCGAGCACGTTCTCCATTATGCTACAAAGGGATACAAAAACTTTATCGAAATCTGGACAATATTTGAGTTAGTAGTATAATTGAGCAAGTGACATGCAAAAAGGATATGCCAAAAGAATTTTAAGTTAGGTTATACAGAGCTTTAATGGTTTTGTAATGGAAAGTCCTACAAATTAATGCATAGGTAAATGCAATATGAATAAAGCATGTTCAAAGAGAAATGAAACAACTTCGTTGCGTGTCACGTGCCCATCTCTAGTTTCGCACATACAGTTTACTGCTCTTTGCCAAATTTGTTAATTGCGTCCCTGTAGCTGATATTGAGCTTAAGTGATTGTGATTTAGCTTCCTCTGGCTGCTGTTCCTCTTCTACTTTAATATCTTGTGGCAGGTTCTCAATGTAGACACGCTCGAAACTGATGACCTTATCAGATTTATTTACGTATTTATATTGTTGTCGACAAACTGGCTCATAAAGTGGATCCCCGAATACGCTGTTGGTGTCTTTCTCAAAGAACACATTGGTGCCCAATGCCATATCATAAGATCCTGCAACAGTGCATAGAATTGTTTATCGTAATTTTCGGCTGCTATAATTTATATTCATGCCGCACCTTTGAATATGTTTCCGTTTATTTCGGCCATGGGCGTTTCGCTCTCAATGGCAATTATGCGGATGGCAGCATCTTCGTGCTTCAGTTGATGGGGCGCCAGATGATTTTTAAAGTCGGCGTACACCAAATATTCGGTTTCCTCGTACTCCGAGTCTGAATCGCTCATGGTAAATGGAAAGTCGATTCTATTTTGCAGCTATCATAATTGTTTGATATCGATAACTATCGCAGTAAACGATGTTTTGAAAGTTCCGTCGCTAAAAACGAGGCGAATCTATATTCGCTGCGGGTTTTTTTGCGTTGACAAAATTGTTTCTGTGAAAAAGTGTCAGACTGTTGTAAATACAGAAATAATATTAAATTTAATTGCTGCCGTTTATTTTCGCAAGTGGGAGCAAGTTAAACTGTAACAGCTTGAGCGAAAAAATCATCGAAATCAATTTTAATATATAGTTGCCGTCGGGAATAGCGTGTGTGGATTAACATTGGGCAGCGGCCATTTTGAGCGAACGCAGAAACGTCAGCAGCAGCAGCGCCTTGCCTTGTATTTTGACGTAAGTGGTGGTTTCACAGTAATTCTAAAGATGCAAACGTGTACATATAATTTATGTTGTACATCAATGTTGAATGCAATAAATAATTTTCAGCAGACAGAAAATAGCGCCAAATAAAAAAAATTTGGCACGTACGTTTAATCAGGGCATTCTTTATTAATCCAAATTCGCTCTTCCACCACATCCGCCTCTTTGCAGTGAATTGCGATAACGATAATTGCGGTACGATAACTACCGCTGTAAGCTTTTACGCGACAAAGCTTAGCTTCGTAAACATAAACAAAACACCAAAGTTCAAAAACAACATAAAAGAAAACTAGTAAAATGGCAGATGAAGATATTACTTTAAACGAAGATCAGCTCTTGGAGTCGCTGGATGAGACAAACGGTGAACAGGAGGCTGAAATTGTGACTGAAACAGAGGTAAGCGTTGATCGACATTAAACCAGTTTTCATTTCGCCTTACATGCCAAAAGCACAGAAATTCGCAGAAAAAGCTTTATAGCAAAGCTCGCGAAACAAAGCGGCCGCCATTTTCGAAGCGTCTTTATTCACTTCATTTAGTCATCGTCCAGCTTAAAACACATATCGCATTTATTGGCATTCCGAATTGAATGCAAGTTTGAATTAACTGAAGTCAATATATTTGCTAATTTTAATAAACACTTAAGGAGGAGGGCAGCATGCAGATCGATCCAGAACTAGAGGCCATCAAGGCACGCGTTAAAGAAATGGAGGAAGAGGCTGAAAAGATCAAACAAATGCAGTCCGAGGTCGACAAACAAATGGCTGGCGGTTCAACAACCGGTTTGGCAACCGTGCCGCTTTCACTTGAAGAGAAACAGGAGATAGACACGAGGTCCGTCTACGTGGGCAACGTGGACTATGGTGCATCCGCCGAGGAGCTGGAGGCACATTTCCATGGATGCGGCACAATCAATCGTGTTACCATTCTATGCAACAAGGCTGATGGGCATCCCAAGGGTTTTGCCTATATTGAATTTGGTTCGAAGGAATATGTTGAGACTGCACTGGCCATGAACGAAACCCTCTTCCGAGGACGTCAAATTAAGGTGCGTCCCTTTTATTATTCTGTTTTTTTTTTTTTAAGAAACTAATAACACTTGTTATCTTCTTGCAGGTCATGTCGAAGCGGACAAACCGGCCTGGACTCTCCACCACAAATCGGTTTGCACGCGGCAGCTTCCGGGGACGAGGGGCACGCGTCTCCCGCTCCTGCTGTCACTCCACTTTCCGTGGCGCTCGGCGCGCAATGTAAGGCACATGGCATTTAACCCAGCCAACTAATATGATATGTGCTAATTTCGGTCTGTGTTTCGTTTCAGAAGAGGTTACCGTGGACGCGCCAATTACTTTGCGCCGTATTGATAATTGTTTTTGCTTAAATTATAGTAAGGTAAGTTGACTGATCAAAAACTCTCAATTGTCTCAGAGATTATGCATTTGTGATAGGAAAAGTGCTCAATTCGTCAACGATTTGATTACTTTTCCACATTCATTATAAAGCTGTATATCCATATTTTATATGTTGTCCGCTTCAAAAAAAAAAAAGAAAGAGAAAAAGTAAGTGCACTAAGATCTTTGCATTAGAAAGTGCACTAATATGTACCATGTACCTCTTAACCCATACATATACACATTTGTGTTTGTCTCTATTTGCAATCCGTTCTTGTAATTTGTGTGCACTTTGCGCCTTTTCCGTCTGTTAATCTTCTGGGAATTTGTATCCTTAACATACTCGTGGATTGGGGGCACTTGAATAACAACAACTATTTAGTTTGATTTTTAACACAATTCTTTAATCCAATCAATATTTGATTTCAGATTTTTTTAATATATAATTTCAAAAAACATTTTATTGCCAAAACTTCTTTGTAATAAATACAAAAAAAAGAAAATGCAAGAGTACGCCACCAAAAAAAAAAATTAAATATATTATACATGCAAGTAATAATAATAAAAAAATGAACAGCAGCAACGAAAAAAATTTCTAAAACAGGCGCAAAAAAGATGAAAACCAATAAAATGAAAATCAACAAGGAAAAAAGAAAAAAAACGTAACTTGGCTATAATGTTTTTTGAAGCACCCAACACCACAAACACCCCTTTATCACACTTTTTAATTTTTCTCAAATAAATAATATATATATACATTTATATATAAACTGCCTAACTAAAAAAGAAGAGGAAAAGAGTTTGTAAAAAAGCAAAACAAAACAAAAAAAGAAGACAAACAAAAGCAGCATAAAATAAAAAAATAAAAAAGCAAAGAAAAGAAGTTTTAGAGATGGCAAATTAAAAAAGAAGATGACAAAAAAAGTAAATAAAAAAAATTATGATAAAAGAGCTGGTATGGAAAAGATGAAAATTCCCACAAAATAATAAAAAAACATCAAAAAAGAACCAAGACTTACATCTTGTTTATGTATGCGAAAAAAATATACATAATAAAATACACAAGAAAATTGATTATATCGAAAAGATGATGAAATATAAACGAATTACAACAACTTTTCTATGCCTTTCCTTTGGGTGGGACAAGGTAGGGAACGCTATCAAGAAAAGAGAGAGAGTGAGAAAGAAAGCGGCGACAAAGGAAGCCTACTCAGCTTGGACTGTTTGCAGAGTATATGATAAGCATTATTATATAGTACAACCATAAATAAAGCATGTGTTAAAAAAGAAAAATTAAATAAAAAATTCAACTTGGCTTTTAAGCTCGCTATTATACGATTTTTATTTGAATTTCAAGCAAAGTGCAGAATCCAAAGAAATTTTTGATCCAAACATTTAATGCTGAATCCGAAAAATGTGCGATGCTTGATGATTAGCTCGATTGCTCTACTAATCTAATTTTTAGGTGGCGCTGGGGGCGCTTAGTTCTTCTTCAGGATGGCAGCCTGGACAAGGGGCAGATTCTTGCTGAGGAAGCACTTGAAGCCTCGATAGGCCCAGGCGCTGGCAGTTGACTTCTGCTCGTTCTTATCGGCACACTTCTCAACGTCGGCCTTCAGCGTGGTCTTGTCCTCGCGTCCCTGGCCCAGCTGTGCGACCAGATTGTCAACATTGAAGCCCTTGGTGTCCTCGAACAGATCGAACTTGTTGAAAATGCACTTGATGTAGTTGCGGGTGATCTCGTCATCGGGATACTCAAAGGCCTTGTATTTTGTAATCAGTACCTCGGTCACCTTGTTGGCCACGGCGCACTCCTTGCGCACCTTCTGCAGATCCTCAGCGGTGCGCAACTTGTACTCAGCAGCGGATGCCTATGCGGAGTGTGAATTAATGTTTAGTCCTCCAACGAAAGGGCTAAAGGCTCACGGCCAAACTTACCAGGCCAATCAAGGCGCAGAGGAGAATGGCAACGGAGTTCTTCATATTTCAAGGATTCGGTTTTTTTCCTGTTATTTGGATGAAATGAAATCGGACTATTTGCTTGATTGCTTTCCCAGAGATAACTAATGATTGACTGCCAGTGTGCGCTGGCTTTTATACCTTTCATATGCGGCCCCGACAGAAGAACCGAAGCTTGGAAGAGGGGACATCAACGATGTCGGCTTCGTTTTGAGTGGTGCTCAATTGAAGCTCGCTGTCATGCAATTTAAATTTGATATGGAAAATTTAAGTCGGCTTTAAAGTCGCTAATTTTTTTTATGCTGATTACCACAAAATTCTAAACAAAATCACAGATTAATGTTAGTCTTGCCCCTGATTTATAGTAAGTATATATTTTACGCTACACTTTTTCTCGCTCAAATAATTTATTTGTTATTGCAATTGAGCAAATTGTCGAAAGTATGCCAAATCAGCTCAACAGTTGGAAAATTTTCCATGCTTAATATCATTTGTGGATCTCTGCTTATGTTGTGTGTGTGTGTGTGGGTGAGTGTGTGCGTGGGTGAGTGTGTGCGTGGGGGTGTGTGCGTGAGTGTGTGTGTATTCGTAGGAGTATGAGATTGAGAGTTTCTTCAAATTACAGCAATATATGTTCCTGAGTATTGCACAAGACTATTGATGGAGTTGAGCTTCGAGCATTGAATCTCTTATTAATCTGCACCTTTTTAATAAATAAATAAAGCTAAGATATAATATTAAATTATTATCGAGAGCTAAGGAATAAATATAAAATATATTTTACATTTTAGTTTTAGTGTTTCAATAAATAGTTTTTTTTGAGTAGGTTCATTTTTATTGGTTAAACCATCTTATCTTGGTAACCTAAAAGTAACCTAAGTATTCGACCATTTGATTAATACAAAATATGAAAACGTATAATTGCTCAAGAAATGAGAAGCTCGTTAAAAACAAAAACAGTGTTCAATGCCAAAAAATAATTAGCAGAAATATTCGTAAGTCGTTTCCAACAGCTGTTGGAATTTTTTCGTCAAAGTAAATGTTATTAATATTATCACTGCTGGGATATATGCACTGCGACCTGTTAGATCTATTATGCCCCCTTCTGAGCCCATCAACTCCAGCTCCTGTACGAATGTAAGAATCTTTGTTGGGTTGAACGTTTCTTTGGAGCTCAAAACATGCATCCCTAGGATACTACATCTTTTCCTAGTTAAGGCGACACAATCTGCAAAAATGTGCTGTGAGGATTCTTCAACGCTTTCACAAAGTAAATATAAAAAATATAAAAACGTATACAGTATGGTTGAGAAATGTGTACTGCATTAAACAAATAAACGAACTTAAATCGAAAGAAATGTACTTAAATATTCTTGCGTCAACTTAAACAGCTTATAAAATTTGTATAAATATAAAAAAACCTATAAATTATGCTCAAGAAATATGTATTTAATTAAAAATTATGTACTTTAATGCAAAAAAACGTTTATATACATAATCCTTATACTTTTTAAACAGTTCCGTGAAGTTTGTCGGTTCGTCTCAACTTATTACTCAAAAGAAAACAATTCTTGGCTTTTAACAATACAGATGTTCCTGTTGACAAGTAAATTCAATGATATTTAATTTTTCATTCGCATACAAGACTTAATAGTTCACTTGCTTGGTCACTTCAACCGTGGCACCCTCTCCCCAGTCTCTCTGGCCCGCTTTTGTATGCTCCAATGCTAATGATGATCACCATGATGATGATGATGGTGATGCTGCAGTTGTTGCTGGTTGGCCTGGGCTGCTATGATTTAAATGAGCATTAATTGAATTGGCAAAATTACGCTGACAAATACAAATACAAATACAATACGTGCATCCATGCCCCATATGTGTTGTGTCTGCTGTTCAGTTCACTAGCCCCATTCCTCTGACCACTCAACTCCCCTCCCATTCAACAAGAGTGCGATATCGTTTATTGTTGTCCATAATCACACACACTTTTTTCTACTCGAATGTTCTCACATTTATGTATGCATGCTAGACGACAACGAGCAGAACGAACAAAAGCAACAATTGCTTCTGTATTTGTATATATGGAAGAACACCAGCAATATACAAAAAATTTTCCACTGCAATTTGAGTTTCGATTTGGCCGTCGCCTGATTTCTCCGAATTTCTCTGTTTATCCATTGCCTCCTGGCAGTATTTTTTCGTAATACAAATAAAGTTTTCAATTACATGTAGATTTATAGAAATGGTTTAAAGCATTTGATTTTTATTTGAAACATCATATATGTATTTATGTATTTAGGCTAAGCAACGTCAATTATCGTACGTTTAAGCAATGAATTAGGCCCAGCATTGACTAAATTAAAAGCATTTGTATGTATGTATGTATGTAGTTATATCATTTAACTGATCATCACAAAATCATAATAATATAATAATTATAATCATAAACTTAAAATCACAAGATGCATTTTCATAATAATAATAATAATAATAGTATGTCTGTAGTCGTAGCTCAGGAATTTTCAGTTTCAAGCAGTTCACAATTTTATTATCAGAGATACAAAAATAAGTTGCTATAAATCCTTTGCATTGATAAATTCTCATTTTCAAATAATATATATAAAAAAAACCAAAAGCGAATTAACTAAATATATAATGCAAAAATAGGCTAAATCACTTTCTCTGGTTTGTTTCACGTAACTTAAAATGTACTTTAATCCTTGTATACATAGGCATAATGTATTGTATATGATTTTCAATAGATCATCTAGACGAAGTTGTATTGTATTTGTTTTCTCAAAATATGATTTGAATTTGGCGAAATGAAAAGATTGTTTTGCGAAATATATAACACGATAGAAAGCTTCACTCTAATAGCTGATTATTTGTATGTTTAGTATGTATTTATGTATGTTTATGTTTGTTGTTTGTTATTTGTTGCGATTATTGATTATTCATTTCTCTGGAATGGGTGTAAGTGAGGCCGATTCTGTTTTATTGGGTGGCACCAGGGCCGTGTCCAGTTCGGGCAAATCGAGTATGGGATCGCGCCAGTAGTTGAAATTGGAGAACTCGACGTCCACTTCGTCATGCTTGACGGGCGGAAATAGCTGATCCACAATGTAGGTCATGCTGCAGTACCTGCAAATGCATTCATGGCAAATAATTAATAAACAAAGTATATTTATGTATAAGCAAAACGACAAGAGATATGCAACAATATTAAACGGTTTGCATTGGCCCTAAGCGCCCACGCGTATGCAACACATTCTTAAAATGCAACCTAACCTCAAACTATCAACACATAACCTCACAAAACTGCATCATAACCTCACAACAAATGCCACATGCCACGCCAGAGTTAAAACATTGTATAACAGCAAGTATGCACACATTTTATTTGTGTAGAAATATATATATATATATATGTATATAGATAAATTAGTATAATTCCTTATAAATCAAAAAATAACGTTTACTTTATATATATATATATAATACGGATTTGTCATTGTCAGCTCTTAGAACTACGCATATTTTGTCGGAGCTATAGCTTTCAAAGCCGGCTCGCTTATGACTATCATATCCTATTTTTTTATAGTGGAAGTTCAGGCTATCGAAGCGTGCTCCCAAAAACTAGAAACTATAGTATTTTTGAACTTAATACTACAACAATTATTGTATCACAATTGAAATTGCACACCCATTTGGATTTAGTTTTTTTTTTGCTTTCATTTTTTTTTGCTTAGTTGTTCTCATTTATCCATTTGGGTGGTGAGGATAATAATATTTCATTTTTGGCACCATGGTGAGTCATTATGAGGCTCATGTCACGATCAACATCAACATCATCATTGGCATTGTCAGAGTCATCATCATCGATTGAGTCAGACTCAGAGTCATCCTCATCATTCTCATTATTGTGGTGCTCAACATCAGCATCAACTTCCAAATCGTAATCATCGCTAAACTGCAGCTCATCCTCCGATACATCGTAATCGAGCATGTACTCGATACAATACTCGTATTCATCATTGTGCAGCAGCAGCGGAAAGTATTCATCGACCTCAAGCGACTGATTGATGTAGCCACTGTATCAATATATAAATGTGACAACCAAAATGCTTCAGTTGAATTTGTGCACTCTCATTGCGATTGATTGATTGATTGTGTGAATAATAATGAAGTTAGTTCCTACAGACACACACACACACATATATATAAATATATACTTATGTGTACATAGAATGTGACCTAGACTTACAGCCAGCCTTTACATAATGAGGTTAATAACGACTTGGGCCAATTAGCGATATTTATTTGTATTATTTTTTGCGATTACGTATGTGGCATGAGTTGCAGCTTCAGACAAGATTGAAGCACATGAAAACTTTGAGTTTAAACTTGAAGCCTTAGTAATTGTGAAGACACCAAACACCAAATATATAGAAAGAAGAGATTCAGATTCAGATTTTGGGCTACTTACGATGACTGGAATGTTTGGGTCAGCTCATGCTTCAGCTCGCCCTTGGTGTTGATGGTGAAGATGCGCATGATAGGTATGCCGACGGCGCGATATGCCCACACATCCTGAAACGCAATGCGGGAAGTAACAACAAACATTTATAAGATATAAGATATATCAAATGTATTCCGCTTACATTAATGCGATTGCCGTAGCCGGCGTAGAAAGGCTCCTTGTCGGGGAATAGATCACGTATGTCCGACAGGCAGGCGATCTTAAATTGTTCCGGTTTCTTTTCAATAACCTCGCGATGGAATGCCGAGATCAGCGATGTCGGATTCAGCAGCAATGGGCCATCTGGTAGCCTCACATTGCCCTGCCGGATTGAGCGTAAATATTCGCGTGTCACTCGTGACTGGCCAATGGCACGTGCCGATAGATAGAGCAGCTTATAGCCATTCTGTTCAATTTTGGAGAAAAGCTGTGCGACGCCCAATTGGGCCCAATCCTTGCCGACCATCGGTAGAATATGACCCAAAACATCCGACTTGGTGATGGTGCCATCGATATCCGAAATGACAACCTTATCGTTGTGCTTCCAGCGGAACAAGTAGCACTTGCAGCGCGTTGTGCCCTGATAAGCGGTCGTCACACTGAACTCAATCTCATTCATGCCCTCCTTCAGATTGAGTTTTTTCTACGCAAATAGCAGGTGGTCAGTAAGGATTGGGGTATTCCTTTATTGAAGGTATTACTTACAATGGCCGCCGAGCTAAGACGCAGCGATTTCTTGTAGCGCTCTTTGGGTTCATCGCTCTTGTTAGAGTTCATGGTCAGCTCCTCAAGGTTGTCCACGAGAGCGGAGGTATTCTCGGCATTCACCATCGAATCACTTTTGCTGAGCGTAGGATCGGTTGTGTCCGGCGTATTGGGACGCGATGTTTGTGTGCTAACAGCAGCCTGGTCACCATCTAAAGATGAACAAGTATTAACAAAAGGGGAGCAAAGGAAAAGGTTGTCAGCGCTAACCCTTCTCATCTTTTAGCATTGGATTCTTGCGGATGTAAATGCCTTTGTTGGTGCCGTCCTGATTGGGCACTGCATCCTGAGATCGTCGCCAGCTCCACCAGGAACGCTTGGTCTGACCAGCATTGTCCTGCATTGTTTGGAGAACAGCCTCCGGTTTATCAAAGCCAGATACTGGAGGCATTGGCGTTATCAGCTGCTCGATGGCATCCTGTCGAAATATCAACACAAAGTTTACTCAGGACTTGCAGTCAGCTGCGTTGTGACTAACGGTCAATAAAATTGTGACATTAGTCAACACTTACATCGGTTAGTTGTTTCTGGAATATAATCATTGTCATAACAATGGGACATGCAGTGTTCCAAGTGAAGTATTTGCCATTCAGGCGTACAACTAGATTTGGCGATGCGAACATATGTGGATCTTTGCACACCTGTGTCGGGCAACAGCGAGGGGAACGGCGGCAGGCAATGCATGAATAATGTTGTTGTTAACAGTAAGTGCAGTGCTGTGTATCGCAGTTTTGTTGTGGTGTGCAATGGTATCGAATGCACACACATACACACAAAACTATCGATAGTTACTCAAACAACGCATACCCCTAACTTGAGTTTTGGCCTGAGAACTATCGATAGTTTTGCAGGCAACATGGAAAATTATGCTGATGATGATTTTACTTACATCGGGATAGGTGATCAGATGGCGATCGAACATTTCATCTGTGGGTGGCGCACCATTCTCCTGCATGCCGCATGTGGACATGGCCACAAAATCCAAATATCTAGTTAAATACAAATCGAGTGTGAATGACATGCTCTTGAAAACTCTGCTTTGGCTGATTGGCAGCTAGTACGCACTTCTTGTTCTCTGGCATCGGCGGCATCTGTTTGCCACCCTCATCGGAATCGGAGTCCAGGTCCTTTGCCATCTCCTCCAGGGAGGTGGGTGAATGGGGCAGACTGGTGCCGTTGCCACTCTCGCGATCCTCATCGCCGCTCTGCGTTTGCTTCGACTCCTTGGCCTTGGGACTGGGAAAGTAGAGGGCAACCATTTCGGGATCTATGCTGCCCGTATCCAGATCGGATAGATAAATGTCGCCGGCATGGCGTTCCTTGCGCAAACGATTCGCCCGCTTCATAAAGCTAAACATGCTGCTCAGCTTCGATGTGAGACGCTCCTCGGCGACAAGCTTCTCTTGTTCCGACGTCGGCAGTTCACCCCACTTCCACAGGGCGGTGTTCTCATCATCGGCATTGCCATGGAACTGGCCACGCATCGTCGTCTCCAGCTCGCTGTCGCTCTGGATGGGCGTTGATGGTCGATGGCCACCAACTCCTCCGCGGCCACCGCCCGCCGCGCCCATGCTCGTCGGTGTTGTGATCTCAGTGTCGCTAAAGAAGTGTATGTCCAGATCGTGACGTGGCACATTTGTGGGCGTTGTTACCACATGTGTCAGCTCACTGGCAGCCGTGACGAGTGGTGCCGACGATGCTGCCTGCTCCTCGTTCGATGACGAATTTGTGTTGACGGAAACGCTGGCAACCATATCGGTCTCATCAATGTTGCTCACCTTCACCGAGCTGAGTGAGACGGTATCCACATTGCCGGCATCGAAGCCGGCGGCACTGCCCGCGGAGCTGCTCGAGGATGTTTTACGCTGCGAGTTCTTCTTCTTCATTTGCGACCTCTTGCGTCGTTTCTTGGTCTTGTTTTTGGCATCATCCTTGATGGTCTCGGTGATTGAAGTCGCTACAGCCGTTGGACCCGTCGGTGTCGTCAACAACATCTCGGGCATCTGGGGCTTTACGGACATTTCAATGGGTTCCGTTTGGGATTGGTTACCCAGTTCGGGGTCTAGTTTTGTTTCTGCTGCTGCCATTTCGTCCGGCTTTGACTCGGGCAATTTGTCCAACGTCTCCGATTGCTTTTTGTCCAGAAATAGCTCCTCGTGTTCGGCCCATTCCTGCCGCATCTTTTGTGTGGTAAACTCCTTGTGTTTCTCAATCAAATTGCGTCGATCCAGCATGTTATCCGTGTGCCTGGAGCAGAAAAGGTAACATTTTTTCAGCAAAGATTCCAATTTGTAATCAATTAAATGAATGATTTTTATACACAATATTTTATGACTTTTAAATATCAAAATATGTATTGATTTCTAGCCGAAGCATTTTGCTACCTGCGGTGTGTGTAGTCCGAGGCCTGATTCTCGTACTTGCTGCCCTCGTTGGCAATCTCCTTGGGCTCCTCCTTGGACAGATCAATGGAGTTGCGACGCGGCATTGGCAACGGGATTTGAAATTCATCGCTAGCGCTTCTAAAAATATGTAAACATGATATTTGATGCCATATGATTTATGATTTGTGTATAGCTAGCATGGAGCATCTACAACAAATGCACGTTTGTGTGGTGAGGAATAACCTACTTGTCGGCTATGACGCCGCTAATGTCCTCCATGGTGTCGTTGGCATTGTTGTTCAGCGACTGGAGGAAACTCTTTGGTATGGGTGATGTGGCCAAATTGGCGGGCAGCTCTACGCCATCATCTTCGGGGCATTCCTCCACAAAGAATGCCTCGCCAGAGTCGCCCAGTTTCATTTGTATATCAACGGGTGCTCCATTTATTTCAATGTCCACCTGCCCAGCAAAAAAAAACAATTCCAATTTAAGAAAAGGCAATCCTTTTCTCTCCATGTATCCTTTGTGTACACTTACCACCTTCTCGCGGCTGCGCACGCCCAGCTTGCCGAAGCGCACATGGAAGGGCGAACATTGGAATTCGCCATCCTTTTGCTCCACGACGATCACATCGATGGCGCCGGTTAGAGTGGCCGCATTGATGTCATTGTAGAAGTCGGACAGGTTGCTAAACACGCGTGCCAAACTGTTCATCTTGAGCGCAACTAGTTAATCGATAAACACACGCAAGATATAGCCTATCGATAACGGCTTGTATTGAATATTCACACACACGCAATGCGTATATATATGTATATCTATGTGTCGTAAATTGATCTTCGATTTGTTGCAGTGTGCTGCGAGTGCAATTAGTAAGCAGTCATTTTTATTGCACTTGCTATTTAGTCGTCGCTCTTTTAACGAATTTTACCCTTTGACAAGCTGTAAAAGGCAAAAACACAGAGGTTGTCATAAATTAATTTGCTTTAGTGCCATTGTAAAATATAATATAGATTTCGGTGTTTAAAAATATCCATTTGCGACATCAAACAAGAGCCCGTCAATATTTTTTCTTTTCTTTTCTATTTCTTTTTCCTTTTTGCATTTAAGAAGAGCGGCACGTGCATTAAGACCATCCGCAAAAAGAAAAACAAAAACACAACAAACAATATAAATAAAATTGGATTTTTCTTGTTGCCAAGCGCTTTCGTTTGAGAAGCTTCTGTGCAGAAAGTCATCGCATTCGCGAATGCAAGGAAAACCACAAATACAAAGAATGTTTTTTTTTTGTTTTTCTGTTGCCTAGAAGCACACAAATAATGCAAAGCAGGGGGCTTTTTGGATACACATGTATGTGTTTGCTTAAGTCATATTCGAGAGTTGTTTGAAAATATGCAATTGCATGTTATGCAATATTTGGTATACTAACGAAACTTGTACTTGAAATAATATATAAGCGGACACAGCAATTAACTGTGAATTGCTTAACATTTGATTTAAGAATAAATAAGGGCATGAAAAGAACTTTGCGTGAAACAATAATGATATTCAAGACTCAGTTTACATTAAGTTCAAGGCGCACACCAAATGTAAACAAACTCTACACAATGTGTAACTGTAACTGTTGAGCTTTCTTTCAGTGTTGTGCAAACATATGCAACTGTTATCGATAAAGAGAAGATAGTTCATTTTCCACACAGCCATCATCAAAAGTTAGTCAGTGGCGTGTTGACACTGCTTGTGTGTGTATGTGTTTGTGTAATAAACGAAATGATAAGTTAAATCGAACACAGAAACACACGCACAAGTTGAAACATGAACTTATTACTCATTTCGCATTGCCACTGGAAAAGATCACGCGATTTAATCGACGGGACACACTTAAAATATACAACTGAATATGAATTACATTTTATTTTTTCTTTTTAACAGGCCTGTTCGCATTACCTGTTCTAAAACTCTTAATAAATAAATAAACTACCAGCCAAGCATAAAGGTCAATGTACATACATATAATTATTTGTTAAATTTTATCAAAGTATTTGATGCTTATTGGTGTTTGCTTATCGCCAAAGGAAAATGGTTCAAATATTTCCTGCTTAGTTCCATGTCTTGTACTTTGTGTAGTCGAGATAAGACAAGGTTCTCCATACTCAATTATTGTTTTGTTTTATCAATTTGTGCCTGCTATTCCAGTTATGACTATTTATATAACGCAAAGTCCAATCCAAAGCAGAGCTTGTTATAAGCAAGTAAGATAGACAACACGCCATCTATCACGCGTTACTTTCACCTGCAAGCAAACGCATCGCGCGAAAAGCCTAAAGCAAAACAAACGCATAAAAAAAGCTCTCCTCGTTTGTTGTCTTTTTTTATGCAATCCCAGTAAGAGGGAAAGAGGGGGAGGAAGGAAGCAAGTTTGCATTTCGCACAATGACAGATAATGCCAGGTAGCAGTGGATAAAAATCTGCGCGCCAATAAAAATGGAGAATGGCGCAAATTAAATGAAATGTTCGAAACACCACCAAACACTACAACAATTGACGTGTATGCTCAAAATTTAAATGTTTATATTTATTAGTATTTATTGCTCGTTTGAGCCAGCAGCCTTAGTAAATTGTGTTGAGTCACGATCAAAGTCCAAAAAACACACTCATTAAATAATGCAAAAACGCTACACAAAACAAACAAACGAACACAGGAACAAAGTCTTAAAATATTGCTTGCCAAGAAAAATCACATTGAATTGCAGACGTTTCTAGTATAATGGAAATTTTATGTGACCGTCGCTCTTTTCTACCTTGTTGCTTGGCTTTTCCGTCTTGGGTTTTCTTTCACGAAAAACTAGCAAGACAAATCTGCCCTGCTCTATTTCAGCTTCAGTGTGACACTTGAGTTTGTTTTCTTTGTGTTGTTGGTAAATTATCTTTTCAGTTAAACTCAATGAAATCTCTTTTTGTTTTCTGATAGGGTTATTTTTCTTTCGGTTCAACTTTTCAGCTTCTGCGCTTGCTACTTGCTGTCCGGACGACAGCGTTAACACAACTGAGCGCTCGAGCGACTGCCTCGTCTCTTTTTAGTAATTCAAATGCGCTAAAGCTAATTTAATTAAGCACCTGCCCCTGTATGTGAATGTGGAGAGCGTAGGAAATCTAAAAGAGAGCGACAGAGCAGAGCACGTTGCGCGTTGCGCGTCTGACTTAAGAGTAAAAGCTTTGGCGTCTCTGTAAAAGCTTTGGCGTCTCTGGACTGCTTCAAGAAACCTGTAAAACCAGTAAGATATTCATGTAAAACTTGATATTCTTTAAATTGGTTGCTATGTCTGTGACTGGAGCGAGCAGCTGTTCGAGCTTTATACCTCTCCTTCTCCCTCTCTCTCACTGTATCTTATGTGTTTCACACACAAGCATAAGTTAATAACTGTGCTTATCAGCTGTACGCTACTCGACGCTGCGACGGCGGCGGTAGCAGCTGTTGTTTATGCGACTGCTGTTGTATATATGTATGTATGCATGTATGTATGTGTGTGCGTTTACAATTGTTGTGATGTGATGTCTACGCCATAATAACAATTTCATTGTCAGCTGCAGACCGTCGCATGATTTTTGTGGTTGCAGCACTCATTCCTAAGAGAGCTGAAACTCTTGAAAGCTTTCTCGCCGAGCGACAGGAAACGTCTTTCTATATGCGCGAATTTATTTATTTATTTATGTACGGCTAGAATTCATCAACATATTAAAGCGCAAGAGTCAAAAACGCACGTGCTCATGGCCATCTACATATACAAAAAAAAAGAAAAAATAAAAAAACTAAAAACAAGTTGAAATATTTGCCAAATGAATTTGTCACAGTTTTTGCCAGTGGAATCTTTTGGTTTGTACAAATTGTTGTTGATTGCCAAAAATCATCAAAATGATAAATACTACATGTATACACTGAACAAAATCTAGCTAATAGTATGTCTAAAATACACAATAACTTACCAAAAATAAACAAATGCAAAATAAACGAACTCAACACACAAAATACAATATCAATAATTTAGATTTATTCATACATTTATATAGTAAATAATAACTAAAGAAAGAAATGCATAAATATGTACATTGAACAAAAATTGTACCAAAATAATATTGCAAATGAACTTTTCCTTGTTTGTTGTTGTTGTTCTTTTCCTACTTACTACGGTTGTTGTCAATTTGAATGCATATATATAAAATAGCTATAATTATAACAAATACAATTTAATTGGCAAATGCAGGCATACAAATAAATATATGTAAATGTATGTATGTATGTAAATATGTGTATGTGTATAAATATGTTATAACTAAGCTCTAGCAATTAAACAAAATAATAATAAAATAAATGATGAATTATGATTTTTTTTTTTGCAGTTTTGTTTTTGTTGTTTGCATTAGTTAAGCGTTTTATTACTTGTCTAAGAACTCGAACGAACTCGAAAAATGCAACAATTTTGGATTAGGATTGAATAGTTTCTAATTGCTTTTGCGACGCGCATCGGTTATAGCACCCCAGAGTTCGATGATGAAATCATCGGTGAAACCGAAAGATTCCAGATCCGAATTATCGATGGCCTCGGCAAAGTCCATGGAATTGGACTTGTTGTTGCCCAGATCCCAGATCTGGGACGCCAACTCCGTATCGTTGATACCCATAAAGGATTCCAGCAGATTGTTAATTGCCTCCACGCCCGCCGTCGTCGCCTCATCGAATTTGGCCTCAATCTGGGCATTGCCATTCGCCTTGAAGCGTAGCGTCTCCTTGCCGCTGCCATAATTGCGTCCGCCATTGGCGCCACCGATGCCGCCGCCGGAGCTTGAGGCACGTGACTGGCTGCGCGGCCCGATACCCTGGAAACCGCTGCGCACCGGCTCCACCAGGCGCAACGTGAACGTATCGCCCGTGGCAATGTCCTTGAGCATGCGTGCCACCTCGTAATGCCGCTTGCCCACCATATTGACACCATTCAGCTTCTCGATGTGATCCCCCACCGCAATGTGCTCGATGCGGTCAATGATGGAGTCATCCTTGATACGTTTGATGAACGCATACCCAGCTCCATTGTCGGTGATAGTCAACCCGAGGGCATCCTGTGTCTTAACAATCTCAATCTCCTTGGCGCGACCCTTGCGATGCGCAAAGATGAAATCATCCAAGCCAATCTGACCGCCCAGCAGACGTGTCATGTCCACCTTGTGCGAGTTGAGGGTGCAGAAGAGTATATCCTCTTCGGATATATCAAAGCATTCGGCAATTTTCTTATACAGCTCACGAACACTGGCGAATCCGGTAATTAGACCCGTCGGACTGCCGTGTGCCAGCTGACAGTGGAAGATTAACGGCGGCTTCTTGTCCAGCTCATTGTTGTTATTCTGATGATGACCATTGTTGTTGTTGTTGTTGTGCATCATTGTGGATGTCAGCGAGGAGCGTCCCTTGCTGTCCTGGCTGATATCGCTATGATCCGAGGAGTTCTTTGTGGATTTACGGGCAAAGAGTGGCATCTCTCCGTTCTTTCTTTTCCGCCGATCAGTTCTCTTTTTATTTTTATATATAGATATACAAATGTTTTAGGTTTTTATCTGTGTGCGTAGAAGAAGATTGTGGTACTCGTTTTTTGAATAGTTCGACATTTTGGAGCATTATGATGTGGTGTTAGCTGTTTATTAGTTCCGTTCCCATAAGAAAGTTTATTTATATTTATATTTAGGTGTGTGCGTATGTACAAATGTAACACAAAGAAACCATAATTATACCCTGTAAAAATGGTATAGTGACATTGTGCAAATGTAGGACAACAATTTGATTCGAACAAATTTAGATATGGCTGTTTTTAAATAAAAAATGAATGGAGATATATTCTGGTATTTTAAACTCAATAGAAAAACAACTAAGAAAACGCAAGTCTATAGGGTAGTTGCTAGACGAACACTCTTGATTAGCTTACGCTTTTGATACAACTTTATCTAATCTTTCTTCTTTTCTTTTGTTTAAACTCAATTTATGACCAGAGTTGTGAGCTAGAAGTGAGTCAACGATCAAAATGCGCGCATTCAAAACTGACATTTCAACTGGAAAATCAATCTAACAACAGATCATATCTATAAATATAACAATTGATTAACTTTTGCAAGTATATTATTAGTGGTGCAAAATTAGTATAGATTGTTTTGTTGTAAACAAAGACATTCATTGTGCCGCTT
Organism: Drosophila planitibia; assembly: GCA_035043785.1. NCBI lineage: Eukaryota > Metazoa > Arthropoda > Insecta > Diptera > Drosophilidae > Drosophila > Drosophila planitibia. The sequence goes on from JAWNMS010000052.1 coordinate 2,304,801, forward strand.
GATTCAAAAGTGAGGTTAAAACCGCTTTCAGTTTTTTTAGTTCAAAGTTAAGGTTATCGCAGCTTACCCAAGGATTAGATTAATTAAATATAATTTAAGATTTAAAATCCACGTTAAAATACAGTTTAAATTTCCAATTAATGATAAATCGAATGTCGCGACGCAAAAATACACAATGAAATTGAAGAAATTAAGAAATAACTGGCCGCAAAGAAAGGAATAACCGTTGTTTCCACTTGATAAGATTTCAGTGTGTGACAAGCGTGTGATAAGAGCAGGGAGTGTGAGTGAGAAACAGAAGAGAGAGAGAGAGAAAGAGAGTGCAGAGATAACGTTTGGTAGTGTACCGCAAGTTATCAGCGTACCGAAACCCTAAGCCGAAGCTCATTTATCAGCTGCTTCGCTTGCACACAATTTCGTCATCCGATCACCCGCACGCTTTTTCCCTTCTTTTAAAGTGTACTGAACGATAATTGCAAGATGTGGCCAGATTTCACAACTAAAGCGAACTATCGCCAAGTAGGGGAACTTTTAAGCTCTTTTGCTCAAGAGTGGAACTGATTTTGCTTTCTTTTTTCTTTTTTTACGTACGATTCTTTGCGGGCTGCACTCTCTGTGCAGTTCTTTGAAACGCTGGTAACACTTGGAAACTGTTTGGTAATCACATGCACCAAATTTTGAAAAACTAAAGCCAAACAATTTTTTTTTACGAATTCAAGCAGTAAAAACACACGAAATTTAAAACAATGACTGACTGAACATTTGTTTGCTCCAAATTTAGCTAATATGGGTAAATAGTTGTGAAAAATGTTCGCAATTTATAGAAATTAAGAAATGTTAAGGCATTGCCAACGGGCAATAGTTTCACAAAGACTACACCTGCAACATTATCGCAAGTCTTGCCCTACTTGTTATTTTTTATTTTTTTGCGGTAAGTGTAATTCTAGCAGTGTATCTATAAGTAGTGCTCCTCACTAAACTTTGATCGTTTTGTTCTTGTTTGCTTCGGTTTGGTTTGTGGTTTCGCTTTCAACTTTGTTTTCACCTTGATCGTCTCTGATTTGGATGTTTTACTTAATGACTTTGCAGAATTATTTGCATTTGATCTCGGTGTATTTTAAATATCCGCCTTATATAAAATACAATATGCAAAATCTTAAAGTTCATTATATTTAATTAAATCATCTGGCCAGTTTATATTATTAATATTCAGAGTCAAAAAAAAAAAAAAAAAAAACAAGAGAGGGAACTTGAGACGAGCCCTTTAAATTAACGACAACACGAGCGAATATATTTTTGTAACGGTGAGTGTGTGTGTCTGCTGCTCCCACAAACTATGATACACATATACATATATATATGCACATACTAATATATGTATAGTTTATATGCATATGTATCAATTTGCCACAACCGGCTATTTCTAGCTGAGCATAATAGATAACCCGGCGAATAAAGAAAAAAAAAAACAGAAAAACAACACGCATCAAGGTCGAATGAGTTAAGCTTTGAGAGTGACGCGTGTGGCACCAGTATCCGCACCTTTCACACCAACACTAATGCAACAGTAGCCACATAAACTATTTTGCAAAAATACTACGCAGTTGGGGGTTTTATAATCAAAATGTATCGGCTCTCTATAACGTGGCCCCACCAATTAACAATTCATTTTGGCTTGAAAGACCCTCAAAGGCAATATCGATCTATTTCAAATGATGCGACATGAGCATAGAAATAGGTCAGAATTTTTGTACTTTTTTACTATTCTGATATATTTCAAATCCGTCAGATAATTTTAATTATAAAAAGAGGTCAGCAGACAAATAACAAAAATACTGTATTTTAAAGAATCGTTATTTCCAGCGAAATACATTTAAAATTTTGTGTTTTAATAAATAAATTTTAATTTTTTTAATCAACTAATTTTTTTTAATTTAATAATATTGGTTTACAAATTTCTGCCCAATGTATTTTAATAAATAAAATATATTAAAATTTGTTCCCACATTAAACAAATACAAGAATAGTTAAATAAAAAAAGGATTTGATACTTGTCAGGCATAAGCAATCACCAACATATCTATTATGTAATTTGAAATAGTAAATTAATCACGAAATTGTCATTTGTTTTTATAATTATCTCTACAGCAATGACGTATGTGAATAACAAAATGAATTAAGCCGATTGCAGACACGTGTATAGCTGTTTATCTAGGCTGTGTGCATGTGGATGTGTCTAATATCACTTGTAATTTGCACTGCACTGCGCGTAAACAACAAAACAAAACAAACTAAGAATAACAATAACAAGAGTAAAACCATTTCCGCATACGCAAAGCAGCCGGTTCTAAACACACACAAACAAATGTAAGTTTACATATATTGCTGCTGTTGTTGTTGTTTTTGTTGTATGCTTACTCGCCCCCGATTGGTTGTAATTTGTGGGCCCGACTCGACTCGCGTAAATTGTGGCCAAAGAATATATAAATATACACACATACAAGCATACAAGTGCTTACTAACTGTATCCAAGGCGCTTAAATTCTATATCTGCGTTTGGTGTAAACAACAAGAAACGTAAACAACAACTTTAACAGCGCGTGGGGTATTTTTTCTTCGAATGCACCAGCAACAATAATAAATACATATATTTTTCAGATATCGTGTGGTGAACAACAATGTGTTTATCTATTAAACTATAATGCACAGTGTGCATTTGCTTTGCAATGACTCATTTTTACTGCATAGCAACAAGGAAGTGTGAAACTCTACAGATAAGTAGAGGGAGTTATCTCTATGTACTATAAGTATGTATTTTCGGTTCTGTAGTTAGAGTTATATTTAAGCTGGTTTTCAAGTTTTGTAGACGTGAATCTTGACAGATGCATAATACATTAAAGCTTGAAAAAAGACTTTATATTTTAAGCAACATAAAAAACGTATCCAGTATCATTAAATACAATCAAATTTCTTCAACAGATCTTGAGACATATAATTTTTCTCAGAAAATATACAAATTAGGTCGGTTAAAGTTAAGCATTTGCTTAGCTAGCGGTTTTCTCAAATGCAAAACAAGCTAGAAACTATTTACATATCTTATTATCAACTCTCAGAGTTACTTTTTTAGGGTATAAGGAAAAATATGTAATTCTCGAAAGAAAACAAAAATAGACGAACGCATTTTCATTCATCTTTCGAGCTGTTTGTGTTATTTTCTTTAATGGATTTGCACTCGTACAAATGCGTTGGTTTGTTGTTGTCTTGCCACGAGCTGATTTTATAATAACAACAAATACTATGCCGAACCGATACATATATATACTACATAGACCACCCATACATATACAAATAAGAATTTGGCAGAGAGAATTCCGCATCGCTTGCGTATTGTGTTATCGCAAACACATATGCATGATGTATATATATATATATAATACATTATATGTGCATATGTATATGTAGGTAAGTGTTTATTTATAGAATAGTGCGGTGTGCTTTTCTAGTTAGCTGCCTCGTACGACAACAATAATAATAATTAATAAAAAAAACAAAAGAGGGAAGGTATTAGAATAACAAATCAAGGTTATTTCATGTTGCGTAAAGAATCAGCATTATTATTATTATTATTAATCAATCATGCTTTATCGGATGCGAAAGTGCTGCACAATAATATACTCATTTATTGTATAATCGAGCCATATAAAGTACTACTATACTATATAAAATGTTTTTATTGTCAATTGCAAAACAAAACTTTAGAGCGTCAGTAAAATGAGTTTGTTTTATTGTTTACACAGTGGAAGCATTTAAAATTAATTGAAAAACTGTTTACGCGAAATTTGCATTAACAGCTGTGCAAAAGCTAATTGCAATTTGTTTGCTTTAATTGACGAATTAAGCTGCAATTGTTAATGCACTTTGAATAGGCGATCTGAAAGGTTTATATAAATATTACTATATATATATATACATATTTTTATATAGTTTAATATTTATTGTACAAAGGTTTGCTATGTTCAAGTACTGTTACAATTGAAAACCTTCAGCCTTAAGGTTAAATATCTTTTCAATGGTTTTTAACGTCAACAAAATCAGCCCAGTGCTAAAAGCAACATCTATAAAGAGAACTAAAAATAATTTGCATGGTTTCTCTCTTAGTTTGTGTGCTCTTTAAAAGCTTTGCAAAAGCTTTAACGACACAAAAGCTTTGTGCAAACTTTGTGGCACTCTCGCTCGCCGCTGATCGACTGAACTTTAAAAAATTTCGATATCATCATGATTCACAATACGTTGACTAGGTCAATGTTTGGACGAACCGTATGGAACTGCTAACGGTGAAAATTAATTTCAAGTGATTTCTCGCTTAAATCGCTTTCAGGCAAGCGGAAAAATGAGCTGCTTATTGGGACGCTGACCGACTGCATTGTAAACGTATTTTATAAATGAAAATACTTACAAGCGAACTAAAACATTTGTGGAAATAAATGGAGGTGTTGATGACGTTCGCAGTATTGTGTGCCATTTTTATACCCTGTAAATATTTCAATTGTGTAGAACAGGTATGATTGAAAACGAGAGACAAATCTGTAGATCAAGTGTGTTTTTCATTAATGGATAATTAATAAATAAATAAATACATTAATACATTTAGTATATATCTGAGATTATTAGAACAATAGAAGTGATTTATCAATGTATTTACTTGGCAAAGGTTCTTTCTTGATTTAGGATATTTTCAAGTCAATACTCTCTCTTTACCAATTTTTACGTACTATTTGTTAGGTCTGGACATATACTATACATACGCTTAGGTCATTCACACAAATGTTCATACATATATTTTGTTATTCACATTATTGCCTAAAATTCAAGGTATGATTCAGTTTTGTGCTTGTTTTTTTGACTAGTTTTCCAAAAGAAAACAAAGTATATATGCCATAAGTATACGTCTGTCTATATGTATCTTTTAGATATTATGGTGCGTTGATCCGCTGATTTTTATTTTTATTTAGATTTATTTGTTTTCAGCTCTTGTCACACATTACGTTTTTTGTACGTTGAGCGGCATTTTGTCATAATTTGCTGACATATGAGGATAGCCAGTAAAAAATATGAAACAAAAAAATGTGACTCTGATCAATGTGCATACTTAATTTGTAGTTTATATTGGTGTGCATCTCAAGTGCATTGAACCGACATTCGATGCAGCCGAAGCACCCTGTTTCAGCAGATGAAGGCTTATAATGTGGAGCACAAACACATTATTATACAAATGTCTATATATGTGTGTATGTGTGTGTTTACAAAAGACTTCAGGCAGTTTTGAAAACATTTAACCGTTTCACCTCGCTGAACTTGGCGAGCACGGGGCAGGTAATTTAAGCAAACAACAAATTCAACGAGTTCACTAAATAAATCTACAAGCTATATAGAGAGCACGAAAAAAAAATAAAACAAAGCTAAACTAATTTGAATCTATGGTTAATGAGCGCAAGATGAAAGAATATGAAATTCTTGTTAAGGTCATTAAAAGTCAAAGCAACAAACAAAAAAACAAAACAGTTTCGTCAGATGGCGCACACAAAAATGTGGAAAACCAAATGTACATAAATAGATGTTTAAAGTGCATTCAACATATGCTTGCCATCAATTATGCCTTTCAGGTAAATATAGCAAAAAATTAAAAAAAACACTGTGTTATAATTTTTTAATATTATGTTTCAAAATAATCAGCTGCTTAAAATAGACAGTAAATTGCATCAACAGCAGCCATAACATTTTCAGCAGTGTTAGCAACTCTCAGTTCTTGAAATAACATTAACTATTACCATAACAGCAATAACATTCGGTTAACGTTACAGCGCGCCATATGCTATATGCAAATTTTGAGTTTTACTGTTGTTTTTTTTTATAGCAAATTACTGATTACTGCCATCATAGAAGCTTACAGAGCGCAGCCGCCATGGCAACGATTGAAAGGAGAGTGAGAGAGAGGGAGTGGGGAGGATCTGTTATTCACAATGGTGTTGGACTTAATTCTAGAGGGGTGTGCGTGTACCGGTTCATAATATGGTTTCTGTATAGTAATGTCACGCAAACAATTTACATAAATGACGTCGCTTCCGCTTTGTGGCAGGCGCAGCAAGGCGCAGCCAACAAGAACAGATACAATTGCAAGTAAATTGTACATAAATGCAACCACGGCCAACAAATGGAGGATGGCTGGCAAAAAGCAGAGGAGGATGGGAGAAAAAGTGTAGCAAAAAAGCAATTGTGTCTGTCTGATTGGATTGTTTTGTGCGGAAGTGAGAAAGCAATCGATAAAAAAAAACAAGTTTCAAAGCGCCTGCCAAGACTAACGGCGAATGTTTGTGTTCAACAGATAACAGTCGAGATAAAAAGAGAAGACAAATACATATTAAAACCATATACACATTTCTTTTTGGTTAAAGCAACAAACCCACTAACCAACTTCACGGTTTGTTAGCAATTTAATTTGCCTACAAATGGTTGTTTTTACAATTTGTTTTTGGGAGATTTCTTTTGGGCCACTGGCCAAGTACTCATTGCCTGTGCTTTGGGGCACGCCCTTCCAATGCTGAGAATTTGTTTGTTAAAAGAAAATGAAAATTGTACGCGGCGCCGTCGCACGTGTTGTCAACACATTAACAACAACAAATTAACACACTTAACGCTTTGTGGCCAGGTATTTCAGGGGAAATTATAATTTAGTAAATAATCACACTTAATAGCATTTTATGGAAAGCTAAATATGCTACAAATGATTAATTTTTCATTGCGAAATTCAGTTGAGCAGTGAATCAATAATGGCAACAACAACCCCTAGAAAAACCACCCGGCAAAACCTAGGGCAACATAACCTCAAAGCTAGAAATTGCATGTCAGAAACCGCTTGAGGTAGGAAATTGCTAAAAAAAAAAAAAAACAGGTACATATTTAGCTGTGGGGCATTTTTGGGGTTGCTATGAAAAATCGTTACCACACAATGCTTGTTGGTAAAATACATATACATATATATATTTATTTCTATGCATGTATGTATCCATCCGGTCATGACATAAGCATTGTGGGTGGTTGACAACACTTGCATACATGTGATACTAATTAATTATCCAGTTTGCTGCATTAGGTAGACACTGTTCCACACACACAGCACAGCTGTAAATTGACGAGAAAAGTGCATTAAATATTTTTATCGATTGTCGCTGTTGCCCTTGTCCTCGCCCTTACAGCAGTGCGTGCATCTCTTCTGCATACACTTCTCTCTCTCTCTATCTCTCAATCTTCTTTTGATGTAGTAGTAGCTATTTCTCCATTAATACACAATTGAATTTAGTAGTAACAAAATGTTAGTGGATTACAATTAGATGTGTGTGCTTGCTTTTGTTATGAATCAGACAAAAGGCTGACGAAGATGTGCCACCACCTTTCACTTTATTTCTATTCGTTCGAAATTTGTTGTATGCATAAATGGATCTATTGTTAAATGAGATGCGGCGCCTGATTTGAACAATCAATACAAGCAGACAAAGTTGAAGCAACGAAAGTAGAAAATTGTGTACGCACCTGTCAATGTCAACGGCACCAACCGCTACTGATTCCAGGCTGCACTTGCCTGCACTTTGGGCACAGAAAAGCACCGTAATGAGCAAGGAAAGCGGACATACGAGACCAGGTTTTTGTTGTTGTTTCTGCTATCGCTTCTGTTGTAGTTGTTGTTGTTGCACAAACACACGCACACTCATTCAATTCAACACTTAAGCGAAATTTCTTTCTTTCACCCGACACAGACTTAACTGGTTTTTTTTTGTTTTCTTTTTTTATTTTTTATTATTAACTGCACCACCCGTCGATCGTATGTGAGAAAAACACACAGCAACAACTTGTAGTTTAATTAGCACTATTTCTGAGTAGATAAAAATCAGCAATTTTCGGCAACTGGCGCATCAACTATTAATTCTACTGCTCTCAGCAGCTCATTTTTCACTACTGTTTAACCAACACGCACACACATTCAAAGTGTCGCCGTCGGACCAGTCTGTTTTATTTGTTTTAGAGATGTAAGTGCTATAACAAAAAAAACATCGATGCAACGATTATTGCCACAGCGATTGTTACCGAATATTTGAAGTGTTCTCTTATTCAATATATCGATATTAGGCGTTGAAATTCATACTCTGTTCTGTGCTCGTCTACCATGACACTTCAGAAATTGCATCAGCTATGGTTGCACTACTTTGTACATCGATATATTTGCTTCGAAAAAAAGCTATCGTCCGATCGATCAGTAATAATATCGATAATAAAACTATTTATTCGAATATGGGGCGCGAAGTTGTAGATATTTAAGACTCTCCAGTATAATGTATAAATATCAAACCGTAAATGTTCAATTTAATATAATTTTATTTAAAAATATACATATTATTGTTGTAGTTATTTTAAACGCTGGGAAGTTGTTTTCTGGCGTTGAAATGAGCAGCGAAGAGGCCAAACAAATCAATTAACAATATAGAACAAAGATAGTTATATAGAAGAAACATAAAAATTGGATAAAATTAAAAAAATGTATAAGTGACAAATTAGTGTTGTTATCAGTATTGTTGTTGCTCGTGTGTACAAGTGTAAATATATGGGAAGAATTTAAGCGATAGCTCAGCACACAGAACTTAAGGTCACCGGAATAATGCTCATGTCATTTTTGCAGCTCTCGACACCACAGCCGTATCGTTCTCATGATTCAAGCGGCCAATTGTAATGCCCTGATCCTCGCCCAACTCATCTTCATCCTGCTCGGCATTCTCCAGCTGCTTCTGGCGCTTCAGACGCAGTTCAAACACCTCGCTGATGGCATCGCGAAAGCAAATAAAATTATAATCAATAACGCCCTGCCGATTGAAGTTCTCTTCGCGTAGTATGCAGACCAGAGCCAAAAACTTGTTCACCTCTCGCATATAGAGTATCGTATTGTTGTTCAGTTTAATCAGACTAGAACTGCCACTGTCAAATGCAGTTTCCTCGGAGCTGTGGGCGATAAACAGATAATGTTAACATTTAAAATTCCTATTAATATCCTATTGCCTACCTATAGATGCTGGAGAGATCGATGACCATATCGATCATGTCACAGCATAGTTCGTAGGCTTGCATGTCAACCGGTGATGAATCCGTTGCTATATAGATTTTCGATACGACATCAAAGAGAAACGCTTTCTCAATGCCAGAGTTCTGTTAAAAATTGTAAAAAGATTTAATAAATATTGAATATGCTAAGAAATTTTCAACTCACTGGTATGAAAATGTTTAACAAATTCTCAAGCGTCGGCAGCTGTGGTATCAGTTTCTGCACAACTTTTGAGAATGCCTCGAATATTGAATGATCATATATCGAAGTCAGGTGAAAACTTAGATGTATCTGATCGAGGCCCGCCTCGCTGAGGTCATCCGATGAGCGCTGGTGTATATCACGTTGCGATTCCATTTTAGAATCATCGCTGATGCCATCAACCTATGGGAAAAACAACAGCTGCATAAATACAATAATGGCGATTAGAGTATCATATCTAAACACTCACCTTGTGTATGAAGACCTCGAATTTAATGCGTGGATTAACTTTATATGCCTTGATGACCGTATTCTTGAACTTGGTCAGCGCTTCATTGTAGTCGTCTTTAGCATCAATGACGAAGACGAGCGCGCCACAGCCACCGAATATCATATCCGAATCGAATGTGGGCTCAATGAAATCAATTTGGCCTGGAAAATCCCAAATTTGAAACTGTACAAAACTGGAATTGTTGATGTCATCCTTAACAATTTTGCTCGTCGATTCGAGGAACAGCGTCTCATTCGGCGACATCTTATGGAAGACGACTTTCTGTATGGAGCTCTTGCCCGACCGTCGCAGACCCATCAATAAAATGCGCGGTTTCGTTTCGCTATTGCTCGATGCATTTGGCTCCAGTTCCAAACCATCCTGATCGTAGGCGCCATAGCCAAAATCTTTTGGGAATGAGTCGACGGGGTAGTCTTCGTCTTCGTAGCTCTACGGAAATCATGGAATAAGCTTTAGAAATGTGGTTTTTATGCTGTTAGAGATAAACGTTGAGCGGAATTGATCGCATTGATAAAGGCGTTGAGTTTAGTTTACAGTTTACAGTTGAAAGTGCCATTATCATTGGACCGCTCATCTCCATGGTTATTTTTTATGGCTTCTTTGTTTGCTTACCATGGTGACGTAAGCGTGCGTTGCCTGTGCACGGCTATTGTTTTTTTACATTCAGTTAGCAGTGCGCGTTGTTGAAATTATAAAAGCCAAGGAAAGAATTTAATTTAATTTGAAAAGAATAGCACACAATACAAAAACTGTTTCTTATCGGAGACAAGGTGTGTACACAACAGCTGCACAACAGCTGATTATCAGTTATTGGCAAGTGTGTGCACACTTGCTGCGCAACTCGTTGGGAAAATACCAAATTAGTATTTTTAGTTGCTTATTATTTTGGTTTTCAACGCATCTACTTGTTATTTGCTTCGCAATAAATAAGCAGAAAAGAGGAAACTAATTTACGAACCATATGCGTTGTATATTTAAGTTGGACAATTATACAAAATGTGCTTGTGGTATTTTTAGGGAGCCCGTTTTGATGCATGCGGTCACACTGATTGTGATCAAACTGCGATTTAACCAGTCTTGCAAAGATTTGTGAATTTATCTTGTTTTTGACTAGTTGTAAATAAAATGGCAGCGCGGGGTTTGTTGCTGATGGGCCAATGCATGCCCTGCATAAAACAGAATGCCTCCAAAATACGCATACGCCGCATGGAGCTGGACAAAAATCTGAACATGGTTTGCATTTGCATTGTTTGTTTTTCTGATAAGCATGGAATTTAAATGCGTTTATTTGTTGCAGTACTTTAAAAAGGATACGTTCTTCTTTGCCCACGATCCAAAAAAGCTGTGCAAAACGGGCGATGTGGTGTTGATACGTGAGCTGCCCGAGCGCATGACCCGCCTCATCACACACAATGTGGAAAAAGTCGTCTATCCACTTGGTGACATAACCGATCCGATTACGGGCAAGAAAGTTGTGGTCGGCAAATACCGCGAGGACATCGAGATGGCCAATCAGCTGTTTGGCAAGTCAGCGAAGGGCTTTGACTATGAGAAGGCACCTCCACGTGGTCGCCTCGAAGGCAGCAGGGACTTTACGCACGGCGAGACATATATTAAATACCATGAGGATGGCAAGGATCAGCCCTTTGCCGTGTAGCCTTGAAATTAGCTAATAAATGTTGATTTAAGTAAAAAACAAACAAAAGTTAATTTTACTAAATATTTTTATTTAAAATTTTCGATAAATGTTGATGCATTTTGTTTTTGTTTTTGTTTTCTTGTTTTGTTTTTGTTGCTTTATTTTTGTTGTTGCAATAAGATGCGTTTCGATCCGTGCCATAAATTAAATTGTTAACTAATCACAATCTCTTACGATGCTAAAGTTGTACTGGAGTATAGGGTTCGCCACATGGGCGTTGTCATCGCATAGTTTTTGCTGCAAGCACAGGAAATATATTAATATATAAATAGCATATTTAATAGTTATGCTCGTACTTGTTCCAGATCGGGACTGGCGCGCAGCATAAAGTCGCGCAGAAAGTTGCCACGATTGGGTATGTCCAGGGCGAGCATTAGCTTGTTGTTGCCCAACTGCTTGAGCACCTTGACCCAGCTGCTTGGTGGCACCTCATCCGAGTCCTCGTTCAACTGCGCCTTCGACTTATCCTCATCGCTGCAAATTGACCACTGCAGCGGCTTACTGGAGCTGAAGCAAACACAAAAAAGTAGATGAAATATTTCTTTTGAGGCATCTTCTAGATTTGTGGCACCAACCTGAAGTGCAGCTCCAAGCTGACTGCTTGCAGATAACGGGACACGGGCACCGTATAGCTCACATTCAGGGAACTGCCCGAGCTCGGGCAGAATTGCTCCACATCGATGGTGTAATTGTTTTGACCAGCCAGCACACAGCTAGAGATGCTCCAGCAATCTGGCTGTGGCGGCAACGGTGTCACCATTGTTGGAACTGGAGCAGCAACTGGCAGCTCCACATGCCCCGCTGCCAGTGGTGCAGTGGCTGCTGGTGCCACGCTGAGCACCGTGTAGAGCGCATCATCCTGATCGCTGCTCGCGGCGGACGAGGATGAGCCATCCGTTTCGGTGGAGAATTGCTTGGTGCGCGCCACAGTGTTGTGGGAGCTCTTGCCATGGTAGACACGGGATGCTGGGGCCACATTGCTGCTGCTGCTATCGTTGCTGGCAGCAGCAACGGGCTGTATTATCAATATATCGGCATCCTGCTCCTGCTCAGCGGACGGCAGCTCATCCTCAACATGCTGATGCTTCACATTGGCATCCACGTTATCCACAGCAATTGCAGCCGGTTGCAGCTCCACAAAGCAGGTGGACTACAAAAGAATGTGAAGATAATTTCTTTAATAACAAATGAGAAAGGCATTGCTTGAGACTGCCCGACTTGTTCATACCCTGTACCCTCTAAATGAATTTATTTAACTCTAAACACCCACCTGACAATTGTCGCTGACTGCTTCATCGCCATTGCACTCGGGCGGCTGGCCAAACAGCGGCGACCTCAAACTCTTATGCCTAATCCAATCCAGACTGCGTTGATTTGCCGATCTTCTGCCCACAGTGGAGTCCCGCAGACCGGGATACTCGAAGCCGAAGAGTGCAGTTATGGGATTATCCACCGACTCCGATTCATTGGTGTTGCTCAGATTCTGTAGATCCAGGGCATCGACGCTATCCTTGCCACCGCTGCTGTTGCGCAACACAGCCGGCGGCGGCACGTCCATCGCCAGGGAGAGTGTGCTCTGCGGATGACTCTGCTCGGTGCTGACCTTATTGGTGGTCAATGCCAGATTGGCTGTGGGTGGCGAAACGGTTTTGTACACATTATAAATGGCTGCATCGCCCGCGTTGAGCTTGCGTATGGCCTGACCAGCAGATGCAACCGGTGCGTTATCCACAATGGTGCTGGGAATCGTGCCCAGCACCACAATCTGCTCATCCAGCTTGGATGATGGCTTCAATGGTTGTTGTTGCTGTTGCTGTCGGAGTTGCTGTTGTTGTTGCTGTGCATCCACATCGATGGAGTTGTTCTCAAAGTCCTGGGAAAGTGGTGCAATTCCCGCTGGCTTCTCCGAAGAGGAGCTGTCCGTATCGTTGCTGGACGCAGCCAGAATTCGACTCACCGTGCGCACACTTTGCAGCAGCTTTTGTGCCGCCGCCGCCGGACGCAGTGCCTCCTGGCTAAGTGGCCACTTGGACTTGTTCTTGCTGATAATTGTCTTGTTGTGGTTGTTGTTGTTGCTGTTGTTTCGCGGCGCCGTTGTTGTGATCCGTGTGTGCGGCTGCTTGGGGGCGCCAGATTCACCTGCGGATTGTTCATCACAGCCGTCAGTTCCTCCTCCTCCTGCTGCAGTTCATCGGTCCCCTCCATATGCCGCACCGTGGGTCGTGTGGTACTCGCCGCAAAGATCAAGCTGGGCCACGATCCGTGCGTTTTGTTCTTGAAGAGCGTCTGCCAGCTGTGCTGAAAATTTAAGCGATCCTCATCGCTGAGACGCGTCGCCGACGCATCCGGTCGAAAGAGGCGACTGTCGCCAAACATCTGAAAGCCATCCAGATGCTGTTGCTGCTTGTTGTGCTCCACAAAATACAGCGTGGAAACGGCTGCCAAGCTATAATGGGTTTTTAATGGATTTCAATTTATATTTGTTAAACGTAATTTAGTTTGCATTCAATAGTTATTTATATCATAGATCTCTATTTTAAGAGATCAACAGGAATATTTTTAAATCAAGAATATTTTCACTCAGTAGCAATTAATACTTTAATCAATAAAGTCAAACAGATAGCAAATTGAAGCAACTAAAACCGTTTTTGAAAAAAGAAATGTTGAATTCAGTCTCGAAATTTCGGCATCATTGATAAACCTCTTAATAAATAAATATATGCCTAAATAAACTTAGGCAGTCTAAAGGCGGTCTTAATTAAAAGCAACTAAATGACTTAAAATTGAAGTAGCAATAACGATTCCTGAATTACGAAATGTTTAATTGAATCAAGAATTATTGACAATATTGTTAACCGACGAAAGATACTTCGATTTTCTTTTAGTAGATTAATTTCCTTTTTTATATAATTTTCCACATTAAAGCAGTGCTTACCAGGCTGCCATAATGATGATCAGCATGAAGATAATGATTTGCATTAGGCGACTGGAGCAGATCTCGTAGCCATCGTTGCTGCGATTGTTGGGCCTCTGTTGGGGCCGCGGCGGCAAAAGGCAGCGTGGCTCGAGCAGATCCTTGGCACGCAGTTGGTGGTTATTGTGATTGGTGTTGGCCCGTTCCAGACTCTCAATGCGCGACTCCAGTGACCCGGTGACTTTGCACAGCTCCTTAACGGCGCCAATGTTCTCCATTAGTATACGATCCTAAGTTAAAAAATTGTGTAATAAAATCGTGTTTATAACTGGTGTTTCACTGTTTCTTGTGTTTAAAAATTTGTTTGCTTAAGCTTAACAATTGTTAAAGTGTTTGTGTGTTTTATGAGTTGATTTCTGGGGCGTAGGTTCCCCAGATAGACGATAACAAAAAATTATGAAAAAGAAATTAATTCAAAGCTGGCATTTTTTAAGTGCAGCGTTAAAAATGTGTGACCATGAAACATTATTCAATAGTGTCAACATGTTCAACACAGGCAGTTACTTAAAAAAAGTCCTTCGACCAAGGCTGTAAGTAAGTGTGACCATAAACGATGACACAAGTACTTTACATTTGGGGCGGGCTTTTCAAAAAAGTACCTTTAGTAATTAATCTTGGGGGGAAATATTGCAGGTAATAAAAATGTGCGCAATTAGAGTGACCATATGCTAAATTTTTGGGCAGTTATATTTAAGCAAATACATTTTTAAGTATTCTGATTTTGTTTTTACCTTATTGACCAGCAAAAAGTTCTCAATAACATTTCCATTAGGCAGTACAACGCTGCCAGCCTCTTGGACCGCATCCGGTATAACCTCGCGCACCTCCTGCGCTATGACGCCGGTGTCAACGATTTCCCTTGTATCGCTCTCCCGCCTCAGACCGGAATGCACGGCATATTCCGGCTCATAGCGATAACGGACGATGCGTATCTTTTGCATATTGCGCAACTGAACCGAAGTATCCAATTCGGCGATTTCCTGTTTGGCGCGACTATCGCTGGGCTGGACAATGTGGCCGGATACCTTGAGATTGCCATGTACGACAAGACTCTCGTCTGGGCGATCTGTGTTGATGCCCACGCGACCCGCATGGAAGATGGACTCCTGCGTAATGCCACGCTGCCAGACCAGATCCACATCGGACTCAAACTGGCCGGGATTCGAGGCGCGCACAATGATCCGCTCGCTGCCATGGCTAACGACGGGAAAGTGGCCAGATGTCGTGTGCACGTGGAGACCGACAACAAGCTGAAAGAAACGCTGCTCCGGGTTTGGCCGTCCCTTCTTGCGCATATTATTGTTCGTTGTCTCCGAGAAGTGCAGACGACCCACGGTTATTTTGCTGACAATATGGCTCTGGAGATCGATACTGAAAGCGAGAATAGATATATATATATATATATATAAGATACATATATGAATGTTTGTACTTACGGTACGGGATAGAATGGCTTCTTGGAGCGATCGGATTGACTCTGCTCCACGCGTATCGTTTGATTGGGCGCCTCGAATTTGACACCGTAGAAATGCAAGTGGAAGGATTTGATTTTCTCCAGGCCGGACGGTGTCTTCACAAATTTGGCATCGCCCTGCAGACGGGCATGGCAAGTGACCTGAAAATGGTTCTTCTTCTGGCACACATACGCATCATCCGAGACGCTGAAATTGAAGCCCTTGTCCGCATCGACGCGATAGTAGATGACGGATAGCTCGTGCAGGTTTTGGTCGCACAGCTTGTGCCAGTTCTCCGGCTGGAATGGACTGAAGCGGATGCACTGCGTCAATGCCGGATCACCAGCCTCGCTGCCCGAGCCAGAGCCGGAGCCACAGCCGGCAGCCGCATTGCTCGCCGGCCCATCGAGGCTATTCTCAGCATGCGAATTGATGGCGGACAGCGCTGGCGAAACGGAGGCGGAACAGTGTGAGTGGGCGGGTGTCTTGCACAGATCGTGTTCACTGGGACTGCTGCTGCTCGGTGCGGTGGCAATGGCAATGGCATGATGTGAACTGCGCAACGGACTCATCTGCAAGCCCGGATCATGCTTGGCCATCGGCCCAAATTCCGGACAATCCAGCTGAGTGGACATCTTCCGCTTGCGCGACAATGAATGAACCGGAGTCGTTGGTGTTGAGCTGGTCAGCGATAATTGACTGGTGCCAATTACCTGAACCCGATCACCCAATCCCAGTGGCGAGGTCAGCATACAGGTGGACAAGCTGGATAGATTTTGGTAGCTGCCACTGCCGTACAAAACGTGTCCATTGTCATAGTGCGGAAAGGGCAGCGGATCCTGCGGCAAGTTCTGAAGCTGTTGGTGCTGCAACGGCATCAATTGTTGCTCGCAGTTGAGTTGCTGCTGCTGCTGTTGCTGTTGCTGCTGCTGGCAGAGCAAACTGTTGCCGATACCCGTTTCATGCTTCACCCTCACATCCTGTGCGGGGGCAACAAAATGATGTTGCTGCTGCACCGGCGGCGGGGGTGGTGAAGTAAACTGCAAATCAGCTTGCAACATTTGTTGCTGCTGTTGCTGCATGTTGCCCAAGCCGGTATAAATGAGCTCCCGTCCGTTCAGTGCATGCGTTTCCCCCAGCGGACTGTAGGCGGGCTCCGATCCCGAATCGGGCGGACTCTCGGGCAAATGTGCTAGTGGCATGGCCATCGCACTACCACGACCCGTTGCCAGCTGTGCGTCCAGGAGATTCATGGGCGGCGTGTGCGGAGCTTCCAGCTTCGAGATGCCAATAACATTGGCCAGCTCCTCATTTGGATTGTGGTTGTGATTGTGGCTGTGTGGATGTGGCGCCTCATCGAGATTCCCAACGCAGGCGGCTTGCATAAACAAATCCAATGCTTCATTGTCAATGCCATCCATAAAATCGGGGCGAGCTGCAACAAAAGGAAACCATTTTAAATTAAAATAAAATCTCAACAAATAAAATAAGTTGCTGATTGGATTTAATCAAATAAAATTTCACTATTAAATAACTCGATAGTAATTCAATGTTATCTTTATACCAATAACCTTCACAGAAGATAACAATTAAATATTAACAAATACTCACAACTTAGATAATAACCCAAACTCCGAAGAAAATATACCTGAATTTTAGAATATTGCCAACTAATTATTTAGAAAGCTTGTTGGAACAGGTTTGTTATTTTCTAAGTTCCAGTTAGATTTTTTTTAATATTTAGAAAAGGTATGTCTAATTTAAAGGGTGTTTTATATATATATATATATATGTATATACATAGGTTTCTCACATAATTTTTTATATTATACATGTAAATTATTTAATGTTAAGAATTATAATATTTCACATTTACTTAGCTTAATTTAATTGAATATCAAAAAACTATTTTAAAACGATTTTACGGCGACTTCACACTGAACTAATCGAACTCTAAAGCAGACTTCAGCTATAGCAGAAAGTCCAGAAAGGATTTTTTCTAAAAAGAAGCGTTTACATTTTTAATTTTTGTAATATTTACTATTATTAAGAAATACCTTAATGAAAAATAATTAATTTTAAGAAAATTATTTTCGTATATTTCGAATTTTATGCTAAAAGCCAGAACATTTTCCTAGTTTTCATTTGAGTGCGAATTTCTAAATTTCTAAAGCAAACAGTCCAGGAGCTGAAGAGTTTAACGCATATTGCTCTTTAATCCAAGTCTAAGTCGTAAAGTCAAAAACTTTAACTACGAGACAAGTTCGATTAATTTGAGCTACTTTATTGAACATGCCCAGAAATCTTACAAAATTAATCTTTGTTATATTTGCTTTTAATTGAAATTTAAAATTCATATATTTTATATTTAATTTAATTTAATAATATTGTTATATGTAAATAACTGCTAATTATTTATGGTATAAAAAATCTGTTTTTCATTTAATATAATTTATTTTAATTTTTGGTATTTTTCTGTGGAGACTGAAACTAGTCAAATATTAAAAAAATAAATAAAATTTAAGTTATCGTTAAAAAATAAAAAAATTGAATTTTAAAAATATATTTCAAATAATATGTTTATATTTTTTGGGTGTCTCTTTGTGGATTAAAATCGACATTAAATAATTAAGAACGCTGGTTGGATTATGACATGGTTTCTCTACATCTTAGTCAAATAGTTTAGTTAGTTTTATGACTGCAATTTGAAATATATATTTAAATAAACATGAAACAGACGCACAGATTGTAGTTCATATTTTTTAGGGGGCGTCAAAAATGTGTGTACAATCATTTCATATATATATATATATAATACATACATATATGTCTACGATAAATTTACATTCCTAATGAACTAGAAAGCTAGTGTAACTAAAAACATTCGACTGATAAGCAGCAAATGTTTCAAGTGTTTGATCGATAAAAGCGACTCAGTTGGATTTATGTGCCAACTAAATTTTAATGCCAGCGTTTAGCAGTTTATGCAAAAACAAAGTAGATATACACAATCACACACACACACACACACCCGCCACACACAATTACCATTTAGGGTTTTGGGATAATCCATAATACGTTTATTTAATCACTTTTTTATGTTGATTGCTTGAAAATTGTTAGCCTTTAACTAGATGATTTGAACGCGCCTTTCGGCCAAGCGCACACGGTTAGCACTAAGAGCCAAGTTAGCAGCTGCTAGCTGCAACAGCATCGTAAATTGTTAACATCAAACGTTGGTAAATCAGATTCGATAAAGAAACAACAATAACAATAACAATAACAACAACAACAACAACAACAATTATCTAACGCACATGTGAGCGCACATGCGGTTGATGCACTTTTCACAACTGGCTGAGCAGTGAAAATGCGCTTTTCCAATTGTTATATTTGTACAAAAAAAAATAAATAAAACAAAAACATACATAAAATATAAAAATATTAACTACTTAGAGGCAGAAGCTCGACAAGTAATTGAAAGCGAAAACGAAACCCAATTAATAATAATAAAGAAAAATAAAATCAACTAAAAACGAATGAAAATTAAAACAAACTTTGTTTTTGCAAGTGCTTTGCTTAAATGTTTTTACAAATGCATTGACATTATTCACAAGCTGTTTTCAAGCTGCTGTCGAGTCTTTGTTTTCATTAGTTTATTTTATTAAGAATATTATTTTTTAGCACGCGCTCAAACGTCAAATTCGTTGTGAAATTTTTGTGCACTGCCAGCAGCAAAATTCAATCAGTGTGCAAATATTTGAGTTTTTGCCTTTGTCCTGTGTCCTGAGCCAGTTTTATTGATCAAACAATGTTTTAGCTCCTTGCCTCAGCAACCAGGCGACATTATTTAGAAATGTGTACATATGCAATATATATATATATATATATATTTATATATGTATCTATAGGTATTTGTGTGCTGCACTTGTATTTGTCTATTTGGAGGGTATAAGACAAATTTTGTTAAGCATAACAAACGCCGACTGCTACATCAATTTATTTTATTTGCCCATCTATTTTGGTAGCCACATTTGGATATCTATACCCTCAACCCATTGGCAATGGACGAAGAGGTTATAATGAAGTTGTGCAAAAGGCAACTTCTAATCCATATAATGAATGTATGTATATAAATTATAAAATATATATGCGGTTCAAGAGCAGAGTCGGTTCATGTCCATCTGTTCGAATGAAAGCACGGATCTCAAAGACTATAAGAGCTATATACTTCTTGTACAACGTTCGCAAATTGGGTTACAATTCTATCCGATATGCGGCTATCGATACAAATCAAATTCCGATAGCTATAAAAGCCAACATTAGATATAAATTGTCTTCCAATTGAGCATTAAATATACTGCCTTTAAACAGCCGAAGTTCATTTGGCGTTTATTCGCTTTAAAATGTTTGAGTGTTTTAGTCGTTTCAATATATTTGACCGCTGAATCCAGGGTATCTTTTGGTCGAACTTTCGAGACTAGAGCATTCTAATATGTTGTTGTTAGTTGCTTTTTTTGGCAGTTTGGTGGAGTGGCGCATATTTTAGAGACCAGCCGAAGGAAAATTTATTCGCTTTCTCTGATAACCTTGCCAGGGACTATTCTAATTTTATGGTCATGTATCTGCCAAGCCACAAGACTACTCAATTTTGAAGATGATTTGATGAAATATTCGTCACCTTTAAAATAACTTCTCTATTTGATTTAATTATATTCTATTATAAAGTTTCTCTATTTTACTTCAGGTAGATTAATCTTAAGTTATAGGAATTATTTAATTTAAATTCATACTCGTCGACTCAAATTCATTTATTTTTTAGACTTTAGTAAATTATTATTATATATTAAGGCATACTTACGAAAGTCCGGAAAATCAAAATCCATATTCATGTCCAAAAATAGTTATCCAATAAATGTTTAAACTTCAGTGGCATTATTTCAATGTGTCTTCAGACTACCGCATGATTTCGATTGTGATTCTATATATGATAATAAAACAAACACACACATTATAGAATGCCAATCATGGATTTTGTTATAACAATAAGCTTGATTTCAATTGCCGCAAACGTTTTATTAGGAAAATTGCAATTTGATTAGCAAAAAAACCGTAATGCAAAAAGCGCTGAAACTTGATTTTTTTTATTATTTTTTTGTATTACTATTGTGTCAGGTTAAAATAAGAGTCAATCGCCAATTCTGGTTTTCTAAAATTCTCAGAATCTTACTGCACTAAACAACAATTCGCTGTAAATTTATTGTATTTTAATTATATATTTGGTTGACAAATTGAACCGAGTGGTTTATGCATATTTTAAATAATTTTGTGCAGTCAGCCTGATAGGACAATGACGTCGCAACTTTTGAGAGACATATGCACTTGACGGGATATCTCACTTGGACTCTGGACCACGATCAAAAGCGCAAAATTAAAAATGCCGAGATAAAAGCATTCACATTGCCAGCTTGTATCAGCAGCAGTTTTCATGCTCATAATAAATTCATTATTTCATATAAATGGCATCAAATGTAAGCGAATTTTTCTCTACAATTACACATGAGGTTAAGAGCAGCGCTTCAAGGGGTTTTTCACAAACATAAACAGAAATTATTAATAATTAATAGTAGTATTATTAATACGAATTGAAAGCCGTAGTAAGATATATTAAGTCAAGTATTAATTAGATGCCACCGCAGCGCAGCTAAGTATGCAACAGAATCAACATATTCAGAATGTACTTCTTGCATGTGAAATCTATATGATACATACATACATACATATATACATATATAAATATATATATATTTTTTTTTGTTTAATATTTTGTTTTTATTTGCTTTTAATTGCGCTTTAAATGATGCGTTTGTTGTTCTTGTTGTTGTCTGTCTGCGTCTGTCTTCTTATCTATATTGTTGTTGCCTTCATTTCAGACTAATTTTGTGGCGCAATAAGATATAATACACGATAAAGGGCGGAAATTACATCCGTCTGGCTAACGGATATGAATATGTACGAATTTTTGACCAGATGTGATGAAATTGCTTTAGCCGATATTCTGAATATATATATTTAGAGAAATTGTTTACTGTACTTTTGAATGTGAGGATATCACTATATGGATCCGTCTGGCCAGCGGATATGAATATATACGAATTTTTGACAAGATGTGATGAAATTGCTTTAGCCGATCTTCTGAACTTTGTCTCTTTGCTCTATAAATAAAAATGAATATATATGCATTTTTGAATATCCTCTTTAATGTGAGGATATAACTTCAGCATATCTTGTGAACTTTCAAAAAGTTTGAATGGAGTAAATGAAGACAAATGGATCTATATATAAATTGAGGCTGTCCGTTACTCTCCCAACTTTATATATTTCATGCAGTTAAGTCGTTCTTCCACACAAATGGAAAATACAAATAAAGCTTGCTCGGAATAAAGTCAAGTGTTTTTCAGAAGTTTTGAAAAATTTGGTTAGTTACTTTAATTAAATACATTTTACAACCAGTAAATACAATTTTCTTAAATATGGACAGTATTATTTAATTCACAATTTTTAAAAAAGGTTAACTAAATTTTAAGAAAAGCTTAAAATAAAATGTACAAATATTTTCAAATTATGATAAAAGGAAAAAACAAACACAAAAATAATTAATAATTTAAATATTCAAATGTAAAATGGTCGAACACTTCTTGCAAGAATTTTGGAAACTCTGAAAAAACACAATCTCTTAAGAAACTATCTATAAGTCTATTTAATTTTTGCTGAATGTCAAGAATATATAAAATTTCATTCAAGCAACCACTTTTACCTAGAAAAATGTAAGTATGTAAATCTTTTGTAAAGGGCCTCAATATAGAACGAACAAAATAAAACAAAATAAAAAAAAAACCAATTCAATGTAGACTGGAGACATTCTTCTGGCTTTTGCCACTGACTGTAGTCTTCACTATAGTTGCTGTTGTTGCTGTTGTTGTTGTGGCATTCATTGACGTTGCTGTTTTGTCGTGTTGTCGCAATGATTTTGATTAAATTAACGCTTCGACTCAAACGTCGCGACGTGCTGAGATATGAATATACATTGTATGAATATGTTTGTGGATATGGATATGGATATGGATATGGATAGATTTGAGCAAAAATTCCCAAGCAGCAGCCGCAATAAATGCCATATGCATGAAAATAACTCAAGTGATTTGATTTAGTTTGACGCAATAGCCAAACACAAACAACAACAAACAGCACTCAAATTTCTTAAAATATTTAACAAAAAAATCAGAACAATGACAAGAGTTTTTCTTTGAATTCATAAAAAAAAATGCAGAAACAAAATATAAAAAGTAAACAGACAGACAGAAAACCTGTAGTTGGTTAAAAAAAAACTGCTGTTATTGTTTTTTTTTTTTGCTTTGATTAAGACGGAAGTTAAAGTCAGCGGTAGTTTGATTCTGTTTTGTTGTTGTTGTTGCTGCTCAATTGGTTGCTGGATGCTTATCCTTGAACCACAAGAACAACAACAACAACAACAAGAAGAAGAACACCTGCAAACGCTTTTGGCCATCTTCATTTTGTGGGGCGACCAATGTTTGATGCTACTGTTTTTTATGCATCACGCCTCTAAAATATTTAGCGTTCTATTAGCATTGGCATAACCCAATGAAACCAACAACAAAAACCACAACATTTTGCATTGAATTAAGTTGTCGGTCAAAGCTGCACGAAAAAACCACAAAACGCTTAGGCCATAAATCTTTAAAACTGAATATTCAACGCATATTTGCAATTGCTGTTGTGCTAATTGCCGTTGGCATGTGATTTTGAACAACATTTCAATTACATGCGGATTAGCCGAGTGGAGAAGAGTGCTCTGCTCAGCGGCCCAGAACACAATTGAGTTGAGTTTGTGGTTGTGGTTGTTGGCCAAAACGCATGATTTCAATTTGTACACATGTATGTAAATAGTAGCAGATAGTCTGCGAACAAATTCGATATAAACGTGTGTCCAAAAAGGCGACAACAACAACTTATAAAATCAATTAGCACGTGTACTCTAAAGATTTAATCCAATACTCGAATTCCTTGCGACACCCCAAACAGTTTGTACAGATGAAGACACAATTCAGCCATGAGATTCAATTTTAGTTTCAGGGGCTCTACGCATCTGTGCGTCATGAGGTCTAAGAAGCAGCTAGATATATATAATTATAGATATGTATATCATAAATGATTCATTTGTCATTTATATAAGTATTTGTTTAGGCCAGTGACTTGCAATTAACATAGTTACGTTAAGTAGATGAAGGTATATATACCATAAGCAAAAAAAAGAGTTTTATTTTTTATTTTTGGAAAGTCAAATTTTTGGAAATTTTACCATCTGAAAGTTGCTTGGAAATAATGCAAAACTCAAAGAATATAAATTTCCTACTTAAACTATATAACAAGAGCTTTATTAACTGATGCTTTTCCTTGGAAGAATTAGCAGCACGTATTGAAAGTTTTAAAAGCCGACGGCTTAGCAAAAATACAATTTGTAAAACAATCAAATGCCTAATAATCCGTTACTTGTCAGCTTTTAAGCGTTGCCATATCTTAATAAGGTCTGTTTTAAAGCGTGCAATAGTTAATATGCACAACTTGATAAAACAATTCTATTAATATAATTAAAATGATAAAGCTATAAATAATTGCGTATAAAGCATACATATCTACTTGTACTTTGCAGAAATCCGGTATTATTCCATTTAGCAATGAATTATTTGTTGCCTTTTTTATCAAACACCAAATGGAAAAAAATAATAGTCTAAACGGATCTGTAGAAAAGAAACTATGCTAAAAAAGCAGCGAAGATTTGCGGCACACTCTTGTGTTGTTTTTTTATTTACTCTATTATTAAAAACGTATATCTTTCTTTTTTGCTGTAGTTTTTTATTATTATTTTTTACAAATTATTTCTGCTGCGCTGCTGTTGCTGAGGTTGCGGTAGCGGCTTTGAAACTCAACCAACCGGTTGAATTTTTATGTCTTTTGCTGGTATTCAATGTATTTGTTTTTGTTGTCGTTTTTGGCTCTTTTTTTTTTGTTTTTGTTGTTTTTTCTTGAGCTATTGGCGTATGGGGATATGTTTTAGTTTTTTTGTTTTGCGCATGGCACAAGCTGAGACGGGAGATGAAGTACGCTATACGCAAATAAGAAGAAATCGACAACAACAACAAAAGTGAGTAGAAGAGGCGCTCGCTAAACAGGCTGAGCTTTTGAGCTTGGTTTTTTTTTCTGTTAGACCTCAGCATAAATTAGGCCCGACGTGCAGGTGGTAGGTGGGCGAGCAGCTTACACGACGATCTCTCGAGACCTTAAAGATGTGCCAGACACCAACAACAACAACAACAACAATAGCAACAAACAAATTCGCTTTGCATTCTTTAACAGTTGTTGAAGTTGAATATAATATTATCTGAGAGGTAATCAATGTACGTGGCTCTATATCGGTATTGGTGTATTGCTGTATTGGTGTATTGGTATGTAGGCAGTCTATCTCGATCGCACACCTGCTATCTCGCTCTGGCGCTGAGATTTGTTGTTTTGAGCTGATGCTGCGCGAGTTTTGCGTATTTTTTTGGTGGGAGTTTCATTGTTGTTGTTTTTTGTCTTGCTGATAATTTGCACATTTTTAGATATTAATTCAGAGTCACAACTGTGAAATTATAATTGCTGCATGTTTGTGTGTTTGTACAAACATGTTTATATTAGACACACACACACATGCTCATACGCACTGTTGTTATTGCTTTTTGCCCACTTCGTACACATTTTATGGCTTTTCTTAAAATTGCAACAATTTTCAGGTTTTCCACCAAGAGTCTATATTACTTTTGCTTTTATTTTCTCTATTGCTTATACACTGTGTATTATTTGTGTATTCTTTAGTAGCTTTCTCTCCATCTCCCTCTCTCGTGTTTTGCATTTGAATTTAATTTATTGTTTATTATTATTGTAAAAACAGCATTTCAATTCGCACACTCACACACGTACACAAAATTTCCGTTAGTTTGACGCTAATACTTAACTGCAATTGTTTACGGTTATTTAATCGCTATTTGTGTGTTCACGCTTCGTATACGCGATATACGAATACTAGCTTATTATTTGCGTGTGCCTTTTTCGCTTTTGTTGTCTGCTTGCTTGATTTGATTTATTTTATTTCTCATTCGCACAGAGCGCGATATCTAAATCTGTTAGAGTGTGGACAGCAACTGGGCGATCATGCGCTCCGTTCGCTGACTCTCCATCTCTGCTTAATGAAGCTTAGCTTCGGCTTCGGCTTCGGAGTTGCCACAGCGCCCGCCAAATTTTGCGCTCATCTGGCAACCTCACGCTCACTCGCACATGCAGCATACGAGCGATAAGAAAAATAATGTAAATTAAATTATAAACTAGTTGTAGTAGTAGTAGAGGCAACAATGGGGCACAACAACAAGGCACATGTATTTCTTACTTAGTATAAGCAGTCGGCCGTCGGCTCTCACGCAATTAGTGGGCAGCCGAGTGCTGACACAAATCCAGCTTCGGCTACGCTTGAGAATTCTCGAGAGTGGCTGGCTCACTTCGGATTAGCAATGCTCAATGCTCCCAATGTATTTTCACGCCTATGCCTTTAGCTGTAATGCAATACATTTATGCATGTATTTATGTGTGTATGTATGTATGCATGTATTTATATGTGTATGTATGTATGCATGCATATATGCATGTGTGTGCTGCAGTTAACCCATCAACGCATAGTTTCAACTTTAAATCACTTAATGGAGCTGTTTGTTTACAAGAAGTACAGACAGACAGACAGACAGATAGACAGACAGACAGACATACATACATTTTGGGTAGATGCTTTCTCTGATTGAATTAATACGTTGATTTATGTAAATTACACTAATTCATATTACTCAATTTGCTATTTAATATTCATTGCCTGACTACTGAGGCGACGTTCTCGAGTTCTCTCAGCCAAAACGGTGTTCGTTTACTTCTGGGAAACATTTGATATTCATCGGTCGTCTTGTTGTTATTGGAAATGGTTAAGATTTATGATTTTTAGCCTTAAAGTGAATCAAGCTTTTGCTTTTAAGTTTACAAGTATTTAGTGCCTTTAAAAGTTTAAACTAAATATAGAATGTAAACAGTTAAATTTGCACGCTCTTCACATGTATATTTGTAATTAAGATTAATAAAAAAGCCATATTTAATGTTTGAGTTTAACAATCTGAAGCGAACCAAAAACGTTTATTGCTTTTAACAATTTCAACTTTAGTCAATGAGGATTAGGCAAGCTCGGGGCCAAATCCTCATTTTAAGCTAAATTGAAGGCCTTGGTAAGTTTATCCAATAATGCTGGATTGTTTTTCGGAAACTTCTTAATTTCATCCATGATAAAAGCAACCACTAAAAGAACAGAATGGTAAATGTAAACAATTATTTTTTTGGAAATAGTTCAGCACTTACATTTCTTTTCCTCCTGTGACATGAGCATGGCGAGAATGGTGAATTCATCATTTTTGCTAATCTCCAGCAGCACAGCTGCTGTTGTTGGCTCCTTGTTGGGCACATAGAAGTCATGCAATGTGCGCAACAGATCCGCAAATGTGTCCGGATCAAAGCCAGCTCCAAGTATTTTGCACAAGTTGGCAATTTCAATAGATTTCAAATAGTGATATTTCTGATTTGGCGAAAGTTCCTTCCAGGTGATATAGAACTGGGCGGTACCTGTCGGAGCAGCAGGAACGTGCTGCAAAAAAATCGTATAAATTAATCGGATTCGTTGTAGAAACAAATTATATATATACCTCCATTGAGCTGAATTCAGGTTGATTAACTTGTGGTTGGGGCACAGTTTTAGTATTTATAGTGTTTAATGTAGTAGTTAGATCTGATTTCTCTACAGCTTTGACAGTCTTCTCGGTGTCTTTAAGTTTTGCTGCTTCTTGGTGGGGAGTTGCAACTTCCACAATTTTCATATTTTTACTGGATTCTTTTGGTTTTATGGTTTCGAGAGAGGCAGTTTCGACAGGTTTGTCTGAGGTTTTACTGGTTTCTTTTGACTGAGAAAAGGGTTGCTTAGTTTCCTGAATTTGAACATCTAATTTTTGTTTGGTTTCATAGAGTTTTGGCTTGTCGCCATTTTTCTGTGCATTTGCCTTTTTCACCTCCTCAAAGGGCCCACAATTGCTGTTGAAAATCTTGTCAATTTCCTCATCCGTTATGTGCAATTGCATGGGCTCACTTTGGTTGGGTCGGGGCGAAACAATGTCCACAACGGGCAATCGACGCATCGGTTTCTTTGAGCGCTTATAAGCCGGCTTATCAAATGGTAAAATATCAATAAAATCATCACGTGGTGCGCTAAAGTTGGGACCATTTTTGGTAGCTGTAAAATACGTGGCAATTTAATTATGATATTATTGGTACTATAATGAAATAAATACCAAATTTGCGTAAGCGTTCATTGATGCGTTCCAAGCTGCGCTTGGCCTCATAGTTCTTGGGATCGACGGCCAGAACAGTGGTGCAATCCTTCAGAGCTTCCATATTGTTTCCCAGCGATTCATTCGCTTGCATGCGCCGATAATAGGCCTTCACGCACAGCTTGTCCAGCCCAATGGCGGCATCACAATCTTCAACGCAGCTGTCATAGCTGCGAAAAAATAAAAATAAAATTTTTAGATTAAGTTTACCTAAATTGAAGATTTCATTCTGCTCACATTTCCTGCTTGAGATAACACAATGCTCTGTTTATGAAGTATATGGGATCGAGTGGATAGACCTCTATGGCTTCAGTGTATGCTTCGATGGCTCGCTCATAGTCCGATTGCTTTACATAACTATTACCGCGATCCTTGATATCATTCGCTTTCTTGTGCTGCTGAGCCACTGCATCCGTGGGCAGATCCTGCTTCTCAGTTGGCGTGCTTGCAGCTGAGCCACTGGCACTACCAACATCCTTGCCCTGATTTCTTGAGCGTCTCCTCTGCCTTTGTCACATGACTGCGGACTGGCGCACTCTACACGAAAGAATAAGCATACGTCTCGATCTCGATACAAAAGAAAACGATTTACTTACGTTCGGTTGGACGGTCGGAGCGGGAGCATTTTGCATTGCTCGCTCCTTGCTTTTGATCTCCTTTTCCCATGAGAATAGATCCGAAACGGAGCTCTGATACTCGCATGCATTTTGGCGCACTTGCAATTGCAATTCCATTGCTTTCTTTTCGCCGCTCATTTTTAATTGTTTTTATAAATTAGTTATTTTCTGAAAGAGCGCAAATTTTTTTATCGTTGTCATGACAGCGCTAAACACTTAACATTTGCTGCTATGTTATTAGCAGCGCGCACTTTATGTTTTCTTGAAAAAAACTTTTTTATATTGTCAGTAAATAGATTTAATGAATACAGTTTGTTGCATAATTTTCTAAGCAGCAATGGTTTATTGTATAAAGTTGCTTTGGACAGCAAAATAATTGAATAATGGTAATCGGCGAACAACGCTTGAAATGGAGCCTTACACCTGGAAACTAAATGACAACAGAACAGCTGTTTCTCAACTATCGATGAGAGGGTAGTAATGGTTGTAATGGCATCGATAGGTTAGCGCTATATCGATAGCTATCAGGTACAACACTTTTCAACACTGACTATTTTTGTTTGCATTCGGAAACCAAATGGAGTAAAAATTATTTGTTTATTTATATACTGCTGCAGTGATAATAAAAACGGTGGGACACAATTAATATGCTGAGGCTACCAAGCTTAATTGTGGCCGCCGAAGCGGCTACCTGTAGACGGAAGTAGGTAACAAGTGCGGTAGTTGTATTGGTTGTTATATAAAGTAACGTTTAATTTGTTAATACGCAGTTTTGCCAACAATGCAAAATGGAATACCAAAAAGGAGTCTCACTATGAAGTGCTGAATGTGAGCAATGATTGCACAAAGCAGGACATACGAAACGCCTATCTCACTCAAACTCTCCAAACAGGTGCAACATGTGGAATTAGCTTTTCACTATTGCTTATTGCTAATCTATTATTATAATATTTTTTATAGTATCATCCAGATGTAAAGTCAAATGCCGCAAATGCTGAGAAAACGGCGCGTTTTGTGCAAATAACAGAGGCATATCAGACGCTGATGAAGACATCGACTCGCAAGGATTACGATGATAGCTTAATCTGGAATCCAGGAGGCAATCGGGAAACAATTCAGCCCTGGGAAGTTAGGCCCAATTATAGCCCGGATCCGGGCCCCTATTATGGCATAAAGGGCATAAATCGCGTCTCCAACTGGCAGGTGGCTTTATTTCTAATATCGCTGGGGATTCTAGGCGCATTCTTTGGCTTCAGCTCTGCCAAGTGAGTGACAAATTAAATTCTGCAAATACAAATTAAATACTTTAACTATCGCCTTGCAGACATTCGTTTGAGCTGAACCGTCACGTACAGAATGAAATCTCAGCGGAGGCGAATTCTCATCATGCGGCTGTTGTCGCCGACGCACAAAAATATGGCAATCAGGAGCAGATGCGACGCATGGTGGATCGTCTGGCTAAGGATCCCTTAGGCCGAATTGTAGCCAAATAAGGATTAGCTTGTTATAAATTGTATTTTGTAAATTTGTAAAATGGATAATAGCATATAAATTTTCTTGTTTACTCTCTCAAGTAGCTTGATGTTAATCAATTAAAAGTGATTATATGTGATATATAAAATAATGAAATTAAGAACGAATCATTGAGAAGACACCAAAGTCAATGATTTGGTTTATTTAATAATAATATTTTTTCGCAAGTCTGATTTCAGATTCAGTTAATTTTTGTTTCTATTGAAAGCAGCAACGCAAACAAAATTAAATTAAATTGTATTGGTTATATTTTATTAATAAGTCTACTACTAATCATAGGTAATTCCACTTTGGTAGCTGCTGCTAAAGAGAACAAGGTAAGCAAAGCTTAAATATAATTCCTAAGAAACAGTTCCGAATTCTTTCAGTCTATTCAGGCATTTGTAAGACCGAGCCGCAAAAAAAAAACCCATTGCGAAATTGGAGAGCTTAAATGAAAAACCACTTTTAATGGATTCCTTCGGATATGCTTCGGGTGTTCATAAAATTAATTTCTCTAATTATTAATTTGATGTTTTATGCGACGTCAGCGAATCAACACGGTCAGGAGGATTTCAAAAAGGATTGGGTCACTTACCGTGAAGGCTTTGGCTCCTTTGATGTCGATTTCTTCTTAGGCTTGGAGAAGATCCATCTGTTGGCGAACACCCAATCTCAAAAACTCTATATACACCTGGAAGACTTTAAAGGGGTAATCAAATATGCGAGCTACATTTGCTATCACTATAGATGCTACCAGTGGCAATACCACAATCGATGCCCTAAGAAGTGGTATTCTAATAGCAATTGTGCCTAATTATTCCATGGTGGCTGGTGGTACAATAAATGTCGAAACTGGTAAGTAAATAACTCGCTGTATCATGTCAATATTTTACAATTTACAATAAATGTACAACTTCTACAATAATTTAAAAATGGTGTTTGGGGCAATAATTATGATAATGTTGACTGGTTTGACCATGCACTCAAAAAAGTCAGATGCTGGTTCGTCCATCAAATAAATGAAAATTAAGTAAATGTGTAAATTAATAAATAAATATGTATATAATGTGTATGTTAATTTTGAATTATTACATGAAATTAGTAATTTGGTATTGAAAGTATTATAATTATAAAATGAATTACAAAATTCGTCCTATTTCTACTCAAAACAGTATGATTAAGTCTCTCTGGAAGATATTCTAGCTGTAGTTTTAAGTCACCAGATCTTTATAACATATAATCCGAAAATGATAATATCCTATATATATATATATATTTATATATACGAGGTGTGTTCAAAAAGTATCGCGAATTTTGAATTTTCGCGGGTTACGTATATTCGAATTTCGATTTTTTTTGTAGCGTTATGTTGGTACTCATGTCTCTCACTTATGCCGACAAGCTCGGCCATTTTGAATGTTCACTTAATTGTTGACAGCTGCTTTGCTTGCACGTGTTTTGGATCGTCTCGTCTTCGATTTTTACCTATTCAAAAAAATGGATCAAAGAACCTGTATCAAATTTTGTGTCATTGAGATGATTGAGCTTTGGTTTCCACGTCGTAACCATAAACCCACGATTCGTCACCAGTTATGACCCTCTGGAGCAAATTTGGGTCGTCGCGGACAGAGTCCAACATCTCATTAGCAATGTTCATGCGATGCTGTTTTTGGTCGCAATTGAGCAATTTTGGTACGAATTTCGCGGCGACCCGTCTCATGCCCAAATCATTGATAAAAATCGAATGGCATGAGCCAATCGATATGTCTAGCTCCTCAGCAACTTCTCTAACGGTGATTCGACGATTGGCCAATACCATTTTCTCCACTCCATTAATTTTTTCGTCTGTTGTTGAAGTGCTCGGGCGTCCGGCACGCTCTTCGTCGTTCACATCTTCTCGGCCTTCTGAGAACATTTTGTACCACCGATAAACGTTGCTTCGGTCCAAGGTAGCTTCTCCGTATGCCACAATCAACATTCGGAATGCATCCGCGCACTTAATTTCGTTTTTTCACACAAAATTTGATACAGGTTCTTTGATCCATTTTTTGGAATAGGTAAAAATCGAAGACGATCCAAAACACGTGCAAGCAAAGCAGCTGTCAACAATTAAGTTAACATTCAAAATGGCCGAGCTTGTCGGCATAAGTGAGAGTCATGAGTACCAACATAACGCTACAAAAAAATCGAAATTCGAATATACGTAACCCGCGAAAATTCAAAATTCGCGATACTTTTTGAACACACCTCGTATATATACTGTACGACTGGGCATGCGCCAAGTCGACAGTCGCAAGGGAGAGACTAAACTGGGCAATTGGTACATTCCAGCATTCCTATAAGTCTCCCGGAATGGACGGCATATCATCAGCCTTCCTTCAAACAGGCCAGGACATACTCCTCTCCCGTATAAGGAAAGCACTAGTAAGTAGCCTAGCCCTCGGACACATACCGGGCGCACGGAGGAGAGCTAGGGTAGTCTTCATCTCCAAAGCAGGGAAGAAAGACATTACCAACCCAAAGTCCTTCAGACCCATCAGCTTAATAACGTCGTTTTACTGAAAACGTTGGAAAAGCTGGTGGATTACAAAATTAGCACTTTGCTAAAACAAAGCTCGCTGCACCCATCGCAGCATGCATACAGAGTAGGCAGCTCCATGGACACAACACTTTATCAGCTGCGACGTACTTTGAGTGCGGCAATTGATAATAAAAAAGTAGCATAGTGCGCCTTCTTAGATATAGAAGGCTGCTTTGATAATACATGACATGAAGGGGCCGGGACCCTACTACCAGCAGATGGATACTCGCACTGCTTCGGTCCAGGTAAGCCACGGCATCATTACACGATAGCACTGTAACAGTCCCAACCACCAAGGGCTGTCCCCAAAGGGGGGTTTTGTCTCCGCTACCCTGGAGTCTGTTAATAGAAGAACTACTTAACAGACTTAAAAAATTTGAGGAATCTCTGTGACATAGTCCAGTCAGGGCTAAGAATAACGAATGACTGGTGTATGGAGGTTGGACTCAACCTAAACCTTACGAAAACAGTCATCGTCCCCTTTATTAGACGACAAAAGTTAAGTTACAGAGGATGAGGCAAATATGGGAGTCCTACAAACCTGGGAGTCACATTTGACACCAGACTTAGCTTTGGCACCCATGTGCAAAATACGATATTAAAGTGCTCCAGGGCGCTTTATACATGTCGTAGTATAGCCGGTAAATCATGGGGTACATCACCAAAGATATTAAAATGGCTATATTTAATGGTACTAAGACCCATGCTAACTTATGGGCTGATAGCATGTGGCGAAAGGGCGCGGCTGATCACCGTGAAAAAACAATTGCAAAAGTTGCACCTGTCCAACAATGGCCATTAAAGCTCCATTAATGGAGCTCACACCAGTCCACCATATCATAAGGCTCAAGCAGAAAGCCACGCTTTTAAGGATGTCGGCAGAAGGAGTTGGGGGCAATCATATCCTAAGCCATAAAGATGCCAATCTCCTTTCAAATGAACTGCCCCTGCTAATGCAACCCAGGGACGAAATGGTAGCCGAATACAGGTTCGAGCGAAATTTCACAGTTCGTATGAGTAGTAAAAGGGAATGGACAACTCTGGATGAAGTATATGTCTCTATCTAAGTCCCTATGAAACCGCACACCATAAAATGGTACACCAATGGATCACTCACCAATTAGGGCACAGGTCTTGGAGTGGTGGGTTCTAGGTTATCTTACCATGAATCCCTGGGAACGCACACCAGCATATTTCAGGCTGAGGTGTGTGCGATAGGAAGATGTGCGGACTTCAACCTAAAACGTAACTATCGGAATACGGACATATCCATCCTATCCGATAGTCAAGCAGCATTTAACGCTATAATGGGGACTAAGATAACATCGAAAGTAGTCCATGAGGTTCGTTCAAAGCTAGACCTACTCAGGACTCACAACAGGCTCATCCTACGATGAATCCCGGGCCATAGGGACATAGCGGGAAACGAGGCGGCTGATAAGCAAGCAACAATTGGGGCAGAAAGGCCCCTAACAGGACCAGAACCGTATTGTGGCATAGGCAGACACACTATACGACTGGAACTTAGAAATGAGGAGAGACAGAGGCGGCAACAGAGCTAGTCAGAGGCAGCAGGACCCCCCGACAAGCCAGATGTCTGCTAGGTGGTTCTAACTTAGACGATTTAAGCAAGTTATAACCATGGAAAAAAGAGCCTTAGGATACTTACCGGTCTATTGACAGGACACTGTAGACTAAGAAGTCGCCTAACTAAACTAGGTATATATAGTAGTGATCTGTGCAGGTTTTGTGAAAGAGGGGAGGAATCTCGATGCACATCCTAGCAGAATGTGTCGCCTTAACTAGAAGAAGACGCATCATCCCAGGGATGCATGTTTTGAATTTTAGAGACATAGAAGACCTCAACCCAATAAAGATCCTCACATTCGTGCGGGAACTGGGGCTGATGGAAGAGCTATAGGCTCAGAAGGAGGCACAATAGATCAAGTAGGTCGCGGTGCAATAATAATAAATAATAAATACTTATTTATGCACAACATCATTATACACAATTTCCAATTTCCCTTTATAATGATTTCAGAGTATAAACAAACAGTAAAAAACTTCTGATTTAAATTGTATTTTTTAAACTATTTATTTTTTTCTTTGAGCAAATTGGAACACTTAAAATAATGTCGCGTCATGCGAACCTAATTACATAAATATTTATATAAATTGTACTTTTTTTCTTTTTCTAATATTTTGCTACTAGATTAATTGAAAGCACATCAAGAATGAAATGAACGCACGATACGCAAACGTATAAGTATATATATATATATATATATATATGTATATATATACACATATATATATATATATATATATACATATTTGTACATATATATAACCCGCCACCGATTCTACAAACATAAAAATCACATATTTTCAATAAAATGCATAATTGCTCGGAGAGTTTACAGCATTTACAATAAAGACTTTGGTTTATTGTTGACCACCTCCTTTACCAGCATGGAAACGCGCAAATGTGGCTCTGCTGGCTTGAAGACAACAACACCTTCCGGCTTATAGTCCGCATACTTAAGCTGGTAGACCTCGTGGAAGCCCAGCTTCTCCATGACTCGCGCCGAGTAATGACTGCTGCAGAGGACGTGATAAACGTTTATCTGATTCTCCCGCATATACTCGTAGGCTCGTTCCGTTTTAAACGGCCCGCAATGCCCAGACCACGATAATTGCTATTCACGGAGAGGATTTTGCCATCGAGTATGACATTCTCATTGGGATACAAACCGAATATGTCGAACTTCTCCTCTATGTGATCCATAAGACCGAGTATCTTTTTGAATTTGGGATGTTCGCAGTCATCTGCCGCCTTCTTAGCGGGCTCATCAGTTGGCGACTGTAAACAATAAATCAAAAAACTATTAAAACATGTAAGTTGAATATGTTGCTGGAACTATAAAGTTATATGTATATCTAATTAAATATATTTTCTTAATATACGACATACATTTATTTATTGTTTTCATAATTACAATTTTTTTATTAAATAATTAATTAAGCCCTCTGAAAATTAGACATATTTTTTTTTTGAGCTGAGTTACTTTTGGCACCAAAAGTATGGCCATTTTGTGAAATTCAGGCCCCTTTTATGAAAATATATGATAATCACATATGAATATGACTTCCAAGATATGACACAAATATTTGGGCAGATTCAAATGAATGATAAATCAATATAGAAAGTAGTGTTTTAAATAAATATATGATTTGTAGTTAAATGAATTCTCCACTTACTGGTCGTCGCATAAGTCCATTGATGAAGACGCCAATGATTTCGCCATTGCGGTTGACCGCTTTATATGAGCAATTGTCCTTGAGTGGTTTCACTGAGAACTGTTCCAGTTGATGACACTCACCGAGTTCAAGAAATTTATTCATCGGTTCATCCTGAAATTATGACATTTATGCTAATCAGTTCGCAATCAAAACGAAACAAACTAAAAAACAAAACCCGATTCGCAAAATGATTCAACTCGCTCAGCTTGTTTGTTGTTTGTATTGTTGACTGTTGTTGTTTGTTGCTTATTTTTTTATCACATTCATATTCAGCAGCCAGAAATTGGTTCGCACTGCGCATGCGAATCAGGTTCTCATCATGTTTTCACAAATTATACTATTAATAATAGCTATGCTTGGCTGGCAGATCGAATATGACGCGACAAGTATTTAATTGTCAAATGAGATTGATTGCATTTAAAAAATTGCAACAATTTGTTTTCTAGGCAATTACGCGACACGATTAGAATTATAATAATATGATTTATGTGCGCACACTTGCCAGTTTCAAATCTTTTCGATCGGCATCATTGTTTTGTAATTTATTGCAATGCACAACGAAAACGGAACCGAAGTCACAGTCGGTCAGCCAGTCTGTCAGTCAGTGAGTTAGTGAGTCAGTAAGCCAGGTGCGGGCTGCATAATTTGATTTGTTCCTTGTGTATTTGAGATGTTTGCGTATTATTTCATGCCATTTTAATTGGAGTGGAAATTGGTCACGCCTCTTATGCAAATTTTATTCAAAGAGATTGAGATATCTTAGTCGCTTGCAGCAGAGCGAAAACGGTTCAAATCCGTCATTTACATGACTTTTTTAAACTGGTTTCGATCAAAGATATGCGTTGATTAAAAAAAGAGAAGGTACAAAAAACTAGAGGGACTTCCCGATGAATCAGTTATCTACAAATCAAGGATAAGGTTCACTAACTTGACGTACTCAGAATATATAAAACAGATTCAAAATAAACAAGTTAAAATACCCAATGCATTAATTTAACTTTTTAATTCATTCAACTGGAATTTTTTGAATTTATTTGTGAGCTTAATGAAGCTTATCTTGCGCTAATGCCACTAATTAATATTTATAAGAAATTTATTAAGAGTTTTGGCTTTGTTTTGACTAGCATCGAAAGGCGACTGCATATTAATCACAATTTGCGTAACAATAGACTGCTGGGGCATACAAGCCGAGACGAAAACCTACCTTAAAAAAGAAAGTCTTTAGCATAGTTAGAATTGCCTCAGTGTCCTCCGGCAGCACCAGTTCAATGGTATAGGGGCATTCCGTATCCGTTGTTGTTGTTGTTGTTGTTGTAGACGACATATTGAGCACGTCCAATTTCTGAGTCAAACGGGCGATCGGATATAAATCGTTCAGCTGTAGACGAAACAAATCGTTAAAATTCACTAGCAGTTCACATATAAGCGTAATAGTTGATGTATATATAGTATATATATATGTATATTCTGTATGTCTAGATTTATTATGGTTATTTATGGCTCTTAGATGAAAGCCAGACATTTTAATTTGCAGCACATGTGTTTTTCCACGACAGCACTTTTCACTTGCATTTCCATGACCATTACCAATTTCATGGCCGGCGGAAAAGCAGGCAAGCAAACAATATTTTTATTTGCTTTTCATGTACACTTTTGACAGATCGCATAAATTATGGTCCAACACTTAATATTTATACTTGGCGCAAATGCCGGAAAAATGCAAAACATATCTGTTGGGGTATGTCAGTAATATATAGTCTTAGGTATTCGTAACTTGACAGATATATAACTTCTTAGCGCTTCTTGAAAGCTAAAGAATTGGTTGAAATTGATAAATATATGCTTGCAATACCCTATACTATATTATTTCTTTAATTTTAAATTATTATTTTTATAAATATTGAAATTTTTTGTTTTAACTGAAATTTTATCTAACGTATTTGGGTATATTTTCAGCATTTCAGTTTTTAGATTACAATAATCACAAATATTCATTTTAAAATATATATAAATAAAATAATATATATATATAAATTAAATAAGCACTTATAATTCAACAAAATATTGTATTGCAGCAATAGTCTATACTATATTAACATTATTAATTTATTTAAAGTGGATAATAAAAACTGAAAAATGTATAATTTTACTGTTTTACCTGGACTTGAGCACTGTTTATTATAGTTTTCTTTTCAATAACAAGTATTTTTTATAAATAAAATAAGCGTAACAGAATATTAAAAAATGAATGTACACAAAATCCAAAAATATTACAAACTATGCCTAACTATTAAATCTATTGAGCCGTATTCATATTAAAATATCTTGTTATTTATTTAAAAATAATATTATTGTATGAACCTATTACTGTAAACTTCAAACAGCAAAACTTTGATATTAAGACGTTTATGACTTATTTAAAGTATGAGTTTGTGCTCAATATTTATTTTTACTGTTAGCATCACACTGTTAATGTCAAATGCACTTATAAGCCAACAATCAACATGCTAAGAACCCTCTTCTCATATAAGAGACGGTAATTTTAAGCAATTGGTTTTATTCGTAGGGCTAAGAATACTTCTTATTCCGTTCATTGAAAAACCAAGAGCGGCAATGTTATTTCAAATATTTGGCAAACAATTTGATTTAATTGCAGCTGAGGTGCGTCTTTAATTTAAATTGGCATTTCAAAACACAAGCCCCTCAATTTATGCACATGCATATATATGTAGTACTTCATTTAGAAAATGTTTACGTTATCATAACTCTTCTCAGCTATTATTGGCTCACACACCCTCTATATTTATTTGCACGTCTTTGGGACTGAAAGTGGAACCCACGCAAACGAGGCATGTTTACAGTAACGATTACTATATTTACGTATTGGGTTTGGAGGTCGATCAACTACAACAACTATAGGGTATCTATGTGGTATGCCACACTTACCGCACATCTGGAGTCAAGGATTCGATGATTGCTTTGCAGCATCGGCTGCTCTCGCATATTTTGCACCTCCATATTGATTTTTAATAGTTATTTACTTTATTTAGAACTTTTAGTTCTTTGTGTGATGCGTGAGTAAATTTTGAAATCGAAAGGAAAATACCTATCAATTTTTTTTTGTTTTCAACAAAAAATTATTAATTAATTATTGCTTTTTGGCGCGCGCGTTTCTATAGTATTCTGGTTGCTTTTGTTTTTGCGGCGTTTGTTTATTTGCCAGCGAGTTTTTTATTTATTGTTGTTGTTTGATTTATTTATCTGTGCCCCTTTTTTTCTTCGAGCACATTTGTATAGCTAAAACGCTTAACAACTTTGACAGTTACAAATACTGCTAATTTTTAACACAGTTCAGCTGATCACAGAATCAAACGAATAAGCGAAAACAACACATTTGATTGAAGTGTGTTGATTGAGGTCCTTGCGGACGTGAATTGTTGTTGTTGTTGGTGATTGTTGGTTTGCCTCGCGGCTTTTAGCGAGCTTTAGCTTCCCTTGTGCAAACAATGAATGCCAAACATCGCAGCTGTTTGCACTTTATATACTGGGTGTTGGGCAGAGTAACGTATACGCAGTGTGGTCTGAACCTGAACCCGAACCCGAAACGACTACAAGGCAGCCAGAACGTGAGAGTGCGAAAGCAACCGAGCAAGCAGGCAAGAGTAACAACAACAATAACAATGGCAACGTAGGACGGAGAAGACGGCGAAATTTATTAAATCTCTCTCTTTCTCTCTCTCTCTCTGTCACTCTCTTTGGCAGGCGGTGACGACTGGATCTAGTTCCGTTTGTTGCCTGCTGCCTGCCGATCGCAACTGAGCACGAAGCATGAGCATACGAATGGCCGGACATAACAAAAGCTAAAGCTAAATACTTTTTGGATATTGTTGGGGGCAGCGACGCGAGCAGCGACGTAGGCGCTTCGCTTGATTCTCTCTTTGCAAAAAACACACAAGTGTTTGTCAGTATGGGTGTGTGTGTGTGCAGATGAAGGCATAGGCAGAGATAATAAGAGTAAAATTTGCATTTGGTGTGGGTTCCACACGAGCGGATTGAGCAAATTAAGCAAATTGCGCTCGTATATTTCACTGTTAAAAGAAAGCTCTCTCTCTCTCTCTTTATTTATCTCTCTCTGTCTACCTCACAGCTGTTGTTTGGTGAGGCTCATAGAATGAAAATAGTGACGGGATCTTGGCGTCATGACAGGTTTGTGAATGGCTATTGTTAATCACTCAAAAAAAAAAAAAGATAAAAAAGCCGCTGCTTTCCGGCAGCCTGATTGGAGTTGGCCGGAAGGCTGGAGGTCAACTTTTACCGGTGCGTTCTGGTTTGAGGAACCGTCAATTGAAATTTAGTACACATGTCATTTTTGTTAATTGCACTTTGAATATGATCATTAATAATATTTAAGTTGAATCCGCCCGAATTGTGCAATGTAAGAAAGTAACTGAGAATAAGTGCACATATTGTACCATAATAAAAAAAAACAAGTCAAGAGGCAGTTTTGCGAAGCTAACATATTGCATTATTATGCAAACAGAGCATTCTCAATTCCACTCAAAATGGTCACCCACACCAAGCAGTTGCTGCTTTCGCAAATATTTACGGCCTGTCAATGGGAGGAGGGAAGATGTGTATGCAGATCGACTGCTATCTGCTATCTGTTTATAATACAAATACGCTCCGCTGGGGCAAACAGAGCGCATTTTACAGCGACGACAATTCTCGAGATGAAGGTGGAGACGGAGGTCAGTTGCGTTGGGTGTGTTTGCATTAGCGACAACGGTGACGACGATGACGACGACGACGACGACGACAACGACAACGACAGCGACGACGTCGGCCGCACTGCTTCGAGTGGCGATTTTTTTTTCTTTTTTGTATTTAATTCTTTTGTTTTCTTTTTTGCTAGCTTTGTTTTCGATCTCAGATTTTTGTTTACATTGACGGTCGTGCGCTCTCGTCAATTACCAGACAGCTGAAATAAAAAAACTGCCCGCCAATTGCTGTCTGCGCATAAATTGATTTAAAATATATATAAATATTGTTTATTAAGTTATATCTTTTTTTGGCTGCGACACGTTGGCTTATTGACTTTATGCGCCAGAGATTTTTAATGATTATTTTCATTTTCATTTTATTTTTTTAATTCTATTTAATTATTTTGTTTAGCCACGTTCGCGTTTTTTTTTTTATTACTGCTATAAATTGTTGCCGATGAGCACGTGAATGCTATTTATGGCTTGTTCATATCTGTCATACTATTATACAAACACCCATGTGAGTGGTTTTATGTTAGTCATATTGGAAAACTCAATACAGCTATTGACAAATTTGCGGTTAACATGTGCTCTGAGCTGAACCAGTTTTGTTATAATTTTCATTTTTGTTGTTGTGAGCTGTGGAGTTCTTAATTTAGCCAACAGGCATTCTTAAACTGATTGTGCCTATATAATATATATAAAATCAAATGGCCAAGCCTTCTCCCTGCCCCAAATCGGCTCATTGTCTTTCATTGTGGTGCAATGCATACTGCTGCCACTTTGATGTTGTCAACTGCAGGTGCTAAGAGCTTATTCATGGCTGGGCTTCAGTTGCGTTAATTAAGTTAATGTGGTTACAGCATTTTTTGTGTTTTTTGCATGTCATGCATGTGGCCATCAAATAAACAATTACTATTACTATTATTAATCATTATTGTGTTTAAACAGTTGTCGGATGTTTATTAAGTATACGTTACTTTGCAAAAGCCGAGAGGGAGAGACACATGGAAATGAGTGTTAGAGAAAGCAGCCAATAGGGAGGAGAGAGAGAGAGAGCGGAACCTTTGGTCAACATTTTTTCCATTTCCGCAACTTTGTTAAAACTCTAGAGATTTTCAACAGCAAAATAATTTTGACAATAGTTTGCTATCTATATTAAGAGTACCTTTAAAATTAGAATGACTATTTTAGATAGAGAGAAAGAGTTGGAGTTTGTGACCCATATTAAGAGAGAAGGTAAGAGAATGAGTCTTGTAGAGAAACAAAGAGGAAAGTTACAATGAGATTTAGAGACAAAGTCTTATAGAGAAATAGAGCAACAAAGATAATGAAAATGATTGAGAGAGAGGAAGGAAAAGGAAGAGGTTTGTAGATATCGAAAGAAATAGAGAACATTAAAGAGAGACTTGGATCTATAGTAAGATAGAGGAAGAGTGAGAATGAGACTCGAAGAGATAGAAAGTAAGAGGGAGAAAACCAGATACTGACTGTTAGAGAGATATATAGAAGAAGAGAGAGAAAAGTCTTATAAAGAGAGAGAAAGAGAGTTTACGAGAGTGTTTGAGATTTATAGATGCGAAAGAGTGATTCTGAACAATAACGGTGATATTTGAAGTAAAGGAAAGTTGAAAAGTGTGAGAGATACACAGAGAGCATACGATTAAGAGTTCCAATTTAATATATTCCTAATATGAAACACACGAGTGACAGTTTTGTTCTAATAATATATTACAAATATAAAAACATTAAAAAAAAACATAATAATTATTGACTCTGTCGTTCTGTGATGACAGAAATTATTATTCACTAAAACGTGTAATTTAAATGTGGTGTGGAAAGTAGGCTTCCAAATATACTTATACAATGGGAAATAAAATTTAGAAAAAAACTGTTTGAATTATTTAATAAAAATACAAAGCTAATACCTGTGTAGAAACCCGGTGCTACAATCAGTTAGCATGAGATTTACAACAATTATTTTATATTGTTGATTATATCATAAGAAAAATGTTAATTTAAAATTCGCCTTTAAACGTGTTAAAGGGGAATTCAGCGTATTGATATAAGATATGATTAGTAAATTATTTAGGTAGCCAGTTGATATGGGCTTTGGGCAAATTCCAGCTGGCTTTTGACTGCTCCCAAATTAGCATGCTTATGCGTTCCACAAATTTGAACATTTCTAGGTTTTTCACTGATTGCGTAATCATTTTATTTGCTCAATTGTGAACGCAACTCTAATTTGGGTTTCTAATGCGGCCATAAATTGCATTGTCTGAACAATTCGCATGCAAATTTTCATTCTCATTTTCATTTCGAATTTCCGCTTGATTTGCTGTCCCTGTGTGTGTTGTGTGTGTGCGTGTGTGTGTGTGTGTGTGTGCTATGTTTTTCCCATCGTCATGTGACTAATGAGTTGCGAGCTATGCAATTTACAACTTTAGCACCCACTTCAATGAAGCGACTATTAAACTATGAGTGTGTGATTTATATATTTTTAATCACATCTGTTCAGAGTTTATGAATCGTGTTGGCAGGTAAATGGCATTAATAGACATATACTGATTGACAAGTTGTCTATGTTAGTAGTCTTAACTATATTTTAATTATTCAGTGGCAATACACGATACAACTTCAATTATTCAATTTCTGCCTGCTTGCAGAAATGTCTGTCGACATACGTTAAACGACTTTTAATTATTGGTCAAGCTATCGCATTGTTTAAATGCTTTGCCATATTCATAATTATAAAGACATTAAAAGTGTTTAACTGTGCACTTTGTGCAATTTGACTGAGCATTGCATGCAAATCGTAGTTAAATAGCTAAAACATTTGCCGGCACTTGTTCAACCATTCATTTTTCTTTACTGCACCTGTGAGCCAGTTATTATTATTAATCGTTGTATCAAATTTCTATCAGCAGTAGCAAATTGAGTGTATAATATGTGATTTTTATACTTTGAGGCTACGTTCTCCAGATTGGGTTTGTAAGTTGTAGGCGATGACCTTAAAATATCGGCATATGCCACCCCCAGGCCCCCGCAGGTCTCCCGCACTTTTTGAGTTAGATCCGTCAAATTAGGTAGGTATGTTACTGCGTATGTTACCAAACTTGGAAGGTAACTTGCTGGTAACCTCCTTCAAGGATCGGCATATACATTTTTAGACCACCCATACCCGACTCCCCTAGGAACTACCTGTTATCAGCTGGTATTACGTATGGTATCAAAGCATTTCGCGGTCGTACTCTCTTGTTAATATATGATTGGAGAGTGGTGAGAAAGGTTTTTAGTTCATGGGAAAATAAAGTCAAATTGTTTAAAATTGTAGAGAAAATATAGACAAAGAGTGAGTCTAATCGATAGAGA
Organism: Drosophila planitibia; assembly: GCA_035043785.1. Lineage (NCBI taxonomy): Eukaryota > Metazoa > Arthropoda > Insecta > Diptera > Drosophilidae > Drosophila > Drosophila planitibia. The sequence continues at coordinate 2,349,238 of JAWNMS010000052.1, forward strand.
GAGAGTGAAAGCGACAGAGCTAATGAGATAATGAGACTTATAAATGGATACAGATGGAGATTGCGACCTATAGTAATAGAGATAAAGAAAGAGAATGATTTGTATAAATAGAGAGAGAGAGAGAGAGAGATTGAGACGTATATTAATAATATTCATTGATTGTGATAAACATAAAAAATGGTTATATTTTCAAAATATAAAATAATATTGTTTGCAATTTATAGAAACGTATTAATCCCTAGAAATATAATTTGTACAGTTTCAGAAAAATTTGAACGCTTTGACACTTATTTGTGTGGAAATAAGTTAATATTTCATTTAAATGAATGCTGTCTGTGCTAGAACAAATGGTACTTAATCAAATAACCCAGTCAAAGCTTGATAGTTACTCTTGATAGAATGTTTGAGCGGTTGAAGGTCAAACATGAAGCTTGACATAAATTAAATTAATTTGTTCCCATTTTGTAACAGTATGCATTTATAATTAAATAGAATTATGCAAATCCACTTACATAGAACGACAAGTCTAATTTTCCGATTTATATGAGTGCTTATTTATTATTAATAGCTATCGATCTTATGTATATAGTGTCAAATTAAAACATGCTACTGTAAAGGGCAATAAATCTAGAAAATGTAGCTTTTGTGATGCTTCGAATAATGAATACACTTAAAACAACTAAACTAAATGTTAACCAAATGTTATCACTAAGCAGACAATACATATATTGTCTACTTAGTGATGGTATATCAATTAACAGAGCATAACAATGGATCACCATTAATCACCATTAACTGCTGTTAAATGAGTAACGGACCAATTTTATCAGTAGAAAAATTAACACTATTAACAGCACAGCATTTGAGGAAACTTAGTGAAAGATTTATGGGAACCTTCTGAATCTATTTCCACATGAGTGTTAACAAACAAATAATTTGTTATTTACGTGGGACATATGCATATGTTAATACTTATATATTACATATTTAGTTTCCATAAATCATTATTAATAAATAATCCGGTTTCTCCACTGGAAAATACTTTGTGAACTTTTGTGTAAAGGTGGGTGGCGAATTATTAAAGTCAATAAACTAAACTTATTTAGTGTCGCAAATATTCCAGAAAAGCATATTATGTAAGGACTATTCGTTCCCGACAGGATTGTCATGAATTAAACAAATGTCTTATTACAAGTTACGGACAGTAAATATAAGAATATATTAAAGTCCAGCAGAAAATTGTATAAAGTCTGCGACTTTCCGACAGGTGTGTAACTGTATTTGTGTATGTATGTGTGCGTGTGTGTGTGTCTCTGTGAGCTTGTGCTTGACAAAGCGGAATTGATTTGTCCCCGCACCAGAGGGTGTGTGGGGGGTGTAGTGCTGGACAAATGGCCCACGGTCGGTTGGAGTTGGAGTAACCGCCGTCTCTGTCGATATTGTTAGTTTGTTGGCTGTTAGCTGTTGGCTGTTTGTCGTGTGTGGCATAAAGTCAACATTAAATGTTGAACGTGACTTGAAATTGAAAGCATTGTCGTCGTCCGCTGGTGTGAGTACTGCCGCCTACAGAGCGCTGCTGCATGTGACTCCGATGCATTCATTGGCAACAGGCCAGCTTAGGCAGCTTTTTCGTTTTTAGTTTTCCATTAAAAAACAAAAAAGGAAGAAAAATGAAACGTTTATCTTAGGCATGCCGAGCATTAAATACCCTTGTGGACCTGCATTTTTTTTTATTTATATGTCCCTTAAAAATCATTTTTCGACTGATTATTGGGCTGATCGCATTATCTCCTATGTACTGCCTATAACAATGCTTAATATATGTCAAGCCAAGATTGCCTTAAAGCCAAGGGAGTTTCTCGCATATAAGTCTTAAAATTCAGACAGACGATATAGCCATCGACTCGGCAAGGGATGTTGATCAAGAATAAATATACTTTATGGAGACTTGTCCTTTAAGGCGTTGAATATCTGAAACATAAACATAATAACAAATACACTCTACAATGGAACAAAAACTTGGTAAACACCGCCTTATCACCGTGCACCGTGAGTTAGTTTCAGTGGGTGTTTATTTTTTCTTGGCCATAATTATCGCCGCCCCAACGGCAGCGTTGATTTAATTTTATTCTTATTTTTTTGTTTTTTTCATTTGTTGTTGAACCAAAATTATAGCTTACATTCTAAAGACATTAAAATGCTTTTATCTCGCATCGATGTCACAATATAATGCACGTTTGCAGCAGTAATTGAGACCATTAAACTATTATTAACAATAAATGGACCATTAGAACTCAGTGCTCTTGAGTGGATAAACAAAAGTACCAGTCAAATCCAGCATTAAACTTGCTTATTCAAAATCTACTAGTGAGTTGTTGTTTTTTCTTTTTTTTCTAGCACATGAAAGGCAATAAAAATTCATTAGCGGATAGTTTATTAAACTGCACCCATAATATTCAACAGTCATACGATATACTCTATGTATATATATATATATATATATATATTACATGCAGCGGAACTATATTTCCATAAACAAAACAATTTGATGAGGGAACCTACAAAATTTGTGTCATCTCTCAATAGGCTTGCATTATATCATTGTTATTGTGTAGATAAACTGAATACTCTATTATATAAACTATTTGTACTGTACTCCTAGTGCAATGATTAACTTTAGTTAATAAACTTTTTTTTGTTATTCAAGTAGCTGCTGCAGTATACTTTAGATAACGCTGTATTAATATCAAGATAATGCTGGGCGCACAAGCCATATATGTTTTATTCGGCTATAATCAAAAGTGATGTAAGCAAGTAAAAGCCTTGGCTAAGAATATATTTAGAATAATGTACGGTCTCTTGACAGGACTTTGTAGACTCAGAACTCCGACGATTTTGTGACATTGAGAAGGAATCATCATTATAGCAGATTGTGTCACCTTAGCCAGAAAAATATGTATTATCCTAAAGAGAAATGTGTTAAACTCGATGGAAATAGAAACCCTTAACCCGAAAAATTTTCTAGCATTCTTGGAGCAATTAGGGTTGATATAAGAGCTTCGGGGGCACAATATATTCAGTCCATCCCAACAATAATAATAATATAACCCTGACCTTTTAAATCCGCATATCCAATTTTGCGTCACATTCACACATCTGACACTAAACGGCCGCATAACTATATAAATATCATCATCAAGAAAGTTTAACAAAATGTAATTTGGCTGTCAGTCGTAATGCATAAATTGGCGAGCATTTTGTGCGGAACAAATCTCCATAGAATAATTTATTCATTGTCGTATTTGCATTTGCATTTAGGTAGGCAGAGCCACAGAGCTTGGAATTGGATTACGAGAGCTGTCAGCATCAAAAGCAAATTAAAAGATACAACAACAAAAATCAAATAAAAACTCTGTAGTTCAGTGAGCTCAACTACGAGATACCTTCAACCCAACTGTAAAATATATTACTATAGTTTTATTTTATTATTATTAATGTAAGATTGCAAAAATAAATAGTAAATCAGGGTATGTCAATAATATGCCATTCTATATTAAATAGCAAATGGTAGGCTCTGCCTTGAAAATTGTTGATTTGACTGCTATCGGAAATAGATATGTATCGATATTTGGGAAGTGGGTGCAGCTATCGGTTAAATAAAATAAACAAGATATGCATTTGGTAATAACACTGAGCAGACAAGTTGTCTGCTTTGTGGATATAAAGAACTTTTATTGCAAATTGATATTTCACTCTCTGAAAATCTCAGATATCCACGTTTGAGTCGTGTTTTGGTGCTGCTCGAGAATATACATATACTTTATGAGGTCGGAGAAGCTTACTTCCTGTTGAATAGTTTAACCCCTTTTAAATATTTTTAATGCCTCGGGACATGCATAAAAACACACCATGCAAAACTGCATGCTGTGCGAAGTGGTAAATGGAAATGGATGTGCTGTGTAAGAGAGCTTAAAGCTCAATTAAAATGGAATGCTGCAAAAATGAAGGATAATTCCCTATATATGCGACCGTTGCAGCACCAGTTGAAAATCTGCCATTGTTGTTGTGGCTGTTGTCGCTTTTGCACAGATGCCAACTCAGCGCCAGCTAATCTGGCAGCATATTGCCAGCAAGACCCGCATGCAATCACCTCCCTCCCCGCAGGAGCGCCCACAACCGAACAATACGCATACGCCACCCTGCACGCCCCCAGGCATACAAAAGCAAACAGACAGCAGCTAAATTGTTGGCAGGAAGCCAGCGAGGCAGCCAGGCAACTGGCGCACACCACTGAGCAGCATCGTCATCATTGTCGGGAACATCATCATGATGATAATTCTCTTTTTGCCGCTTGGCTGAAGTGCAGTAGCAACAAGCTGCCTCGGGACTTGCTTTTTAATACCCTGTGAAATGTTTATCATCAAGCTGCCTGTAACAGTCGGAATGAGATATCTCAGTTCCTTAAATAAGTCAATCTAGAGAGCTGGAGCTTTTAGTGCAGACTTAAGTATTTTGTCGATAGCTTATCGATAAATATCGATGTTAGCTTCGTTTTGATTTAGGAATTTGTCAATTTGTCAAGGCTCACTCTGACTTTAAATGTTGTACAATGTATATTATGATTTTTGAAAAATATGATTTAATATTTGTGTGTTTAGTACTCCAATCCCAGCATATATACACATATATATAATACAGTACAATTTCAATAATATTTATGCAGGGTATCTCCCCGTTCAACAACTCCCAACATGAGCTCGCTTACTTGTTGTTATTTGTTCGCTGTATTCTGGCCGTGTTGTTGGCGCCATTTTGCTGTTTGCCTTTCCTCTTGTAATAAAATGAAATCCGGCATGCCGTTTCCTTTGGCGCAGCTGCTGTTGAGTATTTGTTGCTGTTGTTGTTGTTGTTGTTACTATTGTTGTTGTTGCTGACGGTGTACTAATGATAATGGCATTCAACTGAATAGACTCCTGGCTGCTGGCTGGCAAGTCCTCGACTTGCTACAAAGTATATATTTTGCATTTAAATGCTTGAAAATTCAACAACTCAACTGGAGGGGAGTAAACTTGATGCTCGCTGGGGAGCTGATTCTTCAGACCCATCCACGACCCCCCGGACCTCCTGAGGGGTGTCCTGTTGACAGGCAACATGAGCTGCTGCTGCTTGTCTTTTGTTGACAGATTGATTTTGATGTGTTTTTATTGTCATTGTTATGTTTCTATCGCGATGGCATCAGACAAGGACCATCAAGTCCTGCTGAGTCCTGATGCTTGCCTTTGTTTATTGTTGCCACATTGAAGTACCACTGAATTGGCAAACATTTTAGCTTAATTGGTTTTTGTGCCAAAAGGCGCTTAAGCAATTGGATTAGACCGTTATTTAATTGGACTTGTATTAATTGTTCCGACTCAATGCATATTTGCAAATCAGCAAAAGGCAGAAAGCAGACCCGTAATAAATTCGAGGAACTGAATCCATTTGTATCGCCTACAAAACTTATTCAGAATTTTATATGCAGACTCATTTATTTAATTGCATGATAAATGATTTTAAGCATTCTGCTGCCATTTTGCCGACTGTGTGCATATTTCACAGGCCACAGAGCAAACAGCAATTTTATTCGCAAAAACCTTCGAGTTCCTTTCAAACCAAGTTTCGCCCGTCATTTTCATTAATTTGCAGCCCTCGAAATGCACATTGAAACTGAAATTGTGCTTTAAATAGCCTAACAACCTTTATTTGCATTTTTCATTAATTTAAGAGAGTTTAACAGATGTTCATGATCTTTATGCTTCATAAATTTAAAAATGTCCAACACATTTTGCTGCATTTTTCTGTTATTTTCAGAAGGTCCAAGAGATGTTCATTAATTTTGTAATATCTTATACTTCATAAAGTTTGCACTTACTTACCTACTTACTTACTTACTTACAACTCAACTGAGGCTTAAAAGTTTAGATTTGATTTTCTTTAATTGCAAATAATGCGATAATATTTTAAAATATGACGTAACTTTCACTGTCCTTAGGCGATTTTCATGAATTTGAGAAGGTTCAACATATGTTCATAATTTTTTAACACTTTATACTTCTTAAAGTTTGCACTTTAATAAGCTCAAGTGAAAATTACAGATTTTCATCCATGATTCACTACCTTTCTCTGAAATTTTCCATGAATTTCAAAAATACTTCATTGAGTCATCAAGTCATTCCTTAGTAAGAATTTTGTACAATAAGATAATATTTAAATATGTTTTGGTTCAATCAAATCTCTTTAGTTTCAGCTTTCTTTTTTCTTTAGTAATAATTGTATTTAATACGATCATATTTAAAAATGTTTTAGTACTGTCGAACCATTCTAACCGGAACTTCCATTAGTCAAAATGTCTGTGGTCAAGTGCACTTAAGGTTTAAATTCATAACAGTTTTGTATTCATAAATCTAACTAGTTATGGATATATAACTCACTTTAACTCCCATGACCTCCAAAAAGTACGAGTCTCTTAAGTTTATATATGGAAAAAAGCAGAATACTCGAGTTCATCTAATTAAAGCTTAGTCCTTTGGTCCCGGAAGCCAATTACAGTTCGGAATTGTCATGACTGCATTTTATTTGACACACACGCAACCTTCAAACACACACACACACACACACACATACACACACATACACACAGAGACTGCCCTCCTCATCTGTCATTTATTTGAATTCAATTACTTGGGAGAATCGTAGAGGGAGACGGCAATAAGCAAACTGGGATTCGGATTAAGCTCCAGCATTTCAACTTTGTTTTTGTGCCGACCAACTTTATTGAAGCGTGTAAAACACAACAAACTCGTAACATGAAATCCAATCAAATCGATAATAAAAAAAGAAAGGGACAGGGAGAGATTCAGAGACGAAGAGAGGGAGAGAGAGGGAGAGCTCAAAGAACTGGTAGGGATTGTCAGTGGGGGCGTATACGCAACCAGTCAATGTTAAGGCTGGCCAACTGGACCTGGACTTGAATATATCTCTTGAGCAACTGGAATTTCTTCTTTGGCCCCCTTTTTTTTGCTGGCTCAAATCAATTGAAATAAATTCCGAGCGTGTGTGGTTATTTGTGTGTGCGTGCCTTGTATGTTTTTGCTCTGATTTCCAGACATATATATACACATATATATATTTTTTTTGTTGCCCTTTGTGTTCGGTCTGAAGGACTTTGATTTTCATGGCTTTTACAGCGTACGTGCGGATTCTATTACCACATCTGTGTGGTTTGCACATTTGTCGCATTTTGTAGTTGTATATTCTGTGTGTGTGTGTGTGTATGTGTGTCTGTGTGTCTGTGTGTGTTGTCCTGGGACTCCAATCGAATGTTTGCGTGCTCAACTTGTTTAATTTGGTCAATTGTCACGACCTACTCACCGCAGCTTCCCCACGTCTCATTTCCCACTATTTGATATTTAATTTCCACTTCAACTCAAAATTTAATGTAAAAGTCATTGTGAAACTGTGAACTGTCCTTGCTGATATGATTCGCAATATTTACGATATGTCTGAAAAACTTTAGACGACTTTACCCAATTTAATGCGAAACATTTTCTTATCAGTGGTATTGTATAGATTGTATAGAATAGTCGTAAAAATGATATTGGTTGTTATATGAACAACGATTTACCCAGTCTGATGACCACAGCAATCAGCTGTAGATTATTTATTGAAAGTATTTTTAAATTAAACAAATAAAAATACACAATTTCAGTTGCAGACTATGAACTTGCTTCCCGGCTTGTGCTGATAACACTCGCAAAATTTGTCCCACTTCATAAATGCATTTGTATTTTCTCGCTTAGTTCTTTGTTCAACAATAGTTTTTAATTTAGTGAACTTCATTTTTCCAAATATTTGATATAATTGATTGATTTAAGTGCATGAAGATTAATATATATTTATATTTGCAATATATATTTCTATACCAAAAAATATCTTTGCCTCATTGTTTTGTTTTTTTTTTTTTTTTAGCATACTATAAAACTATAAAAATATTTAAAACATATTTATTGAATGTCTAAAAAATTCGTAAGTGAATTTTGCTTTTGCTGTAGACGTCCGGCGGGTCAGACAATTTTTATTCTTTTTATAATTTGATTTGGTCGCTTGCCAAAAAGTCTCGTAATTTTTGGGGGCTGCCATTGTGTTTGTGTTTATATTTTTGCCTCATTTAATCAAGTTCTAGACCATATAGTAACTTAGCAGGGTATTTTTGTTTGCTTTTTATATGTGTCTTATTTTGAACAGAACTTGGCGGCAAATCTAACAAACTGTCAAGGCGCCACAAGCGAAAAACACATGTACATATGTATAGCAATAAATTAAAAAAAAAAAAAATCAGAGCATTTCCCTTATGAGCCAGATGCATAAATTAAACAACAAATCAAATGTGGGGGGGTGAAAAAACTTACGCGCTGATATTGGCTAATAAATGGTCGCCTCCTTCCGCAACAAATTCCTGTTGTTATAGTTGTTGTAGTTCTCGTATTTTGTATTTCTTGTGTTTTTTGTTTTTTTGGCTCGTGTCGTGTTTTTTGGAAATTGGTTTAAATTTGTGCGCCCTGTTGTTTTATTTTTTTTTATGTTATATTAGTGCTTATTTTTGCGGTTGACCGTTAGCACGTATTAACCACGAGGGCAACGCATTTGATACTGAAACCGAATTGTTGTAAACAAACTAATTCAACCCCTCGCATTGGTGAAGTGTTGTGCGCCCCACTCAATTGCCGTTATTTGGGCATTTGAAACAAACTCAAACTGGCAACACGGACAACCCCAAAAGTGCGATGGAAACATCACTGGGCGCTCGGGCTCAGAAAATGTTGCGTTGCGATGCGATGCGACGCGACGCGGAGAGCAAAAAAGTGCTAAAAGCTGAGCGAGCTTTTAACTTTTCACTCGAAAGCGGAGCGCGACCGATAATAGCTGAGGGCCGTTGATAAGAAATTGTCTGAGTGCATCTCCACATAAATAGAACCGGCTGTGTTTGCTGTCACGTAAGCAAATATACACTTAATTGCGATAAAAGTTTGTTAAACAAACATCAAGTGCGATACTACTTAATTCTTATCATTGAACAAGGGGCAAAATTTGTCACCCAAATTACCAAATAGCTTATATTATATAGTCAGCATAAACATGAGAACGATACTTGTATCTGTTATAAAAATGCTGCATTTACAATTCATTCATTTACTTTACTTAATGAATACGCGGCAAACTTTCAACGTACTGATGACAGAATTACATATATCAAATGTGCTTACCAATTTATGATAGCAAAAAAACTGAACAAATAAAAACTGATGCAACTGCTAAACTTCAGCTTCAGATTCAACTTGAATGTTAACCAGAACAGAAAACGATTTCACAGATAACAAAACACTTCAAGTATACATTTTTTATGTAGCATGCTTTTAAACCGATTTTCTTATTTGTTTTTGTCGTCTCAGCTGTGAATTGAATTTGTAACGTTTTTGGCGCCACTGAATCACAGTGTTGGCAAACGCACTGTGCAATTGCCATGCATACTTTGCAGTATTGATTAGCACTGGTTTAAATTTTAGATGCACGGCAAACGTCAAAACGTTAAAAATAAAATCGCGTATAACTGAATGAAAATAATAATTGAAAAGTAGCTGTGCAGTAAGGTATAATGCACGGAACATACGCAGGCGAACAGCCAACAGATTTTCAGGCAGCCACAGCTGCAGCAGCGGCGGCAGCAGTAGCAGCCGCAGCAGCAGCGGCCGCTTCAGCCTCAGCGATGCGAACAGCTGAGCAGAGGGAAATGGAGAGGGAAAGGGAATCGAATAGCAATGAACCCGATGAGTGGAGTTTGAGCGAATGTGGCTTCGCTGATAATGATGTGCAGCGAGCGATACGCGGCGGCAGCGCTGCCGAGGATATTACACAATATCCAATACATGGCTGGGTGGATGTCACACAGGAGTTTCACGATGCCTGCGCCGAGCTGCTGCCCGGTGAACTTGCCCAGGATATGCTCTTTGGCCTGTTCGAGGCCATGTCAGCGATTGAAATAATGGATCCGAAAATGGATGTGGGCATGGGCTTTGATAAGTTCGATTTGCCGCCGCCATCCTTCGAGGCGGCCGTTGCAGTAAGTAAACAACCAAGACACTATTTAGAGAGAATCCTTAGCTCCTTAACACCTGTGACTTGCTTTTCAGATGGGCGCCATTAAGCTGGACGGACTGGAGCCAGCGGAACTGATTGGCATCTTTGATGCTCTGTTTGCCTGCCTGGTGTCTTGGCTAGAGGGCAACTCAATGGATCAAGTGCTATTCACCTGCCTCTATTTGCATGCACCCTCACAGATTCAGGACAAGCCGCTGCGCTGCTTTTGCATCGCTGTGCGCAATCTCATTGTGGTAATTAAGAACATCATCATCTTGGCGGCTGTTAACGAGGAGGAGGATTTTCAATTGTATGGCAATTCGGCGTTATTGGGTGCGGAGAAGGCACAGCCCTCAACCATCGCTGGTCTCTTGAAGGATGTGGAGGATGAGCTGGTGCGGAAGTGCAAACAGTTGCCAGCAGCAGCGGAGAATCAATGTCTGATGGCTGTCGTCCACAGATTGCGTTTTATGCGCCACCTCTTTCAGGCCATTTACCAAGTGGAGCTCATGGTGGGCGCCTCGAGCGCCGAGGAGGCGGTCAATGAGATATACAAGAATCTCAATGTGGCCTCCGAGCTGTTGCCGCTAATCAAGCGCACCATTGATCGGGGCACACAGCCTGTCGAGGGTTGTAAGTAGCCCGTGCGATTTGATATTGATATCGACGTATTACTTACTAAATTTTTGTGTTTAATTCATTGCAGCTGAGGCACCCAATCCCATGGGCTTCTCGCCGCGCATTCATGACCGTAGTCAGCCACCCACGTTTCCGCGCAGCATCAAGATCCGCGAGCGACCCGCCAGCTATCAATTTTTAGAGGAGATGGTGGCTCGTTTCAAGTACGCTTGCAAGGTGATACGCTACAAGGATTACTACTCGGCGCTGGTGGGTAACACGAAGAGGAGAAGGAGGAACGAGCCACATTAATTGTATTTCCGATTGCAGAACTTCTTCATCGAATATAGTCGCAAGTCCGGACATTGCATCCTCTCACGCAGCGTGCTGCAAAGTCTCTTTAGCTCGAGCATTCGCCTCGCGCATGGCAAACAATCGATGAAACAGTTTTTGCGTCATTCGGTGATGGTTTTCAATTCGCCACCGGTGTTAAATGCCAAACATCCGGTGTCCAGTGATCCGAAGGTGGAGCAGCGTCTGGAAACGTTCTTTCGCTATTGCATCAATATGAATACGTTCAATCAGTTTATACGTTTGTGCGGATTTAATCGTGCCCGGCAGCGCGATAAGCTGGCTCATCTTATTGAAAACTTTGATCCGCTCCAGGTGGATGCGGCTCGTCTCGACTCGCTGATGAATCAGCTGGCCAATGAGCGTGCCATGGAGGGCAATGAGTCGCATGCGACGGCGCTGAAGCACAGCACGTACTTCTCCACCTGGGTGCTGTACAATTGCTTCCGCGCCATGCTCATCTATCTGATGTCCGGTTTCGAGCTGGAGCTGTATGCTGTTCACGAGTTCCTCTATATCTATTGGTATCCCTATGAGTTCCTTGTCGGATTTCTGGTGTCGGCGTTAACGCGCACAGAGAATCTATTATTGGCCCAGGAGGAGTATGCCGAGCATCAGAGCAGGATTCAGTCGAATAGCGGTGGTGGCGGCTCTGGCAGCAAAAATCGCAAGGCCGCCAAACCGAAGAAGAATAAGAAACAACAGCGTCCGTATCGCCAAGAGATCGTCTACTATCGCGCCCTGCTCAGCCTGTGCGGTGGCATGTATAAGGCGATGGGCGCCTTAACCAAAGATGGACGCGTGCGTCTGCCCATGTCCAAGTTTGATAACGAGGAAATTCGCTACAATCGACGCTTCTCGCCCTTTGGTCCGCTGACCAGCCCTCCACCGGTGTCCTATGCCGAATTCCGGAGCATACGCGATCACATGATGCAGAACAGCGCCGAGGATCTGTACAGTTATGCAGCCAAGTATTTCGATCAGGCACGCAATGTCCTCGAGAGCATACAGAATCCCGAACAGGAGGTCAGTCAGTCAAGCATTATTCCACATCTTCACTCTGTGGCTAATCAAAGAAGAGTTTTCTTGTTTTCTTCTTTAGATACTGGATCTGTTGCAGATTGCGCGCACCAATTTCGTGGTGATGAATGTGCTTGGGCGTGGCCATCAGAAGGAGGTGAAACGTCAGCCAGAATTTGATTTCTCCAAGCATAGCTATTTTCCCATTATCAAAATTAAATGACCCCTTTTATGCTGAGATCGACCCCAAGCTTGTCGTCGTATATATATATCTATATATAAATATATATATATTCTTTATCTAATTTTTTTCGGCAATTGCAAATAAAATTGGTTAATTTATTATGTGTGAAAATTTGTTGTTCCAAAAACATATACTTCATGATCTTTTGCTGACTTTGTACTTTCTCAAAAATATAGCCAAAAGTTTTACTTTAAATTTGAAATAGTGATACGGAAATAGTAATTTAGAAAAGATTTTCAACTGGTAATGGTTAAATCTGGATCTAAATTGCCTCATTGTCAATAATTTTTGAATTTTATGTGGAATACCATTTTGTTCAAGATTTCGAACCAAAATTGATACTCAGCTTAAATCATTAAATAAATAACTTTCACAAAACATATCCTCAAGAAAAAACGCAAAAGTCTTCAAGTTTACAATGATGAATATTCGATATTCTTCTGAGCAGAAAATAATTTAATTGATTTAGATAAAAAATGTTTGGTCAAAGATTTGCAAATAATATATTATATTTGAAGTGGTCACGCAACAATGTCCTGTTTGATGATATGTTCCTCCACATAACCATCAATTGGACAACTGCGCGCACATGTGTACACCGCCAGGATGCCCCAATCCAAGCGCTCGTCGTTGAGCAGCGTCAACATTTGTGGCATTATTTGGAACTCAAATTGACGCACACCACCACAATGACTGCAATTGGGCACAGCGGCCAGCTGGCTGGCAATAGTGTTTTCGACATTAGCTATCCATAGCGGTGAGCCTTCTCCGCTTCTGTAGCGAATTACTTGCTCCGGATGAGCGGCAATCAGCTGCTTGAAGTGCTCAAAGGATTTATCCTCTGCGGCAGCCGAGCTGCCAAAGTATTTATCTAGCTCCTTTTCGGGAACATCGCTCAGCTCGCCAGTTTGACCATTGGCCGACAGTTGCTTGAATTCCGCTAAGCAGGTCGCTTCGTCTTTATCCGCTACAGCAATTGGTTCACTCGTCGGATCGCTCTCCACGATTTCATATTCGGGAAATTGCAGCTCGGGCAGTGCTTTGTTAGCAGCGGATGCTTTGTCAGCGCCACAATTGGGTTTGTGCTGGGGCCAGTGGGCTCGCTGGTGGGCGGAGGAACAGTAATTGATGGACTTACAGCGACTACAGGTGTGCGGCCCCAAACAGCCACAGGCGGCACACAATTTCTTCAGGCTGGCGATGGCGGGCTGCAAGATAAATTACTTAAAAGTTACTTGAAATGAGGGCTAGCAATGTAATCTCTTCATACCAAGGGCTCGCCTTCCTCTGATGGGCTCTGATCCGAGTAGAATCTGTTCTTCAGCGGCAGCTGTGAACGCAGCACTTTAAAGTTGCTGTAAGAATAAAGAAATATTTAGTATACTCCTTAAATCTATATAAAGTCTATAAAGAATCTGATGTGTATGGCTAATCTAAGGTTAATAGACTATGCTCTCACTTAGGCTACTTACTGCGCCTTGTTGGGCTGCTGGCAGTCGGGATTGCGGCACAGGAACACATAAATGCTGCGATGGAAATTAAATTCGTCCTCCTTTGGCGCATATAGCTGACAGAGGAATGCCTGTGGCGCTTTGCATTGCTGGCACTGCAGCTGAGTTGTCGCTGGCAGCGCATCCAACTCAAGCCATGCGGGCCGTCCACCCAGTTTGCTGGGAAAGTAGCGATTGCTTAGCCAGGCCGTATTATCCACTTGTTCAGCAAAGCCCAAATCGACAGCCATTTCGTGTTTACCTTTTTTGTGTTGTCTTAGCGCGTGTTGTGCACACAGCCCTGGCGAGTATCGATAGGCTATCGTTGACGGGGGCCAATCGATAGTGGCAGTGCTGTGAGCGTACGCGCGAACAGTGCTGTTAGCGACAAAGTTTAGTTTGCTGTGAAAATGACACGACCACAACGCAGCGCATAATAATAATAATAATAAATATTTAGTTGTGTGTGATAAAGTGCAAAGTGAAATTAATACAAAATACGTCGCTGAATGCATTTGCCTTTGTTGTGGTAACTAGTTAAAGCCGTTCTGCTGCTTGTAGCTGCTGGAATCCGATCGCTGTCTATAAGTGTGCAGCTGCTCGCTCTTTAAAACAATAACAAGAAGCGGAAGCATTTCAGTTAGCTCGTTTCGCACGTCGATTGGGTTGTTGGTTGTTGGTGCGCTCTCTGTGTGCTAAAAATAGCCATTGAACCACCCACGCCAAAATACAAAAAATAAACGCATTAAATTCGGCAAGCAAACTTGAGGCAGTGTGTTGACTTTAACAGCGATGCAGATGCACAGAATTCATAAACAAGTCAGCAGCAGCAACAACAACAGCAAAAGCAACGGCAATGAGGAATTTCTGTAAGTTTATTTCCGGTTTTGATTTTTTTTCCGTTTTTGTGGATAAGCTTTTCAGTGATGCTGCGTGCTTTGTATATATCTATGTGTGTGTGTGTGTCTTGCTAAATTTAGTATTGCATATGATAGGCTGAAAATAAGAATTGGAACACCCTGCCGTAAACTTTGCCGGCTGCGAAACTAACGGGACACTCACAGGCACACACACACACTTTTTGTCACCTTGCCAAGAAAAGTGCTTTAAACTGTTGCGTCAAGTTCTCACTGCACGATTGAAACGTTAAATATATAACAAAAAAACAAAAAGAAAAAAAAACAAGGGCTGAGTGTAACACACACACTCATTGACACACACTGTGTTCATATTGTCAAAATCAATAAAGGCCCAATATAATCTGAATGCTGTAAATTCTGATGTTGCGTTCTCAATTTCGTCAATGTCAATGAAGGCTGTTAATTAACATTCATTTGGGCAAGCATGTGAAACGCTTGAGCAGCAGCAAAAACAACAACATCAGCAGCAGCAGTTAACGGCACAACTAAAGCTTGTGTTACTTAGCTTTGCCTCTCACTCCCACGCTAATAAGTGTACGACATGTAGTTTCTTTATTTACGCACATGAAAAAGCTCGACTTGTGGCTTCAGAGTGAGAGAGAATCAGAGAGAATGCAGCTCGTGACTTTCTAGCGGTTTTACTGATCAAGCCCGTTATGTTTTGTATTTACTTGATTTTGATATTAGGCTCGGTCTTGCACTTGATAGAGTTATTATTGATTTTTATTTTGCTGTGCTGTTCAGCACTGGTGCAATAGTTAGACTTGCTCCCTTTGTTATTGTTGTTCTGAGCGGCATTCACTTGGGTCTTGTGCACTGCAAAACTTCAAAGGCTTTTGTTTTCTTCTTTACTGCAGCTGTCTTTGTTTTTTTTTTTGTATGTTTTGCGCTTTTTACACCTTTGTTTTCTCTCCTTGTCCCACTCACTGTTGCCCGGGCAGCTTTTAAACCGGTCACTTTCTACAGCTTTTAGCGTTGTTTGTTGATTTTGCTTCTTCTTGGTACCCATCTCACGTTTCATGTTGCAAGCGTTGCAACCCCTTTCTCCTTCCCTCCCCACCCCACTCCACTTTCGCTTCGAATGAACTTTGCTTGCCTGGCCTCATAAAAAATGCAAATTAAAAATTGCAATTGTTTTTCCAACTACTTATTAAATGTAGAGCAAACTTTGAGAAACGCATTTCAGTCAATCACATTTTGTTCAGCTTTGCGGTTTTACTTCAGTAGTGCACATTTTAGTCGCTGTCGTTGGCTTTTGTCATGAAAATCATGAAAACATCTTGCAGCAATGCGGGCTGCCAAGGCTAATATGATTTCCGCAAGGTTTATAAACTTATGGCACTCTGCCCAACTCACCAACCACCGCCCACCACCCACCACTCTCTCACCTTATCACCTTCAGCATTGCATTCACTTCGGAATTGAATTTGTCACTGTTTGCTACCAGTTTTATGAGCCAGCCAGACAGACAAATGGCCGAGATGGTTTGCAAGTAAAATATTCTCAGATTGCTGGTGCAAAAAATGTTTCATCAAGTGACTAATAAAGTTTTAAAAACCAGTTGACAACCTTTCGAGCAGCTGTGCAAATCTCAACAAACTTTATCAGCTTTTAAAATGCGTATGTTAAATGCACTGGCAAAAAAAAATGAATTCGATGAGTAACGACATAAATCGAATCGCCGATAGACAACCTATCTACACATTTGTAGTGTTAGAAAGCACACAATTATAGGGGAAGCACAAAGAGCAATGTGAAGAAACGATCAATGATCTCATGCACATTCCCAAGTAGATTGACTGCGTATTGTAAAACGATTGTTTGCCTCTTTATTTGAAATAAAAAAATATTTAAAATTTGATTTTTGAGTCAGTCTAAGTTAAAAAAAAAAAAAGAGTAATTATCAAATTGGTAAGCAAAAAAATCAGCTTTAATTTTTTGCACTTATTTAATATGCATATCGACTTATAGTCATTTTCCCCCGCCTACGCTTCACTTATATTTCATTTGTGTATATTGACACACTTTACACTTGCTAAGCTGTTTTACTCGTTTTCTCTTGGCACACAATCAATTATTTATTGATACACTCATCTTACCCCATTTCGCAGTGCAGCTTCATAGCTTCATATAAAAATTAAGTATATATGTATAACAATTAAGCATACGTTTTATTGATTTACCGAGCTGTTGTTGTTGTTGTTGTAGCTTTCGGAAATCGAATCTAATCGTAGATTGCACATGCCGGTCCTCAGCTGATGTCCATGCGGCGTGTGCGGGTGGGAGGGTGGTTGCTTTGGTGGGTTGGCGGGGTCTACTCTGATAAGTATTAACTAACAGTCATTATCGATGTGGCTGCCATAGCTAAAGGCGAAGGCAAAGGCAAAGGCATCAACTAGCAAACATGTTGCCATTGTTTACTCTATCAGCAACGTAGAAACAGTTATACAAGCGTACATTTAAATAAATACATACATATGTAGAGCACAGTAGTTACTCAGTAATATGCACAATGCACAAACCTATGCTTCCTCATATGTAAATTGAAAGAACAATTTCAAGTTATATTCAAAAGTTTTTGTTTTTTGGGTAAGATATTCCATGGAATTGTAATTATCGGGCGACCACTGTACGCTTTGTACACATTCATTGTCTGTGTGTTGAGGGCCGATATCTCGAGCGTGCGTCATGCCGGATGGCGTTTGCTCTGCGTTTCAGCGTGATTCATATGCCAAAGTCGGCAAAGACAGCCATTTGGGCAGACTCTGCATTTAGAACTGGCCCACTTGAATGCGGGGCCTGAATTGCTCTGCCTTCAAAATGATATATGTACGCTGTCTGTATGCATCTATGTATGAAATCGTTAAGAGCATTGCGCTTAAAAATCAATAATAGTCTGTTTTTCAAAGATGCACACAGCCTTGAATACTTGAATATTTGATTGTTGTTCTTGCTCTTGTTGTTCTTGCTCTTGTTGTACTCATTTGTCTATCGTTGTGTTGCCTTGCAGGAGCGGCCATTGCATTGAATGAGTGTCCTTGGCGTTGCTGCATGTCACGCCACGCCACCATGTCCGATTTTGTATCCTGCGATATACTACCAGATCTCTGGGAGGAGATACTGCGACGCCACTGGACGTTTCTTGAGACCGAGGAGAGCATCGAAAAGATCGAGGAGCGCAAAAAACTTGAGGGTAAATACATTTAACTTTGATCATATGAATAAATCCACCTAAAATTTCTCGTTTCTTCTTTCGACCAGGCTGCTTGAAGGAGTTCCTGTGCGTGGTGCCGCATGATCGCAAGTTCTTTCTGCCGGAAACGGGGCATGTGCTGCGCAAGACCGTCTGTGAGCTAAGCGAGTTTACCGCACAAAATGCAATCGTAGGCTTCGAGGCCATCAGCCAGTATGCCAACAATTTGTTCACCAAGCCCTGGCGCAAGGAATTCCGTGTGCTCAAAGTAAATGTCTTCCATATAATATATAAAAAGGATAAGTCCATTAGAAATTTATTCACACTTTTGTCGCGAAATGTCTAACGCAATTTCAAATGCTATAGGTAGACATATTGTGTGTCACTATTATCGCTCCAGATGATATAGCTATATATCTACATATTCGTCTGTCTGTTTGATAACTATTTATATAATTTCGTCTGTTCTACTGAAAATTTGTTTCCTCTGTTTTCTCTCTGCTTATTTTCCTAATCGCTGTCTTATCAAAATGCTGCTGATGCAGTTAATCTATTTAAGATTACTATATAAAATAGTTGCCATAGAAACATGTAGCTTGAAATTATAATTTTATACGAATTACTTTATAGCCCTTCAAAATTAGAAAGCTGAATTATACTCGCTAAAGTTATCAACTTTGGAAGGTTAGAAAGATTCGGGCTTTATCATAAAAAGCGTACTGCTTTAAGTCATTCAACTGTTATCTCTTGTCTAATTTAATGCTCTTGCTCTTTCCCTGTATAGACTTACTCCGGCTCATATCAGCATGAGGTTGAATCGAATTTGATTGATGCCGATCGACTGTTCCTGGCCATGGGCTATCGTCGCATTGCCGAGGATACGTTTGTGCTGGAGGGACCCATCTGTCCCGATCAGGTGACGAATGTGTCCCGTGATGCAATGGCCGCCTATGTGGAATGCCAAATAATGAAGCACATCTATGCAGGCTTGAGTGCGGCGGGCTTCAACTGCAGCTGGCAGGATATATTCCATTTTCGGGAACGACACGTGGGCGGCACAACGCAGTCCATCAAGGAGCTGGCCTGTCGACTGCACGAGAAGCGGCTGCGCAAGGAGCAACAACAGCAATTGCACCAACAGCAGCAGCAACTCAACACGGAGAACACCTACAGCAATGTGGCATCCAATCGCTGCGATGGTTGCACTGTAGAAAAGCCTACTCTGCCGCCGCTGACCGCTGCCTGTGCTCTCCATGGACATGGAAATGGCAATGCGAATAGCTGTGCAATGCATCCCGCCGCTGTCAATCATCACGCTCCGCCTACGAATCTCAACTGCATGTATCAACAGCAGCAGCAGCAACAACAACACCAATCGGCACTGATGACGCACTCGCGCAGCCTGGAGCATTATCAGGAGCCGGTGCATGCGGGTCTGCCCCAACGCCATTCGTTCGATCAGCATCCCAAGGATTGTGCGGCACTGCATCAGCATGGCCATTTGTATGAGACGCCATACGATTGCTTGGACGGCCTGAGCATGGGCAGCAGTGCGTCGTATGCGGCTGTTGCTGGCGCTTATAATGCGCCCGGGAATCGATATCCGCTGCCCTACAACATCTCCAGTCAGCTGAATGCCACGCCCTATGCGACACCGCTCGAACTTACCAACAATGTGAATATATATGCGAGCATTGGCAAACAGCAGCAGCAGCAATCGTCTGCGGTGGTGCCACATAGCTGTGGCTATCATGGCGGCCAGTTGGGTGCAGTTGCTCGTCACCAGGCAAGCATGCAGCATAGGCAGAGCACCTATCCGCCACCGGATCATCATCTAATTGACTTTGATGAGCGTGCCCAGCTCATGCAGCATGACTACAACGATCCGCGTCTCTACGAGCAACGTGTCCGACAGCCGCAGCAGCAGGGAATGCGCAGCCAGACAGCCAAGCATGGCAATCTGTACGCACAGCCACGTGATGTGATGGGGGGCATGGGTATGCACTATCCGGTTGCCAGCTACGATCTGGCCATGGCCAATTTGCCAACGACGCTGCCGCAGCCACAGCCACAGGATATGTATGTCTATGCGCGTCCAATGCCCAAAAGTAGTCGCATACGCGCCCAGCTCGAAGCAGGCGACAATCAACGGGAGCCCATTATGGTGAGTGTGTGAATTGGTCATCAGCATTTACTTACTAACTGCATTTTGCTGTACAGCAGGAACCCCTGGACAATAATCGGAAGACGACGCACAAAGAATTGAGAGAGCGCATAAGTCTTACGGCAGGCGCTGCCGATGGTCGCCAGCAGCATTTGCGGGGGACTAGTGATATGAACATCTCGGATGGCACTAGTTATGAATCGGCGAGTCTGGATGATTTTGTTGCCTTAAGCAGTGCATCGCCGCCGCTGATGCCCAAGGTGCAGGAGGGCGTTGGCAGTTTCGAGTCCTGGAACTATGTGTTCAAGAATCTGGAACGCTCTGGCTACTCCAAGGATCTAGGCGATCGTGAGGATTTGCTAGTGCAGAGCTTGGATCTGGATTCACTGACACTTGGCAATGGCAATGGCGGCGGCGGCGGCGTCGGCGTCGGCGGCACTAGCGCTCCAGTCGATAAGCGACGGCCCGAGACACAGCCAGCCATTGTGGAAAAGTCGCGCACGCTGGAGAAGAAACGTGAGCCGCGTGTGTTGCCGGCAGCGGTGCCGGCGCCAGCGCCAAACACCAGCAGCATTCCGAGTGTGCGAAAGGTGAAGTCGGCACTAAAAACGGCCACCATTGACAATAGGCCATCGGGCAGTGGTGCTCGGAACAGTCGGAGCAGCGCAACGGGCGCTGTGGCCAAACAGCCGCCGCCTGTGTCGACGCAGCTAATTGTGACCAGTCCGAATGAGTGGAGCTGTCGCTTCTGCACTTTCCTCAATCCGGATACGAAGCGCATCTGCGAAATGTGCTGTCGCAGCAAGGACTTTAATCTGGAGGCGGCTGCGAATGTATCGCATGCATCCTCCACTTGTGTCTAGAAGGCAACACCAAAATGTGCACATATACCCCATATAAGCAAGTACAGTAGTCGCTCGCAAATTGAAACTTGCTAATATTAAAAACAAAAATATATATTCTTGAGTCTACAATATTGATTTCGGAACCATTTTATGTTAAAATATCTGCTGTTAAAAGCAATATAAGTTATATATTATATAACCTATATAAATCGTGAAATTGTAAATTGAAAACATGCTCGAGCGATTACTGTATGAATATATATATATTTATATATATAACTGTTCTGTACACACCACGCAAGTGATATAAACACAGTATAGAGTTTGGATTTATACATCTGTCTATATATAGAACATATATATTTTTTATACGAAAAATTGTCATTACAACTGTGTGCATGTTTATAGAAAGTTCTCTAGTCTTATAGCATCTACGATTTCCATCACAAACCTACAACCAACCACCCCCACCCCCAACCCGTTCCCTAAAAGCAAAACAAAAACAAAAATGTATAATGAAATTTGTACATAGTTACACACAATACACATACATCATATATAAGTAACATTATAATATTATGAATTATGTTTTAAGTTTCGATTAGACTTGTGTACACATGCTTTAATTAGATTGTAGATTTGTTTCCATTTGTTGTGGGCGTCGCGTTTTGTTGCAAATGATGTGCCTACAACTCGGTTTGAGCCGTATGTGTGTGTCTGTGTGTGTGTGTGTGTGTGTGTGTGTGTGTGTGTGTGTGTGTGTGTGTGTGTGTGTGTGTGTGTGTGTGTGTGTGTGTGTGTGTGTGTGTGTGTGTGTGTGAGTGTGTTTGAATGCCAAGTAGTAACTGTATATTTGTGTGTGTGTGTGTGTGAATTGAATGCATGTGAAATACTTTAGATAACTGTACATTTTGTGGTTATATGCCAAGTTACATTTATAATATGCAGATATACATATATATTGGAAAAGCAAAGTATATTTATTATGTGTATGTATATATATATATATATATATATATATATATATATATATATATATGCTTGACGTAACTTTTCATAAATACCTTTTACTACATACAATATATGAATCTAAATATATATATACATATTGTATATATTCGATTCAACTTAAACGCAAAGATCGAGCTAAACCAATGGAAACCATACAAGAAAAACAACAAAAAGGTAAAGGACGAAATACAAAAGTAGAACTGAGACACTTTTCACTTATATTTTATTAGCGGCTCCCGAATACAATATTAATATTATACAATAAGAGTGAGAGACAGCAACTAAACAAGCGTACATATATGTATATATATATATGTATGTATATATATCCTTTCTATATGTATATATATATATATATATATATATAGATATGTGTGTACATAGCTTTTGCCACATAATCTTTTGTTTTAATGCCCACCATGCCACCACACCAACACACCCAACGCTATAAAATAATATAAAAAAGAAGCAAATCACACTTAATTTGTTTGTTAATTGTTGCTAAGAAAAAAAAGTTGAATAAAGCCCTAAGCAAAATGAATAAATCATATTTTTTTATATAAACACTTACGCAAAAAGAAAAGCAAACACAAAACTTGAAAAGAAAATAATGTACCTTTTGTTTAGTCGGTGTCCTAAGTAGCTAAAGTCAGCGATTTATTTAACTTGTTGTTCATTTATTGCTCCCCTTATGTAGTTCAAATTGTATCAGTTGAAATTAGCAAATTTTAAAAACCATGCAAGTAAAAAATTAAATTAAAAAAAAAACAAAAAAAAAACGAAAACAATCAACAGTTAAAAATTCGATTTTCAACTTTGCTAAAATACTAACTAAAATGTTAAAAACAAATTACATACAAATTATATTACATACTAACAAAAACTAAACACAACAAATATAAATGAATTTATAGGCAAAATCTCTTCCTAAAAATCCCAGCAATAAATACAAAAAAAAAAACAAAACAATTTGAATTTTTGAAAAATAAAATTGAGAAAAATATATAAAAACACGTCTGTGAGTTGTGTTTCAAAAGTTTAAACATCTTGTAGATTATATTTGTGCATTTTTATAGAAATTTTTAAAGTTTTTAATGAAGCTGTTAAGTTTGTTGCTGTTGCACTTGCTGCAACTGTTGGTTGCCAACGCCTACAACTATTGCCATAATGCGACCCATATTTGTGATACGAGAAACATGAGGCACTTTATATGCCACATGGATACCGAGCTGGTGAGTTCCTTCAAATGCCGAGTTTTCCATGAAACCCACAACTCAAGCTTCTTCAGCGTCCATTGCTCAACAAGGCCAAATATGTGGCCACCATTCCAGATACGTTGACATTGCGTACACTCATCCTAGACTATCATAATGATTTTCGGAATATGCTGGCTGGCGGTGGTTTGACCACCAATAGCAACGAGACCTTTCCAGCCGCCTCTCGGATGCGTGAACTCATCTGGGATGAGGAACTGGCGCACATGGCGCGCATACACGCCTCCACAGTATCCTTCAAGCATACCATGTGCCGCTCCGTCGTGCGTTTTCCAAATGCCGGTGAGGCTTTGGGTCTGGTCTTTGCAAGTTCAACGAGACGTACCATTAAAGAGCTGCTGGACTTGACGCTGGCGCCCATGTTCGAGGAATATCATGTTGCTGAGGATCCCGACAACCTGGTCAACGAGTTTGACTCCTCCAAGTAGGTTTTTATGAAGCTGCATTTACGCATATTATCATCTCACCGGATCTTAGCAGATTAAAGATAAATATTTATAAAAAGAAAATCTAACAAATAACCAATTTCAAATATTTATGCTTAAAGTAGGTTAGTTTTTAACGACTCTCTGGTTTTTTTCTAGACACCACGCGGTTGCTCATTTTACGCTCCTTGTCAACGATCGAGTCTCAAGAGTGGGCTGCGCATTTGTTGTATCTTCAGGATGCGAGCAAGAAGCCCGCGAAGGGTATGTTTGAAATTTATACAACTATAATCACAATTCCTTTATACTTAAATATTAGCTCTTGTATGTCTAAGACCCAGCAAGTTTATTACATTTTGTCGAAAACTTCCCCTTGTTTCTTTACACCAGGAAAAAAATCTGCCTACAATTTTAAAAAATCGCCCTGAAAATTTTTATTTTGAATTAGAAATTGGATTCTTATTTAATATATTTTTAAATAGAAAATATTTCTAAGAAGTAAATATGCAAACCCTTATTTAAAAAAATCCTTTCTGAAATTCAGAAAATAGTAGTGAAATTAAAAGTAAATTATATTTATTTATTAGCTATATCAAATAAAACTAATGTTGAATAAAAAAGTAACAAAAAATTAAGTCGCTAGAAATTTTGTTCAAAATTTTATAAAACTGTACACAAAACACAACCTTCCGTTTGAGAAAATACATTCCGAATAATAGGCTAGTGTTCCTGATCGCTAGAAGTATAGCGATTTCATAAATTGAGTGTATTTTTTTATGAGTGAGGATCAATAGACTCGATTTCTGTTCCACATCTTTTGCGTATATCTTAAAGGTTAAAAGAGCTCCAGATTTAATTTTATTTTTAAGTACAGCTATTGCTTCTTTTTGACCTGTCATTACGACTTCGTGAATATGGAGAATTCGTTTGTATATAAGACGGGCAATCCGGGAAGTCAGTGCAGCATTTGGAGAGCCGCCTCCAAAAGCAAAAAGTTTAGGCATCTTTGTGGCAACTCGGGAGACATATTTCCCATGGTAAGCGTGTTATTATCTCTTTTTACAGTTGAAATCATTTCGTCTTGTTAACAGGAACATGGCGAATTGGACCAACATCAAAGCAATTTTATTTTATAAAAATGTCCCTAAGTATTCGAATTGTAAAATTGTATTATTATAAATTATAATTATAAAGTAGATAATTATTACTTTATCTTATTTCACAAAACGAATCCAGATTCCTTTTCTGCAAAAATCCAGTTGATGATTTGCTATACTATATGTATATCTACATATATTATCTTCCAAGACCTGTTTGTTTGTGCCTCAGCATACAAACAAGAAAAGAGCGAAGGTTCTTTAAACAACCAATAGGAAGGGTATATGAAAAACGCTAACTTCCTTTACCCAGCCATACATCCAAATCGTCCTCGTAGATTGGAAACTATCGCGGTTCTTGCGTTTTTGGTTAATCGAATCACCTTGAACGCCCATCGATAGAGTTGTCCTTAAAGGCTCTGCAATTATATGGCCCAGTTATAATTATTTTCCTAAAAAAGTCTTACCAACTATCTTTTGATCCATCAGAAATTAATGTTTTATAATTTTAGATTTTCTCAAATAGGATCTCTTTGGTGATTTTATTGTTCGACCAAGCAGAAAATTTGTTTCATCCGGAAAATAATTCATGTATAATTTTTTATAATATATTTTTGAATAATTAATTTCGTCTAGTTCGATTGATACATAAGCAAAATATTTTTAATTAATATCAACTAACGGCTAACAGACTTAGTCGGTTTTTACATTTACGAGTGTAAACAAATACTTTTTGAGTTATTTCGGTTTCCAATCATATATATATATATATATTATATATATAAGACTGCGCGAGTAATGCAAGTACAATTTTTTTGTT
Source organism: Drosophila planitibia (assembly GCA_035043785.1). Classification (NCBI taxonomy): domain Eukaryota; kingdom Metazoa; phylum Arthropoda; class Insecta; order Diptera; family Drosophilidae; genus Drosophila; species Drosophila planitibia. The sequence goes on from JAWNMS010000052.1 coordinate 2,374,883, forward strand.
GTCTTAGTTCTGAGTTTAATTCTGAGTTTTTATTTGCATCGTTTGTGAATGAAACCCGCTTGCTTAGATAGTATTGGAACATAAGTAGTTAATGTGGCAATGTTGTTCTGAATGTTGTGCTTAGGATTAGGATTCTAAATGCTGTTTTGAACTAAATCATATAGATATATGTATGTATGTGTGTATATAGCGTATTATAAAAAAATCCATTGAAAAATACAGAGACCATACAAAATATCAGACTAAATATTTACGCTTCGTTTTAAAATTCTCAGCATATGTGTAATTAAAGTTAACTTTGTTTTTGCCCTTGATCGGTCTAGAATTCCATTTTTTTTTAGCTTATCTCATTTCTCTTTTCGTTTTAATCGATTTTTACACTTTTTTAGTTTCGCAGCACAAAAATGCCAGCTGTACTCATTGTCTGATTGCTTAAATTATGGTTAAGAATTTTTATTTTTTTTTTTTTGTGGTAATGATAATTGTTTTAGGGGTACGTAATATGCGTAAGATTCGTACTACGTATTCCTAGGGCACAGGAATGCCTCTTGCAGTTGCCTATTTTGCATATCTATTTCGATTTGCCAGCTACACCATAATTCTCCATCAATTTAGAAAAATACATACAAACACTTCTCTTCTCTTCTCCATACAATTCAAGCGGTTCTAAAAAAAGCCGCCATTTCTGATAATTTGGAAATTTTTGTTGTTGAAAATGTTGAAAAGGTCGGATTTTAAATTTCATTAGGGTTTCTAGTTATAGTTATATATAAAGTTGTTTAGCTTACTGTTTAAAATGCCTCAAAATCAAACCAAATATCTCAATGTAAAATAATTTTTGCGTATTGAATATATTTCAGCTCTGAAAAAGGAACACATTCTAGGATATTCAAATTTGCAAGGTGGGTGTTTTTTAGTTTTTCATTCTGCAACACAAAATGCACTTAGTTACGAGATCCGATTCATAAAACTTCTCAAAAAGTTCACCAATCCTTCTACACCAAAAATATAGGTGAACGCCTTCTTTTTTTAATGTTTCATAATTTTTAAAGCCACTAAGGCTGTTTCCTCGAGTAATTGAATATTTCCACCTAATTCGCAGTGCAACATTATATTAATTTTCTACTTCATTTTGTGCAAAACAGTTTTGTGCAAATAACGTCAAATTGCGTTGGGTTTAATGCCAAACATACTCGTAGTATATATCTTTTGCTTATAGACTAGGTTAGCTTTTTCATTTGGCTTGTCTAGAAAAACATTTTGCATTTACATAATAACAATTTTTCAGCAATCATTTCGTATGCAAAAAAAAACAACAGCTTTCAATTCCCTTACAATATCTGACAGCCAGATCCATGCATAACCTCGCTGATAAACATGGGCGTGCCAGCTCCCAGTCCTCCATCCGTTTTCTGATGTTCGTTCTGGAAGATTATCATAATATTGTTAATAAAATAGAGATTAGATCATAAATAAAATAAAATAAAATAGAGATTAGATCATATATATATTACGAAATTTACCAGAAGTATTTGAATTAAATTTTGTAACTAAAACAAGTTAGAATTGCAGTGTGTATTGTAAATTACACCAAAGATACATTCTCGTAAGGGGACCAATGTATAATAATGAACGTGCCTTTCTTTTAAATTTGGCAATTCACTTTTAAATTTGTGATTTTTTCAAGGACGTGAAGGTGCTACGTTCCTTACCAACCTTATCAAGAGGTTCTTTCAGTTTAACTTCAATTCAACTTACATCTCTAAATATCGATCCTATCGATTTTCTAAGTATCAGTATCAGTCAGTATCAGAGTATAAAAATTATGGCTTTAGACTCGAGTCATTCCCAAAATGTTCTATATTTTAAACGCGTTTTCAATTTCTTTAAGATTGTTGAAAAAGCAGCAATATTGAATATTTTTTTAAAATATGTTCCTATTATATTCATATATAAGTTTAAATTTCAAGCCCCAATATAAAGTCTATACTGTAAACGATTAAATTATAAAATTTGGGAATTTAAATTATGTTTTCTTCCTCTTAAGTATCCACTTACATCATCGAAATCGCAATCGAAATAATGACTCTGGCAATCCATGCAGCGGCAGCTTTCGGACATTTTGCAAGTGATGCCCCATTGTTTGGCCAGATCCTTGTAGATCTCCTTGGATGTCTTGTTGCTCATCATCTCGGGCGTCAGCAGACAATTCTGCTCCTGCTGCTGTTGCTGCCGTCGACCACGACGAGATCTGGAGGCCACTGAACCGGATATAGAGCCAGATGCACAGCATGCCTCATTGCAGGCTTGTGCATTGCTGTTGCCCGCAGCAGAGCTATTGGAGCAGCCAGCTGTACGAAAGGGGAATTTATAATGACGTTAGGAGGAAGCGGATTTCCACTTACCCTCGTTGCCATAGCGATTTAGTAGTGGATCATAGAAATTTTGGCGGGCTGCTGCATTGCTGGTGCTCGGCTCCTCGGTGTCCTCCTCAGATTCGAGCCCCATGTGGTGGTTGGCCTGCTCGCTGCACTGGGTGCACTGCTCATCTGTGCATGGCTGCTGTCCATCGCTGGCATCGCTGCAGGCAGCAAACAGATTATTCTGTTTGGCACGCACCGCTGCCATTTCGGTTTCCAGCAGAAACTCGTTGACGCTCAGTGTGCTCTCCTCGTTGTCGCTGTGCACCAGCTCCAGCTCGGTGACGCCCTCAATTTGAGGATGCTGTGAGTGCTCTAGCTCCTCCCCCTCGTTGTTATTGTTGTGACTGTTGTTGTTATTGCTGCGAGTGCCACAGCTGCTGTTGTTATAGTTCTGCTGACAGTCGGGATCGTTGCAAATGCTATTGTTGCTGTCGTTGTCGCTATTGTTGCTATTGTTGCTGTTGTTGCTGTTGCTGTTGCAGCTGTCGTCATTTAGGGTCAGCTGGTCCAAAGCGGCGCTCAACTGAGCAGCGCTCTGCCGCGAGCTATTCGCCGAGCTGCGTCGACTGTTCTGATTGGGCGTGGCACTATTCTCCGATGACAGTTGACGCTGCTGCTGATGCGACAGACGAGTGTTCTATGTGCGTGGGTGTGGATGTGGTGGGTAGTTGGGTGAATTTAATCAGTATGTGAATACACTCAACTAAACATGTACTCAAAATTAAGAATATCGCCTTTATCTGCACAAATTTCAGTTCAATCAGTAGATTTTTCTAAACATTTTAAAGTATGCCAACAATTTATTGGTATGTTGTGTAAAATTGTTCAAATTGACCTTTCAAAAAGTGAACACAAGATATTTTTATGGATTGTCGTTTGTAGTTTCGAGACATTTTAATCCTCACTAGAGGATGAACTCCTTAAATGTTTTCCGAATTGATTACTTTTTAATGAGGTAGAAACTATTTCTGATTTTTAGTGCCGTCTCAAATTTGAGTGCTCTTTGGCAATTCCAGGGCACATATTTTTTTATTTTGAGTGTTGGCATCACCGCCTCCTTGCGCTGCACTTACCTCTTCTAGCACGTACTCATAAGTAGGCGGCGGAGTGGTGGGCAACTTGCTGCTGCTGCTGCTGCTATTGAAATCCGCTGCTACTTCACTGATGCAAGGAGCGCGACTCTGGTTGACATAGCCTGCAAGATTATCACGTGTGTGTTTACATTTTGGGAGACTTTTCTTTATTTTTGGGAGAAGCTGTCATGCATATATGTTGTTACTACGCATATAACCAAAATAGTTTATACTGTATTCTATGGCCTGCAAAATAGCGGCATCGTTAAAGTTCAAGTTATGGGATATTAAGTAAAAGAAAGTTTATATTAATAAATCGAATCTAATATCTCATTTGATAACCAAGCAATATTAAGGTAAAGAATGTTAAACGGAAAGAATATAAATATTTTGATACTGCTATGAACTTTTGCAAAGAAATAGCAGAGCCAATAGCACAAATTTCAAATAAATGCTCGTTTGCTCTGTTATTTGCAATGACAATAGCACTAGTAAATGCTACTTAGATTGCAGATCTGGTAGCAGCTCCCGAGACACCTATTGGGGAGCAAAACAATTATGCGATCCCTATAGCAGTAGCACAAACTATACAGTTCGGCTGATGTGCTCTCGATCTGCTCCCGTTCCTTCTGCTATTGCTACAGCTAAGAGAGCACAATGGGAATTTTTACTCTTGCTATTGTAACTGACAGAGCTGAGTATAGCGAAGTTGTTGCCCTGTTCTTATGTAACAATGTTTTTTATTTTAAAAAACGTAAAAAATTCTTTTCGGTTTTTAAAAATTGTTTAAATACAAAGGAAATGAAATTAAAAGTACATTCATATGTATATTTTCTTTTGTAGAGCATTGGCAAATGGTTGGAAGAAATTAAATAAATTTAATTGAAACGCTAAAAATTATGATATTTTAAGTGTATGAGCTTACGGCATAATGCAATTTCGAACTATGGCATGGTTATATATATAACTAGTAAATATTCAAGAAAACTTTTAAATAGCAGAGTAAAATTATTTGTCTCACATAAGCTCTTTTGCAAATGTTAATGAATCAAGATATAATGAATGTCTGCCGAGCAAATGTACTATGATTTAAAAAAATAGCAAGTTGTTAAAGAACAATTTACATGCAAATTAAAGAGGCTTGAATACAAAATTTGGCTTTTTCAATCATTTACAGCACAATCATGCACACATATGAAGCAAATAAAGCGTCTGCATGTGAAAATTGAAATAGTTGTGAGGCTATTTTGTTTTTTTTTTTTTTTTTGTTTTTATCCATTCTTACCCATACGCAAACTGTTGGTATTGGTGGCAGTTTTGCTTGAATTTGGTGGCAAGAGCAGCTTCCGTTCGCTCATTGAGCCGAGACTGTTGCAATCAACTGAATCAATGGTCGAGCTGCTAGCACCAACTGCCTGATGTTGTTGCTGGTGTTGCTGTTGTTGCTGCTGTTGTTGTTGTTGTTGTTCCAGTTCCTGTTGCTGTGTGCCCAATAGTGCCTCATTCACAGTGGGATCCGGATCATGCTCTTGCGATGTACTCGTGCTCCGAGAGCTGCCCATGCGAAACTTGAGTTTAAATGGCGCCATTTTTATTGGAATCCTATCAGGACTCTGAAGAGTTTTTCTAATTCTTCTTTGTTTATTTTTCTTAATTTTTAACGAGTTATCTTTTTAAATGCGCATTTGATGGCAACGTTTTTTTTGTTATTTTTACTTGAACAACACTGATGCAAAATATGTGATGGAAGAGACAGAAAAAGACAGAGACAGAGAGACAGAGAGAGAGAGAGAGAGAGAGAGAGCAAATAGATAGAGTTTACAAATGAGAGACACAGAGTCAGATTAAAAGTTCAATCTGTAGTTTACCACAATAATTACTGCTTAGGAGGTGAAAATTCAACTGATAAAATTTCACAGCTTTACAACCATTAATATTTTTAATATTTAATATTTTCCACGTTTAAGTTGCAAAATTATGCGTTGGTCTTTTACTTTTTGGTTTTGTGGCTCATGCAAATTAATTCAAAGTTAAAATATTTCAAAAATATTGCAAGAAAATCTTACCTGTAACTTTAAACGGCAATACTGGAAAAAAATCACGAAGAGCTGCAAATAAAGAAGAGAAAAATAATTATAATTGGCCTTATGCATTTAATTAATCACTGTGATAAGATTTCTTGTGCTGCAAAATACGATTATCATTGCCTTTTGTTGTTGTTGTTGTTGTTGTTGCAGCAATGATTAATGTGGACCGACAGGCGAAATAACAAAAACACACATACACTAACAAACATGTCAGTGCACGTGTCAGCTGCCCCACGCTGCTCATTGTATGTGGCACGTGCCACATTGCTCATACGCCCCGTACTCCAAGTACAGTGCACATGTGTTGTATGTTTATTAATTGCTTGCGTTTAGGCCACCAAATCAGAGCACACACCGTACATGTCCTTGCCTCAGAAGCACACACACACACCTACACACACCAGCAAGCCTCACACCTGCGAGCCTCACTTTATGCTTTAGTTTGTATAGTTTTTTTTAGTGCGCGACAAGTTGTAGCCAAATTTTAAGTGCGCGCCAGTTTTGCTTTTGAAATGCAGCTTAAGCTTAAAAAAAATACCAACCACCACCGACCACCCCAACGGCCAACACCCAGCATATGCCTCATTGTCATGCAGATTACACAAAAGCCACTTAACGCTTAGAGCGCTCATCTCTGAACTGCTGGCCTACTATATAGTAGACCTGGTTATTATTATGCTTGTTGCCACCACCTGGCACCTGGCAAAACAACAAAAACAAAACGAGTAGAATCTCATTTCCGTGGCGGTGTGTTGCAAATTGGTCGCTTGCCTCAGGTTGCCACAGTTCCCACATTCATAGGCACCGCGGCTTAGCTTTAGAATTGAACTGCACTCTGCAAAAAATTTAAGCCGGAATATTGCTGAGGTTAAAATCGCATAGAATACTAGAAGTTAAATACTCTTATGCCTTATGGACAATAATGAGAACAAGTTATTTACATCGACTTGTTTCAAAATATTTTGTATTTAAAAAAACCATTCTGCCGGGCGTAAAAATACAAACAATTACTTAAAAATTTCTAACTAAAATAAAATGTATTTTATAATTTTGAGATAAATTCTCTTAATATAAATAATTCTACTTAGAATAGACGCAAGCAATTTCCTACAAATTTTACAAACTTTCTTACTAAAATTCACAAAAGTATTATAAAAGTTAGCCACACACAAGTTTTCTCTGAGTGTAGAGCTAAAATTGCCTTTTAAATTCGAAAGGCTTAAGTGAGTGTCTAGCATAAAATACTTTAAGCTGTCTGTCAAACAGTGAACAGAGTTATAGGCGTGACCGAATATATATATTTTAAGCTGTTCATATTTGCAGGCAATAAAATTCTAATTGGTATTGACATAACAAGCACACAATACTTACCGTGCAGCCGTTTCTGAATACATATATTTATTTACCCCAACACTTTGCTGATTGCATGCACACATGTGTGCATAAGCCACACACACACACGCAATCAATTCTTGAGCCCGACAAGCAATGCAACATAAATGGAAATCTCTGGATGCGCATTAATAAGCCCACGCTTTATGGTAGGCGGTGGAGGAGCGGGGTATATTAAGCTAAAACTAATGTGTACGTCCAGCTGGCTAACAATTAGTCCTGTGACTATTTCGGTAACATTTAGCCCTGAATTTATATACTTTACAAGTGTGTCAAGTGTGTCAAGCGACAACTTTCACTTGCCACACATTGCCTTGAGGCATGACTTCAACTTCTCTCTTTTTCTCTCGCTTTCGGGTTTAATCTATTAATGCTTTTAACTGGGTCACAGTTTCAATTTGGTGCATTTGACAGCCTAATAAAACATACATACATCTGCTCGTCTTTCAACTTTTGTAGTCTGTATGCTGTATAGAATATTCTATGACCTGCCAAGCAACTTGGATTCTTTTTATGTGCATTTCCCTTTGTTGGGCAACTTTTTAATTGTAAGGATTTTAAACTTAAGATTATATTTTAAAGGCCATATCAAGATATGGTTGTCAAGTTCAGGGTATATATTCTTGCAAGTTCGTTAATACTATAATGAAAAACCTTAAATTAAGTATATTGTCTTTTTACTTCACATTTTTTTCCACATTCCTGGTTTTATATTAAGATTTGAACTATTGTAATACTTATTTTATATGTTTTAGATATTATTATATAAAGCTGCATTTGTTAAGGATACTGTTTACAAAGTCATATTTTTGATTAGCTGATTATACCAGTTAGTTCAAATGTTGTTCAGAGTTATCTGGAAAGTTTGCAGATAATCTTCTTTTAAATCAAATAAGATAACTCTATCATATTGTATTTCTCTATGTTATGCTTAAAAGTATTTTGAATATGCTCTAAGGCTATCGATAAAAACTTACTCTCTGACAATAAATACATTGCAACATGCATCAATATCAAAAAAAGAAGCATCACTCAAATGTTGGAAATAAGTACAGGTCATAAAATCAAAATGATGCTTTTAGCCATAAAAATATTTAAAAAAAAGAAAACTGCGGCAACTGTTGCATGCAATCAAATTGATGGTTTTGCATATTTTAACAGTCCAAAGCGAAATTAAATGGCTGCAATATGTATATATATATATATATCTAATATATACATGCATATATACATATGTGTGTGTTTCAGTCATTTAATTTCGCTTGTGTGTGCGTTGTGCTTGAAGTCAAAAGGCAAATAAAGGCGCATCGGCAGAATAATTAAGAAAAAGTGGAATTTCATTTGTGTGTCGCTGCTGATATCATGCGGCTTCCACATTAAACAAATAGACAAACAAGTGTCCTGGCGCAGGCATGTGTCAGAAGGCTGATGCCGAATGGTGATCAAACGCATTAATATTGGCCAATTGATAGCCTGGCCATGGCGTCATCCAGCAGCGAAAGCGAGCAGCGAGCATACGGCAACAGGACAGGACAGTAAAGAAAACACACACACGCAATTACACACACCCGCACACACCCACACATTGTGAAGTGAAATTAACACAACGCAGTAAACAGAGTAAGGCGAAACCGCAGACGGAGCAAGCAAACAAATAATTTAATGCGTGGGTGGGGTGGACATTGATGGGTCCTGTTCGCTAGGAAAAGTGATATCGAAGTGAGTAAACATTAAATGAATGGCCATGAATGAGAGTTCTGGACGCGCTGCAATCAATTTAGTTATTAATATGAAAATATATATATTTGTGTTTTGTGTTTCTATTGTCTTGGAGCGATAGGAAAAATCGAAAAGCACACATATGACACAACCTTGAAGCAAAGTGCAATTGTCCTGCAATTTTGTGTACTTACCAATCGTGTCTCAGTTACAGCTACAACTGTAACAGTATATGTATTTGTGTGTGGGTGTTTTCGTTGTCTGCCTGGGTGACCACTTATTATATTTATAATTATTATGATTTTATCTCTTTATAAACACAATTGACTTTCAGTTATTCACACTTTTTTTCAGCTGTTTTAATTGAGGTGTTTTCTTTTTTTTTTTTGCTTTTCAAAGTGCTTTCAACTCGCTAAATTCTGCCACAGACTGTCGAAAGTTGCCTTGAGACACAAGCTTTTTATTATCCTGTCGAAAGCTTTTATTGAGCTAGTTCAAAGCAAAGCGCATGCGCCTTGTGAGCTTCCGGCTTTTCTCTCCGCAATGTTTTGCTTCGTTTCATGCTTTGCCCATCAAATCCTTGCACTCTTTGCTTTGTTTCGCATGTTCGCGTGAATGAAAATTAAAAGCAGCTTTATTGCTTAATATGCTTAATATAAATTGAGAATTGATAAAGGACATATTGCGAAATATACAAATATGCAATACTAATAAAAATGACCATTATGCCATAACGTGTTTTTTGAAATTATATTAAAGCTGTATTGTGTTTGAGGCTTATTTAGTACATTTTGCTTGAAAAACTAAACGGTGTGTACACACTGCGACTGCTATGATTTTTGGCGGGAAGCAGTAAACAAAATTAATGAATCTGAAAATCGACAGCAATTTCAGCTTCACTTGTAGGGTAAATAACTGGCGTTTGAACTTATCTGTTATATTACTAAGTATAAGTTATTTTCAAGCAACTACAAAAGCAATGCAACACTCAACAAGTTGGCATACAGGCTGCCTGGGATCTTGCCGATCTACTTAAATTCTTAAATGCCAAGGAAAAGGTAAACAAATGTATAATTTATTTTAGCATATCTGATATTTAATTAACTTTATTACATTGATTAGCTCCTGCTGGCCAAATACTTTTGTCGATTGCCTTTGAATGTTGGCAGCTTCCGTGTGCTGCGGCAGTTGCAAGATCTAAGAATTCTGACTGCCACAGAATATATTTGCAGGTATCCGAAAAAATATACTATATTTTATATAATCTAACCAACTAATAACTGACAGCATCGAAAATGAGGAACAATTGCAATTGATTTTAATTGAGTTCCTGGAAAATCAAAATGTGCTTCTCTCTAATCTATTCATTTCAGCTCTTTATGGTGAGTTTTTGGAACTTGAAAAAAAAAACAATAATTATTAATTAATTAACTAATGGTTCTTTCCAGATTCATTAAATAGTGTGAGACTGAATAGCATTCTCGAAAATGCTTTGCGGCATCTCTTCAGCGCTCTAGCTGAGAATCCAAAGATCAGCAATCTAAACTATGTGGATTCATTATGTAAATCTCTACCTGGTACGTTCTATGCTCTGAAGCATTCTACTATTGACAAATCCTTTAATTACGTTGTGCAGATGATGTATTAATCAATGTGTGCTTGCAAATGCATTTGAATATACTATTGGAGTTGCATGAGGCTGCTGATGTTAGTCTGGCATTTCAGCAATTTAGCGCTTGGATTAACGAGGGCGTCGATGAACTTATCTTTGTCAAGCACATAACGGAAAAAGTAATTATATGATATATAGATTACAGATAAACTTTAACTATACATTTCTGCAGCTCTTGGGCGGTCACCAGCAGGAAGCCTTATCCCATCTATTCAAATTATCTACGGCTTTGAATTTTAAGCAATGGAAATTCTATCTGATTTTGGTGCAGTCCATTGCCAGTAGTTGCAGTGCTGACACAAGCACATTTATTAAAAGTAAGCATAGATGGAGTTCTGCATAATATCTAACAATGCTGATATGTCTACTTTCCTTAAATAGAATATCTTAAAAATCGTCTACAGCACGTTGCCAGTTTGGGTTGTCAACTTTCGCTATTGCATCTACTGCTCACAGCTCGCGCTGCTGCGGCGACTACGATGAATATTCAGAAGAATTTGGATAACTATGCCCAGTGGTACAAGCAAAACATCGGTGAAATGTCCTATGTGCTTAGCCCGGAGCATTTTCAATCAGTATTAAATATTCTCGAAGATTCCATTCATTATGAATTGGAAATTGATTATCTTGAGGTGAGCAAACAATTTTTTGATATTTTAACATATACATTTTAAATAATTATTGTTTAGATTCATGCCGCGATTGCCATCTCTCCTGGCGGCAAACTCGTCCAGTCCTTTAAAACCAATTGCAAGGCGCATTTATCGCGCTTGAAAGCTGCCAGCAAGCAAAAAGATGGTAAATAATTATAGAAATCCCTTACATCTATTTTTACAAACTCTTCAACAATAAAATACAAAATTAAAGCTTTTGAGAACGCCCCTTTCCCGCCAGCGGTTTATTGCGTTCATCCCAAAGCGTTACTCCATCGCAGGCACAAATCCGCTTAAAGTTCTGCAATATGCCAGCCGAGCGGGCAATAATGCCGCACGCAATTCTAGCCAACAAAAGGAAGTTCATTAGTATTAAATTGAACTTCGCAGATAGGATCGAAACTTTACTTACCTCTCCCCTGAATTGCCATCAATTAGACTTTGTTTACTGTCACCGCAACCCAGGTCGTCTGCATTGGCAGTTATGACCACAGCACGTCCAATGATCTCCCAAATCTCCAAGCCGCTGTCCACAAAACGGAATGTTGCGCGGCCCGTATCATCCGCACGTATATTGCCCAAATCTCCGGCATGTCGTTTATTTTCCGCCGCATCTGGGCTACCGTGTGGTGATTTACGTGGATTGTAGTGCTCGCCAACTGATGCACAGCCCTCGGATACATCTCCACTCTCATGAATGTGAAAGCCATGTAGCCCGGGCGCCAATCCATCTACGACGCCATCCACAACAACGCCAGCTTGCTTTGCAGTAATTGTGGTGAATCGCACTGCGCCTTGCACAGGTGTCCGGTCAACGACACAGCCTGTTGTATTAACAAGTGCTACAGCGGATTCACCACCAAAGCCTGAGAGCACAGCACGCCGACCGGTGGATTCGATTTTGTCCTGCACCTGCGACCACGGCAATGTGGTTTCCACAATCACGCGTCCCTCGATCGCATCGACTTCGACATGACCCAAGCCATCCAGAGCTTGTCGCAGCGTATCTACGTCCGATTTGTCATTTTTGCGTATTTGAACTGCAAACTCAATCTATGGATTTGTGTTAGTGTGTGTGTAAAATAAGCCTTTTAATATTTATTACCTTAGTAGAGTCCATTTGCGTTGCTTAGGAACAAGGGTCGAAAATAATAACAAAAATTAAAAGCTATCGATATATCTATAACATCGTTGGATGACATCGATATTTTAAATTCTAACTTGACGCGATATGCCATTTTGTATCGATATTTAATTAAATGCACGAAAGAAAATAATTTGCGAATAAGGAATTGAGTTAATTAATTTATTCAATTTTAGCTACAGTCTTATGCGAATAAGACCAGACCTCAGTTACAAAGGTCAAAAGTATATTTTAAATCTAAATTAAACGAGACGAAAAGTAAAAGTCTTTTTTATTTTTTGCAAGCAATTGAGTTTAATTTACCTAAATTTATTATATTGCACCTAAATTTATAAATATTTACAAATATGTACAATTATCAAATCTATGTTCTCATCCTTAAGTATAGTATTTTATAAAATCACACATTTTCATTTCTCCATATGGGAAGCACACACAAACCGAGGTCTGTGTGGCCCAGAGTGGCACTGGAATATGCTGAAGCGACCAACTAGTTTCAGCCCAAATAATTTCACACCATCGTTGTGGATGTGGTATGCGCTCGTGATGTGGACGGTGTTTGCTCCAATGAGCTAACTGCAGCGCTATGCAGCTGCGGATCTACCTCGGAATATGGCGGCGCCGGCAATGCAGCTAGACAAATCGTAGTAGTCTCCATAGTTGGTGTTTGCGTAGCTGGAGCTGCTGCGGCAGTTGGCGTGGTTAGATTGCACATGCGTATCACATCGTCGTAGCTTGGCAATTCCTTGTCATCCTTTTCGAGCTGCTCGCGTATGCGTGCCGCCTCCGGACTACTTGGCTCAATAAAGAATATATCGTTGAAGCTTCTGTGATCGCGTCCCTGCTCCACATTGTTCTGCCTATCTGCAACACAGGCAACATAATTCCAATATTAGTATTATATGATAAATATATATGTATATATATTTAGTATAAGGAATTTAATTTGTATACCGAGCCGTTGACGCTGAAGTTGTCTTTGACGATTCAATAACATGGATCGGTGCATTCGCATGACCAGCTAATGAAACGAATTTGAAAACAATTGACTGATATACATATATTTTGTCAAATTAAAATGAATAATTATGCGTATTAATTACGTATATTAGCTGGGTTATGACGAGTGTGGCAAACAGGAAGCCCAACGACACCACTAAATTGGTTGTCAAAGACATTTTGCGTTTTAAAGAAACTGAATTCGATTCAATTCATATAGCTATAAACTAAAAGAAAGAAAAACGAATAATAACAATAATAAGCAACTTGAGTGCCGAGTGGCTCAAAAAACCAAAAAGCGATTAGATAAACCAACGCCTCTATATTTGGCACACGTTACCATTTTGATTTGAATCGCGATTAAATTGCCGTTGCCTTTGCCGGCTTCGTTGGCACCTGGGCGGGCAAATTTTTGCTAGCTTTCGATTCTCGATGCGCACACAGAAGCAAACCAGTGGCAGACAGCCGAAGAGGAAAAATATCACAATCACAAAAACGCCCAAATGTAGGCCAAATTCTTTGCCAAAGTTCATGGCACACTTGGATTTGGATAGGAAACTGTATGAAATGAATTCCGGCGCATACTTTTTAAGCACGCCCGCAACAGGCAACGGTACGTTGGACACTAATCAAAGTTTCGTGTATATAGAGAGTAGGACGAATGATATGAACATACATACGTACATATGGATGTATACGATTCGTATTTTCGCATTTGTCGCGGCTTGTTCAATTTTAGAGATAAGATTGTTTCTATATAGCCGCACGCAATAAGATAAACGCTGCTACTAAACGAAAACGCATAAGCCATATGTATGTTGTACCATAAACATACATGCATGTATACATTGAAAAAAAAATAGAGAATTTTATTCATTATTCAAATCTGGTCTAGTTCAAAAACTCTTAATCTAGTTCACGCAATAATAATTTTTTCATCTCTTTTATTTCTTATCCGAAAGTTCCTAAATTTAGTTAAGTCTGATTGCTATCTTTTTAGAACAGAAGCATATAAACATGTTAAGGCATTTCTTAAACCAAAACTTTAATGGAATGTGGAAAAACATCGTATGTTAAAAAAATAAATCAGAATATATCAAAAAGCTAATTGCAAATAATATAATATATATGTTCAATACCCATACTCGTATGAGCGAATTGTACTTGAAAATTTTAGAACAATATAGTAGAAATTAAAACATCAAACATAAACCAAAACTTTAACTGTGGAAAAACATCGTATGTTAAAAAAATAAATCAGAATATATCAAAAAGCTAATTGCAAATAATATAATATATATGTTCAATACCCATACTCGTATGAGCGAGCTGTACTTGAAAAGTTTAGAACAATATAGTAGAAATTCAATTCCAGTTGTGCTTGAAGAAAGAATATAGTTTTTTTCTCAGTGTATCTGTACCTACAAGTCACATGTGGAACATGAATCACATATATACAGAGCTTTAAGCACAACATAGTTAATTAACCAAACTATCTGTCTTGCACTAATACACACATAAGCTACTCACTTTGGGAACTGTTACCATTGTTGCGAATTGAACAACAGCATCGGATAATCCAGATAAGCGCACACTAACAAAATAGAAAACCAGAAGTTGTAAACCGATTGAGACCAGCATGAAGGAAAGGTTTACCTGCAGAAATATATAGGATAAGAGGCCAACTAGCAGAAGCAGTACAAAGTATTGTGCTCCGGCTTCCATTTTGCAGCAAGTTCAGTTAAAGACTAAATCTAGCTTATCAACAACGCTGATATGGGCAAGGTAATCGTGTCTTTATCAAAGACACTTCAAGGCACACATATTGTCTACATATTTTTATTTTATTAAGTACATACCAAGAGATCGTTGCGCACGAGCTCGCCGACTTATATCCCGATTATTGGTTGAATTACCGGATGTAGTGCCATTCCGTTTGAATATTAAATGATATATAAAACTCTTGCAAATAAACGAAAACTGGATTAAGAGAACTTATAGTCTTAACTACAGACTTTACCTGTAAGCAAACGTACAAAATGGGCAGTACAATAACCATAATAAAAAATATAAAGAAAATAAAGAAAACCATTTTGTAAGACCCAAAGAAATGAAGAAGCGTATGAAATCCGTCGGGTTTGAAAAGTCACACTGCACTGAAAATGTTCTACACCCAAATGCAGAGACAATCTTATCAGTCAATAACATTCTATATATGTATGTTCAATGGCAGTATATAAAGCGAAATAATTCAATTTGGATTGTGGCAAAAAGCAATTTCTATTGGAATTGGTAAAGTTTAAGGCCGTGATTAGATTACCTTAAATATACATATATATTTTTGTGAAATAAATATCAACCAAAATGATATCCTTTGGATGTTAAAAGGCGACCACAAATACCTTCCCGTATTGGTTTCCATAATAGGTAGCAGACCCAGACGCCAAAGCGCAAGAAACAGCAACAAATCGCACACGATAGAAACAGTAAAAAAACACCCGAAAATATTGATATTACATCACTCATTGTATTTTGGAAATCGAGTTTAAATTGTAAGATATTGATGGGTTGTTATCGCTTAAATTTCGGATACTTTTGTTTCCGACACAATCGCATTACTCTCCACAGAAGCCGGTAGTCAACTGATTGAATTCTTTTGCTTCCCGCTTTTTGATGCATCTTATCAGTTCAGTCATAACTGTATACAAATCTATATTATAGGCAGTTGGGCTCTCTCATGGCATTGTGATAAGACACTCGATTTACATTTGATTAGATAAGATTTGCATCATTGTGGGTAAATCGTATTGCAGAAGAGCTCCAAGAATATGCTACACATTTAGTATATATAGTAAACAATTCACAGCTCAGCAATGAAAACAAGAAAAATGGCCAACAAAATAAATATCCAGACTGGTGCGGAAGCGAAAATGTATTTAATATTATGTAAAACATGAGCTCATTATTCGCTGGGCAAACACAGTGTAGTAATAAATCTATTACGGACTTGGCCTAAACAAGCCATTAAAGTGGCCAGCTTTGAAACAATTACGCCACAAAACCCGGGTAAACATTTTTCACATGTTCCACAAAATTATATATGCGGCTTTTGGGATTGAGACATTTCAATGTCAGAAAATTATAGACAGGCAGTTGCCTAAGAAAATTAATTTAATTATTTCGTTATGTATGACTAAACTGTTTCAATCTCCTCTTGGATAGAGTTGAGTTCATTGCTTTATTTGGGTTTTGGGATTAAAACATTTTTTATGTCAAATGTAGATCGCAGATGCTTAAGAAATGTAATTCAATTGCTTTAAAATGTACTTCTCCCAGGTGTAAAATCCAATATGTTTTCATTCCACTTAAATAATGTTAATCGGTGGATTCCTTTTTGAAGGAAAGACAGTTATATTTTAATTTCACTTGAACCATGTCACTTAGAGGCTATTGAGCGGATATTCCAGGTATTCTTACTTTTTTAATACTGCTTTGTTTATTGTACTGTAATCACATAATGTTGAAAGCAAAACACGGGCGGATTTTATCGCTCGTTGTTTGACGACATTACTATTTATAACCGAAATTGCTAAAACTGAAGCAACATTTATATAAAATCTGTCGCGAATTAAACAAAAACAAACTTACAAATATAAATATGTTCTTAAGAGCATATAAGAGCTTAGGCAAATTAGAAAGAAACCAAAAAATAAAAATAAAAAAAAACAACATAAAAAAAAAACATTTTAGTGCTCCAGATTAATTGTTATCATATCACAATAATTTTAATTCACATACGCAATAAAAAAAACAATGTCGAAACGTTTATTGAATGATTTTGGCGTTTGGTCAAATCTTCTGAATATGGTGCTCACCTGTGGCGACCGTTTCGACTGCAGTACCGGATGGATCAACGCGTATTGTACGCAGTACACGGCGTGTTAAAGTGCCACGCCCGCGCCGCAATTGTGATGTGGGCTGGGCCTGGTCTGGGACAACAGATTTGCGCATCACACACACGCAAAACACCTGCAGCAATCAAAGGGTAATGGGAGGACCAAAACTCGGCAAAATGTTTAGCAACTTACACGAATTATAATGCACAAAATGACAAACAATATCACATACACTATATAAGTACCAACATCGACGGGCATTTCAGCAAATTTATTTTTTTGTTCGACACGGCCAAGTAACTTTTTTATAATGACAAATGCGAGTGCAGAACTCAAAGCGAACACATATTGATAAATTAAACCTTTCGTCTTATCAACAAATTGTATTTACGAGTTTATTTATATATACATATATATATATATACATAGCGGTTATGCTAAGATCTCTTGTATACACATTCTGGGCTATATACATATATATATATATGTGTATATTTAGTACGTTACTAAATATTTATATATAGTGCTAATCATATCGGTTACATCGTTATTGCATATGAAAAGACATGAATATAATTTAATCGTTCGATCAGTAAATACGCACCCGTGTTTTCCAATGAATTGTTGTGTTCTTCCAAGTTTCTTTTGCGATAACCACTAAAGCACAACTAATGGAAATCTAAAATGTACTCAGTTTGAATTTTGAAATGTTAAAAGCAACTTACAAGAAACACAAACAGAACTAATATAAATACATAGAACAATTCGTTGAGGTATATTCTTTCTGGCATTTCGCACACACCGTTTGGAGTACGAGGCGAGTAATGATTGAACTCGAGAATTTGGTAAATGTACTTAAAGGCACTTGTGGAATAATAATTTCTAATGTTCACAAACTAATTTCGATACCTTATCTTATCAATTGTGCTTTTAACTGCATTCGTTGTGTTTGGTGTATCTGAGATTATGGACTGTTTCCATATTTAGTCTGAGCTCAATCTTACCCTCGAGTGCCATGTGCAACATCATTTCACGGCGCAGCAGGACGCGTAAATTCCATTGAGCCAACTTAATCCTGACAAACAGATAGCACTCCTTTAGGTAGTGATATGAGTTGAAAAGCCAGTGTAATTGAACTTGAGGCTTACCCGCAAAATAAGTGCTACAGCGATTCCAATTAGAATGCCACAAAAACCAAAACTCCATGTGCATTTGTATTGTTATATATTTGATATATAATTTTGATAGTTTCGGCTATGGCAAGCTGGACTCTTTGACTTGTAAATCAATACAGAGGAAATCAACTAGCGTCGACCAAAATTATATTCCTACACTAGATTGAACCAACTTATGGGGCTTAAGTTTGTAATTTTAGAATCAATATTGGCTTTTAGAATGCATTCATTTTATCTCTGTGTAGAGTTTTAAAAGCACTCACCAGCCTCGCGAACTAGAACTCTGCGACGGAAGGTCCAATTCCGAAATGGTCCCAAATAGGTCTGAGCAACAAATAAAACTTCAGCTGCTTAGAGGTTAACCAACTGAATGGGAATCGGCTTACCCGCAAAAGTATGAATAATACTAGTAGAAAGGATGCGTAATAATACCATTCCATTGGATCCATTATAAAACAACGAGAGTATAAGAAAAATACGCACTCACAGTTGAGCGAACAACAGGTGAATAAAAATGAGGATGGGCATATAATGAAATCCAGCCGCCAACGATATAAAATCAGATAACAACGATTACTGACTGATTACTGCAGTTAATGCCACTATTTTTAGATATTATCACTATCCGTTTATCTAAGAGCGCTTACCATTTGAATCTTCCAAGTACCTCACGCCTCTCAACACTGGGTCGTTTGTAGTTATTTTCATTTTATCAATACAACGTATAAGTAACACCTTTAAAAATTTAACGGTTTTTTTTTGCTACAGTTAAATTGTTCGTCATTCAACGCGACTATATCTCACCAACAGAAAAACAAATGTAAGTATTAGAAAAATAGGTAACAGCTCCCAAAACGAACGGTTCTCATACATTTTCCAAAAAAATAATATATTATTCCTTTGTATAAATAAACGGGAAACAAACGGCATTCGTAACCTAATAACGACTAACAAAACATAATAACTTCTAACAATACTAGATATCCCGTATTGTCTGTTATTATCTAAAAATTATCTACATTTCTTCATTGTTAATTGAAAAAAGCTTCGTTATCTAATCTAAGCTTGATTTCCATTTATTAACTGAGTAACTAAACGGTTAAGAGATAAGCGCTAACAAGTCCGTGTAAAAAGATAAAAATTTGCCAACTCAGATAAAAGCAAATAATAATGGTGTAGTTAAGTGAGCTCAACTAAGAGATACCTATACACAGCGCTTTCATTTAGTATTCTAATTTTAGTACCAAATCTCCAATAAACATTTATATATGCTTGCGTCTACTGATGGTAATGAGATCAATATAAGAACAGGGTTTGGGCCAGAACTTGAGTGTTATTAAACCGATCTTAATGAAATTTCTCCAAGTATATTATCGGAAATCGATATGTATCGCTATCGCTGGACAAAACAAATTGAACAAGAGAGAACGCTGCTGTCGGGCGTAACCGTCTGCGAAATACTTTGATACCATACGTAATACCTGCTGCGGTAGATATAAGCTAGTAACGTTCCTTCGAAGGTTGGTAACTGTAGCTCTTAATTTACGGGAGAAATGGGATTTGGAAATTTTGGGGGTGGGAGTGGGCGTGACAGAAAAAAATGATTGGAGAAGGTTCCTAGGAATCGTCCTTCCAACTTTGGTAACTTTAGCTCTTAAATTGCGGGAAATATAGGCTTTTGTCGTTTTGGCCGCGCGGAGTAGGCGTGGTTCAAAATTTATTTTTGGAGTTTTTAAGGGTGTTACCAGCAATATACCTTTCACTGGGAGAGATATATGGTCTTATCGACTTACACTAACAGGTGTATCGGTTTAGGGCGGCGGAGTGAGCATGGCCATCCAATTTTTATCGATCTCTTAGGGGAGTTACCAGGAACATACTTTCAAAATTTGGTGACCCTAGCTTACAAATTGTGGAGGATATGTGCATTTCAGATTTATATTCGTGCGGCCGGCCGAGATGGGCGTGGCATATGCCGATCTTTGAATAAAATTGTGGGAGATATGTGGCTTTATCGATTTGTGAATATCGATTTTATCGATTTCCTAGTCCCTAGTGGACATAGCACTCAAATTTTTACACTTTGTCTGACACGGGCCCAGATCAGTATGTGTTTCAAGTTGCAAGTCCCTATCTCTAAGGATGTCGAAAAAAGTTGCGTTCAAACAGATGGACAGACGGACAGACAGACAGCATGACGGACATTGCACAAAACTAATATACTATGATACCTTCGGTAGCAAAGTATAAAAATTGAATTCGGCGATGTGTGATACGAGAACTTCAACCCAAGTTAGAAGTCTCAAGATCTTCCCATCTCTGAGATGCGTTTGCTAATACAGACAATAAGAGCGGCAAATGGACAGACAGACGGTCATGTCTAGATAATCTCGGCTTTTCAACATAGCTTTAAATTGGAGGCTGTTATTGCTTTTGGGTATTCACGAAACAGGGGAAGTTATCGATCAATCAAAAAAATAGTTTATTTAGGACAGACGGACATGGGTAGATCGACTCGGCTCTTGACAACGACCTCGAATATATATGCCTCATGAGGTCGGAAATGCTTCCTTCTGCCCGTTACTTACTTTGTCACAGAACCATTATACCTTTATACCCATTTGCTAATGGGCGAATGGCATAAAAAATGGAGATAAGTGACAGTGCTATTTTTGGAATTTTCCTAGATTACAACTCATTGTCATTTCGTCATTTCATTGTTAGCTTACCGTAAGCACGAACATGTCGTATTCGTCTTCTGTTTATGAAACGCCTGATATATTCGTCAAGGAAATCGTCTTTTCCAAAAATGTTGTACAAATTCTTTGAATGTGTAAGGGATTTAAATGAGATATCAAGAACTTTTATTTTTGCCTCACGCTCACCCATATAAAAAACAGTGCGAAAAGCATTAGAAATGCCATCAGAATAAAATCCATTGTAACTAAACTCGATCAAGTCAAAAAAAATAAAAAATAAAAATACGACAACTTGCTTTGACCAACTAAATGCGACTGAATTATCTCCAGCTAAGCGAATTCATCTGCTGATCAGTTTATCTAGAAAGCTTACCGTTGTTTGTAACACCTGGGGTGGATTCGCTTGTTCTCTTGGCCTTCTTCCAAACTCTTGCAATGAACTTGAAAAGTACAAAGATTCTTATCAAATATTGTTCGCATTACGGCACTATATACACATGTAATAGCGGCTCACCAGTATTATAAATATTGTAATTAGCATAAATCCAACGGAAATATTCCAATGCTCACTCATTTTGAGTACCCAATAAATAATAATTGCGCGACAAACTTCCTTGACAGCTGATTATTGACTGCACGATTAGGATTGTCGATGAATGGTCTATCGGTTATTATTATCTGGACGGAGTCAGATGTTCATTTTTAAACCACTCACTCACAGATAACTTAGCTTATCTAATCAATATGAGCGTCAAAAGAATCAGGGATCCTCACAGAATACAAAAACTTACCATTTGTTATTGTAGATGAACAAAGAAATTTGTAAGATGATAATCGCTGTAACAACTTTAATACCAAGTTGGTAAGCATGGGGAGACAGTTGGGGGGACATCTCAACTTTGCATGGACATAAAGTGGTTAAGATTAAAGTTTATAAGAAAGTTATAATTCGGACTCCCCTTTACAAAATTCGGGCATCCCCTTCACGTAAGGCTGAGTACGCCCTTGTTTAATTCTTTGCACAACGAATAAAGCAGATAGCGAGAATAAAAAAAAATTGTAACTTACAGGGAGCTTATGGTTTTTAACACTCTACGCTAATAAAAATATAACTAAACACAAAATAAAAAATTTCAATTAATATATTAATATAGAAATATAAAAAAAAAATTGTATTATTCCCTTGTCGCAATTCTTATCTCTTATCTGAATGCAGTTAGATAATCGAGTATGTTTGAAATGCAACTTGACTTCTACACACACACATAAGCACACACACACACACACAGAAGCACTCGTACACTCACTATTCTTTTAAAAGCTTTTAAAAGCTAAAATCACGGCAATTAATCTTACTTAAAGCTCACTTAAAAGGAATGCCACTATTTTTTACGACCTAACTGACGGCTTAAATACAAATTGTGAAATTTTGTCTAAAATTTTAGTAGTAATGAAGCTTACCATTAATCCTACGACGCTTTGCGTTTGCATAGACAACACACCAGCTATAAAATATAATAATTAATAATAGTTAACGCAATGAATTGGCATAATTTTTACCTTAATCAAAACAGCACAAGGCAGAATAAAAAACAGTATGCATATAAATAGACCAGTTGGCATTTTAAGAACACTTTCGCTGGCCAATCCTTTACAGCGGCAATTATGAACCAAACTGAAGAATTCCAATGCAAAAAAAAAAGAAAAAAAAAGAAGATATATGGCTGTGCGGAAACAAAAAGTAATTGCGATAAGCAAACACTGTATTTTATGCGTGTTATTTTAATCGTACATTTGAGTCTTATCGGGTAAATTACTTATAACGCAATCCCACATCTTTGACAGCCCTCAGATATGGTATGGTATGAAGCCTTTAATTAAACGCAACTTTTTGCCGTAATTGAAATACTCGTTATAAAGGTCACAGATTTGTTACAAAAATCCAAACAAAACACAAAACTAAATACAAACTTCAAGTTCAGAGCAACAGCTACAACAATTGACCCATTTAATAAACCAAAAGCAATTACAGTGAGCTGCACAAATAATTAGGGGGCAGCTGGAAAAAAAAAAACAAAAAACAACAAAAAAAATACTTGTTGAAATGATAATGTGATGAATAATAAGCAAGCGCTTGGGAGAGTCTCGGAATTAGAGGGCATGCCGCTTCGAATCCCCAGCAAAACAATGGAATTTGTAACAAAATGCGAATTTCTTGCAGTCGTTGTTTACAAATCGTCAATGGAACGCACGGATTTATGGCCAGACCGGGGGGCCAGGGAGATCGACGCCTTGAACTGATATTAATTAGACCGCATAGCTGACTATAGCTCAGCATTTCTTTTGTTGGCCGCACCAATTGGCAACGCCTCAAAGTCTGCCATTAACAAGCCAACCAGCCAGCCAGCCATGCCCAATCTGGAGGTGATATCAACGCATTCACTCACCGACGACAAGGCGCACGCTTCATGGCTCTCAACGCTCCAGATTGGTAACAATGAATTAATCCCTGGGCGTTGCAATTGATTTTTCTTTTTCTTTATTTGGTTTTTTTATTTTTTTTTATTGTACAATAACACAATAATATTGAAATGAATATACAATGCTTATGCAAACTTTATAGACGGAGCTACAATCTTTATGTATTCATTTTAACTGTAGCTGTTAACCTTTGTACATATTTTATACATAGCTCCAATCCATATTTATCAATTTTAAATGTTAGTAGTCTATTAAACATTTATATATATATATATATATATATATATATATATATATTTTTAACATAAAATTAAAAATGCATTTTACTGATTTATTCTACTCATAGAACTGGCAAATAGAATCTGTCTGTCAAAGGCTTAAGGCCGACAAAAGTAACTCAAGTTTTAATTCAAAAAGTATATTTATAAAACGAATGGTTGTGTTTTTCTAAAAACCAGGATTTATCTTTTCCTACCTCCGGGGTACATTTTTATAAAAGAGTATAATATTATTGTGCAAGTGTCACGATCAACAGTCGATTTTGCAATGTCAGTCTAACCGCCTAGCCGTCCGTCTCTATGAACACAGTTAGTGCTTGTGAATATTTTTTTTGGGTGCAAATCTATTAAAGGGAAATTTTACAATAAAACTATTATTTATTATATTATATATAACAGCTGGACTCAGGGTATATCGTAGTCGAGCTCATTCGACTACTGCATTCTTGCTTGTTTTAAATATGGCTATTGCATTTATATTTTTCAGAAATATTTTCTATTGAGAAATACATTTCTAAAAATTTTAAAAGAACGTATTTTGTTAATTTTTTCTATTCACACTAATTTATATAAGTAGAAATGTTAGCAACTTGATCTCAGCTTACGAGGAGTGTTCTCCGTTGCAGGCTCAGAACATAGCTAGAGGTAAACTAAAGACCAAGATAACAACTGGAAATACTAATTATTACTATCTACAGTTACTCAAATAAGATAATTAATATCGCTCACAACTCAGTCGCTGATAGACTAAATATCATTGCTGAATCAGCTAACAAGATCACAGCTAGAGTTTAAGCAAGTTAACAAAGTTTAAGCTCACGGCTCTATTTCAAATTAATATTCACTTCCTTCCGCTTCACCTGATAATTATATGTGTGAGCAACTCATGGAAAATCATTTGCATTTCTTTGCACTGCCCCCTAAGCACCCTTCTCCGCGACTCCGCCTCAATGTCAAGTTCAAGCCATTTCCGCAAGACCAAATATTGCACTGATTTTCGTAAACCAAAACCAAATCTTGATAGCACTTAACTGATTTGAAAGAAGAAAAAAAACTTACAAATCATGCAGCTCACAAGTTCCGGCTGTTGTTGTTTTTTACGGTCTTTAAGCTGGTCCATTGTTCAGCAATGTGAAATGAAAATTCCCCAATGCTTGGTGGGTGTGCTGTCAGTTAAGTATGTTTAAGCATATGGTGGTATGAATGTCTTTAATTATCAGAATCGAATCAAAGAAAAAAACAAACAAACAAAAAAATACACACCCAGCATAATGCCAACGAAATTGCGCACAAATTAGACAAAAATTACTTAATCTAATGCTAACTGCGTATGAACAGCTAGCTAATTTAATGAGCTGCCAGCGCCCATAACGTCCAGTTCTCAACAATGTAATTAATTTCAATTCGCCACTCATCGGTGGAGGGAA